>CM024710.1:13927499-14582945 GCA_014182895.1 Angophora floribunda
TTTTATATTTGTATGGAGTATAATAACAAAGTCACCTAGGTATCTTATGATTAAATGATACGAATTTATTATATCTTTCAAGGAAAATTTCAAAGGTATAATCAGCCGTTCAAACTAAAGGAGAAATGTCAACACACCTTTTATAAGAAACACAGGTAGTACGGGAAAATTCTTAATGTTGGCTAGTTTTATTTGGGATTTAGATGCACTAAGTTCACATGCAATCGGTGGACAGAAGAATGTCTCGTAATACGGAGCAAGCTTGTTATCCCTCTTACAAGAATTTCAGGCAAATCATATAGTCACGGGGAAACCATGACCGAGGCCCAGCAAAAAAGAAAAACCCCACAATTGGAAGGGGGGAAACACTTTTGAATGCTCCCTCCTCCCCCTTTCCCTCTCCCGGAGGACGAAGATGAAAATGGCACCCTACTTACAGTATGGGACAGTAATTGTAGAAACCGTGTTCTGGAACTACAAACAAAACATCACATCTCTGACAGGTCTTGGGTGTCTGAGGAATCACCACATCCTTCTTTTCATCTTTCTTGTCTTCTTTTGGAGGCCCGATGCTCACAAAGCGTGCAGACTTCCTGAACTTCCTCACCTTCTTTATGATCTTTGCTGGATCAGCTTCACCAATCACTGTCACAGTGTTCTTTGATGGGTCAAGGACAATGGAAGTAATGCCTTCAATGCTGGCCACCAACCTCATAACCTTGAGCTTGCACTTTGAACACAGCAGCTCCACTGCCACTATGGTTTTCTGCAACAGCGAAAGTGCAGTCAGAAGTTGCTCAGGCTCTGAACTCAGAAACAGAGCATCTAAGAGCTGGAAAAAAGTACTGCTGTGTCAGAGTGAGCAGGGAAATTGCATAGGAAAATGAGCCATTCAGAGATCACATGCACGACAACTAAAAGCATTACTTATGGCAGCAAGATCACAAGATTAGAGACTAAGGGAGAAAAGGAAAAACCTTTGACATGGTTATCGACAAATGGAGCAAGATACTAAAGCTAGAGAATCTGCTATATATATAACTAATATATCAGCATAATTTACTAAGGAAACACGAATTTAATCTGCTGGGTCGTAGCTGGAACTGTCACTCTCCCTGTCTCATTGCTAATGGGCCCCAATGGTTGAAAACTAAATGGAGTGGCAGGGTGGGTTGGTAACTGGGAGTAAATGTGTGTCAGAACAGTATTAAATGCCAATCAAGAACTTCCTCTGAACTTATTTTTGGCTAACTTGCACCAGATGGCCTCAACATGCTATCGGAAATAATAAGATGGAGTTCGTTCACCAGACCTGGTCTTTCAAAAAATGAGGGCGAGGCAAAATGGCAATGTTTTGTTCGTGGAATGGATGCTTTGCTCTTGTGCTGATATTGGCTTGCGGATGGTTCTGCAACCATCTGCAGCAATTCCAGACAAGTAGAGAATCAGATCCTTAGAGAGTGCTGTTAGACAGTCATAGAAGGGATCAGCTTCTCAGTACAACTCTGACAGTGGAAGAATGTTAGATCAAGAGGTGCATGCCTTGACCCACATTGGAATGCTTTTTCTCAAAAAAGGTACCAAGAGACAGAGACAGTGGAGCCCCACAGACGTCAAAAAGCACAGGATATAAACCTCGCATTTGGTTCCATTGGGTTCTTTAGGACTGTTCACATCCCCATATAAACAACTACAGCTACTTGGACATCTTAACCACCCAGTTCATTGGTTTGTTTAACGAGCTGATTAAGAAGACGGGCACAGTTCATTCATTTCCAACTAGAAAAAAGATTGCTAAATTCATCCAATACATAAATTAATCTTAAAAGGTTATGTCACGTATATTGCGCCAGAAACACACAAAAATTGCAATTATTAGAGTACTGAGGGATGGATAGGGCAACCCTTCATCCAGTACATTTAGCATACAGCTAAAGAACAAGAAAAGAAAAATAAAAAAATAAAGATCCAGCTGGATGAATTAATAAGCCATGTGGTATATGATGGTATGACCCTTTGAGTAGTTAATCCATCACTTTTTATTGGGCCCTGCAGCCATGCCCAAAAACACTGTCCCGTCAATATCAGCTTTCTTTTCTTTTATCTATTTCCTATTGGACACGCTGTTGTTCAAATAACTTGTCAAAATTGCATGAGCCTTCACATGAAAAGGAAAGAATATCGAATTCTTGTGTGCAGATAGATGCATATATATGTATCTACATGATGCAAGAACTAATACACATCTGTACCAGGACTGTCCTTCAGATAAAAGAATATCTGGTCAAGCATATAGCAGCAGCTACTTCTGGAAGCATACAGACTCTCATAGCTCTGGTTCCTTTAAAGATGATAAAGGTATTTCAATCCTTGTAGAGCAAAACCATTGCACAACACAATCATAAATTACCTGCAACCATTGTAATATAAAAGTCCTTGAAACCAGGAATCTGGAAAAAGAATTAGTTCATCCGGCAGTTTTAGCCATTTATAAATAAATGTAACAGTGAAGTAGAAGTAATAGTCAAAGCACAATACTGCTTTCTCATAGCTGCTATCATTTGCTAAAAAGAGCTACCATCAATGTAGAGTGTAAGTATTTTCCATCTTGAAGGGACTGAAGATTAAGTTTACAACAGAATCTCTGCCCATAGGTCAAGTCTCTATCTAAACCTTTGGAGAGCTTTCACAGAGAACTTTCAAAGACTACTGAAGCCATTCAATGGTACACATGTAACACTTACCACAAAGTCATCAATGCCTGTAATCCCTAAGCTATAGAGTAATGTCCTCCGTCATTGTGTACTTTCATACAATTGGATGGTATGATTGTTCTCTTTTCCCTGTCCATTTTGCAGGGACTCAGTGTAGGTGCTCACAATCTTCTTGTCTAGTTCATAGTAGTGCTGCATCTTCTCCAAAGGCTTCAAATCCAGGTCAATGAAATGCACCTATGTGATTGCATCTTACATTAGTCATTACTTTCAGAAGAAACATGAAGCAAGGAAACCCAAAATTCATGCTGCAACCACTGCAATACTACCAGATGGTTTTTCCCCATTTTGGGTGGTAGCTAGATGGATAATTATGAAGCAGCATCCACTAGAATACAGGAACTATTTGGCACCAAAATCATAATGGCAGATACTTTATCGTCTATATGAAGGACCTTATTGAACGGAATACACTAGCAACATGATAAAGCACCAGATAGCAAGAGAACATTTACATACTTTTAAGAAACATCTCACTATATTATTTCCCTTTAATCACAAAGTGATAAATGTAATATTCAATATAGTTCACTTCAAGGTGCATTAAAGATAGAAAGACTATATCTCTTACAATGAGCAGAATCCTCAACAAAAGACCAAAGCAAGATACCATTGCTTTTAACTACAAAAGACATGTTTTACCTTATAATCAAACACTTGGTTAGTTGACTCCAGGTTAACCCTGTCATATGAAGAATCTGAACCACCATCTTCTATTCGTCTGAAACAAAACATTAAACTGCAATCTTTTGCAGTTGCAGCTATCAAAAAGTTTTTCACAATCTCCAAGCTCTCACTGGGAGAGAGTGCATGTAAAAAGGTAGATATGGGTGACAATCCATCTTCACCCAACTCTCTACATACCAAACAAGGTTGAGATATAAAATTATAGTAAGCATGAATTGCTCCTTCTACATCATAATTATCGCGCTTCTGAACATCAAGAAGACGGTCCAATACTCCAGATTTACAAGCTGTCTCAGTGAGAAGCTCAAGAAAACTTTTGGTTCGTAAACCATCATCTGCCTCGATGACATATTTAAGTACATCTTCAAGTGCTTCAGCAGTTGCGGGAGTAGAATTGTCTGCAACACCACCATACCCACCAAAAATGAGAGAACCATTCAAGAACACACGGAAATTGTTCTGCGGGTTGTTGCACAAAGCTTTCAAAGCTTCATGCATTCTTTCCTTGGATCCAGAGAACAGATCCAATGGATCGTATTCACTTAGATTTGATACCTGGAAAAAAAAGCAAAATGCACTGTTCAGAACCACCGCATGCACAATCAAAACAAAAGCCTGTGCGCTTGCTAATACCAAGAGAAAGGGAATCATAGCTTGAATCTATTAAGAGTGACTTTAAGCTGAACTACTGAAGTAAACTGACAAAGAGAGATGGAACCTCTTTCTACAATTAGCGCGTTGCAGCTAAACGAGATAGGAAGAGACAAGTGCTTCGTCCATGATTATTATAATTCTAAAATGGGCTCCTGGGAGAAGAAATCAACATAGACTGGGAATGGATGACTCTTCCTACAAGGGAAAGAAATGACTTAAAGGATTCCTCTAGCTACTCTTTGGCCGATTTTTGGAACAAAAACCAGGAGCTCTTAAATGATGGAGTCTACTTGGCAAGATGAGAAAATATTTCCCCCCTCTGCATTTTGGCATAATAGCAAAGCACAACTTCACATATGAGATACAATAGGTTGATAGATCCAATCAGTTTTCTTTCCTTTCTTGTATACAAGTGACTACTTAAGCCGTTTCGCAAGGTGGCAGTACTATTTGGCACCTGTATAAGGAAAACAATGTTTGTAATTCAAAAAGAACCTTAAACTATTACCTGTTGTTGATAAAACTTCAGGACTTGGTGCATTTTAAAACGAGCAGTGCTTCTCTTGATTGCATTCTGCCTGGCAATGTATTTGGAGAATGGTAGAAAACCACATTTGGGCTAAACTCCAAAACAGAAAAAAAACAATGCAAAAAAATGAACAACTTGCACAGATAGAGAGTAAAAAGATGCAACAAATGAATTATCGCGGAAAGAATAAGTAGCTAAGGTGAAGCACCTTTATCTCTACAGATATGCAGGCATTGCCTTTGAAGATACCTGAAACAAAATAGATATAATAAGCAATAGTCTATCTTGGAGATCATACAAAAATTCATTTACAATCTTCATTCGAGCTTGCAACTGCAAGCCCCGGTTAATGAACAAGGCTATTAGCTTCATGGGATAAGTCCAACATCGTAACATTGAGTTCATACAATCCCTTTGCCTAATGTTGCAAATCAATGAAGCAGTAAAATGGCAAACTTTTGAATAATCTCTCTGTGAAGGATCCTACTAATAGGGAAGGAAGGACATGTACACAGTCTTGGCAATGTCATTGTATGTATCTTTCCTTATACACATAAAGCTTACAAAAGCCAGTCATGGGGTCCAACAAAATGACATTTATTGGTGAAGATGTTTTATTTAGCTGATGGAATATATTCAGGTAATAGAGATGTCTTACTTCAAACATCAAAGTATAGCTGTGTAAATATTGAATAGGAGGAAGTTAGTCAACTACAATGTCCAGAAATGAGGGTAAAGGTGGACAGAAGTACTCACCCTGAGGAAAAAGGGAATGATCAGAAATTAGAAGTGCGGATTTTTTAAGTGTATCAACCTTGGCGGCATCAATTCGCCAATCAGGACGTTGACTCTTAATATTTCTCTCAATTCCCTCAAGAAATTCCCTAGATACAAGGACTCGAATCTGCAGTGTGAAAGAAATGATGGCAGAGAGAGAAAGAGATATGTCATGCTGTATCAATTTTCATTCAATCAGCAATATGAGCAGAAAACCAAAGTGTAAGGAAAAATCCTAGAGCAGCTAGAGATATGATTGTCATATGAAATTTTGTACTATTGTAAACATTCATTATCCAACCACTATACAAGTACAACCTTGGATGTATACGAAAGCATACAACACTGTACTGATTGAGTGGTCCAAAGTAGCTTTTCAGAATCAACATTCACCAAGGCAGGATTTTAAAAGGGGTTAAGCAGGAATCTCTACATATTATCAAGCAAATAATCTAGCAGGCTCAAAGATAACAAGGCCACTTACTACGCCACCAATTTAATGGCCTTAGACAAAGAGTCAAAACTCAGGTATTTCAAAAATTAATCGATCTAAACTATCCAAAAGCTTAGGAGTAATATATTAATCGTTCTCAAAAGATCAACATCAATGCAACAGTATAATTCCTGAGCATCAACTCCAGAAAAGAACAAAACA
This sequence comes from Angophora floribunda, assembly GCA_014182895.1. Taxonomy (NCBI): domain Eukaryota; kingdom Viridiplantae; phylum Streptophyta; class Magnoliopsida; order Myrtales; family Myrtaceae; genus Angophora; species Angophora floribunda. Next base: position 13,933,576 of record CM024710.1, read on the forward strand.
ACGAAAAGCACTGCACATACCCCAGCATCTACATGTTTTGAACCTAACAATGGGCCAATCACATGTTGTGTGTATTTTTGGGCTGCAATTTCTTTTGTTGGGGACTGTACAAGTTCTTCATAATCCTTCCACAAGAGACGTTCGTGATTGGAAAATCTCAAGGAACCATCGGAGCACTGTGTTCCATTTTCGGAAGCCTTTTGTATCCGCAAAACTTTTCCGACCTAGACAAAAAAAGTAGAGAAGAAATCACACTAAGATGCTCCAATTAATCACGCGTCTTCATGATCCAAAAGAAAAAGATACTAAAAAAGAATTTAAGATCAAATTCCTGTGACCTCATTAGCTGAAAAGGTAAAGGTATATCCATTTTATGTGGAGATTCAGCAAGACCCTTTTACAATCCTTTCACTCATTTCCCAAGAGAAAAAGAAAACCCAAAGATTCTTTTCTTCTTCCTTTGTTTGGATAATCAAAAGCAAAGAAAGAATGTAATGCAGAACAACAGGATGACATTGACGTTGGTGGTCACAGGGTATAAAAAAGGAGGTTTATTTCAATTAGTGCTATTATTGAGTATTAAAGATTGTAGTAGTGGTCAGAAAAGAAGATTCCCAGAACAACTTTCTCAGACATTCCAAGCATCATCCTTCCCTAAAACACTCATAGAACCAAGTCCTCGGACTACTTTTCAAGCATTGTCCTTCCCTCCACCGTTCCGAAACTAAAAATAAGCTGCAGCAGGAATAACAACAACTCATTCGACATAAATTGAGTTCCAATTCGCGAGCGAAAGGCGCAATCTTTGATCATGCCCACAAATCCGAAGCGCAAGCGAAAACCACTACTCACCAGAGCCGGAGCGGATCCGGCGTAAGCGAGGACGATGTTGGCAGCTCCTTCGCCTCTGTAAACCCAATCAGCCGCGTCCTTCTCCTCCAGAATCAGGTCCATCTTCAGAGCGCCCCTGCAGCAAATCGCCACTCCAAAATTCAAGTCGAAAGAGAAACCCAAATGGTGCGCCCCGATTGCCCTCGCGGGAACTTCAGAACACATGCAGTGCGATCGCGCGACGGACCTGTCGGCGGGAGACCGGACGGGAGAACCGAAAGGCGGGATTTGGTCGGAGGAAAGTGCAGAGATTGAGCGCCGAAGTGGAGAGAGAGAGAGAGAGAGAGACTTCAAGAGGTGCAGGAAACTAGTCAATGCGTACGCACACTCCACACAGCTAGAGAGAGAGAGAGAGAGAGATGGGTGCGGAGGAGGTGGTAAATTACGTCTGGCAATTGAATACAATCCTAAATATTCGAAATATTATTTTAAGACCAATGCATTAGAGAAATGTTTACTTTTTTTTTTATTTAATCTAGGGGGTATTTTTCGAAAAGGCCCCCCGAAGTAGATCGTTTCTTGAAAAAGAGGCTCCCGGATAAGCGATTTGTCTCGGAAAAGCCCCTGCACTTGATCGGGTCGTCTCGATTCCGGCCTCCAGTTCATTGTCGGTTGGGGCACACGCGTCTCACGTTTTCGTCCACGCCACGGTCGACGCATTTTTGTCCAAGGCCATCACTTTTTATTATTATTTTCTTTCTTTCGTTTTTCCTCTTCTCTCTCTCTCTCTCTTTTTCCCCCTATTTCAGCATGCTTAAGTTCTATTTATTTTACGGAAAATCAATAAAAAGGGTATTCTTTATTTTGATCATTCATATCTCTTGAAAAAAGGCATTGAAAACTATTTTGAGAGAAAGGTCGGTTTGTTTCGTGACCTGCCCTTGGCGACGGTCGGAATCGGGATGGACTGAGTTTAGGGGTATTTACTCATGAAATGGTCCTTTGAAAAGGGTTGATCGCGAGTGTAGATTCTCCCAAATTTATACCCCGCGCAATAGCGAGAAGATTTATTTTATTATCTAAGTTGATTAACAACCTAAGATAAGTGTTTTGAAATCGCCACTAACCTCAATTTTGGGGCCAGTTAGAAAGCCCAATCAAGAGTCGGGAGGATTCTCTTAATTCCTACATAACTAGAGCTCTAGGGTTTGGAGACTTGGATTATGCTAATGTTTTTGGTACATAACACTATCGTGTTTTACCTAAGGTGATGGTGTGTGTCTTTTTTATTTTTTTTCATGTCATTTAAAACTAAAAAGGCAATCATGCGTGAATGTCAGTTTCATACCATTCTAATTCTATAAAGGTAAGAAAGGAAAGGCAAACAATTTCAATTGGAATTGCGATACATATGGTAAACAATCAAAGAAAGCAGTAAATCTATGTAGAAAAAATTGAATCAACAAAGGAATGGCTTCCACCGAAGACTCATACTTGCAAAATCAATGTCGACGGGGCTTTCTCAGAGGGCAAAGCAGAAGGCACAATTGCAGGGGTTCTTCAAAATGAAGTGGGAGTTCTGCTGGATAGCTTCGTGATGAAAATCGTAGCTGCATTGGTGTTTTAGATAGAAGCCATGGCAGTGCTTGAAGCTTTGAAACAATTTTTGGAACGGAAAGAAGAGAAGCTTGAACTGGAGTTAGACTGCATGAGTTTGATCGAAGTGCTTCTGCAAAAGATGCATGTGGGATGGGAGTTGCAAGGTGTAATAGAAGAAGTGCAACAGTACCTAGCCCATTATCAATCTCTCTCCTTAGCCCATTGTTCACGATCCACAAATAAGGTGGCTGATTGAGTTGTAAAAGCCCAACAATTAAACCTTCTTCCTTCTTCTTGGTTAACCCATCCCCCCAAGCTTTGCAGGATCTTTTATGTCTTGATGCTCCTAAGTTGGGTTTAGTTGTAAAGAATTTTTAAGTATTGTCAATTTCATGAAGTATTTTGACAAAAAAAAAATCTTGAGGCAAAATAAGGAAAGGAACCTGTACCTCGTCGAGTTTTATACAACACAATGAAAAAACTTGAGATATTTGTCGGGTATCAAATGAATGGTACAAAATAGGAGAGGTTGGAAGGGACATTGACCATCGTCGTCTTTGGGGTCACCTTCTTTACATACCCTAATTCTTGAGTAATTCTAAATGGATGGTTTACACTTGCAACAAACATCAAATTAAGCAAAATGGCAAACAAGGCATGGCAAGTAATCAAACAAGAACCATACAATCATTCAATTCAAGTTGGCCTCGAGGTCGGCCTTTGAGAATTTGCATGCATGACGTGCCACAAAAATATCCCCCCTTCATTATTATAAGACATAGTCTATGACCATTAACCATCATAAATATTCACTTACGATGATTAATGTCATAAACTCCTAAAGTAGGTTTTAATGTGCAACCCCGAGATCATCCACAAACATGCGTCGGATTTGCGCAAGTAATTATCAATCACATACGTCGAATTTGAAATTAAGCACACGTGCAAGTCCGAAGACCTTATTTCCCATTCAATCAAATAATTAGTGTAGTGGCACTGGTTCACTTCACTCATCTAACACGCGTTGATCATAATCTCAAGCATTAATTCAAGAAATGACAATTAAAAGTCATTAAGACATTGAAGATCTGTTTTGCAAGCATCATTTTCTAAAAATTAAAGAACATGAACATGCTGCAACCAAACAAAACATGGGAATCCATAACACCTTGACAAAGAGCAAGCAATTGAACATGACCCATTAAGCAATCAACTTCACAAAAATTACAGCATATTATACACTCAATTTAGAATATTTTTCATGGAGACAACATCTTAAAACGATCTATGCATGAATTTATAAAAATCTAGGAACATGGAAAAATGCATCAGAACAAAACAGGTTAGTAGCAATTTGATGCAATTTCATGGCAATATAGTCATGTTAACCATGTTGAAAATTTCTTAAATTTCCATATGATAGTCCTAAGGATGACAAATAAAGTTCATGAAGGGTCCGAGCACAAATCTCAACAAAAAAATTCAAGCAAAAATAGCAAAGTGCAAACATAAAAATGTTCTTACATGTATTTTTTTTGGGTAAGGGTCTTACATGTATTTTGAATTTTGCAAATTTGAAAGATTACAGGGGAACATTGCAAAAAAATGAAAAGTGGGACAATGGTTTTTATAAGAGATGACATGCTCAATTAAAGTCATTTACCCATTCAATTTTAGACATTTTCATGAACATGCAAAATGATTAGATTCAAGGCAGCAATCATATCAACAAAGTACAAGGTCTGATTCTCCTATATGATAAGGCAAAAGTATAAGAAAAATCACATAGTTCGAGCATCAAACCACAAACATTTTTCATTAGAGATCTAGGCCCTAATGTAATTGCAAAGCATGATATGAAAATGACAATGACAAGGCGTATATTGAGCATATTCATAATGATGGAACAAAATTACAATAATACACACAATGACTTGATGTAATAATATTCAATTAGCATGGCATAAGTGTCATTCGGATGACATTATAGCATGCAATGACATTCATAGAATTTTCATGGATAAGGAATCACAATGAAAAGCACAATTGCACAAGAATGCAAATTTAGGCTTGTGCGGGGCAAAACTAAGTTTAGGATGATTTTTTTGGAAATTTACCTAATGAATCACATTCAAAAATCTTGAGAAAAATATATGCCATGACCAACATTCAGATGAATAAGGAATCATCTCGAAAAGAGTTCGAAAAAAATCACAATAAAATCAACAAAGACGAAAATTCAGATTCAAGAATTGATTGACCAGTAAGACCAGATAATGATTTTTAGAGGATTTGGCCTAGATATACTCATTGAAAATTTTTGAGAAAAAAGTATGTCATGACTAACATCCTTAAAACACAATTTTTATGGAGGATACAAAGTCAGATTCTAAACACAAAATTCAGCAAAAATTCAAGAGTCCGATTTAGGCATTCAGGAATTGCAGAATTTAGCACACATCACAATGATGTCAAAGCAATTCATCCTAACATAATGATCTCAGAAAATTCTAAGCAAAATATGTGTTTTACGTGGACATGTCACGAACGTTTTTCATGAGAAATCATCTCAAAATTCAGATCACAAAAATCAGCAAAAAATCACAAAACTGCAAAGGTCGGAGTATCAACAAAACAACTGAAATCAGAACCTGTTTACAAAGCGCATATATGACTTTGACAAAAATTTTCGGGTATCAATCGCATTTGATCGAAGTGTTCTATGGCTCATCAGAAAGATTATTGAGTCTATTTTAAAAGTTGTAGAGACCTCAGAAAGATTACTGAGTCTATTTTAAAAGTAGTAGAGACCTCAAATGCACTCGAACGAGTTTTTAAGCTCAAATGAAGAAGTTTTCCAAATCGGTCATTCTGTAATCTGAAATTCACAAATTAAGCACAAACACCTAATCAAGCTAAATCACTTCACATTCATTTAAGCAAATCCATCCATAATTATCATAATTCATCACAGTAGTCATAACATCTATAGGATTGATCCTAAACTTGAGCTCTAGTGTCAATCGCCTATTGCAATCTCGCTTCATCAAATTCGGGTTAATGATGCCTATCTTTGTTGATGTTTTGCAAAAAAACCGAGCTTGAATCTGCAAAACTCAAGCACCAACCACCTAAGGACGTTAGAGGGGCGTCGGAGAGCCTTCTAGTCACCAGAGGGGGGAGATTAGCGCCGGTTCACAACTTGGATAGAACCAGTCCCAAACTGGACTGGTCTTCAACGTCAAAACGGGAGGAGAGAGAAACGGCTTGATCAGCTGGTCTTCGAGGTTGTTGCTGCCCACCGGACCATTGGGGGAAGGCCGAGGAAGGTCGATGAAGGAGGAGCAACGCTGGGGGCCACCGGATTTGGCCGTTGAAGGCCGGTTTTGTGTTGATTAAGGGTGGCTCGAGCGGCAGTTATGGAGGAGAGAAGAATGGGCGGGAAAGAGAAGAAAAATGGAGAGAGAAGAGAGAGAATGAAATGTAGAGAGAGTTTTCACCTGCAAATGGCTTCCCCTTTGAAAAAATGAAGTGAAAAAACTATATATAATTCTCCCTAATCTCAAATCCTAACCATCCAATGGTTATGGATTAACCCATGTGCCTAACTAACTCTCTTAGCTTCTAATCATGTTTAACATGTGCTAATTTTAATGGATGAGATTTAATATGATTGATGGTTCAAAAGAATTTTGCAATTAAGGATCTAATCAAAGGAAATTTTGTAATTTCATAAAACTCAGGGGTATTTTCGCAAATTCTGAAAATGTGAGGGCTAGGGGTTCGAATTTGGGTTGAGCCACCCTGTGGTGGTGGTCATTAGCTAAAACTTGCTGGAGGAGGGCTAAACTGGCCTCCTCAGGCCTCCTCTGTCAACGGCCAGTCTGATTGGTTGGACCAATCTTGCATCGATTTGACTAGTTCAACCAATTCTTGGGCGATTTAGTCCTATTTTGTTTCGGGTTTATGCAATTTAGTCCCTCATGAACTAAATTGAAAAGAAAAATTGTTTAATTGGAAATAAAACGGTTCAATTTCAAACAAATTAGGCTAATTAAATCACAAAAATTCAATTTTGTGATTTTTTTTATCAACCTAATGGCTCTAAAAATTATTGGACCTGTACTATGGGCACACCAAGTTGGACTTTTGAGGCCTTAAATTGGGCAATTTCATTTAACCATTGGTCATAATTTGCAAATTAATTGACATTGAACTTAATTAAAATTGCGAGATACCTATTAGTCTAATTGTCCATGTCTAGGGAGATTTATTGCATCTAAAATGACCTTTAATTGATGACGCGACATTTTGGCCAAAATTAAATTGAGGGCCAACGTCAAAATTGAACCTTAATTCATCAAATTAAACTCTAGTAAGGAATGGGTTAACTCAAATTTCTCAAATCGAAATTCAATAATCTTATTTCCTTAAGGCAAAGTAAGCTAAATCTTTCAAATTAATGAGTTGGTAATTGAATTTGCTAAAATTGATCCCGAATTTGGATTTAACTCACAAAATTGAGTAGAACGAAAGGTTTTGTCTGCAAATCGTGAAGAATCGATTCGGACCCCTAATTAGGGGTAGAAATGTCGATTCACATTTCACTTTACCCGATCTCGAAATTGATTGAACGAGTGAATAGATAATTGTCTCTAGATCAAATATCACAAAAGGAATTAAGCCTAATTATGACTAGAATGAAAGTAATTTTATTTTTGGCCGATTCCAAACCTAAAATTGAAAAATTCAGAAAAATCAATTTTTGCAAAATTCTTGATGCAAATTGAAGCTAAAATGAAGTGATTTTGTGATTTTTGTATTTTTTAATTTTTTTGGACAAAAGTCAAACCCTAATTGACTTTTTACTAGAAGTTTGATTTTGTGGTCAAATCTTTGAATTTTTCTTCAAAATTTACACTTCTAAAATGAAATTGAACTTGAAAGAAATATTTTGATATAAAAAACCAAAATTTGACTCAGGGTTGACTTTTGGTCAAAGATTTAACCAAAAAGTTAATCCAAAAATCAACTATTTAACTTTTCGAGTTTTTGTGTGAAAATGATAGGAAATTACCTTTTAAGGTTAGGCCAACAAATAAAATTGAAAAACAATACTTTTTGTTCGAAAAAGGGCTTCGTCGTAATCAGAAATCCTTGATTCGATTTTTCTAGTTCTATCGACGTCGACTTAAAATCTAAGTGTCAACAATATGTTCGAGGTGTTCAATTCTATTAGGCACTTTGATAGAATCCTCAAATATTTCGAAAATTATTTTAAAACCAATATATTAGAGAAAAGTTGACTTTTTTTTCTAGGGGAGATTTTTCAAAAAAAACCCCCTCAAAGTGACAATTTCTTAAAAAAGAGGCCCCTGATAAGTGTTTGTCTCAGAAAAGCCCCTGCACTGGATAGCTTCGTCTCAATTCAGCCTCCAGTCTTTTATTGGTAGTGAGCACTCGCATCTCACATTTTATCCACGCCACAGTTGAGGCATTTTTGTCCAAGGTCAATTTTTTATTGTTATCTTCTTTCCTTCCATTTCCTTTCTTCTTTCCTCTCTCTCTTTCTTCTTCTTCTTCTTTTTTTCATTATTTCAGCAAGCTTAAGCTGTATTTATTTTACAGAAAATTAATAAATTAGAAAAGATATTCCTGATCTTATCATTTATATTTCTTAGGAAAAAAGGCATCGAAAAGTATTCTCTAATAAAAAGAGAGTGATCGGTGGACTTGAGATGTTCGATTCTATCTAGTGCTTCAATAGAATCCTAAATATTTTGAAAATTATTTTAAAACCAATTTATTAGAGAAAAGTTAACTTTTTTCCCCAGGGAAAGTAGACCATTTCTTAAAAAAGAGGCCCACTGATGAGCGTTTGTCTTAGGAAAAAAGGCATCAAAAATATTCTGAGAGAGAGAGATTGTTGTGCTCGAGGTGTTCGATCCTGTCTGGCACTTTAATAGAACCCTAAATATTCCAAAAATTATTTTAAAACAAATATATTAGAGAAAAGTTAACTTTTTTTTTCTAGGGGAAAATTTTCAAAATTGACCCCCCAAAGTAGACTGTTTCTTACAAAAGAGGCTCCCCGGATAAGTGTTTGTCTCGGAAAAGCCCCTACACTGAATAGCTTTGTCTCAATTCAGCCTCTAGTTCTTTGTTGGCAATGGGCACACACATCTCACGTTTTATCCACGCCAAAGTTGAGGCATGTTTGTCCAAGGGCATTTTTTATATTATTTTTTTCTTTACTTTTCCTTTCTTCTTCTCTCTCTTTCTTTTTTCGTTATTCTAGCACGCTTAACCTGCGTTAGTTTTATAGAAAATTAATAAATTAGAAAAGATATTCTTCATCCTGATTGTCATTGCCTAACCTCGAGAGCACTACTTAGGAGTTTGGCTAATGAATTACTAAGCTTAAACTTAGTTCAGGCTCTCCCAAGCCCATACCAAATCACGACTTAGGTTGAAGTTATTTGACATATAAATGATTTTTCAATTAGGAGTTACCACTAATTAATATTTGGTGGGTCGATTAGAAACCCAAGTAAAGTAATGGAAGAATTACTTCACTCTTACGAACCATAGATTAAATGAGTTTAGGGACTTGATTACGCTAAATTACTCTAATGCCCTTTCGGTACTTTTTCTCTTTTATTTTCAAAAAAATGTTTGCAGACAGTCTGGATTGATTTTAGCCTAAATCGCTAACATTCAAGGGGTGATTATGCGGTTATGCAACTATTATTGAACACTCAATTAATCAAATAAATTGCAAGAAAATAAATAGCATAAAAAATAATGATTTTTTGGGTTTTGTATATTTTGTGCTTATTGCATTGTATTAGATTCCAGTTTTTTGCACTTGGCACCCTTCCACTCACATGACATGTGGTCTTAGTGAGTGCAAGATTGGTTCCGAGTCTTTTGCTATATAGCTTTGCTGGTTGAAATCTATACAAATTTACCTTACCACAAAAAAAAAAAAAATCAGGCTATGTGATACGCAGTTAAAGGAACCTAACATGCAAACTTTATGAATCGGACATGATATTTTTGGTATTTTTTTTATTAAAATTCAAAATAATTAATGAAAATTAACTACTAATTTTGAAAAGTTATCTTGTTTAAATTAGGAAATATCATAGATTAAATCCTATTTTAATTCGGAAACTTATCTTAATTAAGTAGAGTTTACCTTAACATGCAATCTAATCAAATTAGGTAAATTCTAAATGTGCAATCCTAGCCTATTCAGGAAATACCCTAATCTACGACGCAAATTTTTTTTTTGTCCTTTTCCTTTTGGTATTTTCTAAACTTGACAATTATCACAGATAAGAAAATACTCAATCCACCATGAGATATTCATTGAGATTTTAAACAAACTATTAGGATTATTGAAAAAAAAATCCATTGCCTCATGGATTAAATTAACTTCTCAACCCTAACACGCAAGAGGAATCAAAACAACTAAAAAAAAATCCAAAGTCCCACGGATCTAATTAATAATAATATTGATTTTAAACATCATTATTGCACAAAAAAATCAAGATAATTAAAAGTGATCCAAAGTCCCACAGATCAAATTAGTGATTATAATGATTTTAAATATAAACATCACCATAAGAAAAAATCAAGATAATAATAATAGTGATTCGAAATTTTACGGATCAAATTAGTAATTATAATGATTTTTTGTCAATAATATCCTATGTGTAACAATTGTTTAAAATAAGGCAATAAAATTTGAAGGTAATGATTGTTATCTAATTTGTGGATGTCGTTTCTGAATTCAAGTCGACAAGCGGATCACAACGGCAGTCGGTGGTCTTGGCGTGAGCCTTGCCAAAATTGATCGCAGTGAATTAATGATTGGTCTTTTAGTCGGACCAAATAGTCTCCATCGAATATTCTGAAGTCACGATGTTTTTGTCTTCAATCTCACTTATGCTTCTTTCTCGAGAACTCACGGTCAATTCTGAAGTCACGATTTTTTGCCTTGATTGAATGATTAATTATTTTAATTAATGTTTTATTTAAATTCTTAGTTTAATTTATTAATAATTGAATTATGAAATTTACTGTTTATAATTATTGTTCACGACACTATTCATACATAAGTTAATTTTAGTCTTAATTTGATGTGTTCTTGATTGTTATGATTTATTGAAGTGCCGATTGTTAATTATATTCGTGAATAATGATGAAATGCATGATCAAATGCTGGTTGGAATTGAATTTTGGAATTGTTGGTTGATATCACATGACATTATGTGTGGGTTATTTGCAATGGCATGTCGCATGAGCATGAGTGATATTGCATTCACGACAGAGCAAAGATATAAATGGATCGCTTGATGATGTGTTGTATGATCACATTAAATTGAGAACTTGGCGTTATCGGAAGACCACCAATCTTTATGGGGTCGTGCTATGGCCGTTTGGTCACCTGACTTCGGTCAGATGCCTAATAGGGAGAGGTTACTTGTGGGGCTACGGTAGTGGGCGGGTCCTATGCTCCTTCAGGAATGCCATCTTGGGAGTGAGCTCTTGACGTCGTCGTGCCTCAAGGTAAAGAAGACGAAGTTGGCTTGGCCAGAAACTATCAACCAAAAGGTTGTGTCGTGGCCCAAGGGGGAGGGGTTGTAATAATCGAAGCATGTATGGATGTGAGACATGAGAAAGCTATGTGTAATGCTCTGATTATTTGTATGCTCTTAATGTCATGATGATCACATTATTTATGGCATGCACGCATGAATTGACAATCGTGTTGGGTGTGGCAATGGCCAGGTGAGATCACTTGTGACGCGACTATCATGTGATTGATGAATTATATCATTTAACGGTCATGTGCCTTGCTTGCATTGTATGAGATTTGATGTGTAGAGTATGGTATACCGGGTAAGATTGCATGCGAACCAAATATTGATTATTGGTTGACTTTGATTGTTTGTTGTTGGGTCGAGTGAGGGGTGGGGGTGGTTCTGGAGAGTACCTCGGGTTGAGTTAGTGTACTAACCGAGACTTAGGGGGAGAACTCGCTAATAATTTATCTTACTGGTTATTGTACAATCACTTTCAAGCCCTTAGAATGGTGCACCCGTAGTGGAGAATCCTGCCCTCGCTCCACTAGTGATCGACCTAACGGAGTCTAAGTTCGATGGGTCCGAGTGATTGTGGTGCTGAACCTAATGATTCATTTTGTATAGCTGGATTAGCATAGCCTAGTTTCTTTTTGGTTTGGCTTAGATGATAGATCGGCCTCATTTTTTCAGGCTTGTAAATCGGAAAAACAATCATTCGTTGGTTAATCCAGTAAGACTATAAAAATGAGTAGTTGCTGTTGTTCTTGTTGTTAATCTATCTATCCCTATTTGATTATTTGATTGTCTATTTGGATTGGGGATGGTTCGTCTTCTGCTTGCGTATAATAAAAAATTAAAATGAATGGCCGTCGAGGGGTCTTGGGATGTTGCTTTCAATTGACCATGGTAAAGGGTTGTTGCGTGCTCGGGGTGTGACGTTTAACAAATGACATATGCTCTTATAGAAAGAGAAATCTACTATAACATGTAATTCATACTACATGTGGTTTATTCAACCGATAAAGGAGATAAATAAAATTTATCAATATTTACTTATCGTGTGAGTCATTGAGGTAATTTATAATTTACCTCATTTAGTGTCCTATGTTACTTCTGACTATGTTCTCGAAATAATGGATCTGTTGCTACTTTAGCATATTACAGGTAGTCATGAAAAAATATGACTTTATTAGACGTGTCTCAAAAAGCAGTTGCTTTGAAATGGAGAGAGACATGAGTGCGAAGGAAGACTATTGTTGTTTTACATCAATTACATGTATTTACTAGTTTACCAATTATATCGCCTTTTGTGGTTTTAGATATAATTGTAAATACATAGCGTTTTGAGAATATTCAAGTATAACTTTTAAGGGATATGTATACTTAGACAAATGTAGCAAAATATGTCTGGGGCACTGTGAGACATCAATTGTTTATCTTCTTTTTTAGGATTTTAGCCATTATGTTATTCCTAATAGGTGCATAATTAGAGCTCTTAAGTGCAGGTGTGCTCATTGGTTACATGGTTTTTTTGCTAGTATGAATCATTTTAAAAGTAGGTGAATTTTGAATGCCTTATATTAATGATAGAGCATTACAAAACCCATCATGTTCGAGTGAGAGATGTTATATTTTAGTACGTCCATGATGAGGTGTGTCCAACAAACACCTATTATCTATGATGCAGTGTGTTTTATAGAGATACCTTTTGAAGGGGTATGAGCAATTATTTTTCAAGATAAGTATAAAATGATAACTTCTAAAAATAACCACTAATTTAATGCAATTGTAAAAAATAGAACCCTCTCAAATCAAAAGGAAATACTCAAGGAGTTCATTATCTACTTTGAGAAACAATTGGTATTAACGCTGTGGAATGTGAATACTTTTCTCGTGATTGTATTTGGACCAACGTGAAGTCTTATCATCCATCGTTCATTCGTGATTCAACGTATGTTCCTAGAGTAATTTCCGTATTGCACATTGAAGAGGTAAGTTGTTTCTTCCGTCGACTTTTCTTCCAACAATTCCTCTACCCTCTTTGGGATAGTTCCCCTCAATTCCAAACCCTAATCCCATTCCCTGTTGCCCCACCATCATCTTCGCCTTAGCTTAATAGCCTTCATCTCTTTCATCTGAAAAAGCTCCATTTCTCAAACACGTGTTACCCATATGCATGCCCTAGCTGTTGAAGCTACTAAAGAATGGTACCAAAGTATAAAAAAGTGCGAGAAAAAGGAAGCACGGATTATAAATTTCCAGCGTACTAAAAATGAGGATGTACACTTGTTATGCTACTTAGGAAGTGAATTTTTCGGGACCTGGTGAGGTTTAGTTTCTAGAAATTCCGATTCAATTTCCGGAAAATTCAGGAGCATGGGCTTTAGTAGCTAACTTGATTAAGCCACTAGGTTACAAATGAAGTTTTTATGTTGGAATTATTAAGGGGTTGGCATACCTCTAACAATTCAAGCATTATGAGCCCTATCGGCTCAAGAAAAACCCAATATCATCTTTCTAATGAAAACAAAAAACAAGGAAGAGAAGGTTATTCAGTTTGAAGTAAGGACTTCATTTTCAGTATTGCTTCATCGTTAACCCAGTAGGAGTTGCAGGGGTCTAGCAGTTTTATGGACTGATCTAGTTACTTTGACAGTGGAATCTTCCTCAAATGAGCTTTTTAATTTAGTTTGCATAGAAAATGATAGTACTAAGACAATAAGAATTACTTTTGTCCATGCCCTATATGTTTTCCAAGAAAGGCTCAAATTATGAGAAGAATTGAAAAGAATTAGATCTTGCAACTAGCTTTCTTAGATTTGTATGGGTGATTTTATTGACATTCTCTATCATTGGGAGAAGTTCGGGACTTGTACAACTAAGCATGATAGATTAATGGCCTTTCATGACTTCCTAAATGCGTTTGCTTTAATGGATTTGGAGAGAAAGGGGATGCTTTTGTTAAGAAAAGCTTAGATATAGGGTGGTTGTGTAATTTTGAATGGAGAGTTTTATTTTAAAATGTTGAAGCCTATGCTTTACTAGCTATGGGCTCGGATCATAGTCCTCTCTTATTGTCTTTCTCTACTAAGCCAGTGAAAAGGAAAAGATCATTTAAGTTTGAAGCTTTCTAGCTTGAGGATGGGAGTGTGGACAAATTGTTAAAGAGGTATGGCAATCTCTTGAGTTGGAAAATTCAAACTTTTAGGAAAAATTGCACAAAGTCACAGGTGCTTTGATAGAATGGAGTAGAAAAAAGTTCATGAAGGCCCAGCGGCGAATCAATCTTTTGAAGAAGGAACTCTAGGAAATCACAAATAGTCATATTGTTTCACAAGACAAAGCAAAAGTGCAACACTTGACAAAGCATATAGATGACCTGTGTAAACAAGAAGATCTCGAATCAGTTGGCTAAAATGGGGGGACATAAATACTCAGTACTTTCATGCAATGACGGTTCAAAGGAGGCAAAGAAACAAACTTTATGAGGTGTATCACTAAGAATGTATGTACTCGAGAGCCCTCTTAGCTAAATAGGTGACAAAATGGAGTTTTACCAATCTTTATATACCTCAATGGGTGTCCCTACTTGGTTATGGGAGAAATGAACCAAGCACTGACAAAATGGGTCACGATGAAGTAAAAGATGTGGTTTTCCAATTGGGGGCTTTGAAAGCTCTTGGATCATATGGAACGAATTTCTTAGCATCATTGGAAAGAACTCCAACAAGATGTGTTGAAAATGGTACAAAACTTCTTTGAAACAAGCATCCTTGAACTAGCACTCAACATGACTTATATTTCCCTCATTCCAAAAGTTCCGAATCCAAAAAGGTTGGACCAATTTCAACCTATTAGTTTATGAAATTTCGTGCATAACATAATTTCCAAGGTCATGGAAAATTGCCTAAAACCTTGGCTTCCTAAACTAATAACCAAAGAATAAAGTGCTTTTGTAAGTGGAAGGCAAATCCAAGATAACATTTTGGCTGTATAAGAGGTAATTCACCAGCTAAGAGTTCGAAAGAGGAAGAAGATGTTTAAAGCCATATTGAAGCTAGACATATAGAAAGTGTATGATAAAATGGAATGGGATTTCCTAGAAGTTTGTATGCTAAAAATGAGTTTCAGCACTAAATGGGTTTCATGAGTTATGCAAGGTGTCAAATAAGTCCTTTAATGTTAAATTCAACGGGGGAACCAATGTGTCAAATAAGGTGCCTTTAATGTTAGATTCAACGAGGAACCCCTTCCTTATTTTAGACTACCATAGGGACTAAAGCAAGGTGACCCTCTCTCCCCATATTTATTCATATTGATTGCAAATGTTTTATCTTTTCTCATGAGGAAAGTAGTTGAAGATGAGAGTATCATAGGAATAAAAGCGAACATACATTGTTCGACTTTAACCCATTTGTTGTTTGCAGATGATTTTATTTTCTTCTTGGATGGGAGATATCCAAATGTCAAAACTTAGCTACTATTCTTCATCAATATTGCTTTGCTACTTGTAAAGCCATAAACTCTAACATATTAGGAATTCATTTTAGTGCCGTTTGCCCTCAAAATTCGAAAACTAATATAGCGTAGGAATTGAGGGGTTCTTGAAATTGCGATAGGGAAGTATCTAGGCATCCCTTCTGTCTAGAGGCAATCTAAAATGTAAATGTTTCCATGGATTTTAGATAGAGTAAATATGAAAATGGAATGATGGAAAGAGAACTTAAGCTGCATTTAGCGATCAAGAAAAAATTTAGGATATAATAAAATTTATCCAACCTTCTCCTCCTCTATCACCGGACAAGCAACGTGTGGTCCGAGCCTGCAATAGGCATTCAGATTTCGCACCTAGGACTTAACGGAATTGAGTATTGGCTTCTCAGTTTCAAAAAATCTCACCTCAAATCCTCCATCATTTGAGTTACTGGCCATCGCTTTGTGAAATATATGGGTTTCCAGGAGTAATGCATTCTTCAGGAACCAAAAACCAAAAGGCGAAGATGATAGTGGAATCTGCTATAGCCATGCACAAAAATTTAAAAAAATGGAACCCAAAGTGCAAAAGTATCACTCAAAGCCCACAGAGCTCACCCGCAACTTGGTGACCTCCAGAATAGAGCAGCTTCATCTGGAATTGCGATGGCTCTTTTGTGGAAGGCTCGACTGAGGGACAAGATCGTTGATGAATTCGCAAAATCAGTGAGAGTAACATCGGCTTTGCAGGTGGGAAGTTGCTCTCATAACTGTGGAGGCAAATGATGTTCCTTTTCGGTTAGTTAAAGCCCAAAGATGTTATGGCCCACCTTGTCCGGGCCTCTATACCTCCTTGTGCTCTCTGGCATCTTGTTTGCTTAGAAGCACCTTTAAATTGTAATTGGGCTCGCCCTAGAGTAATGGAAAGTTTTTTATATTAAAAAAAAAAGGCCCAAGATCACGACGGGCATTATAAACCTTTGATCGTCGCTCTCGAAGGTCTGACGTAATTGTAAGATTGAACTCGAATTTTAGTCATAATCGAAGTTGAACCAGAATGGACATTAAGCAGCATTCGGCTGTAGTATAGATCCTCGATTAAGAGTGTGATAGCTAGATCTAATATGCAATTCAACACAATTTGAGGCTGCTTAAGGCGTTGGAAACATATAACATGCATTTGATTTCATAACAATGTCCATTTTATGTGAGCAATTTAAATATCCATTAACATGATATTTAGCTCGTTCGAAACCCCAAAAAAAATAAAAATTGATGTAAAGGTCAGAGGCCACAAACAGAAAGATGTGCCAGTTGAAGCTAGTTACCGACAGGATCATCAATGTGTAATATGATTATGTAGTAAAAAAACGACACACAACAAGCAAAAACATCAAATTCGAAGCACGTGAACTCGGGCTAGAGATAATGTCACGAGACTTGCAACTCGCATTTCTCACGCCGCACATCAAAACGTGACATGGAATTTTCAAGATCAGTACGTGCTCATATTAGGAAACAAAGACTTATCTCACGTAAGTACATTGACTAATAGAATGAAGGTAACTGAGTTCTACAATTTCGATACATATATTCTAGCTGAATTCTGCAATTGCAGAATTCTCATAACACAAAATGAGTTAGGGCACAGAATTTATTCGACATGCTATGGATAAAAATAACCCTACATCAATTTCGAAATTAACTGCTAGATCTGTTAAATTTCCTATCTAAAGTTTGGACGCAAATACCTTGCAGCATATGCACTATGCATGAATTATCATCATGATTAAGTATCAAAGAAATTCAATAAGTATACACGGATGCTCCACTACCACATGTTGAAAATTTAACCACCCAAGATCCGTACATACATTCGAATCCTAGAATTTGTATTGCGAATATTGATCCTTATTTTATGTTGTTACCATTGCGACTCAATCGATCGGACCACCGGGCACACTAATCTTGAGGTTAGGTCTTCCTCTCCTTCTCCTCCTTTAGACGGTCTCCATAGATAAAATGTAAGTGTAGATTATATGCTGGGAAGAGATCATGGGCTATATAGCATATCCTAATATGCCTATTCGTCACGAATCATTGTCAAAGCATTGGCCTAGAGGTGATTGGTTTTAGGTGTTGGGTTTTAGGGTGAGTATTGAAACCTAAAACCTATTTTTATAGAGCCGGTTCCTAAATTTTGGAATTTGGAACTGGCCATGTAGATTTTGCTGGTTTGGTCTAGTTCCCATATCAATTGAGAACCGATTGATTTTTTTCTTGGTTTCATTTTTTTTATTCCTCGAAATACAAGCTCCAACTTCTCCCACCAATCATTCATCTGCTGCCATTGAGGAGTAAGAAGCTAACCAGCAGGAATAAGAGGGACGCGTTGAAGAACAGATATTCAAGGACCAAAATGAGCTTCCGAGAAGGCACTGTAGCTTGGATGGGTGAGCTAGAGCTAGATCGATCAAAGAGAGACTAGATCGGAGGTCAAATGAACAATAGGCCTTTCAATGGAGCGATGAACGAGGCGAGCAGATCGTGGAGCAAGATCCAAGCACGAAAAGACCAGATTTGAGTTCCAGTGACCGTAATAGGAGTTGCGATGGAGTGATGGACGAGGTGAGCGACAAACAGACGAGGTGGGAGATCGATGGACAAGCCCCGTCAAGGCAATCGGCAGAGCCCATGACAGAGCGGAACTGAGCTCAGTGACAAAGAAGATGAAGCTCACTGTAGCTTTTCTTTCATCGTAAAGAAACCCCCCTTGATCTACTTGTTCCTCTTTATTGAAAAGACTGGTTCCCAATTCAATCTGATTCAACATCTTGAACCTAGAACGGATTAATAAAAGCCGTCCCAAAATTTAGAAACCACAGATCAATGGGACTAGACTAGAACTAGCTGGCTAAGGCCGGTTAGATCCAATTCCGGGATTGATTCTGGACCAGTACTTACAATTACATGGATTTACACCAAGTGTCTAACTACATGTTATCATCACAAATCGATATGTGCTAAATCCAACATAAATTGATCAATAATTGTATTGGGCTATCTAGCACTATCTGATGCGTTTATTTGCTTCATAACCGTCCGTTTGTGCACAGACTAGAATGTTGTAAGAATCTCCAATAGGACCCGCTCTGTGAGCTGGATTCACGCAAGTTTTCTGGGAAATACAATACATATAAGCCCCAGAGAGAGAGAGAGAGAGAGAGAGAGAGATGGAAAAGTAGAAAGTAGTTCACATGAACATAGGGAAGCCATCAACGTTCGTCCACGCAATCTAACACCACAAAAATAAAAAGTTAATTTTCCAAAGGCGAATTTTGTCGGGAATTGTTTTTTTTTTTTGGGTGGGGGGGTCAGTATTCATTGTCAGGGTGCTCAGAATCAATGGTTCAAAGTTGCCGACGATGGATGTACTCGTGGAAAACAACTTGATGTCAAAGTCTCCAAGTTGTTTTAATCGTGAAGATGGAGAAGAGCGTGAGCACGAAACGTGGAAGTGATGTAGAATGTGGAGGACATTTCCTCGTCAATATTTGAAAACTTCAAGCTTTTCCAATAATGCAGTTTTGTCGGCGTCATTTCATCCATAAGCAGCAGAAGTATAGTACTTGTAGCAAAATCCACTTATATTAGAAACTCTGTAGGAAGTTGCAAATTCAGACATGAAAAGTGATGCTAGATATACTAAGATCGGTCTGCTAAATTAATAAATTAAGACATACCGCAAATTGCAAATGGGTCTTTACACAAGAGTCTTGTACTTTGTTTTCCCGTTGTTTTGCCAAAATTTATCTCGCCAACAAAACACTTTTTACCGAAATTCATTCTTTGGATTTTATAAGAGAGACTTGTTTTGTGGCGATTTTAGACAGGATATATATTATTAGAGCATAAGGAAATCGATAGATGTATTTCAACGGAATTTAATCAATAATCAAGTACAACACTATGGATATTCTGGATATGATGTATCAAAATAGGTTTTCAATCGACACGATTCACAAACCATTATCATTATGAGTCACATCGATCTTTGGGTTGTCATTTTGAATCACCGCCTCTTTTTTATTGCACCTTTTATCTCCGAACTTGGGCCAAAATCATCCCCTTTTGATTCCTGTTAACTTCCTAACTTCGTTTGCCTCAACTGTTGTTTCAATAGCTCCTAAAACTCCCATATACTTATCCGCTGATTGTCTTGCTCGTTTTGACAAACCGAAAGAAGATGAGCATTGTGACGATTACCGCTTCAAACTTCTGAACACAGAGGATGGCTACCATGACTAGGTAATTCTGAGTCCTCGTTTCAGACGGCAATTTCATTGTCTCTGCAAGGTTGTTCCCATCGATTCAAGGAAGAAAAGCTCCCTCTTCAAAAGTCACTATCATAGAGTATGTGTGGTTGATTGAATTCCCAAGATTTAGGGGGTTCCCCTTTCTCGATGTTGACTTCTATCAGTGGTACATTAGGACAAAATCTCAAGATCAGATATCATCGGTTTGGAAGAAAAACCAGTATCGACAGAACTCTTTAATTTTGTTGCTTCAATTGGGACCTAAATTTAGGCCTTCTGGGTGCTGCGATCAGCCTTTGTCACCCTTGATTAATTGTTTCTTCTTTCCTCGGGGACCAATGTCGATCACTCTTTTAGGCCCATACGACATTGCTAGTTTCTACCCTCGTGGTTTTCATGTGAAAGACGTTGAATCCTCTAAACGCCTTCGGTTCATCAATGGCAACGCCTTCTCCTACGACAATTTAGATTAGATTCTGTCGGACATCTGGCAAAGTCTCCAATGCCGAGCATGATGCCATTTTACTGTATCGGCTTTCAGGATACGTCTTCTTTCATCCTTACCTTAAAGTGCCGAGAGACTTCTGGATATAGCTTCCAGTTTGGCTGCGGGTATATCGATTGCTTTAGACTCGCTTATTCTCACTCTTTTGTGTAGGGGAATTACACATGCCTCTTTTTCTATGCACCAACACAAATTTCTTCGGCTCTTCTTGGCTTCTCCTAGCTTGGATTGCTCTATATTTCCCTTTCTTTTTCTCTGTTCGAGTTCGTACTTTACCGCAATCTGACAATGTGGAGTCCTGAGCTTATTTACCTTTCTGTGTAGTTGTCGATTGTTAGGCAGTCCCATCACACCCATTCCAATATGTCTCTCCTTTTAAGCACTTAGGTTTTTCTTCAATATCAGGCTCATAAGTTCAACTTCTGTCCCTTCAATTTCGCAGATTACCCTCATCGTTTCCATTTCACTCCTAGAAGATTCATCAATTTCTGGATTAGTGTGCTCACTCCCATCAATCTTCGACTGAATTTGCCAATGATGTTAAGAAAAGCTCCCATTGTATTTTAAAGTAGACAAAACAATCCATGGTTTATTGAAACCTTGATATATGCATGAAATTGTTTATGTTTCAGTGATATCAGCATAAAAAAGACCATTGATATGATGAGTGAAAAGATTCCAAATAGCTAGAAGAATCCATGTGGACAAGTCAAGAAGAAATGAGAGTTCATAAAGACTTGGAGGTACTACAATGAACCACAACCTATAGGATCTAATTCATTGTCGTTGTCGAAGTGGGGAGAAGGACATTATAAATGCCAAAAGTTGTGTAAGCACTTATTTTAGTATCAAAAGTTTTTGTTGACTTACTTAAGTGCCAAATCAGCCTCCGGCGAAAAATTCCAGCCAAAAATATAACGTGATTTTTCTAATAAAATGTCAATGCCTAGGTTGCTTTTTCATTAACAAAAAAGTCCATGTGGACAATAAGTTAGCCCTTAATCACAAAGTGACGCTGTTTTGAAACAATTTCATCTCTCTTTTTGTCTCGTTATCTTATCAAAAGAACGGCAGAATACCAAAATTTGGCATGAGGGACACTTAAATGCCAAAAGTTACGAAGGGTATACTTAAGTGCCATTTTTTCTAAAAATTGAGATATTTCAATGCCAACTCTAGCTAAGACTCCTAAAAATCCTACATGGCATTTTTTTAATAATTTAACCTGCCTACGTGGCTCGTCGAACAGTTGAGTCAGCTTAGACTCACCCCAAACGACATTGTTTCTATAATTGGCCAAAGTAAAAGCCTTAAATCGGCCAAAATGACATCATCTCCCCCAATTGCTCTAAACCTAAAATCCTAAATTGGCTAAAATCCCCATTGAAGCGCCTAAACCCTAATTTCATTTGCCCCAAATTCTACCGCTGAATATTGGAATTGGAGAGTAGGATTTTCAACAGTAGCTTAAATTCCTCCCACTGAAGCGAAGGAGAATGTGAACATTTCTGTTATTGTGAGTTACTGAGTCTAAGAAGAACATCATGGACTCAAATGACTTCTTGGAGAAGATTCTATGGAAGCATTAGATATAGAGAAGGTTTGAAGTGCAAATACTTCAAATGGGTCAATGCCAAATTCTATCACCGAGCTACATAAATGATGTTGGACCTACTTGATGGACGACATCAACCTCCATCTATGTTCGTGGATGACTTGGGCGATATTGACTCAATGTAAGCTGGAGCATCTTTAGCTAATCATTTGAAGAATGAAGTTTTGAGGATGAAAATTGAATGGAAGTGTTATCAAGCATTTATTGTGGTGTTGTTTTGTTGTGTAGCCCACTTCATGATGAAATGTAAAGCACTTGAAACTGAAAAGAAGTTTCTCTAGCTGCCATAGTTCAAAATGAGTGGAGAAATGTAATTGTTTTGGGTCAAATCTAAATTATTTTATTTGCATTTATGTTGTCTACTGGATCGTTGTGGCTTTGTTGTTATTTCTGCTATCATATGTATTGTGGCATACTTCGTGTGCTTTCAAGGAGGTCAAGGAAAAGGGATGAGTGAACGAGATGCTACTTGTATTATGTTTTTTCTTGTTCTTGAATATAAACTAGCTATGATGTGTATTGGGTCAATGTGTCATGGTGGCTTCTTCGCTTAAACTAAATGTAAACTAGCAAATATTGAATTGAATGAGTTGCTTCTCTGGTTTGCTGCAAACCAGTATTTAACATGACAAACACAAGTGATTATTCGAGTGCCATAAGTTGTATTTAGCGATCACTTAAGTGTCAATTGTGATGAAGAAAAGATCAGTTAAGTATCAAGTTATTATTAAAAGTGAGCACTTAAGTGCCATTTGTGGTTATAAGTGAATACTTAAGTGTCAAGTTTTTTAGAATGCCACTTAAGCGACAAATTCTGTAGGTTTCCCCTAAATTGCATGAGCCATCGACATCATTGGCCACTAGTCACTACTAATAGGAACCATCATGACCATCAAGCACCATTACCAGCTACCACTATGTTGATGGTGTGTTGCTGTAATAGGTGCTGATGCAAGCCTTGCACGAGGTAGCACCATCATTACCTCATGCAAAATGTGCACACTACACACTTGTATTGGGTATCGCACAAGCCCTCCAACCACCACCATAGATCCACCACCAATAGCCACCACTATAGCACAAACCATAAGAACCACCATCAACCAACATTGTGG
This sequence comes from Angophora floribunda, assembly GCA_014182895.1. Taxonomy (NCBI): domain Eukaryota; kingdom Viridiplantae; phylum Streptophyta; class Magnoliopsida; order Myrtales; family Myrtaceae; genus Angophora; species Angophora floribunda. The sequence goes on from CM024710.1 coordinate 13,956,624, forward strand.
TAGTAGTGTGCTGCTACAAAAGGTGTTGGTGCTTGTAGCAGCTTGCACCAGGTGCTGCACGAGCCCCCTAACCACAACCACAAATCTACCACCAGTAACCACTAGCCACCACCATAATTAGCAACCACCAGAATCACCATTAGCTTCCAACCAAGACAAGTAGCAAGTACATGCAGAATTTACAATATGAAAAAGGCAAAAAAAATTGACAAGTAACAAGATCGTTCTATTGATTTTGAAATTAAGTCTCACAAACTCAATGACAAATTAAAAAAAACCATCCATAGCAAGTTATAATAAAATTGGCTCTTAAGCCCCATAAATCCATCCTATCCCACTTATTAGTCAATATGTACAACCCCCTTTCTTCGTGCTTTGTTTTTTATGGATCTTTTACTTGATTCATAATCTTTACACTCTTTTTAACTAGACGTGCAACTTTTTCTTCAACTATCTCAGGATGCATTGATTTAGATGGAGTTGGTGCTAGGTTCTTGTTCTTTCTTGTTGGTGCAACCAATGTCTTCTTCTTTTTTGGTACAGCTGTTGATTCTTGAGAGATAAGAACCTATGAACTTATCCCATGCTACAAAAACACAACTATATTGTGAGCAAAAGTTCACACCATAAAATAAATGCAGCCAATAAAAATTAAATTAAGAATAATTGTTCCAGTACTATCATGACCTATCCTTGGCAACAATCAATGTCAGGAGGGATGTAGTTTAGGGATATTTACTCTTGAGACAGTCCTCAAAGGGCAAGTCATCAAAGATAGCTCGAACACATCATCAATAACAACCCCATCCACCAATAGGTCCATTGATGGTGGGTGTGCATTCTCCCAAATCCATACCTTGCCCAATAGTAGGAAGATTCATTTTATTTATCTAAGTTGATTAACAACCTAAGATAAAGGTTTAGGAGTCGCCAACGCAACTAGAGCTCTAGGGTTCAGGGACTTGGGTTACACTAATTATTTCTATTAACGCCATTTTAGTACCTAACAGTGATCGTGTTTAACCTAAGGTGTCCATGCATGTCTTGTTACTTTTTCATGCCATTTTGAAGATGAAAGATGATCATGCGTAGGTGTCAGTTCTCATGCCATTCTAATTCTAGTAAATGGAAAAAGAAAAGGCAAACAATTTTAATTGAAATTGTGGTGCGTTAAGTAAACAACTAAGGAAAGTGGTAAATCTACACATGCAATCCTAAAAAATACATGTAAAAGGAGATAGAGGAAAGAAAAGAAACTTACAACTCGTCAGGCTTTTATACAACGTGATAGAAAACCCGGACATATGTTAGGTGTCAAATGAATAGTACAAGGTAAGGGTTGGAAAGGACATCGACCATTACTATCTTCAGGGCCGCCTTCTTTACATACCCTAATTTCTAACTAATTCTAAAGGAACGGTTTACAATGGAAACAAACACCGATTCAAGCAATAGCACACCAAACATGGTAAGTAAACAAATAATGGTCATCAAATTGATGGATTAGAAATGGCCTTGGGGTCGACCTTTGGAGTTACATGCACAACATACCCCATATGTTATCCCCATTTATTAGACACAAGTCATGATCATTAAATATCGCAAGTATTCATTTATGGTGATTAACGTCATACCCCATAAAGTTGCGTTCTAATGTGTAACCCAAGATCACCCGAGAACATCATGGTTTAGCGCAAGTATCTACCAATTACATGCATTGAACTTGAAAATAAGCACACAAGCAAGTCCAAAGACCTTATTTCCCAACCAATCAAGCACTTAGTGTATCAGCATTGGTTAACTTCATTCACTAAGCATACATCAGTGACAATTTCAAGCTCAACATGCGTTAAGTGACTTCTTTACTCTTTGAAAATTTTTGTGTTCAAAGTTCGAGAAATGACAATCAAGAATCATGAAGACATCAAGAATTATTTTTGCATGCATCATTTCCTAAAAATCATGGAATGGGCATATGTCATAATCAAACAGAACAGGGGATCCAAAATGCCATGAAAAGGAATGAGCAATTGAGCATAACCCATTGAGCAATCAGCTTCACAAAAATTACAATACGTAAAGCACTCAATGAAGAACATTTTTCATGCAGACAACTCCTTAGGTTGAGTTATTGTGAATTTATAAAAATCCAAGAACGCGACAAAACGCATTAGAACAGAATAGGGCAGTAGCAAATGGATGCAATCTTATGAGGATATGAACGTGTTAATAATGTTGAAAATTCCTGAAATTTTACCACATGATATTGCTAATGATGACAAACAAAATTTGTGAAGGGTCTGAGTTCCAGATCACAAAAAAAAAAAAATTCCAACAAAAATGGCAAGGTACAAACATGTAGATGCTCACCAGTGTATTCCGAATTTCATGATTTTTCAGATTACAGGGCAACATTATAAAAATTGGAAAGTGGATCAATTGACATGCAAATGGCTTGATTTTGGTGCCATTAGAAAGCTTAATGAATTTTTATAAGACTTTCTAAGAGATGACATGATAAACTAAGGTCATTTACCCATTCAATCACGGACATTTTCATGAACATGCAAATTGACTAAATTGAGGGCAGCAAGCATATGAACAAATTGCAAGGATTAACTTTCCTATATGACAAGGAAAAAGTGTGAGATAAATCATATAGGTCAAGCATCAAACCACAAATAATTTTTATTGAAGGGTCGAAACCCTAATGCAATCACTAAGCATAATATGAAAATATTAATGATGGAACGTACATTGAACATGTTCATGACAACAGAAGCAAATTCCATAGAAACATGAGACGATGGGATGAAATGATGTTCAATTAACATAGCACAAGTATCCCTAAGGGGACATTATGATATGCAATAACGTTCATGAGGTGTTCATGGACAAGCAATCACAACCAAGTGCACAATCACACTCAAATACATTCTTGAGTTTGTATAGGGCAATACAGGGGTTAGGACGATTTTTTGTTGATTTCATCTAGTCATTGACATTTAAAAATCATGAGAAAGATATATGTCATGACTTACATCTAGATAAAAAATTTCTAGAGGAATCAACTTGAAAAGAGTTCAGGAAAAATCACAATAAAATCAGAAAGGTCAGAATTTCGGATTCTGAAATATACAGACCTGCAGAACAGAGGACATATTTGAGAGGATTTGACCTAGTCGCGTTCATTGGAAAATCTCGAAAAAAGTATGTTATGACCCTCATCTATATGCACAAATTTCATGAAGAACTCCATATTATATTCCGATCACAAAAATCAGAAAAAATTCATGAAACCGATACATGCAATTAGGAACTCCAGAAATCGGCATATATGACGATGATGTTAAGGCTATTTGTCCTATCATGATGATCTCGAAATTTTTTGGAAAAAACATATGTTCTAGATTAACATGTTATGAACATTTTTTCATGAAGGAATCATTTCGAAATTTCGATCACAAAAATCAGTAAAAAATCGCTAAACAGCAAAGGTCAGATCCATCATAAAACAACAATCATCAGCACATCATCACATAACGTAACTACGACTTTGAGGAAAGTTTTCAGATATCAAATGAAGGCCAATTGGAGTGATCTATAGCTCATTGGAAATATTATCAAGTCTATATCAAAAGTCGAAGAGGCCTTGAACTCATTCGAACAATTTTTTAAGCTTAAACGAAGAGATTTTCCTAGGTATATTAGTCTGGAATCCGAATCTAATAGATTAAGAATAATCACCTAATTAAGCCTTATCACACCACATTCATTCAAAATAATCCATCCATGAATATCATAAAACATCACAACAACTCCATCAATCACAAGATCAAACGTAAACTAGAGTTCTAGCCCCAATTGCCTATTGCGATCTCACTTCATCAAACTCATGATAAGGAAACCAACCTTTATCGATATTTCATGTCAAAACTGAGCTTGAACTTGTGAGACCTAAGTGTCAGCCACCTTTGTTGATGTCAGGGGATCATCGGAGAGTCCTCTTGTCACTGGAGGGGAGAAGATCGGCGACGGATAAGTGCTGATCAGCGTTTGTACAGGACCAGTCTAGAGTTGGACTGGTTCAGGCAATGCAGGAAAGATCGAGCTAAACGGCTCAATTTAGGGTCCGCCAGAGAGAATGCTGGCCACCATGATGTTGGGAGGAGAGCAAGGATGGTCGATGGAGGAGGAATGTCACTGGGGAATGATTGAAGTTAGCCACCGGAGGCTGGACCGATGGCAGTTTGGAGGGACTGCCGAATGGTTAAGGAGGGGAGGAGAGAGAGAGAGAGAGAGAGAGATTGAGAGGTTTTTGAGAGAGGTTAAAAAGAAAATGGAGTTTAGAGAGAGAAAGTAGATTTGAAAATGTGGCCTCCCCTTGAAAAATTGGAGGAAAAATGGTATATATACCTCTTTTCAATCTTAAATCCTAGCTATTGGATTAATTCGACGGCTAGGGATTAACTCATGTTCCTAACTAATTTTTCTGAACTTCTAATCATGATAAATACATTCAACATGTGCTAATTTGAAGGGTTGAGATTCAATGTGATCAATAGTTCACAAAATTTTTGCAATTAAGGACCTAATTAGGGGCAATTTTGTAATTTTACCAAAACCTAGAGGCCATTTTGCAATTTCAGGAAATTTGAGGACATGGAGAAGTCAAATTTGGGCTGGGCCACCAAAAGGTGGTGGCTGTAGGTCAAAAACCAGCCAGAGGATGGTCAAACCGACCTCCTTCGTTGGTGACCAGTCAGACCAATCGGACCGGTTTTGCACGATTTAATTAGTTTGGCTAGTCTATGGCCAATTTGGTCTAATTCTTTCCTTGGTTTGTCCAATTTGGTCCCTAATGAAGTAAATTGAAAGGAAAAATTGTTTTATTGGAAAGAAAAAACGGTCAAATTTTGAAGAGAAACGAGCCAATTTCAAACAAATTAGGCTAATTAAACCACGAAAAATCAATTTCGTAATTTTCTATTAACCTAATTGTCTAATTGCTATGAAATCATGGATCCATACCATGGGCATACCAAATTGGACTTTTAAGGCCTTAAATTGGAAAACCCTATCTATTGGTTTGAATTCAAAATTAATTGAACAAATTAGGACTTTTTAGGTCTTTTCACGTTTCGAACCAAGCACGCGATAACCCCTTACCATGGTCAATTGAAAGCAACGTCCCAGGACTCGTTGACGACAATTCATTTTATCTTTCATTATGCGCAAGCAGAAGACGAACCATCCCCAGTCCAACAAACAATCAAACAATCAAATAGGGATAGAGGGATGAAAAATAAGAACAACAACCACTACTCATTTATACATCTTTAATGGATTAACCAACGGAGGATCGTTTTCTGATTTACAAGCTCAACAAAGGGGCTGATCCATCCTCTAAGCCAGACCAAAGAGAAACTAGGCTAATCTAGCTATACAAAAAGAACCCTTAGGTTCAGCACCATAGTCACTCAGACCCATCGGACTTAGGCTCCGTCGGTCAATCACTAGTGGAGCGGGGGTAGGATTCTCCACTACGGGTGCACCTCTAGAGGCTTGAAAGTGGTTATACAATAACCATTAAGATAAAATCTCATTGAGTTCTCCCCCTAAGCCTCAAAAGTATGCCAACTCAACCTAGGGTATCTCTCTAGAACCACCCCTTACTCAACCCAACAACAAACAACCAAAAACAACAATCAAATAACAACTAGGGTCAAGCAATAGATATATAGTCAATTCGAATGCAACCTTACTCGGTATGCCATACCTTGCATGTTAAATCTCATACAATGCAAACAAGGCACATGATTGTTAGATGATACAATTCATCAATCACATACGAGTCACGTCACAAATGATCTAACCTGACCATTGCTACACCCTACACGACTGTCAATTCATGCGTACGTGCCATAAATAATGTAATCATCATGACATTAAGAGCATGCAAATAATTAGAGCATTACACACAACTTTCTCATGTCTCACATCTATACATGCTTCGATTATTATGACCCCTCTCTCCTAGGTCGCGGCACAACCTTATAGTTGGCGATTCCTGGCCAAGCCAGTTTCGTCCTATTTACGTCAAGACATGATGACGTCAATGGCTCACTCCCAAGACAGCATTCCCGAAAGAGTATAGGACCTGCCCACTACCGCAGTCCCACAAAGTTAACCCTCCCTATCAAGAATCCGACCAAAGTCAGGTGACCAAATGACCATGGCACAACCCATAAGGATTGGCGGTCTTTCGGCAATACCGGGTTCCCTCTCTTTTTAATGTGATCATGCAATACATCATCAAGCAATCTATTTATATCTTTGCTCTATTGTGAATACAATATCGCTCATGCTCATACGACATGCCATTTCAGATAACCTACACAATATGTCATGCGATATCAATTGACAACTCCAAAATTCAATTCCAACTAATCAATAATCACACATTTCCTCATTATTCATGCGTAAAACTAACAACCGACACTTTAATAAATCATAACAATCAAGAACATATCAAATAAGGCTAAAATTAGCTTCCGTATGAACAGTGCTATGAACAGTAATTTTCAGAATTCAATTATTAATAAATTAAACTCAGAAATTAAACAAAACATTAATTAAAACAATTAATCAATCAATCAAGGAAAATCATGCTTAATTAATCACAAAACACAATTAATCAATAATTAAGAACAATTAAGACAATTAAGCAAGATTAAGCAAAGCTAATCTTAACCATATATTTAACCACCTATCATAGGGCTAATACAACTTAATTAAACCCCTTAAACCAAAATTACCATTAACTAAACCAACTCTAAGCAAGTTTAGGTACTAACAAAAGATTATGAGCTAAACTCACCTGTTAAGCAGGCCAGCGACATGAATGTGGCGGCGGTGACAAAGGTGACACTCGAGGACCTCTACCATATCGATCCAAGGTGGTCTCGAGGTCAAAACAGCAGCAACAAGCTCAAACTCCCTCTGCAACTCTAAAAAACTGCATTGGTCAAGAGGAAAGTGGCTGACCGGAGCAAAATGGGCTGGTTGGAGCTCCGACGAGTGATTGACTGATGACCAACGGCACCTAGGGGTCAAGGGGGAACTACTGGTGGTTGGGATAGGTGGTGGTTGGGTCGAAAAACAAGGAAAATAGTTGAAAATGGCACTGCTTGTCGGAACCGTGCTATAGTAGATAGTCAGGGAAGCCGAAACTTCTGGTTGGTCAGCAGGTTAGTCGGCAGCTCTGATCGGCGAACGGCCACTGTAGGCCGTACGGATTCTCTCTCCTAAGCATGGTGGTGGGTGACACGAGCAGTGATTCGCACGAGAAGGGCATGAACAACTCATGTTTTGGGAGAAAGGTCAGAAAGAAAAACAGAAGGAAGAAATGAAAACTGATATTGCCAGTATTAACACAGCACCAAGCACCTATGCAATAAATTATAACAATAATCAATAAGAGATTAAGGGATAAGAGAAATTGCACACGAATATTATAGTGGTTCGGCTTAGATCAAGCCTATGTCCGCTCTTCGGGAAATCAGCCAATAGGTTGGATTTCACTATGTGATCAAAGGTGATTACACACTCTTGAGTGTTAGCACTTGGTAATTATATGTCTCACAAAGTCACTCTTTTTGGTAATGCACTAGGATCACTCAATTTCGCTCTTTTTTAGACAACTAGTGAAGAATCGAATCAACCTTGGAATATATTTATCCTCTTTATCTCTTCTAGTTGCATCCTCTCCTTATATACTCTCTAAGCCACACTCGACCGTTGGCTCTTTCCTTGAGAGATTAGTCTTCCATTTCCTTTCTTGGATATACTTCATAAGGTAAGTCTTTTTGACTTATTGGAGGTAGATTGGATCCCCTTGGATTTTGTTCGCCCATACAATTAGAATCCGGGCTTCCGTAAGTGTTTCATCCTTCTTTGGAAGTTGTCTTGATGATTGATCTTGTTGATCAATATAAATATGGTAAGTGAAAATCATGACCGTTGATGATCTTGGTTTCCGTCTGGTCCTTGAAGATACATTATGGACTGCCAATTTGAAGTTCTGCGTCTACTTTATCTAGACGTCTGCTTCATCCAGACTCAGAGGCTTTTTGCATCTGCTCCATCCAGACTCATAGGCTTCTTGTGATTTTCCGTCTGTATAGCAGCTTGTGCCTCTTTCGCCAAGTTACCCAATCAATAAACATGTTAGTAGCATTTGATTTATTTTGTTATCTTCAAAACAACATAAGGGATTTCCCTAACAATCTCTCCCTTTTTGATGATGACAAAACAATCTCTGAATATACAGATATGCAATTATGCTTTTAAATATATTGATAAATCAAAGTATCATTAGCACATAATGCAATCTCCAAAATTTTATATATTCAATGAATGTCATTTAAAATAGGAGATTATAAAATAGAAGATAGTTGATAAATTTAGCAAAAGAATATATAGAAATAATTGCAACTAAATATTATGCACTAAATAATATAAACCAATTAGCACATATGCATATACATATTCTCTCCCCCTTTTTGTCATAATCAAAAGGCGATAATAATGAAAAAGGGTGTCACGTGGAGAATATAATTAAGCTCAAATAAATTCACATAATATCTCTAGAAATATATGAGTCATGAAACACAAACTTTAAAGATATCATGTTGATACGAACATAAAGAATATTCAATATAGCTCATTTATATCAACAACAATTGCCAAGGAAAGAAATTGATGATATACTTACCAAATTATGTAGAACACAATTTACCTTTTCTTTCCATGATAATCAAGATCAAAATTGATTTAAAAAATCTGCCCTACTTGATCAATGCTCCCCCTCAATTTGTTGCCTTTTCAAAATGATCATGATTCTCCCCATTTCCCCATTTCTTTTTACATTTACTTTCTCCCCTTGTCCTCGTGATAGTATTTGCAATAATACTTATCGTAGCTTGTGCACATTGAACAAAATGTCGTTCCTCTATTCCCTTTGTAGCAACAACAACTGTACTATTCTCTTGCTTTTGAAATTTGAGGTAGAAGTTTGTTTTCTTCAATCAAGCTTGCCTCAAATTTAATCTGCACAAACTTAACAAACTTTCTGCACAAATGCACTTTCATATGCCATATTAGGGGCTGCTCAATAATTTGCAAGAATTTTATGCAAGAAGTAGAATTTTTAAGCCTTCGAAAATACTATAAATTCTTCATAATTTTAGATCAAGCTTTCCCAACCTCACATGGAAATATTTTTTGCCACCTGCAAATCCTTGTAAATAGATAATAATCTTTGCGAATTATAGAAAATGTCACGCACATACCTTCCTCCAATTTGTGGATCAAATTTGCCCAAGGTATATATTTAAAATTTACCATTGATTTAGAAAAGATCATCGTCAATCATTGCTTGAGATATTCTTTTGATTGCTCAATGATTTGCGTAGATTTGCAATCATTCTTCTTTAGTAAAATTTCCCGCAACAAGCTCTTTTGCTTTTGGTATCCATGAATTTGGATCCTTCTTTCACGTTAGAGCACAAATAGGAAATTTTCATAAAAACTCAATGATACTTTCCTATCTTGTATAATATCTCATAAGACAAATTTTTGCTTTGCAAGAATATAACAAAATAAGGAGAGCATAAAATATGATCAAATAATCATGATTATCTCTAATCATGATATTAAATCATATTAAATCAGATTCTAACTCACCGTAACATAAAAAAGAACATTATGCACACAAAAAAATTCTCACTTCCTTACCTTTATTACCTGCAAGAAAACAATTTATCTTTTCTTCGGTACCCAAATGAATTTGGGTCCATTTTGGTTAGAGGAAGCATCAAATTTCCAATTGATTGACTTGGATTTCTTCCAATCAAGTGGACATTGTTACTTAAAGTGATTATGATCACCACAATTCGAGCAATTAAAATATTGAGATCCAACAAGTTTAACAAATTGCTTACCAAAATGATTTTGATAATGGTGCATCAAAGGTTTGCGCCGCAATTTCTCCTTTACTTTCGGAAAATCATTCTTGATCTCACTATCCTTCTTGTAACCGAGGCCGGATTTGTTGTAGTATGGCATTTGTATGGAGAAAACATGCTCTAATGTCTTTGAACCGATAGAAAATTTCTTGCAAATTTTCGGAATTTCTTCCTTATAGGAATCATTTTCCTTTTGCAAAAAATCTTTCTCTTCCTTAACAAAAGAATTCTCCTTTTCCAGCTCAATGATCCTCGTCTCATTTGTAGAATTTTGCTCTCTCAATTTAGAGATTTCCTTCTTCAATTCAGAGATCTTCTTCAATGATTTCTTATGTTTTGCGCATAATTCTTCAAAAAGATCACCATAATCAAGAATAGGATTTGAACATATTACCTCGTCTTCTTCAAATTCAATGTCCGCCATTAAGCATAAATTCTCATCATCGCTGGATTCATACTCGATGTCGCTCCACGTCTCGGCTTTCAAAGCTTTATTCTTCTTCTTAAATTTCCCGTTCCTTTTCTTGAATAAAGCACAATCGGGTTTCTTTGTGGACTTCTTCCCTTTCGAATTGCTTCTTTTTCTCACAAGGTGTTCAAATTTTTTGATCAATGACTTCATCTCCTCATCGTCATCTTTATCATCTTCCTTGGAATCCGTCTCATCAAAATCAACATTAGATTTTAAAGCAATTAACTTCTTACCTTCTGGATCTTCGTCATTTATACGTTCTGCTTCATATGATTGCAAAGTTCCAATAAGTTCATCAATAGATAAAGGAGAAATCCTCAATGTTTCGTGGATAGAAGTCTTGATGGTGTTCCAATCTTTCGATAAGTCTCTCAAGAGCTTGTTAACCTTCATTGGTCCTGAGATTGGCTGATTTTGATATGCAAGTCCATTCACTATTTCAGTGAATCTACTGAACATATCTTCAATGGATTCTCTTGGCTTCATCTTGAATGATTCGTATTGCATAAATAAAATATTGACTTTATTTTCCTTTACACAATCAGTACCTTCATAGGTAACATGCAGCCTATCCCATACTTCTTTTGCTATTTTACAAGAAGAAATTAGATTATATTCATTCAGTGCTAAAGCACAGTAAATTGAATAGGTAGCTTTTACATCTAGTGCTTCTCTTTTTGATATATCCTTTTGAGATAGAGTGATTAAAGATTGAAGTATTTCACCATCCTCTTTTCTAGTAGATGTTGACGCAACATTAGGATTGATTCCTTTCTCAACAACATCCCATTCCAATAGATCCTTAGATCTTAGGAATGCCTTCATTTTGTTTTTCCAAACATTGTACTATTTCCCATCAAAGTAAGGTGGTCTTGTGCGGCTTTGTCCTTCGACAAGACCTGGTGCCAAAAAGCTAGCCATAGAAGATCGTTAGCTCCGAAGTAAAAACACTTCAAAATAATGATCACGAGGCTCTGATACCAATTAATATTGCTAGTATTAACACAGCACCAAGCACCTATGCAATAAATTATAACAATAATCAATAAGAGATTAAGGGATAAGAGAAATTGCACACGAATATTATAGTGGTTCGGCTTAGATCAAGTCTATGTCCACTCTCCAGGCGATCAGCCAATAGGCTGGATTTCACTATGTGATCAAAGGTGATTACACACTCTTGAGTGTTAGCACTTAGTGATGATATGTCTCACAAAATCACTCTTTTTGGTAATGCACTAGGATCACTCAATTTTGCTCTTTTTCAGACAACTAGTGAAGAATTGAATCAACCTTGGAATTTATTTATCTTCTCTATCTCTTCAGGTCGCATCCTCTTCTTATATACTCTCTAAGCCACACTCGACCGTTGGCTCTTTCCGTGAGAGATTAGTCTTCCCTTCTTTTTGACCATTGGAGGTAGATTAGATCCGCTTGGATTTTGTTCGCCCATACAATCAGAATCCGAGCTTCCACAAGTGTTCCATCCTTCTTTGGAAGTTGTCTTGATGATTGATCTTGTTGATCAATATAAATATGGTAAGTGAAAATCATGACTGTTTGTGATCTTGGTTTCTGTCTAGTCTTGAAGATACGTTCTAGATCTACCAGACTGAAGTTCTGCGTCTGCTTCATCTAGACGTTTTCTTCATCTAGACGTTTGCTTCATCCAGACTTAGAGGTTTTCTGCGTATGCTCCATCCAGACTCAAAGGCTCCCTGTGCTTTTCTATCTATATAGCAGCTTGTGCCTTTTTCACTAAGTTACTCAATCAATAAGCACGTTAGTAGTGTTTGATTTATTTTGTCATCTTCAAAACAACATAAGGGATTTCCCTAACAGAAACAAGGGAAGAGTATGTGCGGTTTTTGGAGGGGATGAAAGGGGGAGAGAGAGTGAAGTGAAGGTTGAAGTCAAGCTTCATCAAGGTCATTAATGGCTTGCCCCAACTCCCCAAGCAAATGACATCATCTTCACTCACTTCTTTTGTCTTTTCTTCTATAATATCTAGGGGCAAAATGGTCATTTCTACCTTTCACATTTCCCAAACCGCCATTGGGTTGAAAATGAAAGGCGGCTTAAGAAATAGGCTAGAAAATGAATAGGAACGGGCTTGAGAATTTATTGAGCTCGAAACAACTTAAGGTTAGACAATGGACTTAGAAGGGTAAATTTGTCGATTGGGTCCAATGCACTCACTTGCTTGACTTGAGTCTACCATGGTGGTTGTCCCACCTTGGGTGTGAGGTCCACATTGATCTTGCCTCACCCACGTCCTTGTAGGCTTGTTTCCTTGGCCTGTAAATCTCTTTTTCAAAAACTCGACTTAACTGGCATTGTCGAATATCAAAGAGGCATCGTCCAAAAGTCCGTCCCAGACGTTCCTGAAAATTCGAAGTCCAATACTGGATTCTCATGCCTTGTCAATTTCGCCCGAATGCCACTTTGGTACTACTCAGACTAATATGCAGCTTCAAGGATTCACGCGTAACCGACTTGTGCCAAATCATGTTCAAAACTTCTCGACACATGGACGCCATTGACTACATGAAATTGCAAAGAATAGATTATTATTTCAAAGTACACGATTACCAATGATTGACATAGGGTTATTCGCGGGCTCGATAACAATAAACGGAATCACCCACCGTCCCATTATATTCTGTCCACAAATCGACTTCTATTCATCCCTAGAATCGGCTTGCATATCTACAGGATTGTCTTTACGCAAGTCTCACGGTCAAGTCATTTTCTCATGTCAAGTTCTTTAGTTGCATGAGTTCTGTTCTCATTAGCCTTTCCCCTCAAGGTCAGTATCTCGGGAGTGATTAGTTCCGAGTGAAATTAATCAACAATGCATTGATGAAATTCACGTTCATTCACCCCTTAAAATGCTCGAATTTTAGGACATCACATTAGGTATCACCTTGATAAGATCAAAGAAGTGCTTGGATAACCATGCACTTGTTATTTTTTGTTTTCAAAATTAATGAAACACGTATGTTTCTCTTAGAAGGCCTTAATCTAGAAGGAACCACTCCTCTTAACGAACTTGCCGTAAATCTTCCAAGAGCAATTTTGAGGTCATATTTTAGTTTAGTTCCTTTTATGATATTTGATCTAAAGATCATTACTTAGTCACTTGCTTGACCAATTTTGAGGTTTGACATGGCAGGATAAAAATTGCCATTTTTAGCCCTAATTAGGAATCTGAATCAATTCTTCATGATTTGCACATTGATACTTCTATTCAACTCATTTTCTTAAACTGCATCTAAATCCAAGGTCAATTTTGATAAATTCACTTGGGAACTCTTCAATTTGATGGATTTGGCCCATTTGAACCTAAGAAATCCAAACTAATGAGCTTCAATTAGTGTGATTCAAGTTGACCCATTATAGACTAAGATTTAATTTGATGGATTGAGGCTCAATTTTGACATTGGCCCTCAATTTTATTCTGGTAGAAGAGTCATGCCATCATTTTGGTGTCAATTTGGATGTATATGCCATCATGGACATGGCTAATTGAACTAATTGATATCTCGTTATATTAATTGGATTCAATTTTGACCAATTTTGGTTTTGAGACTGGGAATTGCACGAATGGTGCTCATTAGCTAGAAACTCCAATTTCATACACCCATTGAGCCTAATCATGATTTTTAACACTATTAAAGTGATTAACCCAATTAGAATCCATTGAGATTTTCGCATGGTTTAATTGGTTCAATTTCCTTTAAATTGGATCATGTCTTTTCAAATTACTCTATTTTGTTCCCTAATTGAACAAAATTTCTTTGCAATTAATCCCTAGAGGACTAAATCGCACAAAAAAGGTCAAGAATTGATCGAACCGGTTGAAGCTTACTTAGACCGGTTCGACCAATCCAACTGGCCCTTGGCGGCCAACAACCACAATGAAGAAGCCCGTCCCATGGCCAACCCATTCATGCCTTCATTTCAAAAATTTACAAAATGTCCCTTGGGTTTGCAAAATAATGAAAATGCCCTAAATTATGCTTTAATCACGAGAATGATCACAACCATCTAATCACAATGCATCACATCCATTCAAATAAGCATGGGCAGATTAATTAAGCTAGTGTAAGGTACTAGTTAGCTAGGAGATCCGCAAAGGGCTAGGATTTGATCTAGAAAGGGGGTATAAAACCCATTTTCCCTCCGAAAGGAAAGGTGGGTTCATTTTTGAGATGTGAATTCTCTCATTCTCTCTCTCTTTGCACTTCTCTCTCCCTCCCTCTCCTTCTCTAACCGTCGATCACGTCATTACGGCTTGCCAGACTTCTACCAGTGACAAGTTAGCCCCTTCGATGACCCTTAGGTCCCTCTTAGGCCATTCATGACTGACACCGCCTTCACCTCTTGCTAGCGCCTTCTATCTAGCCTCTCTTTCTGATCGACTTGAAAATTGGCTTTTGTGCTGGTGATTCTTTCTGGAAAGTTTTACGGCCACTCCAGGTGGTCCGTTATTTCCTTACCTTACCCATTCCGATCAATTCTCCAATGTCCATTGGTGAGTCTTCCAGTTGCTGGGGGTTGGACCTCGATCAAATAGTCGCTAGCGATCTCCCTAAGCCAGTGTGTCCTTCCACTAGTCTGCCTAGGCAATACCATTCTAGTGCCCATCTAGTATCGCTCCATGGTCCTCAGGTGTCCTTATCCCCCACACATCCCCTTAGACGAGTTCTAGCTCTGACATGGCTTGGTTAGAGCTTGATTGAGCTTGTTTGCATGAAAAATCCTCAAGGTATACTTCATAACACTCAAGCTCAATGAAGCGAGATTGCGCTAAGCAATCGAGATTAGAGCTCAACCTAGGATGATGTTCTATGCTTTCATAGATGAGTTTTGTGACTGAAGATGATCATAGCTGCTGTATGATAGCCTATAATGATCTATAGTTGGTTGATTGCTAAGCTGGTGCTTGATCTACAATTCGGATGAGTTGTGTGGACTAATTGAACAAATGTCTTAAAACGAGCTAGTAGATGTGCTTATTAGGTCTTGATGTCTCATATG
The DNA here is from genome assembly GCA_014182895.1 of Angophora floribunda. NCBI lineage: Eukaryota > Viridiplantae > Streptophyta > Magnoliopsida > Myrtales > Myrtaceae > Angophora > Angophora floribunda. Next base: position 13,972,167 of record CM024710.1, read on the forward strand.
AATTGAAGTTGACTTCACGAGCTTTCCAACGACATATAATATGCATAGACCGGACCTTGTTTTCGCTGTCAATTGCATATTCAAATTGCTGTGATGCTCAGTTGAGCTGTTGTAATAATTTTTGCTGATTGGTGTGCTCGGTTTGGTAATTTTACATGATTTTTTCTTTGTGATGATCTAGGACTAGGTGTCTTCATGATTTTTTCCCTAACATGTGGTTCAAGATCGTATTAAAATTTCATAAAATTCCCTATTTGTTTGGTTTGGTCAATGACCTATGAAATATACACCATTTCTAATGTTTTTTTGTCTAGATCAAAAATCTTGCACAAATGTCTTCATTGACCTAAATTGAACTTACCACATGAGAATTCGTAGAAGACATCTCAAGCTTTCCAATGACACCAAGATTGCATGATTTGATATCTTTTACTATGTTTGATATCTTTTCCTAAACCGAACTTGAATTTGGAAATTGCATTGAACTGACATGCATGCTCTGTTTATGTGAGCACGATAGCTTGCGAATTTGTGTGATTTTCCGAGTATTGATTTTGGAGTCAAGTCATTGATAAAAGTTGTTCATAATATTCAAGTCTACAATATATAAAAATATGAAAATGTTTGAGCATCATTTAGTAAGATCGATGGATTATATATAGACCGTGTTCCTGATGCCCTGTTCTATTCTTGACTGACCTTTTTGCTGTTCTAGGATTTTTATAAAATCATGTGGTTAGAATCTTAGGATATTTTCTCATGAATTTTCTCCTCACATGTTGATTTACTTGCCATAAAAATTCTAGATTAAATTGATTGTTTGTTGTGCTTTTGTTAGACCAACTCTTAGTGCTTTGTCTCTATGATAGTTGATCTGGTTGATTGACATGCATGTGCCTTTTGATTTTTTTAGAAAATCATGCATGCTGAATTAGACTTCAATGTCTCCTTAAGAATTTCTTGTCATATTCTGGAATTTCATGTACAAAATTTCCAGAAAATGAAAGCATATTTTGGTATTTTTACCGACTCTCTTAAAATTGCAGGGCATTCTGAAATTCTGATTTCTTAATATGACTTTAGTGTGTTTGAAAATTTTCCAAAATTCATGTGATGCCCATCTTAAAAATCTTTCTTCATCAAAGTTTTTCACCATATCTGAAACCTTGATTTGACATTAATTTCATTAAAATCGAAACTCATTAGAATGGTTTAAAAGGCCTGATCAGCTGTGCACTAGTTCGTGCCCAAGTTCTTTCAAATATCTGAGAAGGTAACGCAATTTTAATCAAGTTAAAATCCTTTCCTGCAGGCGATGACCTCGGGTTTCTTTCGACATTAATTTCATTAAAATTGATTCGTATTTGGATCATCTATGAAACTTGATCAGTTATGCACTATTTTTAGTTTGCGCCCAAGTTTCATTTGATGCCCAGCCTTGTTTCTTGATTTCAGTGAAAATGTATCCTTCACAAATATTTTTAAATTCATGTACTTCTTTGCAGATAATTCATACTCATGTCCTTTTTTGCAAAGTATTTACGAATCAACTTCAGCATCACGTGAATCACTTTTTCCTTGTTCAATTGTCTTTGCTTGTCATTACTATACGTTGCATGATCATATTGCTTGGCGTGTGTGCTTGAATAAGTAATCCATTTTGGTTGATTCACTTGGATGATTAATTGAGAACTAAGGCCTGATGGCCAAAGTGCAAGCCATCTTGTTTTCCTCACTTGCGATTACTGGATGAATGGCTTAGGAGTGATGCACGATAGGAATATCATTTAGAACTTGACTTAGGGACTATAATATTAATCACCGCTTGTGAAAGCAAGTGATGGTTAATGGTTATAAGTCACTTAAAATGAATTGGATAGGTGTCTTAGGATGGTCCGTTGCATGTGCAACCAAAGGCTAACCTCATGGCCATACTTGTTCTATTGATTGATCTTGCTTGATGCTTTGACATGCTATCAATGTTAAGTGCTTGCTTTGGATGTTTTGGATGCATTTATATGGATTGTTGCGATTAGTTCAATTGTTCTATAGTAGTTTTAGTGTTAGACTAGAATTACAATAGGCCTAAAAGGCGGTCCATGGAGGTGGTGATCCCTAAGCCATGAAGACGAGCATTGGTCAATGTCCTATCCAACCTTGACAATCTTGTAATATTCATTTCCTGAAATATTTCTCCGATTTTTCATTTGTGAGGTATAAATGCTCGACAAGTTCGGGCCTTTCATTTCTTGGCTTTACACTCATTTTCTTACATATCGCTTTTAATTGTCTTGGGTGTTTAATTCCTGCACTGTTCTTTCAATTAATTGGATGTTTCTTTCTTGCTCTAGTTTTTTTTTTAACATAAACGACTTTTCATTCATAACTAAGCAGTAGCTTGGTTACATTCCGATTGGAATTCATGGCATAAAATAGAAGTAAGAGGGGGCGAGGGGCGGGTAACCCAGGCAGGTGGAAGGGACCCTGTTTGATGGGCCTTGGCGACCCAATCCACGGCACGGTTTGTGGATCGCGGCTCATAGATTAGGTGGACATTGCCCAGTTGGGCCAGCAGTAGCTTGCAATCAGCAATAACAGAGTGTGAGGCCCATGGAATGGCTTCCAAGCCCAACACGTGGGTGACAGCAGCTTTGCAGTCATAAGCCACTATAACTTTTGAAGCTATAGCAAGTACTTCGGGAGTTGAACTAAGTTGGAGTTTCCTCTTGTCGTGTATCCACATAAGAGAGGGACGAATAGTTAGGGTTTCAACTATATATGCAGAAGAAGTGCTGATTTTTTCGGCGAAACCATCGGTGAGGCAGCCCTGGGTGTTTATGCAGATTACAACCGCGGATCCTTCCATCTTCAAGCTGGACCAGGTGGCATCCAGGTTGATCTTGAGGGAGCCTTGTTTTGGAGGCGTCTAGCTCTTCGATGGTGGGTCTAGGCTTCGAGGTTTGCTGTCGGCGTTTGTGCTCCACCTGGAAAAATTCAGGTACGTGTTTTCTGCTTCGCTGATGACATCCTTCGGTTGGGGCCGCTTCCCTTTAAAAATCAGAGCATTTCTTCGTTTCCAGATCGCCCACAGAGTTCCTGCAAATAAAGTTTTGTACTGTGGAGAGACGTTAGAGGTAAGAATCTTGCAAACCAATCTATCCATTCTTGAAACCGTTTGTGGATGTGTATCAATTTTTAATTTCTGATCTATCTAGATCAGTTTTGTCTAGCCACGGAGGAGGAAGAGATGTTCGATCATTTCTGGTGCGGCCTCGCAAAAAGGGCACTTCGAATTAGGTAAGAGACTTCAGCGATGTAAATTTTCCTTAGTCGGGAGAGCATTGTTGCAAATTCCCCACATAAAGAATTTAATTTTGGGGAAAATTTGTAGATGCCAAATTTCGGTCCACAAACGTTTTGGATTTTGGTAGGAATTTGTTGGTAGTTGCTCTGATTTGCTTGCTTTTTTGGCTCGTAATATGTTATATCCGCTTTTGACTTGGTATGAACCTGAGCAATTTGCGATCCACTGTAGTTTGTCCGGCTTTGGATGTAGGCTTAGGGGCATAGCAAGAATCTCTTACACTATATGTTCTAGGAAAATTCCAGCGAGCAAGTGGGAGTCCCATTCCCCTATTTCTTTATGAATAAGTTCGGCCATTAGCTCAGGTTCACCTCTGTTTGCCGGGCCCCCTATTTTCCCATAATTGAGCCATCTATCCTCCCTGATTCTGATGTCGTTTCCATTTCCCATAGCCCATTTAGTTTCAGGTTCGACTAGATTCCGTCCCGTGAGGATACTTTGCCATCCCTATGATGGTCTAGGTCCTCTTTTTGCTGTCCACAAACCCTCACTATGAAAGTAAAGACCTTTGAACAGCTTACTCCATAGTGCATCAGGTTGTTGATTTAGTCTCCAAGCTAGTTTACCAAGTAGGGCTCTGTTAAAATCCACGAGGTCCCTGAAACCTAAACCGCCTTGGTCTTTCCTCATCTTTATGAGGTTCCAGTTCTTCTAGTGAATCCCTTTTCTAGAAACATTTTGTTTCCACCAAAAATTCGAAATTTTCTTCTCAATTGCCTTGCAAATGGAGATAGGGATTCGAAAAAGTGACATGGCATATTGTGGGAGTGCTTGTATGACGGTTTTGAGGAGTATTTCCTTTCTTGCTTTAGAAATCAGCTGCTCTTTCCACTGCTACAATATTTGCCTATAGAGTAGATGGACAGCTTTTGCCGAAGAAAATGCCTATTTGTTCTAGTTTATGGCATGCCCAGTTACAAAGCAATACTGGTTCAGAGTGTTTGCAAGATTTTGAGCTTCTCTTTTAGTGGCCTCTAGGAAGAAAATAGCGTCGTCCGCAAACATAGGATGTGAGAGTGTGGGATAGTGGGGATTTAGTCTTATTCCTTTGATCATGCCATCATTTACTGCATTGGACATAAGAGTGGATAGAGCATTGACCATAATAATGAAAAGATAGGGGGATAGGGGGGTCACCCTGTCTTTTCCCTCTTGTCAACTTAATGACTTCCGTAGATTCTCTATTAACATCTATAGTGAAAGTGATCGACTCAATGCAGTAGTTGACTAAGGAGACCCATTTAGCACTAAAGCCCATTTGCAATATGTAGTTGCGGAGGAAATCCCATTCCACTCGGTCATATGCCTTTTGCATATCCAGCTTCAGAACAGCTTGGAACTTCCTCTTTCTTTTCCTGATTCGAAGCTGATGTAATACCTCCTGAACAATTAGTATGTTGTCTTGAATTTGGCGACCTTCCACAAAGGCACTTTGTTCCGGGGAGATGATGCTAGAAAGGCATGGTTTTAACCTATTTGCCATGACTTTGGCTATGATCTTTAGCTGACATTACACAAGCTTATTGGCCTATATTGTGCTAGACTCTCAGGATTAGCCACTTTGGGGATTAGAACAATTTGGGTGGAGTTTATGTCTGTGGGGAAGGTACCTTGAGTAAAAAAGGAGGCCACCGTGTTAAAAATGTCTTCATGTATAATCTGCCAGCTGTTTTGGTAAAAGAGACCACTTAGACCGTCCGGGCCTGGTGCCTTTGTGGATCCCATTTGGAACACCACTGTCCGCACTTCTTCCATGGTAATTGGCTTGACTAGTTATTCATTCATAGCACTTGTAACAACTTGGGGACATGTCTCCAGTACTGGTTGGAAGTGTCTAGGACCCACCGAGGAGAATAAATAGCTATAAAACTCTATTATGTGCTGTTTTAGGGTATTTGGTTCTCTGCACCAGTGCTGGTCTGTATTTTTAGCATGGATATCTTATTTCTCTGTCTCCGTTGGATGGTAGTCACATGGAAGTATTTTGTATTCATATCTCCCCATTTTGTCCAATTAATCATTGATTGCATGTGCCAATACATTTCTTCCTGTCACCACAATCTTCAATTTTGTTTATAATCCGCTGATATTCCTCCGCATGTGTCACCCGTGCCTCCTGGTTAGTTAATTTTGTGAGCCTGGCGGTGAGCTGATCTATTTGTTTTGGTGCTTGCTTGAAATTCTTCTTGCTCCAATTCTCTAAGTCTCGGGTCACCCTCTTGCTTTTTCCAGCAATGTCATTTTGATTCGTAGAACTTCCCTTCTAAGCCTTCTGCATCACATTTAACCATTGAGGGCTGTCTAACCAAAAGGCTTCAAATTTGAACATTTTCCTTCGTGGTCTATTGCCATAAGGGTATACAACTAAGAGTATGGGACTATGATCCGATCTGATAGCTGGTAAGGCGAATGCCTCAACGCTTGGAAAGGCAACTCTCCAATCTAGGTTGCATAAGGCTTGGTCAAGACGCTTTTTACTTCTTGTTCCCCTACTCTCTTATTTGACCATGTGTAGGCACATCTTTTACTTTCGATGTCCATTAAGGCACATTAGTCCACAAAGTCTCTAAATGCTGCCATGCGATGTCGATCGGCCTCACGTGCTCCTGTTTTCTCCTAATGGTATAGTATGTCATTAAAGTCCCCAATGCATAACCATGGGAGATGATTGTGATGGTTGCCATTTCTCAAGAGTTTCCACAGCTCCATTTTTCACGAAGGGTTGTAGGTGCATGAAGGAAAGAGATTTTCATCAAAGTATCACTTCTCAATTCCTTGCATTGTACTTCTATTAGTGTATCAGAGCTAAACATTACATCAATTTGCACTTCTTCATCCCATAACAGGGCTAGGCCACCCGTAATGCCCATTGGGTCAATTATTTCTGAGAACCAGAGCCTTAGTTGCTTTTGAAGCCGTTGAACCACCTCTATTATGTTTTTGGTTTCCATGAGGAACACCAAGTTGGGCCTATCACAAGCCATTAAGGCTCGTGATTGCTGACTATCAAGGGATTGCCCAGCCCTTGACAGTTCCAGCTCATGATTTTCATATCTACAGGGGTGGCTTATTAGAGCTAACCACCAAAACCCGTGTATGTTCAACCTCCCACTGTTGGATAGGTGTATTTAGGAGTTTTTCTTCAGCAATGGGTCCTATAGACCCTTTAACATCATATGGGGCGAATCGTTTTTGTTTTTTTGGAGCAGAGGAATTCATAACTATTTTACCCTTTTTTGAGGAGTTAGTGTATTTCTATTTCATTGCTGGAATCTGAGTATTTTGTTGGGGTTGCTGTCCTCTTTTTCCTTTATTAGGATGGCTATGCTCAGGAGAACTTACCTTGCTGTTTATCTTACTTGCAGCAGGATTATAGATGACAAGGGCCTTCTCATTCAATTGTACATTCTCTGGATGCATGGGTGTTGTTGCTGGTGGGGTCTCAGCCACCATTTCAACTTCAGCAGCCCTCGAATCAATCTCCCCAAAGAAGGTTTTCCAACAGGGGCTTAATTCTTTAACTTCGGCTTTCAACCATGAACCATATCATCCCGGTAGGTCTTGAGGTAGACCTGACTCTTCATAAGGGATTCTTAAGCAGTCATTTACGTAATGGCCAATATAACCACACGAGTTACAATAATATGGCAACCTTTCATACTTGAAATCGACCCACCAATTCCTTCCGCCTAGAGTTATAACGGTCCCTATTTTGAGGGGTTTCAGTAAATTCAGTGTTACTCTGGCTTTGCTGACTTTGCACATGCTATTTGTTTTGGCTTCAGTTTTCACCTCCTCAATAGACCCCAATTTTCTACCAATTTGTCTAATAGCATTTCCTAAAATTGCAGCACATGGTAACCCCATGAGGTGGACCTAGAAAGCTGATTCATTAAAATCATAGCGATGCTCTAGGATTGTTGGGTCGCCCTCCTTTAGTACTAAGAGATTGTTGGCAAATGACCAAGGCCCTGAGTCTAATACGCATCATTTGTCTTCTGCCGAGTTAAAGGTAAATAGATAGAATCCTTGCTCGATAACTTCGCATTGGGCATTTTCTAACTTCCACGCTCTCTTCATTATACTCCAGAAAGCTTGGAAATTAACGTTTGATCGAGAGTACAGCTTACCATATAGTGTAGGTTGGCTTGCCTGTGAATGCTATTCAGGGATGGCTTCATTTAGGTCGGTGACATCCATCTCCAACCACATATATCCCATTTTCTTATACAGGGTCAGCAATCGGAGGTGGGTCTCTTAGTGGTCATCCATTACTAGTGACTGAGGGATAGGCTGATTTATGGAGTGAAGGGGGCTCTAGGGTTTTGTTAGGTAGGTTGAGAAAACGTGAGGGAATCTATTCAAGCTGGGCATTCAAGGAAAGGGTTTGGGTTTGGATGACTAGCTGGGGGATTGAGGATTAGTTGTGGCCATGTGTCGATTTGCCATAGAATCGAGAATGGTCTGGGTTTTGGCTGTTTCTCCTTTGGTTTAGGGAGGAAACGTGAGGGATGGCAGGGCTATGGTAGTTGAGGAAGAACACTCTGGGTGCAGGAAGGAATAGAAAGGGGTTTGGGAGCCATGGGACTGCTTCGCCCAGAAGAAGAAAGGGATGTTTAGGGTTTCAGAGGTAGAAACTATCCACTCAAGGAATAGAGAGAAAACTCACCCAGGTGGTGAGAGAGCTGTCGTGCTACATATATATGACTTTTTTCTTTCTTGCTCTAGTTAGATTATAGTAGAATGGAATGAACCAGCCACGCTTGATCACCTTTTTTTAATTAATGCATGGAAACATAAAAAATAAATGCATGGACACATTAGGTAACAAAGCATACAAATTAGGTACTGAAAAGGGGTTAATAACAATATTGATGTAACCCAAATCCCCAAACCTTTGATCTATAATTGCCTAGAAATCGAGGGACCACTCCTAACCATCAATTATGTTCTCTAACTAGCCCCCAAAAACGAGACTAGTAGCGACTCCTAGATCACTATTTTAGGGTGTCTAAAATAACTTTAAAATGAAGCCCGTTGTCACGTGAGGTATGAGTTTGGCAAAGCTCATGATCGTGATCGAGCAAACTCCTTCAGGAGTTATGTGCCGTGCAGAAACTCTCATCCTCAAATACCTCTAAATCCTACCTTTACACCATCCCATGAGGATCCTCGTTGCCGAGATTGAGTCGCATCAATGATGATTTATGGTAGGTATCATGCTTACAAATCCTCATCTAATACATAGCCAAGGAAGAAGTGAGAGAGGATGACTCATTTTATAGGAAATCTTGACTTAATCTTAGGTGTCATGTGACATCCTGAAATTCGAGTCCTTTAAAGGATGTATGAATGTGAATTTTGTCAATGCATTGTTGGTTAATCTCACTCGGAATGATCATTCCCAAGATACTGACCTTGAGGGGAAAGGCTAATGAGGATAGAACTTGTGCGACTAAAGAACTTGACCTAGGAAAATGAATCGACCGTGAGACTTGCGTAAGAATGATCTTGTAGATATGCAGGCCGATTTCAGGGATGACTAGAAGTCGATTTGTGGATGGAGCATAATGGGACGACAAGTGATTCCGTTTACTATTATTGAGCCCGCGTATGACCTTATGTCGATTCTCGGTAATCGTGTACTTTGAAATAAGAATATATCATCCGCAATTTCATGCAATCAATGACATCCATATGTTGAGATGTCTTGAATGTGGTTTTGCATGAGTTAGTTACGTGTGAATCTTTAAAGCCGCATGTTAGTCCAAGACATACCAAAATGACATTTGGATAGAATTGACGAGGCAATAGAATCCAATATTGGACTACGAATTTTTTGGAACATCCGAGATGGACTTTTGGATGATGCTACTTCAACAGTCAATAGTGCCAATAAAGCCAAATAGTTGGAGAAGAGATTTATGGACCGAGGAAACAAGCCTACAAGGATGAAGACCGAGCGAGGCCGACGTGGGCTTCACGCCCAGGGTAGGACGGCCACATGGTAGGCCTGAGGCAAGCAAGTGAGCTCATTGGACCTAATCAACCATTTAACCCTTCCGAGCCTATTGTCTAACTTTGAGCTCATTCGAGCCCAATTGATTCCCGAGTCCGTTCTTATTCATTTCCTAGCCCGTTTCTTAAGCTTGCCTTTCATTTCAGCCAAGGGCAGATTGGGAATTGTGCAAAGGTGGAAATGACCATTTTGCCCCTCTAGATATTATTAAGGAAAACACAAAAAAAAGAGAGAGAAGATGATGTCACTTGCATGGGGAATGGGCAAGCTTTGAATAGCCTTAATAGAGGTGTGACAACTAACCCTCACCTCACTCTCTCTCCTCCCCTTCAGCCCAAGCCAATCGACCCTCTCTCTCTCCCTTATTCCTTTCACTTTCTTCTCCTTCTCCTTCTCCTTCAACCTTCCTCCAAAAACTAGAAATTGTCATTGCCTTTCTCTGCTGATCACCGCCCACACCACCCATCGCCGTGTCTAGGAGGCCTAATCCATGTCCCCCACGGTCGCCGTTCGCCAGACGGAGTCGCGACTTCTCTATCCACCTGTCCCTCTACTGCACTACTTGGAAGAGTTGTTTTCCCCCTGTTTCGACCCAACCGCCACTTAGCCCAGCCACCAACCAATCCCCCTTGACCCCCTGGTACCATCAATCACTGGCCAGCTGCTTGCTGGAGCTCCAATCAGCCCGTTTAGCCCCTCTCCTCTACCAATCAGTTCGGTTTTCAGAAGTTCAGGGAGTACCTGAGTAGTTGTTGATGTTTCAGCCTTGGGATTGCCTTGGATCACCGTGGTGGAGGTCCCGAGCGAAGCCTCCATCGTTGCCGCTGCGCCCATGTCACTAGCCCACTTAACGGGTGAGTTTAGCCCTAATCCCTTGTTTAGTGCCTAAACTTGCTTATGGTGGGTTTAATTAAATTGTTTTAGCCCTAAGATAGGTGGTTAGATAGATGATTAGGATTAGTTTAGATTAATCTTGTTTAGTACTTGCTAATTGTGGTTTATGTGTGTATTAAGCATGTTTAGCTTTAATTATTGATTGTTTATTTTTAATGATTTCTGAATTAAATTTATTAATTATTAAATTCTAGATTTTACTGTTCATGTGCACTGCTCATGCGGTACTATTCATGCGCACTATTCATCTAGAAGTAAAAAATTGTCTAATTTCATATGCTTTGATTTTATGAGGTGAATTGGATGTGTAATTGCATGGACATCCGCATGAATTGTATGGTTTTCACAAAAAGGGGAAAAACGGTTTGTCTGAGGGGCACCAAAATAAACCGCTTTTATGAGAAATGATTTGAGATTGTATATGCAAGCATGTGTATGCATTGGATAATGCTCAAGATAAAAATGGATTGTGGTGGTATGCTTGCGTAATCATTAAGTTGAGCCCGCTGCCCTAGCTGAAGTTTAGGGGGTGATAGTCCGTTTCGTCGGAAACTCGATGGGGGTTCGGATATGGAGTTGAAGTAGAGGCCGGGCCTATGCTTTTTAGGGAATGCCATCTTGGGAGGGAACCCTCGACATCGCCACGCCTCACGAGGGAGGGCGATGCCTTAATTATGCCAGTAAACATCGGCGGGGGTTCGGTTGTGGCCCCGAGGGGCAGTAATAATCAAGACGTGTGGATGCAAGAGTGCATGAGAAACATGGCATCATGGGTTCCAATTATGCATGAGTTGATTACATTGTTATGGCACGGATGAATTGATAACGTGCAAGGTGTGGTAATGGCCAGGTGAAATCACTTGTGACGCAACTCGTATGTGATTGTAGAATTACATTACCTGATGGCCATGTGCATTATGTGTAATGTGTGAGGTTTAACGTGCATGGTATGACATATCGGTTAAGGTTGCATGTGAGCTGATTATTTGATTATTGGTTGACCCTAGCTGTTGTATGATTGATTGTGGTTGGTTTGCTTGAGAGGTGGTTCTAAAGAGAAACCCCGAGTTGAGTTGATGTACTAATCGAGGCTTAAGGTGAGAACTTGCTGAGATTTTATCTAACTGGTTATTGTATAACCATTTTCAGGCCCTTAGAATGGTGCATCCACTAATGCAATTCTGGATCCTAAAGGACTGGGAGACCGTCGTGATGCACCACTGCTTCCTAGGTAGGGTGCACTTGTACGAGAAGTATGTCTCCACCATTTGGGTGGACAAGGGACCGAGGTAATGGATCTCGCATCGGTTCCTTGCTTGGTACTTCCGGGAGGACGATCTTCTAATCGATCCTCTACATGGTTTTGATAGGCCACCCAGTAGGGGCCCCGAAGACGCTAATTGGGATCCCATAGAGCTGGACCCTCTCGACGGTGCAGTGGAGAATCTTGCCCCCACTCCATTGGTGATCGACCCGAACGCCTTCGACTGCAACCCGACGGAGCTCGAGTCTGATGGGTCTGAGTGATGGTGATGTTGAATTCGAGGGTTCTTTTGTATAGATGGATTAGTTTAGCCTAGTTTCTTTTTAGTCTGGCTTAAAGGATGGATCGGATCCTTTGTTGGGCTTGTAAATCAGAAATGATCTTCCGTTGGTTAATCTAGTAAGATTGTATAAAGGAGTAGTTGCGGTTATCTTACTATTCATCCCTCTATCCATGATTGATTGTTTGATTGTCTGTTTGATTGGGAGATGGTTTGTCTTCTGCTTACGCATAATGAAAGAACAAAATGAATGGTCGTCGACGAGTCTTGGGACGTCGCATTCTTTTGGCCAAGGGAAAATGTTGCTGCACGCTCGAGGTTCGGGGCATGACATGTCAAATCAGTAATAGTCTTTACTTGAAGGAACACATGATCGTGTGTGAGATATAACAAGAATGTATGGCATGTGAGTGACTTAATGAGAGAAGCTTGTGGACATTCATGATAATAGATAGAATCTTTCTATTCTTGGCACCATTAGCATAATTAAATAACCATTAATACTAATTAACTAGATTTTAAACAAATAATACTACCAATTAACAACTAAGTCCATGATAAATCTATTCATCCATTTTACTAGTGATGCATATACCAATGTTTATCATTTAAATTCAACACGTCAAACTTGAGATGATTATGTCGATAGAAAATTAGTCTTTACGTCTCACAAAACTTACGATTCAACTAAAATTTCTACATCTTAAGTTAAGTAATACTTTGACCATAAATAGCTTTATAATCTAAGTATCATTATCATATATAGAAATTTATGAATGTCACATAATAACATATATGAAAATTCTGGACGTTACCCCAAGACTTAAGCATTTAGGTAATGTGCTTAATTTGTTTAAACCATCGGGGGTATGGAAATATATATTCATGGACTAGCTCAAAGCCTGCAGACCAAATCCAGAACACCATACAACCATACTCTTTCACAAACCATGGTTGTTTGTTCGTCCAAGTGGAGGTATGAGTAGAACTTCAATTGAGGTAAGGGTAACCACATACAAACACCAGCCAATTCTAGAAAATCTCTTCAAGACTCTCCCTTGCAAAATATCTAAACTTCCTCAAGAATATTGAGAGCTCTAAAGGATACCATGCCAATATAATCAAGTGATACCACCAGAGGTATGGATCTACCGACACTTCTTGGGACTAGCATACTAATTACAAATATTAGATGCTAGTTGATATAACATTCGGTCAATACTATGGCACATATATGGTAGCTGATATGAACTCTGCCAACTTAAAGATACTCCATCTTCATCACAAAATCCTCAATCATAGGATCCATGTGGAGGACCATTATCATAAGTTCCATATGATCACAGTAAGTTACAGTTGCACTTACTCTAGGTCTTGACTAGAGAAGTCCATCACTTCAACTTGGGATTCTATCCTAGCCAGATGTTCCATTAAGTTCCACAAATGTTCCATCAAGTTCAGCTAGTGCCTTATCCAAGTTTGGCTAATGTCTCATCTATGTCCCATTAGGCTCCACATAAAAAGAAGAAACCCTCTGTGATTATTGAAGAAGTATCTTTGGAAATTTTCGAATTTGAAAGACTCATAAGAAAATACAAAAAGGTAGAAGGATGGAGATAGTTTGGACAACTCTGACGAAGACAACTTTGAAGAGCTAGTTTATAAATTTGACTTGTGAAGATTGTTGGCTAAAAGATAGGGTTTGAATAAGTGATGTTATTGTAGCGTCATTGTAACATCACCATAGCATTTCTATAGTGGTACTATAGCAATGATGATATTACTATAGCATACCTGTAGGAGTACTACAGCACTGTAGTAACACTGTGGCAAATGGAAAAATCGTCGGACATGGAGGTAAATAAAGTTGTCAGCTACTAGTAGAAAAGTCATGAGTTGCGAGTGTCCTCGAACTTTGTTTGTCTTTTCCTTTTCTAAATGCCTATAAAAAGGCATCCTTTGTATATAATATTGGGGTAGAACAAACCCTCCCTAAAGATAATATAGTGTTGTTTGTTATGAATCCTTAAAAAATTCTTTCCTATGTTCTTTTTTACCTAATATGATTCTTTAAAAACAACGGATGTTCTAATTAATTATAGTAGTATGCTCTACACTTACCACAATGTGGAACCTGTGTATCATAATTCTGATATCATAATATTTTCTATGATATGAATCAAAACTTGAGGAAGGATTTGATGGTTAACAAGTAGTCTCGTTTTGAGGCTAGGAGAGCTATGAACGTGGGATAGTATACTTGCTACAAATCCTATATTTGATAACTAACATTTGGGATCAATGACTTTATCGAAGAGTTGTCACATTCGGTTATTGATCGTTCTAATTAAACTATTTTTATCAATTGAATTTGTCACTTTGTTGAAAATAATCAAAAGCTGGTCATTTTTAGGTGTCATCAGATATCAAATAGCACCAAATGGATATTGGTCGCCAGTTGTTGAAGAACGGAAGAACATAGCAGAATTTGTTTAGATTTTAGAAAGGGGATGGGCTAGACAGCAAGAGAAAGGAGATAAAACTAAAAGAGTGATCGAGGAAAGCGATATTCGCCATTCCATATGGTCATGAGAGAAGAAACGCAAATAGGTGATTTTTCATTATCAAATCATCTAAGCTTGTGAAAACAATTGTCTCAGCTTTTATTTCTTAGAAAGTTCTAATAACAACGCCTAGTAGGAATATGACGCTAAATAAGAAAATTTAATAATAGATGTATATCATAAATCTTAGACCGTATGAAATAACTAATCTAAATAAGGAAACAATTAGTAAGGTGGTTAAGATGATCTTGTCCTCATCATGGACAATTCTTGTAAATACACATTTATAACCCACATAAAAGTAAAACTACTTATTAATTAATTTCATCTAGGCAACAAAATGTTGAACACGAATTCCTAATCTTTGCTTATTTTTTTCCCACCTATGATTGTATTATCCTATTCTGGAAAATATGGACATCGTTTACCTAAAAATAGAATATTAGAAAATAGAATTTTAGCTACACGTATAACTAGTAGTGCACGCCCATAAATATAAACTAGGCCTTTGGTTATAAATATGAATATGACCCACATGTATTGCTATTCAAAATTCCATGTGGGTGATGCCTACATTTGGAGTCCAACATTCAGAATACTAGTAGTACGAAGTTTCCTCTGACATGGGGGATGGACAAAATTATAATCTTATGTAAATTGATTGAGTTTAACAAGTTATGCATCGAAATTACTACGTATGAAAAGTGTCATTTCCCAATTTTCAATTTCTATTTGACATAATCATTTTGAGTTAGGTCAGGACCTCAAGGGAGCTATCATCATCAATCCATAGTCAGCGTATCAATGACTTGCCTATGAGCAAATTGGTAATTTATACACATTTGGTCTACTTCTCGAAGCCATTTGTGTGTCATATCATGTAATCACAAAGTAGTTCCCTCTCTTTAGCTATTTTTACCAAATCCATTGCCCGGCCATGAACCCGAGTCAGAAATCGGACTGAAACCGTTACAATTATGCTCCCTTTAGTGTGGTTCGACTAACTCAATCCTTCGCTCGTTCATATTGTGAGTGTGATTTCTCGTGCATGGTTAACTGTTTTACCTTATTTAAATACTATCGGGATAAGTAGAGTAAGAATGTCATAACTTTTATACGGCGCTCACTTGAGTATCAAAACCTTTTTTTTCATTCATTTATGCCACATCGGAATAAAACCGATCATTTGAGTTTCACTTTTGGCAAATTGGCTTGCATGGATATTTTGCATTTTCTTTTTAAAAAAGTTTTGCTTTTTTAGTTTTGATTGTTGATTTTCTTTTTTCCTTTATTTTTTTTCTATCTATTGGCCACAAAGACCTTACCCTCAGTCGATAGGGCTGCAAAGGCCCTAGGTAAGGCCATCTCGCCCGTGGGCAGCAATGCCACAATGGCCTTGCCCAAGGCCATTGTGCCCTTGCCAACTATTGGAGAGGGTACAAAGGCTCCTTGTAAATCTTAGTGAAGCTACCTCGCCCACAGTCGGTAGGCCCACGAAGGCCCTTGTCCGTGGCCAATGAGGCCCAGATAACCTCATTGATCATGGGTGAGGGCATTGCGCCTCACTAGGCGATGCTAGTGGTAGATTTTCCAATGAGGAAAATTATCGATGACACTTAAGTGATCGATTTTTCAAATTTGTAATCAAAAAAATTTATATCACTCAAGTAAGTATCTTACGAAAGTTATTACTAAAGTTATGGCACTCTTATTGTACTTGTTTCAATAATTTCCAATGATCTCCAAGGTTGATTGACTAAGTTCTTACTCATCTTTTGTATGTGGTCGTAGGATAGTGGCCAAATTACATGAAGTTTTCTATTGCTTCTCTCAATTTTGTAAGGCAAATTATCCATTTTGGTTTGCTTGATGAACCATTCTTGCCTAGCAGCACTCTTTATATTATTAAAAAGTGAAATGTTTGGATAAGACACTGTTCACATGCACAATGCGATCTGAGTTGCTGGGTTTGGTGAATCCCACATAGTGACCCCACGTGAGAGAGGGAAAGAAGGTTCGCATTGTGCGGGCCTGCCGGCATGTATTGAGTTCTGCTCTATTTATAAGTCAGAAGTAAATTGGCATTTTTAAGTGATCCCCTTAAATTGCAGATTGTCATACTTAAAGAGAAAATTGCACCAATAGTTCTAAGCGTTTTACCTCAGGTGCAATTAAGTCCAAAACATTTGAAAAGTGTAATAAAATCTTTGAAATCAATGCAATCAAGTTCTTCTAGCAATTGCACAGCCAATTTTGCCATGGCATGCTGGAAATTTTTTTTAAATAGCTTTAGGCATATGTCCAATTGACTTTATGCTGATTTGGTGCCACATTAGCAAATGTCAAAGAAAAATTAAAAAATTAAAAAAGCCAAAAAGCCAAAAAAAAAATTACAATTTGGAGATAAATGCAAAACTTATAAAAAAAAATATAAAAAATCAAAATGAGCAAGAGCACGGGAGGAGCCCACCATCCAAAAGCGTTTGAAGATTCGGGGTCGCGCCACCAACCCCACGTCACCGAAGAGGATTAGTAGAACTTCAGCGAGGATGGCGAATCTCATAGTCTATTTTTATGGCGCCAATTGTTTCGTGAAAAATAAATTATTTAAAAAATATTTTTTTAAAATTAATTGTTTATATCTCTTGAAATAATCAATTAATAAAAAAATTTCATTATCAATAATAATTTATATTTAAATATCTTCGTAGATGGTGAAATAATTGCCATTCATTTATTTTGTTAATGATAAAAACAATCAATTTAAAAAAAATGTTATCTAAATCTTTTTTTTTTGCAAAATAAACAGACTTTTCCTTTTCCTTTTTTTGTTTCAAGTTATTCCATTTTTTTTGTCTTTTTTTCTTGTGAACAAAAAAAAAAAACGACTCTTATAATATAGCACTACATTAGAGTCACATATTAACAAAAGTATTTGAAAATGGCATAAAAGGGTTGGTATTAGTCAATAAATTCGTTTGAATGATTATTGAAAGGACTTGATTGCACTGGAGCCAAACTTTTCGAACCTGATTGCAATTAGTCAAATATTCATGACTTCGACTGCACATAGGAGGAAACGTTTAAAACTGTCGGTGCAATATTCTTTATTAAAATTGATGTTCAAGATTTAAATCCATTGTACCAACCTCAAAAACAGGCTGACCCCCAAATGACCCACGTGTCGTCGGTGCTATTCATGGACCCAGCCACCACTAGAAAGTCCTCACACCACATCCAAGTCACCATCTGCTTCTATTCACCATCATACATTTTATTTGCCCATATCTCTCTCTCTCTACAAATCTACCACTCGGAGTAGTTGAGTTAATAACAGCGTTCATAACGGACATGCAATTATGAACCAACCTTAGTGGGCGGACCTAAATTTCTTCAATCGTTTATGTCAATCCCGTGATCGTGATCGAGCACTAAATGAGACTTGAAATCGCCCACACGTCACGGCGACTCAATTACAACGTACGACAGTCTTGTCTGAGGAAAGCATTGGCTGTCGGCGTGTCCACGTTATACATGTGGCTTCGTTCTTTCCGAAAAGACAAAAACAACGGAAGTGGCAGACAATTTGATTCGCAACCAAATTTTACATGCAATATTAAGATCCAAACAAATAAAATAGTATTTTCCCTATCCTATATAAAAAAGTTGGAAGTATATATAATTATGGATATCTTATAACTTGTTAAAGTGAAGACAATAGGCTCGTTATTATTTTATTTTTTTGTTTCGTGCAGTTATTTTGTTAATCTTTATTAGTTGTGTCATGACCTTTTAAGGTTGTATTTGTTCCATTATATTGCAATGGCTTGCTCATGATGAGATGTATACGTTCACATGATGAGATGTATACGTTCAAGAGGCACTAGTTCGCTTGTAATGGGGTGTGTTTGAGAGACATTCTTTGAAGAGGTATAAACAGTTGTCCCTTAAGAGAAGTTAGCGTAACTTCCTCAAAATGCAATCAATAGACAGAATAGAACATTTTGAAATGAGTGAATGTTCCCCTCTCTCCCTCTCCACTAGAAAACACACAAAATGTTACATTATCTACTTTGAGAAGGTGATTGCCATCAACGCTGTAGAATGATAATACCTTCTTTGTGATCGTATTCGGACCATCATGAAGTCATACATTTGTCTATTGCATACTTGTGATTCAATGTACATTCCTGGATAATCATTTTTATTGTGCATCGAAGAGGTTACTCATTCTCTTCCCTAATGATTTTATCCAACATTAGTATCAAAGCCTACATTATGATCTTTGCCTTGTTTTTTTGTCGAGCTTTTTCAATTTTTGTTTGATATGGTGATCATTAGATGAACTTCATATTGTCTACATGTTTATTGCTTGGAAATTGCAACATGAATAGTAAAAGACGAACCGGATGCAAAGAACAAATTTGGAGGTTAAAGATGGCTGCTCTGTTTTGGTCAATTTTCAAAATATTATTCTAGTAAAAATTGATTTTGATTATACAAGATGAAACAACTCATCGAGATGATCAAAATGGTGGATAGGATGTTGTTGGATGACGCTAGACATGCCCCCATGTGTGGTCAAAAGCCACGGCATCATCGGCCATACGCCCTACATGCATGTTTGTTGCGTGAACCAGTGCCTCGGGCGTTGACGTCATTGATTACATTGTCACATGACCTAATTAGAAATCCAACTAATTGGTGACTCGATCCGGCCAGTGACTCGACCTGACGATTGACCAGGTTGAGAGGTCAACCAATCGGACCATTTTGACCGGTCGAACTAGCTTGGAGCTAGATTTTGGCCTGGCCCGTGCACCTCACATGCCACGCATTTAGGCAGTAGTGCGTGCGAGCTCCGTTTGGAGCATGGTGTAAAGGAATTTTATGCGCAAGTAATATAAAGATTTTGCCATCTGCAATCAGAAATTAAATAGAGAGGGAAGAGAAGACTGCAAACACAGTTATAGTGGTTCGGCTTTTGACAAGCCTACGTCCACTCTCCACGCAATCAGCCATTCCACTGGATTTTACTATGTGATTAAATGTGATTACACACTCTTGAGTATTCGCACTAGATGATAATATATCTCACTAAATCACTCTTCTTGGTAATACACTAGGATTACTCGATTTCGAACTTTTTCAAACAACTAGTGAAGAATTGAATCAGTTTTTGGAATATGTTCATCCTCTCTCTCTTCTAGTTGCATCCTCCCCTTATATACTCTTTGAGCCACAATTGACCATTGGCTATCACCTTGACAAATTTGTCTTCTCTTTCCTTTCTTGGATAGACTTCATAAGGAAAGTTTTGTGGACTATTGAAGATAGATTTAATCCCCTTAGATTATGTTCGCCCATACAATCAGAATCCGGGTTTTCATACGTGTTCCATCCTTCTTAGGAAGTTGTCTTGATGATTGGTCTTGCTAATCGATTCGATATACCAAAATTAGTAAGAATAAGGTAAGTGAAATTCATAACCATTGTTGATCTTATTCTTGGTCTGGTCCTATAATTTTGTTTTGGTCCTATCAGAATGAGATTCTGCATCTTTTTGTTTCTCCTTCTATTCCTTGTAGACTCAGAAATGTCCTTCAGCTTTTCCTTTTGCAACATGCAGACTCAAAAGAATACATCAACCTGTGACTCTTCTTCCTCATTTTATATATGAAGTTCTGTATGCATAAAATGGTTTGTTATCATCAAAACTAGGAGATTTCTCAACAATCTCCCCATTTTTTATGGTGACAAAACCTTTTATGCAGATGGTTTGTTGTTCTTGCAAAACATGGTTAAACAAAGCATAGTATGTGTATGACATAGTAATATTATACATTAAGTTAAGTCACACATGATCAGTATATCACTTAGACAATATCAAATCATAAGATCATGCTATACCATCAAACCAAATACCAAATCACACACACTACCTAGTACCATGTCCAAAGAATCCAACAAAAAAACCACAAACCATTTTTTGCTGCTTCTCCCCCTTTTTGTCAACTTCAAAAAATAGGGTTCAAGCAAAATCCAACTCAAAAGATATCAAACATAAATGCATTAGATCAAATGTATTAGACAAGAAAAGTTTGAAAAGAAGATCAAGAAGATGGCTTTTTAGGGGTACGAACTAGAGTGAAATCCTTCATATCTTTGGCAGACTCTTCAATCTTGTTGAGGCATTGATTGAACATTGACTCCATTTGTGCCATTTGCTACTCATTTTGTTTTTCAAGAGTCTCCAGCTTGTTGTCCGCAGAGGTTTTCAAAGTCTGAATATCAATCTCCAGAGCAATTTGATGACTTCTGATTTGCAGAAGCAGATCAAGTATCCTTTTAAAATTTGAATATGAATCAAAATGATTATATGATGATCCAGGTAGAAGTTCGAAAGACACTATTTCAAACTCAATTCTTTCATATTGGTGCTCCCTCTGAGTTGATGCTTCTACTTGTTTTTCAGCATTCTTCTCCGGTGTTTGTTCTCCATCTCTTTAGGAGATTGACTTATCCAATCATCCACCCTTCTTGCATCTTTTGTCTTTGTTTCTTCTCCTCCTTCCTTTCTAGTAGGTTCTTTTTCTGGTTCTTCTTCGAGGTCTTCTTCTGGCTCATGCTCCTCCTTAGGTTCAGACATAACCACATTTGCTGCAAGTTGTGGCTTTGCAATTGGTAGATTTTCTTCTGCTGCTCTTGGTGGAGTCCCTACTAATTTTGTTTCTGGTGCTCTGGTTATTGCAATTGGAGTTCGTACTATAGAAGCAAGTATTTCAAAAATGGTCTCCTCATCATCTTCATCCCTTAGCAAAAGTTGTCTCATTCTTTTCTTGCTCTGCCCTGCAGATACCACTTCCTTATCCTTTCTTTCGCAGTGGTTACTGTCTTAGAGGATTCCTTCTGCTTTCTCCTCCATGTTTCCACAACATCCTTTAGCCTCATCTTTGTTATCATCTTCTCTCCAATAGGCATCAAAGGTAGAGTTCTAGTGCAGAGTTTTTTAGGCAAATCAATCTTAAAGTGCTGGAATATTCTAGTCACTAGAGCTCTATAAGGCAATTGTCCTTTTTCTTTCAAAATAGTTTTGTACATGTGTAACAACACTGTATGAGGAAGTGAGAATATGACTCCCTTTTCAATGGCCCACATCATCTTAACTTCAAATTTGGCTACATCAGTCTTTGATGATGCCTTTGGATGGATGTAGTTTATGACAATTTTATGAAGGAAAATCCTAGCTGAGTTTAGAGAGGAATATGTAATGCCTGCCCTAAGAGCATTGGCAAGATGTTTGCAGGCATTTTCATATGATACCTTAATGGGCCTGAAATCTCCCCTTTCAACCTTCAGAATATCAGCCAAAATATTTGCATCAAGTCCATAAAAATTGTCATTCACATTGAACTGCGACTTACTTGGAGGCAAGAATGACAGGTTCGAGTAAAAGTAGGCTGTGATTTCTGGATAAACCTCGGATGTATCCATGCAAAAGTGATCCATCTGCAACCTTTCAAAATATCCTCTATGATTTACTCCAGTTGCATCTAGAAAGTCGAAGTCCACTGTCATATGATTCATTATGCCTCTTTGAAGCAAAGAGACATAACTTGCTTTATTTTGTTTAGATCGAAACAAATTTCCTTTAGGATTTTCTACAATAGTAACAACACCCATCTTTATTTGGAAATTTCTGAAGAGCCTTTCATCGTCGTCTTCTCTTTTCCCTTCCCACAAACTCTCGACGCCTCTTCTAGGATCAGGCATCTGATCAACCTGTTCATCCACATTCTCTGCTCTTGATAAGGCCTCAACCAGTTTGACCTCATTTGCATACCCCTTTTCTCTCAAATACTTGAGTTTGAAACTTTCATAAGCATTTTCCCTTACTAAAATTTCATACATTCTGAAGACCTTTTTAGGGTCCTTTGCTTCAGCAGGCATAACAACTTCAAATGTACCTTTTCAGTTATATTTCTCTATGCATAACAACTCTAGATGTACCTTTTTCAATTACATTTCTCTGTGCTGACTCACTAGGAGAATGCCTCAGTGATTCCTCTCCAAATAATCTTGTCAAGTTGAAGTCAGTCTCCGCTCCTTCATGTTCCTTGGCCCTCAGCTTGCAATGCAATATGATCTCCTTTGTGCAAAAGGCAAACATCAATTTGGAGGATCTTGAAGCCATTGTGCAAGAGAGATGAAGAGAGGTTTGGTTCGGATGAGAGAAAATGAGAGTTCTAGGGTTTTTGAGAGGTTTCGAATTTGCGATGGAAGAAAGACTCGATTTTTAGAAGTTATAAAAGTTGCTGAAAGGAAGGCAACGAAAAGACACGATTTTTGGAAATAAAGAATAACTGTAAATGGCAGTTATTTGAAAATCCAAAAATTGATAAAAATATATTCAAATAAAATAGGCATTCACAATAAAGCAATCAAATCAAATATTTGCATATATTAACTTACCATGTTCAATCATATATGGAAATAACTTACGCGCCAAAATTTAAATTTCCAAAAATACCAATAAGGTCTTTTGAGTTTGACCCAGAAGATTTATCCATCCAGAAGATTGCTTTTGCCAAACGATTGCTCCTCCCAGAAGATCTCTTGACTTACCTATCTTCACCAGACTTTATGCAAAAGGATTAGTGATGTTTAATTTGCTACAAATAAAATCAAATGTGCCTTTGTCCAGCGGTTTGGTGAAGATATTTGCCAATTGATTCTTAGAATCAATAAATTGGACATTTATTTCACCATTTTGCACATGGTCTATTATGAAATGGTGCTTGATTTTAATGTGCTTTTCCCTCGAGTGTAAGATCGGATTCTTAGTGAGGTTAATAGCACTTGTATTGTCACACCTTATCTCCGTGCAAGTTTCTTCCTTTCCATAGTCTCTTAGCTGATGTCTCGTCCATAGAACTTGTGAGCAATAGTTGCCAAGAGCCACGTATTCTACTTCTGCCATAGATAGAGCCATAGTGTTCTGCTTTTTGGAGAACCAAGAGACTAACATATGTCCCAGAAGTTGACATGTTCCAGATATACTCTTTCTATCCACTCTACATCTAGCTAAGTCAACATCTGAGTATCCGAAAAGTGTAAAGTTTGTTCCTTTTGGATACCACAGACCTAGCTTCAATTAGTAGCAACATATTTTATAATGCATTTTACAGCAGACAAATGTGATTCTCTAGGATCTACTTGGAATCTAGCACATAAGCACACACTATATAATGTATCAGGTCTAGAAGCAGTAAAGTAGAGAAGGGAACCAATCATGCTTTTTATAGGTTTTCTGATGAACTTTCCTTCCCATTTCATCCTTGTCTAGTTTGGTGGAAGTTGACATTGGAGTTTCAGTTTTCTTGTAGTTTTCCATCCCAAACTTTTTGATCAAATCTTTTGCACATTTTTCTTGAAAAATGAAAGTGCCATCTTTTGATTGTTTGACCTGAAGGCCTAAGAAGAATGTCAGTTCTCCCATTATGCTCATCTCGAATTATTCTTGCATAGACTTAGAAAACTTTTTGCACAAACGTTCATTAGATGAACCAAAGATTATGTCATCTACATAAATTTGAACAAGTAAAATATCCTTACCTTCCCTCTTAATGAAAAGAGTTGTGTCTACCATACTTTTCTTGAAGCCATTGTCTAACAAGAACTTACTCAGTTTTTCATACCAAGCTCAAGGTGCTTGCTTCAGACCATATAGTGCATTTTTCAGTCTGTATACATGATTTGGCTTTCTTGGTTCCTCGAAACCAAGAGGTTTTTCAACATAGACTTCTTCTTGTACGAATACATTTAGGAAGGCGCTTTTGACATCCATCTAGAATAGCTTGAAATTATGGCAGCAAGCATAAGCAAGCAATAGTCTGATTGCTTCCAATTTGGCTACATGTGCATAAGTTTCATAATAATCTATTCCTTATGATTGCGAGTAGCCTTTAGCTACAAGCCTTGTTTTATTTCTGGTCACATTTCCTTGATCATCCACTTTGTTTCTTAATACCCATTTTGTTCCTATGATAGTTCTTCCCTTGGGTTTAGGTACCAGTTCCCAAACATCATTTATTCTGAACTGTTGGAGTTCTTCTTGCATTGCTTCTATCCAGCTTTCATTTCCAAGCGCTTCATCTACTCCTTTAGGTTCAATTTCAGAAATTAGTGCCAATATACGCTTGTATCTTCCTTGTTCCTTGATCTAGTATGTATTCCTTCCTTAATGCTTCCAATAACAAGGTTTTGTGGATGACTAGATTTATGCTTCCAATTTTTGTTGTAAGTCTTGCTGTCATTAGGCTTTTTTGTTGATTGTGTAGAGTCCTTCTGGATGAGAGTTTGATCTTGAGGTTCTTTTGCAGCTTCCCTCTGAGAAGTGTCCGACTTTTTGCTGAATATTGATTTCTCAAGATCTGCAATAGGTTTTGTATCTTCGAGTGATGTTCTACGTTGCTTAGATAGATCTTGCTCCAGAAACTTTACATTCATGGACTCTTCCACAATTTGATATTCTTGTTAAACACTCTATATGCTTTGCTTGTGGTTGAGTATCCCAGAAATATACCTTCATCTGACCTTTTTTCAAACTTGCTCAAATGATTGTTAGCATTTTTAAGAATAAAGCATTTACAACCAAAAACATGAAAGTAGGAGACAATTGATTTTCTTCCTTTGAAAATTTCATAGGGAGTTTTCTCAAGAATATGTCTTAGAAAAACTTTGTTAATGATATAGTAGGCTGTAGAAACTGCTTCTACCCATAAACGAGTTGCTACATTGCTCTTAATAAGTCGAGTTCTTGTTATTTTTTGTAAGGATCTATTTTTCCTTTCTACAACTCCATTTTGTTCTGGAGTGTAGGGCGAGGAAAAAGTATGCTGAAGACCATTCTTGTCACAAAAGTCTACAAAGTCCTGATTTTCAAATTCTCCACCATGATATGTTTTAATGCTTGAAATAGAGTAACATTTTTAATTTTGAACTCTTTTTGCAAATTTTGAAAAGTACAAGAAGGTTTCTCCTTTATTAGTAAGGAAGAATACCCAAGTAAAGCGAGAATAATCATTTACAATAACCAGACAATACTTCTTACCTCCAATGCTTTGGGTTCTTGTTGGTCCAAATAGATCCATATGAAGAAGCTGCAAAACACGATTAGAAGAAACATGTTTCACAAATTTAAAGGAGCTTCTTACCTATTTTCCTAGAGTGCATGTGGTGCAAAGCTCTGACTTTTTATTGCTTAATGAAGGCAGTCCACGAACAAGATTTTTGGTAAACAATTTTGAGATCCGTTTCATATTGACATGTCCAAGTTTGCGATGCCAAAGGTTTGCTTCATCTTTTACTAAGATGAGACATTTGGCAGTGTCTTCATTTATATCCAGAAGATAGATGTTTCCATGTCTTCGTATAGTAAACATTGAGATGAGTCTTGACTGGTTCCAGAACATAAGTTTGTGTAGAAATCAATTCTGAAACTAGAATCACATAACTGACTAATACTTAGAATATTATAGTTCAACCCTTTAATCAAAGAGACGTTGTTGATAATGAGGCTTCCAATCTTAACTATTCCTAGTCTAATAATGTTTCCCTTACTATTGCCACCAAAGGAAATAGTTCCTCCTTTTATTCTTTCCAATCCAATGAACATTCTTGAATCTCCAGTCATGTGTCTCAAACATCCACTATTTAAATACCATTTCTTCTTACTTTTGAAACTTACCTACAATCAAAACACATACTCAAGCTTTGTTTGGTACCCAGACTTTCTTGGGTCCGTGGGAGTTAGTAGTGTATGCTTTGTTAATCCAATTTCTCTGAACAGGTCTTCAAACTTTTGGACACTTACTCTCAAAATGTTCATTTTCTCCGCAATCAGAACATTTGAGAGTATCTCGTCCAACAGGTTTTACAAAGTTCTTTTTAAAATGATTTTTGTAAACCTATCGAGGAGGTCTCTATCTAAGTCTCTCCTTAACTTTTGGAAAGTCTATTAAAGAATCATTTTCCTTATTACACCCAAGTCCAGACTTGTTGTAATAGGGAATTTGAATGGAAAGTATATGCTATAAAATTTTTGATCCTTTAGAAAATTTTGTAGTAATATCTAAGAATTCCTTTTTGAGAGAATCATTCTCATTTAGTAAAGAATCTCGACTTTCCCTTGTTTCCAAAAATTCTTTTTACAAATCATCAAACTTTCCTTTCAGAGAAAATTTTGTTGACTCAACTTGTAATTTTCCTTTTTCAGTCTAGAGATCCTCTTCAAAATGAATTTTAGATTTGAACAAAGCTCATTTATATAATCTGAAACTTCAATAGGAATATTAGAATAACTAACCTCAATTTCTCTGTCTAAGTCTACTCCTGAGTTTGAGTCTGAGCATGCCATTAGACAGATATTTCTATATTCATCTTCACTATCTTCACACTCCGTGTCACTCCACGTTTCAATTTTTAGGGCCTTCTTATCATTTTCAAACTTTCCTTTATTCTTCTTTAGAGTAGGATAGTTTGGTTTTATACGACCCTTCTTTTTGCATTCGAAACAGATAATATCTTTGATAAAGTCTTCTTCATCCACTATTCTTCTTTGTCCAGTTGTCTGTTTTGCTTCCTGCTGTTGAACTTCTTGCCTTTCTTGTTTAACTTTCTTACCTTTTTGATCAAGAGGGCAAGTTCATCGTCGTCTAATTCATCCTCAGAGTTTGTATCATCATAATCAACATTAGACTTAAAGTAATAGATTTCTTACCTCTAGACTCCACTTCTTCATTCATATGTTTTGCTTCATAAGATTGTAGGGTTCCAACAAGCTCGTCGACTAATAGAGGTGAGGTCCACAAATTTTCTCGTATAGAAGTCTTCACATTGTTCTAGTCCTTTGATAGACCTCTCAACAGCTTGTTAACCTTCATGGTCCTGAGATTGGCTGTCCTTAATATGCAAGCCCATTTACTATTTCAGTAAATCTGCTAAACATATCTCCAATGGACTCTCCTTACTTCATTTTGAATGATTCATATTGACCAAGCAGAATATTGACTTTAGTCTCTTTCACACGATCAGTTCCTTCATAAGTGACTTGCAGCCTATCCCATAATTCTTTCACTGTTTCACAAGAAGAAATGCGGTTATATTCATTTGAAGATAATGCACAATAAAGAGAATAGATAGCCTTAGCATCTAAAGCTTCTCTTTTTGTCAACTCTTCTTTAGAAAGAGCAGCTGATGATTCTGTTGATTTCCCATCATCTTTTCTTATGGCTTTTCCAACTTTAGTGTTGGGATCAATTCATTTCTCGACTACATCCCATTCCAATGGATCCTTTGATCTAAGAAAAGCTTTCATTTTGTTATTCCATATGTTGTACTCTTTTCCATCAAAGTTTGGTGGTCGAGTGTTGCTTTGTCCCTCAATCAGACCTGGTGCAATAATACTAGCCATATAAGATCTTTAACTCTGAAGTAATAAAC
The DNA here is from genome assembly GCA_014182895.1 of Angophora floribunda. Taxonomy (NCBI): domain Eukaryota; kingdom Viridiplantae; phylum Streptophyta; class Magnoliopsida; order Myrtales; family Myrtaceae; genus Angophora; species Angophora floribunda. The sequence continues at coordinate 14,000,055 of CM024710.1, forward strand.
ACTTCAAAATACCGAGCACAAGGCTCTGATACTAATTGGTATTGCTAGTATTAGCACCTAGATGAGGGTGAATAAGTGTAAAGGAATTTTATGCGCAAGTAATATAAAGATTTTGCAATCTGCAATCAGAAATTAAATAGAGAGGGAAGATAAGATTGTAAACACAGTTATAGTGGTTTGGCTTTTGACAAGCCTCCGTTCACTCTCCACGCGATTAGCCAATCGGTTGGATTTCACTATGTGATCAAAGGTGATTATACACTCTTGAGTGTTCGCACTTGGTGATGATATATCTCACTAAGTCACTCTTCTTGGTAATACACTATGATCACTCGATTTCACACTTTTTCAGACAACTAGTGAAGAATTGAATCAACCATTGGAATATGTTCATCCTCTCTCTCTTCTAATCGCATCCTCCCCTTATATACTCTCCGAGCCACAATTGACCGTTGACTATCACCTTGAGAGATTTGTCTTCCCTTTCCTTTCTTGGATAGACTTCATAAGGAAAGTTTTGTTGACTGTTGAAGATAGATTTGATCCCCTTAGATTCTGTTCGCCCATACAATCAAAATCCAGGTTTCCATAAGTGTTCCATCCTTCTTAGGAAGTTATCTTGATGATTGATCTTGCTAATCGATTCAATATACCAAAATTAATACGAATAAGGTAAGTGAAATTCATAACCGTTGGTGATCTTGTTCTCAGTCTGGTCCTATAAGTTTGTTATGGTCCTATCAGAATGAGATTCTGCGTCTATTTGTTTCTCATCCTGTTCCTCGTAGACTCAGAAACGTCCTTTAGCTTTTCCTTCTGCAACATGTAGACTCAGAAGAATACGTCAACCTATGACTTTTCTTCCTTAGTTTATATATGATGTTCTGTATGCAAAAAATAGTTTGTTATCATCAAAACTAGGAGTTTTCTCAATAGTTAGAATGATCACTTGGAGGGAGTGAATAGATCATTTTTGCATAAAAGAAAAATCCAAATACAATATTGTAGCAAAACAATTTATGGTGACAGACTATGTAGTGCTCAAATCTTAGTGGTGTGCAAGTGTTCTATCTAATAAAATAAAGAGAGCAAGGATAGAAAACTATACATAGATGTTTACAATGATCCGTCTTAGATAAGCTCACATCCACTCTTCCGCAGTAACAGCCTATTGGCTAGATTCTACTATTTGAACGAATCAAAGGTTACAAAATCTGAAAAACAAAACTCGATCTTGTGAGATTAGCTCATTACGCACTCTCAACCTCTAAGTAATTACTATAGCATACTCAAACGAATGTATTTGATCAAGAGTACTCTTTGAAACTTTAGAATTGTAAACTTTTGTTCTTGTTGTGTTTTTTTTATGTTCACATACCCTTTTCTATTTCGAGATCTCCTTATATACTCTCCTCTTGTCCAAGCTGACTGTTGAACATAATCTTTGGAGAATTTTCCAACCAATCTTCCCATTGATATGGATTTTCAAGAATATCTTATTGCTTCTGAGTTGTCAAGAGTTAAGCTTCCCTTGAATGTTGTCACGCATACAACAGTTCGTAGTTTCTATAAGTCAAATACATTGATTTGGGAAAAAATCGCCTCTAAATGACAACCTAAATCCTCAAAATATCTCAAGAGATTTTCATGAAAAACTTTCCTTTTGGAACATCTTTTATAAGGTAAGAAATCTAGTTGATATTCACCAACCGTTACACAGGATTATCCTTATCTTTCTTAGCCATTAGTCATAACAAATATGGAAGGAAATGATTATGCTTTGATCAAGGTTCTAATAGATAAGATCCAATGCTATTCCATTAGACTTTCCATCTGAAAAACACTATATCATCATAAACTAATATAATTTCAATGAATAAGTTTTGTTAATCTTTAAAACCTCTTAACGGAATGTTTTCTCAACAATCTCTCCATTTTTTTATGATGACAAGACTTTTTGAGCAAAACTTATCACAATAAAAGGTGTTTGAGAACGAATAGCTCTAGCATAGCCAAATTTTGAAATAAGTTCAATCTAACTATAAGAATCTTTGAAGTCGAAAGAATTTAGATGAGCTTCTTATAGAACTTATGCTCTAAATATAAAAGATAAGGGAAAAGAAAGTTTTTTAATCATTCCCATCAAATTCTGTGCTCTAAATCTTTAAAACCAAAAGAATATTTGTTATCATAATATAAACATATATGTACAACAAGTTCTACCAGAATCTTTGAATTCTCCCGCATTTTGTCAACATCCAAAAATTAGTTAGATCATATAATATCCATAATATTCAAAGCATAATGTCTGAAAACATAGAAGCAAACCATAGTAGTTAGCATCCTTATGTGCTAAAAGAAAAACCCAAACTAAAGTTCATCAAACATTACAAATCACATTGAAAAATCCAATCAAAAACAAACCATACTAGTAAAAATAAAGAACTAATAAGAAAAGTATTTTTAGGAGGATGGTTAGTTTAGATCAGGATTTTGCTAAGAAGTTCATGGTTGATATGGATTTGGAATAGATAGAAAAGTGGATAGTCCATTAGGGTTTAGAGGTGGAGAAATTGATGGTTGAACAAGACAAGCTTCTTTTGAAAGGATCATCACCAAAGCACAATATGGCAATCGCGCCAAAATTTCCTCCATCTTTTTCATCCTTCTATCAATTGAAAGTTGAAAATTTTGAAACCGAGTTCCAACAAGCCGCCTTAAGTATTTCATATCTTCAACCATATCCTTGAGATTAATTCAATCTTCAACTTTGACAGCAACTACACAGACTTCCTCTCTTCTCCGTTCCTTAGGATCATGCTCCCCTTGTTTCTGAATTTCTTGAGTTGATAAAGCCTCTACATTTTGGATATCTTCACTGTTTGGAATTATATCAATTTGAATTTGCTCACTTAAAGGAATAACATGTGAATCTCTCATAGGAATGTATAAGATAGAGTGATCCTCCTAAACAATATTTGGCATATCAATATCAAGTTGGTCATTTTTAGCACCTATAGCCCCTATAACAATTTGTTCAACAGTAACATCAGCAAGGACATTTAACTCTTCATCTCCTTATTCTCCAAGTATTTCAATAGGATCATCTGGAATTTTTTCAAATAGAGGTTCTTCTAGATCTTCTTCATTAGATTGTACACCGACTATCCTTCTTCTTCCCCTAAATTTTTGCCAAAACTTAGAAAGAATATTTGCTAATTCATCAGTGCTTTGTGTTAAACCAGCAGTTACCTCATAATCTTTTTCTCCCTAGTTGATAGTAATATCAGTAGGAGCATCAGTCAGTATAACAAACTCTCCAGCAATAGATCTTCCGTCTCAATGTTAGTAAATTTTCCCTTATCATGCTCTCTAGATTCTATCCCAACACCTAGTTATTGTTGGTCTTCTTCAACTCCCTCTTCTATTTCCTCATCATCCTTGTCATCGGGCTAGCAAGCATCAATCAAGTTGTCTAGATCTTATGAAGACAATTCAGCCTCCTTTTCTTGCAGTTCTTCTAAGAATTCTGCAGTCAACTTGTCTAGTAGAGTTTGTGGTCCTTCCCTATGAGTAAAAGTTCTCCTTCTTTTTGTAGGAGATGACACCATCTCTAGACCATTGTCTTCAATATTAATTTTTACAATCCATCCTTTGCTATCCTTCCACCCTTCATTAGAAAATCTGTAACTCATCTTCCTAATCAATTTTTCTTCCACATCCATTACAGGAACTGAAATATTTTCAGCTTATTTGGAATATCAATGTTCAGATATTCAAAGATTTTTAAGATCAAGGACCCATAAGGCAACTAACCTTTGTTCTTTATGACAGTTTTGTACATATGGAGAATAACCAGATGTGCACGAGAATCTCTTTTCATTCATGATTGCCCAAATCAGTTTAGCTTCATACCTGGAAACATTAGTCTATGAAAATCCTTTTGGTCTTAACCAGTTGATAATGATCTTGTGAAAAACTATTTGCCTTAGTGAAAATATGTTGTGAAACACATGAGACTTATTCTCTCTAGTAAAATCAAGAATCCTAGAAAGAATCCTATAAGCAACATCAAGATCTATATTTATACATTCAAAATATGAATGTCTTACCTCTAGAATTTTTGCTAAATCCTGGGTTTCTAGCATATATGCTTTATCACCAACAATAAACTCAATAGCATTAGTGAAATATGATGTGAAATATGATGAGAGAGTTGAATAGAAATATGTAGTGAGGGCAAGATATGTTTGAACCTTGGTGCAAAAATCAATCATAGTTGTCTTCTCAAAATATTCCTGCACTTTTATACCACAAGCTTCAAAGAAAGCAAAGTCCATGATTTGTTGATTTAAAACACCTCTATGCAACTAGAGAGTCAAAACTATTTAGATGTTCTATGGATTTAATAATCTTTCCAACATGACTTCCTTCAGACATAGACACAATGATTCTTCTCTTAAAGTTCGCAAATGGTTTCTCATCATTATTACACCTTTTCTTCTCCTTAGAATTAGGTATTCTTCTTGAAATAGGTGTTTCGGCCACCTTTTCCTTTCCTTTCCTAGTTAGGACACTAATCGCACTTAAATCATCAAAATTTAAAAAAGGAATTCTCCTAATTGGCCTACAAACACAGTTTCCAAGGTTTCTTCACTTTCGAACCCATGTTTTACCAATAGAACTTCATAACCTTCTCATTTCCACCCAAACTTCTAAGAGACCTAATCGCTAATTTCAGTTAAGTATTGAGAAGAAGTTTCACTAATCATCACTTCAACACTATTCGAATAAGTATAAATCTCAACATGTCTAGAACTTCCTCTGTCCCTTGACTGCCTTTCTACGATTCTATTCAATCTTGAGAAGCCTAGGGTTTGACCATAGATCTTGGTGCCATTGTGGTTAGGAAGTGGAAAAGATTTAAAAAATTTTAAGGAGATGGAAGTATTTTGTTGAGAGAAAGACTTCAGGAGAAGTTTTGCAAAGAGGATGAAAAGTGTTTTTTGGGTTTTGCTCAGGTAGAAGTGAGAGAAGAAAGAAAGAAAGAAAGAAAAGTTATTTTTAAAGAAACTGAACCGTTGTAACATAAGAAGCAATTTTTAAAAAAAGATCCAATTTATTAGGATAACTGAAAATCAATTACCAAAATAAATTTCACATAATTTTCAAAAATAATTAATTTAAATTAGGCAATAAACCATACCTATTGATTTTCCTGCCAAAATTCAAATTGGTAAGTACCTAGTAATATCTAATTATCTACTTTCAGACGTTACCTATCTTAAACATTTTGAGCAAATGGATTAATAATACCTAATTCGTTGCAAATAAAATCAAATGCTTTCTTTCCAAGAGGTTTAGTAAATATCAACTAATTGATTTTTGGAATCAATAAACTGAATATTTACATTTCCATTATTCACATGATCCTGAATGAAATGATGCTTGGTTTCAATGTGTTTGACTCTAGAATGCAAGATTGGATTCTTCATCAAATTTATTGCACTGGTGATGTCATACTCAATTGTTGTATTAGAGTTTGTGATTCCATAATTCAGTTGTTATTTCATTCATAAAATCTAAGTACAACAACTTCCTAATGCAACGTACTCTACTTTTGCAGTTGATAAAGCTACTATTGATTGCTTTTTGGAGTACCATGATACAAGCATTTTTCCTATCATCTGACAAGTTCCGGAGGTGCTTTTCTTGTGAACTTTACATCCTACATAATATGCATCGAATAAACCAGACAATAGAAACTCTAATCTCTTAGGATACCAAAGTCCTAGAGATGGATTAGTATTAACATATTTAATGATTTTTTTTTACTATAGATAAATGCGACTCCTTAGGATCTGATTGAAATTTAGCACACATACAAACACTAAAGAGGATATCAGGTCTTGATGTTGTTAAATACAGCAAAGAACCAATCATACTCCTATATGGCTTCTAGTCAACCTTTACTCCATTTTCATCTTTGTCAAGCTTCAAAGAATATGCCATGGTGTTTCGTTTTTTCTTTGAATTTTCCATATGGAATTTCTTCACAAGCTCCTTTGCATACTTTTTCTTGGAAAATGAAAGTTCCTTCATTTCTTTGTTTGATTTGCATTCCGAGAAAGAAATTCAATTCTCCCATCATGTTCATCTCAAACTCATCCTACATAAGTTTTAATAAATTCTTGCAAAGATTCTTGTTAGAGGAACCAAAAATGCTATCATCAACATAAATTTGAACTAATAAAATATCCTTACCATGTCCTTTTTATAAATAAACTAGTATCAACATTACCTTTGTCAAAACCATGTTGAACAAGGAAATTACTTGACCTATCATACCAAGCTTGAGGTGCTTGTTTCAAACTATACAGAGCTTTCTTTGGTTTGTAAATATGATCAAATTTTCTTGGTTCTTCAAAGTATGGTGGTTGTCCTACAAACATCTTTTCTTTGATGTATCCATTCAAGAAAGCACTTTTCACGTCCATTTGGAAAAGTCAAAAATCATGGAAATAAGCATAAGTAAGTAAAAGTCCGATAGCTTCTAACCTTGCTACTAGTACATAGGTTTCATTGTAGTCAATTCCTTCCTTCTTGCAAATACCCTTGAGCGACCACTCTTGCCTTGCTTCTAGTAACTCTTCCTTGATCATTCGATTTATTCCTGTACACCCATTTAGTTTCAATTACTGGATGATCCTTTGCTCTAGGAACCAATTCTCACATTTCATTTATTATGAATCGAAGAAGTTCTTCTCGCATTGCCTGAATCCAACTATCATATGATAAAGCTTCATCGGGACTTTTTGGTTCAACTTATGAGATAAGCGCCAAAGTGCTGATGATGTCTTTTGTTGTTGATCTTGTTCTAACTTTGTCATCAATATCTCCTATGATGATATCTTTTGGATGACTAGACTTATGCTTTCAATTTTTGTTGTACTTGTCCTTAGACTTTGTAAGCTCAGCAGCATCAAACTTTTTAGGTACATTTGCCAAGTTTGTATTTTTCTCTTCTTCTGTCTTTTGAGATTGTTTAGGCAGTTGAGTAGGTAATTGTTGACTATGATCATATTCTTCTAAAGGTTCAAGAGCACTTTTAACGAATTTCACGTTGATTGATTCTTCCACCGCGCATGAGTTTTTGTTGTAAACTCTAAACACCTTGCTAGTTGTTGAATATCCCAAGAAAATTCCTTCATTTGATCTCTCATCAAACTTGCTAGGTCGATCATTAGCATTTTTCAATATAAAGCATTCATAACCAAATACTCTAAAATATAAAATGTTTGGTTTTCTACCTCTAAGAAGCTCATAAGGGGTTTTGTTAAGAGAAGGTTTAAGAAAAACACGATTGATAGATAGTATGTTGTTGAAACAACTTCAACCCATAAATGAGATGCAATTTTGCTTTTAATAAGAAGGATTCTTGACATTCTTGCAAGGACTTCATTTTTCCTCTCAATTACACTATTTTGCGAAAGTGTATAAGGAGTTGAAAACTGATGTTCGAAATCGTTTTGTTCACAATAATCTGAAATTTCTTGATTTTCGAATTCGCCCCCATGATTTGTTCTAATAGAAGAAATTGTATAACCTTTTTCATTTTGAACACGTTTGGTGAACTTTGAAAAATGAGAAAAGGCTTCATGTTTATAGCAAGAAAGAATACCCAAATATACCTAGTGAAGTCATCGACAATGACTAAACAATACCTTTTACCTCCTAGACTTTGTGTTCTCGTTAGTTCGAATATATCTATTTGGAGAAGCTGTAAAGCACAATTAGTACTAACATAATTTTTAGACTTGAAAGAACTTCTTACCTGTTTTCCAAGTGTGCATACCAAGCATACTTTAGACTTTTCAAATTTTAAGTCTAGTAAGCCTCTTACAAGTTTCTTTGAAAAAGTCTTTGCAATCTACTTGGTACTGATGTGTCCAAGCTTTCTATGCCAAAGATCTTATTCATCCTTGATGGAGATGAGGCATTTTTGGTCATCAAAGTTTAAATCTAGAAGATATGTATTTTCCGGTGAATGATTGCTTCAAATCTTTGCTAGTTCCAAAGAACTTATTGTCTTGAAAATAGATCTTGTATCTAGCATCATACAACTGACTAATGCTGATCAAATTATAGTTCAAACCTTTGACTAGAGGTATGTCCTTAATTGTCAAATTTCCTATTTTAACAGTTCATTTGCCAATGATTCTACCCTTGTTGTTTCTTCCAAAAGATACTCTTCCACCATTAGATTTTGTAAGATAAATGAACTTACTTGGATTACTTGTCATGTGCCTTGAACAACCATTGTCCAAATACCACTTGCTCCTCTTTTTCCTCGAAATTTGCAATTTTCAAAAGGAATTAATTCTTTCTTTGATTCCTATATTTGTTTGGGTCCTTTTCAGTTAGAAGGATCAGCCATTTGAACAATCGTTTTCAAAATGATCAAGACTTTTGCAAATAGAATATCTGAGATGGTCTCAATCAATGGGTTTTACAAACTATTTTCTAAAATGATTTTTGTAAACAGATTTAGAAGGTTTGTTTTTTCCATGCCATGTATCCTTCCATTTTGGAAAATGATTTAAAGATCCTATTTATTTTTGTATCCAAGTCCCGATTTATTATAATACAAAATTTGGATTGACATAATATGTTCCAAGGTTTTTGAATTGATGGAAAATCTTTGAGTAATATCTAAAGTTTCCTTTTTCAAAAGATCTCTTTCTTTGAAACAAAATCATGATTTTCTTGAGATTTTAAAAGATTTTCCTCGAGAGAATCAATCTTTTCCTTTTGAAGAGAATCCTCTTGTCTTAATCTCAGATTTTCCTTTTTTAATTCAAACATCTTGCCAAGTACAACCTATAATATGTACATAATTCATCAATATAAGTAGCTCATTCCTCAAGAATGTCAAGATTACTTACCTCAATTTCATCCTCATAATCAAATGTTGGCATACTCTTCATCATTTGCTTCACGTTCGGTGCCACTCCAAGTTTCTACCTTCAATACTTTCTTGGTCTTTTCATACTTATTCTTCTATTTCTTTAGGAGTGGACAATTTGGCTTTATTTGTCCTTTCTTCTTGCACTCAAAATATGTCACATCTCTATTTTCTTCTATTTCACCAAAAAATTTCTTATGCTCAGATGATCTATAGGAATTCTTTCCTTTAAATTTCCTTCCTTTTCGGGCCATCTTTTAAATTTCTTGACCATAAGAGCTATCTTCTCATCGTCTTCTTCGTCTTCTTCAAAATTTGAGTCATTAGAGTTAAAATTAGATTTTAGTGCTATAACTCTCTTATCTTTTGCATTGCCCTCATCATTCAGACATTCTTCTTCATAAGACTAAAGAGTTCCAATGAGCTCATCTACTGAGAGTGGTGAGATCCATTGAGTTTCTTGAATGGATGTTTTGATATTGTTCCATTCTTTCGATAGTCCTCGAAGTATTTTGTTCACCTTCATTAGATCTGACATAGGCTGACCTTGATATGCTAGACCATTGATAATATCTGTGAATCCATTGAATATATCAGTTACGGATTCTTTTGGCTTTATTTTGAAGGCTTCATCTTGTTGGACAAGAATATTTATCTTCATCTCCTTGACTCAATCAGTTCCTTCATATGTCACATGCAACCAATCCCAAAATTCCTTCACTGTTTCACATGAAGAAATTCGATTATATTCAATGGGAGATAATGCACAATACAAGGAATAAACAGCTTTAGCATCTAATGCTTCTCTTTTGAGTTTGTCAACACTCGTGATGGTTTCATATTTTGGTTTCTTGCTACCTCCATCTTTTGATGATAAAACTGCTAAACATTTTATTCCTCTTTGTGCTACATCCCACTCTAAAAGATCTTTGGATCTTATGAATGCTTTCATCTTGTTCTTCTAGATGTTGTAGTCCTTTCTATCAAATACGGAGGCCTTGTATCTCTCTATCCTTCCTTGAGTCCTAGAGCAATATTACTAGCCATAGTAAACCATTAGCTCAGAAGTTATAAGCACTTTAGAAATAATGAGCAATTAAGCTCTAATACTAATTGTTATGGCTAGAATAATCATCTAGAGGGGGTGAATAGGTGATTTTGCGGAATAAAAAAATCTAGATACGATATTGCAGCAAAACAACTTCTAGTGATAGATTGTAACTGCTTAGATCTTACTGGTGTACAAGTGTTTTATCTAATAAAATAAAGAGAGTATAGATAGAAAATTGCACATAGATGTTTATAGTGGTTTGGCTTAGATAAACCTACATTCACTCTCCCACAATAATAAACTATTTGCTGGATTTCGCTATGTGAACTAATCAAAGGTTACAAAATCTGAAGAACAAAAGTCGAGCTAGTGAGATAGACTCTTCACACACTATCAACCTCTAAGTATACTATAGTTGTACCATCCTTGAAAACCGACCCTATGAGATTGGCCAGAAGGTCCTGAATGAGTCAACCATGGGCCATTGGCCATAGATAGATTGGTTCGGTTGGTAAGGATCAAGGATTGCTCATGGTCCAATCGACTCGGTCATGAACTGCGAGGCGTCGGCCATGAAAGGTATACTGACCGTACCAATGGGGACGGACTACCAACTCATAAGACGACTTTTGGTCATGAGAATTAGTAATGGGACGACATTAGATCGGCAAATGGTAATGGGTCGATCGACTAGTTATAATGCCTGGCAACGGGTGATTCCGTCCGGTTGTGCACCAATACATGGATGATCCAACTTAACCAAAAGTGATTCTCTTCTTACCAAAAATGTATCATTCCCTATTTAATTCTTAGTGACCAAAAAAGAATCGCAAATTGATGAAGTCCGATCATGGATCAGTAATACACCGACCAGGAACCATGCAGATGGAACGGGCGCTGATTGAAATGAGCCTAGGGATAGACCCGATTATTCTAACATAATTTGTAAGGTCCATAAGTGCCTTGACTTAGTGCTAGGCCATGGGTAGCCTTAGAATTGGCCTTGAATCGATCTGAGGATCAATGACCAAATTATGAGGGAAAGTCGCACTAGGCTCGACAGTAGGCCCAAGGACCGGCTCGAGGGCCAGTCCCAAAGTCGCCCAGGGCCAACTGTGCTGACCCAAGGTCCAGCTATTGTGCCGACCGTAGGGCCAACCCTCATGGCCGACTCATCGCCCAAAGAAGCGGTTTGGGCGAATTTGGGGTATGTGGCCCGGACCCTGGGCATATGTAATTTGGTTTTTTGAGACATGTCATATGATCCTTTTTCCGGCCTCGTAACCAACTCAAAAGATGGAATTCTACGGACTGCCTTCTTGAGTAAGAAAAGGACAAAACATGAAGAAGTCTCTAGAAGCCCCCTCATCAATGTATTGGATAAGCCTTATCCCTTACCTTTCAAAGCTTATGATTGCGATCAAAAATATCTTTGGGGGGGGAGGGGGGATGATGATGGCGGATTACACATGGACCAATAGGAAAGTGCAAGGCGGGCTATCAATGATGACACCTAAGAGCTTAGACCGCCAAATAATGACTTTTTAGGCCACCTATTGGTGGGGTAGGCTTACCATTAAGATTCATAGGCGGGCCACTTGGAAGCGTCAAAATGGACCACTTGGACCGGTAATGATGACACCGGGTAATATAAATAGGAGGAGAACTCTTCACTCCTCATCCTTTTCCATCTATTTTCCTCCTCCTCCACTCTCTTGGCCATCCCTCATCCCACGCCTCTCGCTCTCTCCTTTTCGGCTCACAAGCCAAACCACCACTCCTCTAGTTGTGTTCTTAGTTCGAAGGTCATCCAAGTAAGTATAGTTTCTTCCTTTTTCTAGTATCATTCACCATGCCGTTGACCTTAGGAAACTCTCTCAAACAAGCCGAGGGTAGGTCGATTGAGAAGGATGTATTCTATGCTTTGTTCGTGTCTTTAGATTCTTGTATAAATGGAACGAAGTCACAGTTCATTGCTTTTGTTCGATACAAGTCGAGGTTCGCCCATAGCCATAAGATGTGATTCAATATTGAGGTGTACCGAGTTCACGTCTTGGATTAGTGCGGGGTTCCTCCATACTTATTACTCGAGTGGAACCTTGGGCTTAGGCTCGTTCATGTTATTATTGACAAGAGAAATGCATGATTTCATGATACGTGCATTATGTTTGAGCATGAAACGCATATTTCATGGCACGTGCATTATGTTTAAGCATGAGAAGCATGATCCATGGCACGTGCATGAGGCTTGAGCACATCCTCGAGAGGGGAATTAGTGTTTGAGCAAAGATAAGCAAAATATAAGAAAATCTAGCTAGAGACTTGGGTTTGAGTCCCAAGCAAAGAGGCTGGCAAAAGACTTAGGTTTGAGTCCTGAGCATATTAACTAGGTTTGAGTCCCAGAGACCAGCAACTAGCTAGGAGCCCGGTTAAAAAGCCCGAATTGAATCGAGTTTGAGTCCTAAGATGGCTCCGAGAAGACTTGGGTTCGAGTCCCGAGCACAAAAGAAAAGATGAACAAACATGGCATGCATGAGTAAGAAAGAAAAGCTAGAAAGGCATAAACTCATGGCATGCATCATAATCACGAATCATAGCAAGTGTTGCCCATTTCATGTGCAAGAAGTATGTTTGCATCTTTGCAATTGGTTTGTCTTCAACATGGTTTGCATGAGATGCTTGACTGGAGTTGATGATTTTGTGATGTGCTAGTCGAAGAAAAGGACTATGCTTACTGAGTATTCCAAATACTCACCCTTGTTTTCTTACAGGTACTTAGCAAGCATGGCAATTTACTTCGAGTGTCCTGTAAAAATCGATGCATCATATACAAATATTATAGATGTAGAAACGGATATTACATATCAGAAAATCATGTCAACGATTTGGGTCGAGAAGGGCTATAGTGAGTTAATCCCAATTTTCTTTGAAGCCTGATATAGGTGGTATAGTGGAGCTTGGATTGGACCGCTTCGAGAATTCGACATTCCCGGCCATGACGAAGAGGACGAACCATTCGAGGACTCGGATTAGACTTATGTGTATGTACCGGCTAAGTAGCGACGATAGGGTTCCCAAATTTTGGGTTATTACCTTCATAGTGGAGATAGGGAAACCTTAGCTTTTGGTGTTTGTAAAACAGCCTAAGTTTTGATGTGGAATATGGGGCCAAGAATAGCCATGTACCCCCTACCACTTGTATAATATAGTAAAAGTTGTGGTGTGTATATCTCACGTTCCCATATTGTTTGTGTGTCGGGAAAAATTGTAATGTTATGCATTCTGCTTGCGCATTATCATGAAACAAATGAATTCGGGACAGTGACAAAACCTAAGATGTCGCACAATAACCCGCAACTCGATGCCCCGAGCTAAGGGGTTGTGACAGTAGCACACTCGGATGAATGTATTTGATCAAGGGTCTGTTTGGCAACTTGTCAATTTCTTTGTTTTTCTGTTCTTTTGTTCCCTGGAATAGAAATCCATTTGATAACGCCAACTGATTTTTCTATTTCCGGGAATAGAAAGTTGTTCTTGGGAATAAATTTGGAGTAGAAATGAGAAGTAGAAAAAACTAGCTTCTTATTTCTTGAAACAATTTTTAAAAACTATTTCTTGGGGATTTCTCAATCTTATAACATGCGGCCATCACCCGCGCTGCCATCACCCCGCTGCCGCCGCCGCTGCCGCGCCAATGCCACCCCGCCCACCCCGCGCCGGCCGCCCCCGCCGCCGCCTGTTGCCACCGCCACTTGTCCCCGGCCGCCGGACCGGCGACCGCCGACCGCCGCCGCCGCCGCCACGCCTCGGCCGCCCGCCACTTGGCCGCACGGCCGCCGACTCGCTGCAGCCGGCCGCTAATCTTTCGCCACCACCGCCAATCGCCGCTCCGGCCGCCTTACCTCGCCACATCGCCGCCCCCGGCCGGGCGATCGGGCAAAAGGCTGGGGTCGCCATCGGCGACCGGGACCGGGTGGGGTCGACGCGACCGGCGGGTGGGGGGGTCGGGCGATCGGCAAGGCCGGGGCGGCCATCGGCGACTGGTGGGCGGGGTCGACGACGGCGACCGGCGGGTGGTGGGGTCGGCGACTGAGACCGACCGGCGATCGGCGACACGAGCGACGGCGACGGTGGCGACGGCGACCGACCAAACGGCGATCAAGGGCGGCCGGGCGACCGGGCGACCCGGCGGGTGGTGGGGGTAGGGGCGGCGGCCGGCGGCGCGGCGACGGCGGGCGCGGCGGGTGGGGCGGCGGGGGGCGGCTATCGGCGGCGGGCGGCGGGTACGGCGACGGCGGCGGCGGCGGGCGGGCGAGACGGCGACGCGCGGCGGCGGTCGGGACCGGGGCGGGCGGCGGGGGCGGCGGCATGGGCGGCGACGGGCGGCGACGGGCGGCGGCGACCGGCGGGCGGCGACCGGGCGACCGGGACGGGCGGGCGGCGGCGGCGGCGGCGGCGGGCGGCGGCGACCGGCGGGATCGGGGCGGACCGGCGACGGCGGCGGCGACGGCGAGCGGCGACGGCGGCGGCGATGGCGCATCGGGCGGGGCGATCGGCGAAGGGCGACCGGGCGACGGGCGACGGGCGGGCGACCGGCGACGGCGGCGACCGGGCGACGGCGGCGACGATCGGGCGACGGCGGGGCGACCGGGCGGCGACGGCGCGACCGGCGGCGACGGCGCGACGGGCGGGCGGCGCGGCGACCGGGGCGGCGTTATCGGTGGCGGCGGCGGCGACCGGGCGACCGGCGGCGCGGCGGCGATCGGGCGACGGCGGGCGGCGACGGGCGGGCGGCGGGCGCGACCGCGGCGGGCGGGCGACCGCGACGGCGGGCGGCGACCGGGGCGGGCGGGCGATCGGGCGGCGACGGGCGGCGACGGCGGGCGGCGGGGGCGGCGACGGCGACGGCGGCGGCGATCGGATCGCGGGCGATCGGGCGATCGGGCGACCGCGGCGCGACGGGCGGCGGCGATCGGGCGACGGTGGCGACGGCGGCGATCGGCGACGGGCGACCGGGCGGCGACCGGCGACGGCGACCGGCGGCCGGCGATCGGCGACGGCGGCGACCGGGCGGCGACCGGGCGGCGACCGGGCGACCGGGACGGGCGGCGACCGGCGGCGACGGCGATCGGGGGGCGACGGGCGGGGCGACGACCGATCGGCGACCGGCGGCGACCGGCGGCGACGGGCGACGCGGGCGACCGGGCGGCGACGGGCGGACGGGCGACCGGGCGCGGGCGGCGACCGGCGACTGGCGACGGGCGGGCGATCGACGGCGATCGGGCGACCGGCGGCGACCGGCGGGCGACGGCGACTGGTGGCGACCGGCGACCGGCGGCGACCGGGCGACGGCGGCGAATCGGGCGGGCGGATCGGGGCGATCGGGCGACTGCAACCGCGACCCGGCGACGGCGTGGCGATCGGGCGACGGCGACGGGCGGGGCGGGCGGCGATCGGCGACCGGGGGCGGCGGCGACCGGCGGCGATGACCGACGGCGGGACGACGCGACGGGGGCGGCGCCCGGCGATGCCCGGCGATGCCGGCGACGGCGACGGCGGCCGGCGGCGGCGGCAGCGGCCGCGGGCGGCGGCGGCGACGGGGCGGCGGCGGGGTGTGGATGGCGACCGGCGGCGGTGGGCGACGGCCGACGGGCGACGACCGGGCGGCGACCGGCGGCAATGCGGGGGGCCGCCGCCGGTCCGCCGGCCGCCGCCCCGGGTCGCCGTCCGCACCCCACCGCCACCGGTCCCCACCGCTATTAGGAAAGAATGAAATAAAAAAAAAATTTCAATACCAAACGCATTTATATTCTTTTTCTATTCCAAGAACAAGAAATTTTTATAGCTACCAAACGTCCTATTTTACTCAGAAATTGTTCCAAGTAGTAGAAATAGAAAAGAACTATTTCCCAAAAGAAATTCTTTCGAGAAGTAGAAATGTTATCAAACACACCCCAAGAGTACTCTTTGAAACATTAGAATTGTAAACTTTTGTTCTTGTTGTGTTTACTTTTACACTCGCATACCCTCTTCCACTTCGAGACCTTCGTATATACTCTCCTCTTGTCTAAGCTGACTGTTGGACATAATCCATTTAGAATATTCCAATCATTCTACTTGTTCACCTTGATCATCAAGAAGATCTAATTGCTTCCAAGTTGCCAAGAGTAAAGCTTCCCTTGAATACTGTCATCCATACAACATTTCAAGTTTCCATACATCAAGTACAATATATTTGGAAACAAATTGCCTATAATTGACATCCTAAATCCTCAAAATATCTCAAGAGATTTTCACAAAAACTTTCCTTTTGGAACGTCTTATATAAGGTAAGAAATCCATTCGATATTCACTAGCTATTATACGGGATTATCCATTCCTTCCTAGCCATTAGCCATAACAAATATGGAAGGAAATAATTTTGCTTTGACCAAGGTTTTGATAGATAAGATCTGATGTCATTCCATCATACTTTCCACCTGAAAAATACTTTATCACTAGAAACTACTCAAATTTCAATGGATAAAGTTTGTCAATCTTCATAACCTCTTAAGGGAATGTTTTCTCAACAGTATTTAGGTGCTCTACATTGTGGTATAGTTATTTTTTCATGTTTATTGCTTCAGGGTATAAAAATGCATATGGAACCTTAAATATGCGTATTTATTAGGCATAAGTGCATTATTTATTCCTTCTTACTTGTATTTTCCTATAGTTTTGGAAATACATAAGCAAGCCTACATATGGATGACCACATATAGATTATGTAAAACATGGTTCAATTATAGCATGAAAATGGTTTAATGTGCTAGCAATTTTATGATTCTAGGCAAGTTTGAATAATGGCTGGAGATCCTTGACTTTTTCATTAAATCTTGAATTCCACTTTTGATTATAGCTTTTTGCATGAATGTTTTGTACATTAGTTTATATCATGCTATGCCTTTTGATATTTAATAGAAAATGTGATAATTACATGAGGTCATATAATCATTTTTTCTAGTGGGAGTTCATAGGTTAGTAGAATTTAAAGGAATTCTCACATAAAACTTAAAATTTACACAAATTAAACAAGTTAATGATAGTAGAACAATTGTATACATAAACTGATTGGGAACATGGTGAACTTCCATTTTGGTGTCTTTTGTTGAAATATTATTAATTTAGTTTGTCTTTGCTACAAATTAAATATATGTATTAATGTGAAAAGTGTGCTAGTATAAATTTTGCGTTTATTATGTTAATGTATAGTAGTAATTGATCATGGCTTTGGCATCCAAGACCATTGTGGCTAACTTCAATAAAGATGAAAAGCTTAATGGTGACAATTATGACATTTCACATCGAAAGGTTCAATACATCCTTAAGGAGCAAAAAGTTTTGAAAACTCTCAACTACACCATGGATGAATCTGAACATGGAACTTCAACTCAGCACAGAAGAAATTAAGTAGCTTATCAAACTTGCAAAAAGAAAAATTGCATTGCTTGCATCACATTGATAGGTTGTATGCAATATGATCTCATGTGTAAGTTTGAAAGTTATGAAAATACTCAAAAAATTTAAGTTGCCTTGAAAGATAAGTTTGGAGGAATGTCTATCACTAAATTAAGGTGGCTTACTATCAAGTTTAACACATATCGAAAATGCCCAAATCTAATAATGAGATAGCATCTTTAGGAGATGTCAAACATGATATGTGAGTTAAAGTCGGCAGGTCCTACCCTTATTAGTAAACAGCAAGTTTAGGCTATCATAAAATCTCTTCTTGATAATTAGGAGCATATGAAAATCAACATGATGCACAATGAGAATATCGTAACTTTTGATGATATAGCGCATCATCTGGAATTAGAGGATAAACACTTCAAGGCTACGAGATCCTTTATACATGCTTATGTTGTTGAATATAGTGAGTGTAGAGTTTTATGCTTCAAGCACAAGAGAAACCATAAATTCAACAATAGAGAGAATGAGATTGGTAAGGCACCAAAGAGAGTTAAAACCATCCGATGCAAAAAACATGATGGGAAGAAGAACAAGACTAAGATGAGGTATTATAAATGTGGTAAACTATGTCACTTTGCTCATGAGTGCACTAAGCCAAAAGAAATACCACATCACTCAATTACTCTAAATAATACTTACGCTTCTAGTACTGTAGTACTTGTCGACTCTTATCCTATGTGGACTATAGATTTGGGAGTAACATACCATGTAACTAGAGATCGAAGAGCATTTGTGGAGTATCGTCAGATACAGCATTGGGAGTAACATACCATGTAACTAGAGATCAAAGAGCATTTGTGGAGTATCGTCAGATACAGCATGGAAAAAGATGGATATGTATTGGAAACAACTCTAGAATTGAAGTGAAGGGTATCAACATATGTAAATTGATTTATACAATGGTCAAAGCCTATTCTTACATTATGTCCTCTATGCTCTAGATATTTGTCAGAACTTGATCGATGTAATTGATCTTTTAAGTTTAGGTTGTATATTGAATTTCCATTATCGTTGTGTTGGAATTATGTTTGGAATAGTTTATTATTGTTTGTCATGTAACAAATGGTTTTATGATGCTAGACATTGACTATAATATGTTCAATGTTAATGTTGATGGTTATTTTTCTTTAATTACATCTTTAGTAATGTAGAAATTGATGCAAGTATTTGGCATGCTATAGTATATCATATTGGATTATAATGAAACTATTAGCTAAAAAAGGCATTTTAGGATCACTCACCAATATTAATCTATCTATATGTGAACATTATCTATCAAAAAAATCAATTAAAAAACCATTTAGTAAAAGGCACCAGAGATGAACTTCCATTATAACCGATACATTCTAACATTTGTGGTCCATTGAATGTGAGGGCAAGACATGATGTGACATCCTCAATTCAACCCCTATCTTAGACAAGAGGAATGGTCTAAAGTGTCAATGGGCAAATAGCAAAAGTAGACCATGTATTGATTCAAGGATTATTCATAAGTCAACTATCCTATTGGGAAATGTCATTAAAGATCAAAATGCGCTCGACCAGAGAATTCAACCATGAACAAACAGCTTGACCATAAGGATCGATGAGGGACAATCTTACATCATAATGAGAGTGAATGACTATAGATTGATTTGACATAAGTGTATAGCTCGATTGCAGGTGATTCCGTATGGTTACTATACTAAATGCGAATGACCATACCAATTCCAAATGACCATGTAGTTTGGGGTAAACAATTGATCCTGCACGATTACATGATAAATGAGGGTTGTCCATTGAATCAACCACCCCTAAAAGCCACACACTTGTTTAAGTCATATTAAAGCTGTTTTCAATCGATTTTAGCCACAAATCATAATCTGGTTACAGGTGTCAAGCTTTGGATATTAAGAGATAATATTATTAGACATCACTTAATTAGTCTCCTTAATTATTGTTAAGTCTAATTCTTGGACAAGTGGAAGTGGGTCAAGGATTGGAAGCCCACAAAGGCTTATGCCCAAATTAGGGCTAAATGGGTTTCCGGTCCATAGTGGACACCCAAGAGGAGAGAGAAATAGGCCCAAGCCATGGTTGATTTTTGGAAGCTTGAACATTAATGAACCTACGTACATAAATGGTAACCTAAGCTAGTCTTATTAATGCTCTTAATTACCTTCCAGAAGCCATGATTGATTTGAGACAAATCTTGGTCTTACTTGAGGAAGCCTTGGACACCACTTTGAGGGACAAGAAGAGGATGGCTTCCAATTTCAAGCATGTGCCTAATTAGATGAGGAATGATGGCCTAAAAGAGTAGACTTGATGGAGATATTTTAAAGAAGGCTTATTGACTTTGCATTTTACTTAGGAGGATTTTGGAAGGCTAAGCTAGTCTAAGCTTAAAGTTCTTGAGTACAATTGCATTATTGGTCTTTTGCTTGAGAAAGCCCTTTATCTCTCTCTCATTTTCCCTAATTTCTCTCATTCTCTCCCTTGCCCTTTCTCTCTCTCACACCATTTTCTCTTTCTCTCCCTCTCTCTTGGTTCAGCCACCACGACCCTCCATCACCACTGCCACCCACCATCTCCATTGTTACCATCATCGCATCGTCCTTGCCTCCGCCGCTCACCGTCCTCACGTGCCATATGTCTATGAGCCATCGTTTGTTGTTGCTTTGTAGTTCTTCAACTAGTTTCATAAGTGGTTTATCTAACCCTTGGCTAGGGTGTTAAATTACATGGATTGGAATGTAGGGTCGTTTTAGATTTCGTAGTCCTCCTGATGGATTATTGTTGGTTCTAGGAAGAAGAAGCAATTTTATGTGGTTTGCTTGTTTTTTTTTCTTAAGCTTTGAGGTTAGGAGATTTATATGCTTGATTGTTACTCACTGTTGCAAGAAATGGCTATGGTTGCCATGGGATAGTTGGATGGTTAGATATTATAGTCTTGCGGCTAGGATGTGGTTAAATGTTGTAAGAAATTATTATTATCGTTATAACATATTTGTTGTTGCCATAGACATGCGGACCCCCGAAATGCCAAAACTTGGCATGGGAGGATATTTAAACACCAAAAGTTCGGAAAGGTACATTTAAGTGCCAAAATTGGAGCACAAAGGATCAGTTAAGTGCCAACGGTGACAAAATCCTACCAAACTACCACGTGCAATTTTCCAACGATTTTATTTGCTGATAGAGCAATTTTTTTCAAAATAAAATATCCTCGTGGCAATTTTAAAAAAAAACAAATTGTCCATGTGGCAAAACAAAGTCATACTAGAAAAAAATTATAAAAATCGATTTTATTAAGAAAAAAAAGAGAGAAAGGGGAGGATTGGGTGAGGGCTATGTAGCCCTCCATCACTAGGAAGGGCCAGTGATGGTGGGGTGAGGATCGGCCGAAGTCACTAGGCCTTGGCCAGGGTCGCCAACCATTGGCCAAAGCCCGGCAACCCTGGCCAACCCTTGTCCAACCGTCGCAAGCCCTTCTCGACAATGGTGGAATGGTGACGATGGCGGCCAGGGCTGCACAGCCCTCGCCTAATCCTCCCCATCCTCTTTTTTTTTTTTTAATTAATCAATTTTATAATAATATATTTTTAAAGTTTTTTATTATTATTTAATCAATATATTTTTTAAATGCCATGTCAACACAAAAATGACGTTGTTTTGACTGAGTTTTTGCTAACTCAACTTCCACGTGAGCCATGTAACTGAGTTATATTATTAAAATAAGCCACGTCGGATTTTCGGTAACTTTCGCCGGAGTTGGCACTTAAGTGATCCAATTTTCAAAAAAAGTGATACTTAAGTGTACATTTCATAACATTTGCATTTGAATTGTTCTTTTCCCTGTTGCCAAAGTATTGTTAGATGCTTGTCTACTAGTTGCGACAAATATTTGTTGTTGTCACAAGAATGCTTAGATTACTAGAACTCATGGCCTTGTGATCATGATGTTGTTAATATTGCAAGAAATCATTAGGGTTGGATTATGAGATTGGAAAAATGTTCATTGGAATCATTGACAGGTGAAATCGAGGCTTGAGTTGCAATTGGTTATTATATGAAGGTGATTGTGATTATGTAGTATGGTTAAAGAATGTAAATCATGCCCCAAGTGTCAGCAAAACGCTTATGCAGCCTTGTATGTGCAAGGGAACATGCAAGCTGACGAGTTCTTTTATTGAACTTGGCATTCCCTCAATGACTCGATTCCAATGAGTCATGGTTACACTTGTGCACACATTTGAGGCTCTTGCATTGGCCTAAATCAAAAGATAATAAGTGATATGAGTGAATGGATGCATGTGTGATCACAAAAGAGAACCCACCACCGATGGATTTCAAGGCTATGCCTAATGGATTTTCGATGCCATTCGTGGATGGATTTCAAAATGATGCCCTTAATTGGATGGCATCTTCGAGGAAGGTCGAGACATTGTTGTGCCCAATGGGATGGGATGATACCTGGTTAAGCCAGAAGACCATAGACAGAAGTTTGGTTGTGGCCTTGAGTAGTTGTAATTATCGAAACACGTGTGAGAGATTGTGGACGCATTTATGCATGGTTATGGGAAATAATTCATGTTCTTGATTATTATGTGCATGTATTCTTTATTATATATGCATTTTACATGCCGAGTGGAAGCAAAGCTTCGCATGTGAATATTCAATAGTATTTTTGCATGTCAAGAGACTACAGTTATTCACGTGTGAGTATTTGGGTGCATTTTTGCATTTTTAGTATGTTTCCAATTGCGAGGCATTCTTCTATACAAGGATTAGATGACTGACTTATTGAATTTCGACTTGTTTGTTTATGTTTACACCTTTTTAGGCCTCTAGGTATAAATTTTCATCATGTTCGTTTTAGGATACCCATGGACTAAGATACTTAAATGATTGAGTATGTGGTTTTGGGGAGTGACGTTGTATATGAGAAGTACATGACAACTATCTAGATTGACGAGGGCTTAACCAACCTAGTTCCTCACCATTTTATAGCATGTTATGTATGGTTCAATGGAGATCTTTTTAGTCATCTTCGAGGATTTAATGGATCGTTTGGTGGTTCAGAAGGGCCATTTGGGATCCTTTGGTGGTCGACATACTCGATGATTCCATGACTAACCCCAAGTCATATCCTGACTACAATTCGAAGCCCAACCCATAGGATGATGACCATGAGTGGGGGAAACTACTTCTTTTTTTAAAATATAGCCCTCATGATAGAGGAGCTTGGCTAACCCTAATATTCTTTTGACCCTTTTTGTTGGTCGAGCCAAAAGATGCTTGCTATAACAGGTTTATAGATGTTAAACTTCCGATGGTTAATGATATGCAAATATGTGGTGTGTTTTCTAATTATTTTACTTGCTATCCCTCTTATGTGACTTGGTTGGGAGATGCTAAATTTGTTTCCTCGTTCGTTTAATTTGAAGATAAATAAATAAATAAATAAAAAGAATAGTCGGTGACGCGTACTAAGACGTCGCAATTAGATGACCTCGAAAGGGTTGTCACGTGCTCGAAACTCATGGTTAAGGTGTGAGGCATGACACATGAAGCTTCATATTTCCTCACTTTCATAAATGACTTCACACATTTCACTTACATCTTTTTGATCTCCTAGAAGTCATAAGGATTAGATTGCTTTAGACGATATATGGTTCAGGTAGAGAATCAATTGAACAAAACAATAAGGGCATTGAA
This sequence comes from Angophora floribunda, assembly GCA_014182895.1. Taxonomy (NCBI): domain Eukaryota; kingdom Viridiplantae; phylum Streptophyta; class Magnoliopsida; order Myrtales; family Myrtaceae; genus Angophora; species Angophora floribunda. The sequence goes on from CM024710.1 coordinate 14,023,280, forward strand.
AACCAATTGCAGATGTAAGTATCTATCTGAGTAATTCAAAGTCTCTTTGTGATGAAAAGAGAATTGTGAGACAATTAACTATTTTTTATATTCTGCAACAAAATGAGGTTGCTAAAATAAGGAATAAGATCTTATTGGAAATAGTTAGGTTTATAAGGGTATAAGCAAATCTACCTATCTAAGTTATTGACTACTACTTATATACTTAACCATATGCCCTCTAAGTTAGTCATTTCCATTCCTTATGAATTATAGACTGGTATGAAATCAGACTTAAGTAATTTACAACCTTAGGGGCATGCAATTTATCTTCATGATTTTTCCCATAAATATGGCAAATTAGGCTCTAGAAGGAAGAAATGTATCTTTATTAGATATTTTAAACACTCCAAAAGATATGTGTTCATAGTTTAACAAGCTAATAGAAGTGTGAGTGAAATGAAATTACAAGACGTCACGTTTTTTGAGAACGATTTTCCCACTAGAGGTGAAATTTATAAGGACTTTCAATTATATGAGATAAAATATTCTGATAACACACTCACTAATGTTATTGAGAGAAATGAAGATTTACCTCAACATATAAAACCTAGTGGGAGTGTCATTTTGCCTAGCAAATTGAAGTCCTAAAAAGTTCAGTTGTGAAAAAGTATTTCTCGTCGTCGTTTTGAAAATGAAGAGAAAGCATTTATGATTGCTACACAAAATGATGCAGAGCCTAAGACAGTCTAAAAGGCTCTTTCATCATCTAATAAGGAAGAATAGAGAAAACTTTTGAAAGATAAAATGAAGTTTATGAGGGCACACCACATCTGGGACTTGGTTGATTTACCATCTGATCACGGGTTTATTAGAAATAAATAGGTTTTCAAGATTAAATGAATGACGGATGGATTCATTGAAAAATATAAGACTTGCATTGTGGTAAAAAGCTACACTCCACAAGAGGTTATAAATTATGAGAAAACCTTTCATTAGTTGTGAGGTTTGCATCCATACGTCCGATCCTAACTATTACCACACATTTGGACTTTTATATATAAAGACAAGATTTCTCAGTGGATAACTAAATGAGAAAATATATATGAAACAACCGATAGGTTTCATTGCTGAAGGGCGGAGCACAAAGTCTATAAATTTCATTGCTCAATGTATGGTCTTAAACAATCATCTAAGTAGTAGAAATTTTCTTTTAATCGACTTATAACTTTTTTTTGGGTTCATGATGACCAAATAAGATCACTATGTGTATTAAACGATCTGAGGATAAATTCGTGATTTTATCACTTTACATGGATGATATTATATTAGCTGAGAATGATAAGGACTTTGTTATCATTATAAAAGAATGGTTGTCATCTAATTTTGAAATGAGGGATGTGGGAGAAGTTGCGCATAAATTAAGAGTTAAAATTGAAAATATATATGAAACAATCGATAGGTTTCATTGCTGAAGGTCGGGAGCACAAAGTCTACAAATGTCATTGCTCAATATATGGTCTTAAACAATCATCTAAATAGTAGAATTTTTCTTTTGATCAACTTATAACTTTTTTTTGGGTTCATGATGACCGAATAAGATCACTATGTGTATATTAAACGATCTGAGGATAAATTCGTGATTTTATCACTTTACATGGATGATATTATATTAGTTGAAAATGATAAGAACTTCGTTACCATTATAAAAGAATGGTTGTCATCTAATTTTGAAATGAAGGACGTGAGAGAAGTTGCACATAAATTAAGAGTTAAGATTGAAAGAGACCGATTAAGGAAACTCCTTACTATGTCACATAAGTCTTATACAATGAAGATTATTGAATGCTTCAATATGTAGCATTATAATTCCATTAATACCCTTATCGTGCAAGATGAAAGCCTGAGTTCTAGGATATGTCTTAAGACTCTAGGTAAAAAGAAGAAATGGAAATTGTTCATTATGCTAGTGTGGTCGGAGATTTGATATATACTAATAATGTATACTCGATTTGACATATATCATGTTGTGGGGTTAGTAAGCTAATACTAGTCAAATTTTGGTCAAGCATATTGAAGAGCAATTAAGAGGATCCTGAGTACTTGAAAGACATCATGGACTATCGACTTTGTTTTTAAGAGAATGATTTACACTTATTATACTACACTAATGCTAATTAGGAAGGAGACCAATATAAGTGTAAATCAACTTCTAGATATGCATTAATGAGTGTGAATCAACTTTTGAATATGCATTCTTCCTTAATGAATGTGCAATTTCTTAAAATATGAATAAACAAACATGCATAGCGTTATCTACAATGGAGGCAGAATTTATTGCATATTTTGCTGCAGTACAAGAAGTAGTATTTCTAAAATATTTATTGGAAAATTTAGTCATTGTCACCGATGTTCCATGACCAATGATAATTTATTGTGATAGTCAAACAACCATCGCTTATGTGAAAAATCATAAATATCATGGTAGGATAAAACACATTGACATAAAGAATAATGTCATCAGAAATATAATCTAGTAGAAAAAAATGATTCTACAATACATTTCAACCATCCATGATTTATCCATGAAGGTTATTTCTAGAGACATGTCTTTAACCTATGTCTCTAGGGTTACATTAGGGTTACGTAAAATGTGATATGTAATATTGTTGAGGGTCATTGATTTATGTATATTTACACATATATATTGTACTTGTTTTTTTTTATAATAAATTGATATTTCATCAATAAGTATAAATCCATTATGAAACTAACACAAACACGTATATGTTGTTGAAAGGTATTTCAGCAATTAATAATTTGCTCACTCACTTGAACAATCACCTCAAGTATTATAGTTAGCAAGTTGAGATAAAACGATATTTGTTATAGATGTTGGAAAAGAAGTTTATTACATAAAATAATTTTATGTCACATTGATTGGAATCAAGATAATGTATGTGATTTGTATATGATAAGATTGAACATGATAGTCCCATAATCATTCATGCTTGAAGAAAGTTAGATGTGAGTACTTAATTAAGCGTTGTAAAAAGCGAGTTCATAAAGCATTCGAACTAAACATGAATACATGAGAAGTATGTAATTATGTTTACACTAAAATTCGTATAATGCATATATTTAATAAATGACATATACTCTTCTAAAAAGAGAAATCTAATATAGCATGTAACTCTTACTACATGTGCATTATTTGACTGATAAGATAAATGAGTAAAAATTATCACTATTTACTTATCATGTGAGTCTTTGAGATAATTCATAATTTGCCTTATTTTGTACCATATATTACTTATGACTATGTTCTCAAAGTAATAGGTGAATATTGCTACTTTAGCATATTATCGATGGTCATGAATAGATATGGCTTTATGGGACATGTCTAGGGAAGCGGTTATTCTGAAATGGAGAGAGACATGAGTGTGAAGGAAACTATTATTATTTTACATCTATCAAATGTATTTACTAGTCGACCAATTATATTGTCTTTTATGATTTTGGATATAATTGTAAATACATGGTGTTTTGAGTATAGTCAAGTATAACCTTTAAGGGATCGGTATACTTAGACTAATGTAGCAAAATATGTCTAGGGCACAATGAGACATCAATCATTATATTATCCCTAGGAACTGCATAGTTGGAGCTTCCTAGTGCGGGTGTACTCAATGGCCGCATGGTCTTCTTACTAATATGAATTGTTTTTAAAGTAGATGAATGTTGAATACCTTTTATCATTGATAAAGAATTATCAAGCCCATCATGTTCGAGTGGGATGTGTTACATTGCAATGGTTCACCCATGATAGGGTGTATATATTCAAGAGGCATCAATTCACTTGTAACGGGATGTATTTGAGAGGCACCCTTTGAAGATGTGCAATCAGTTGTCTCTTAAGGGAAAACTTCCTCATAATGCAATCAATTGACAGGATAGAATGTTGTGAAGGAAGTGAATATTCCTCTCTCTCCCTCTCCACTGTAAAGTACATAAAGGGCTCCATTATCTACTATGAGAAGACAATTGGCATTAATGCTGTGGAACGAGAATACCTTTCTTGTGATCATATTTAGACTATCGTGGTCATAAATTCATCCATCGTGCACTAGTGATTCAACATTCCTAGGTAATCATTTTTGTTGTGCATAGAAGAAATTAGTTGCTCCCCATCAATTTTAGCCAACATGTTCAATTCGTATTTTCAAAAGTTATGAAATTTATTTTTATTCTGAATTTTTTTTAATGTGTCTTCAACGTAACTTTTAAGAATGTACCCGTTCATTTTACAACCTTTTTCCGAAGGCTTTCCTCTATTCAAAAAGATTCACATAAGTATATCAATTTTTTGTATCAATGATTATCAAGTCTTGTCAAATTTTCTTTCCAAAAAAATTACGGCCGTCTTTTCAATTGTTTCCCTTTAAGAGATCTTAAAGAAATACCAAAATTACTATTTGGTATTCTCATTGAGAATTTGTTATATCCTAAGGATCTTTACCAATACTCATTAGCAACATTGTAAGGTAGATAATTTTTTAAAAGGAATATTATCATGTCTCAAAATCCGATTCTATTTCTTCCCAATCTGAAGCACTTTTTTCCAACAAAATATTCCAAGACCAAATTTTGACATTTTATGTGGACAAGATCCAAAAAAAAGAAAAAAAGAGAAAAAGAAAAAGAAGTGTTTGCTCTAAATCATACTTAGGGTTCACTCAAAAGAAAAATCTACTTTAGGGAATTAAGGACCACATTTGACTCTGGCAAATAGCTTTCATTCTCTTGAGATTCCCTTATGGTAGCCCCTCTTGGAATGACACCAAAATCCAACTAAGGAATTAAGGACCACATTTTGCTTCCCGACATATTTCTGAATATGTTGGCTGTTCCCTCTCTCCCTTCTATATATAGACCTTCAGTTCTCTCCAACCTTCCACGCCCAATACTTTCTTTCTGAGCATATAGTTCAGAGAGAGAGAGAGAGAGAGAGAGAGAGAGAGAGAGAGAGAGGGGGGGAGATGGAAGTCATTACAGTACTTCACATGAACAAAGGTGCTGGGGAATCAAGTTATGCGAAGAACTCCACACTGCAGGTGCTTCTCTCAATCATCTTGTAATAGATAATTATGTTCAAGCATGGAATGCTTAGACATAAGTGTAGTTAGACATAAGCGTAGATCATAGAGTCAACACATTCATTTAGCAGTATATTGGTAAAGTACTTTGTGTACTAATTTCCTTCTCTCTCTGTACTTTTTTTTTTTTATAGAGCAAGATCATATCAGTCGCCAAACCATTCGTGGAAGAAGCCATGCTAGGGATCTTGTGCTCCGACATACCCGAAAGTCTAGGAATCGCAGATATGGGGTGCTCATCAGGACCCAATGCTCTGTTGGTAATATCCGAGGCAATCGACATCGTCCATGCCAAGTGCGTGCATATGAGCCGTCCGCCCCCTGAGATTAGAGTTTACTTGAACGATCTCCCCAGCAATGACTTCAACAACATTTTCATGTCGCTGCCGGAGTTCCACAACAAGTTGAAGGTTGAAAAGGGCGCTGGGTTCGGGCCCTGCTTCGTCTCAGGTGTGCCGGGCTCGTTCTACGGCCGGCTATTTCCAAGCAAAAGTCTGCATTTTGTGCACTCTTCTTCTAGTCTGCACTGGCTCTCTCAGGTTAGAACCGCATGGCCTTTCACTCGTCAAAATTATTAAGGATGCCTCCCCCCTAGTTCTATTGACAAGTACTCTGCACCATCTCCATAGAGTGATTGGTCGGATCATCATGATTGACACATCACGCTCACGTTTATAAGCTGACATTTACAACACGTCAAGTAGTCGGTAGATAACCCACCCTATCACAAGCCCGAGTTGGCTTTATATGGAGAGTCAAAGTCATTCCGATCCCGGACTTTATTATTTTTAATTTGAATAAAGGGTAAAAGCTGCAAAATATCATAAACGCTATCTATTATGATACATTTACTCTTAATTTTTTTATATGACATCATAAATTTCAAACTTGTATATTTATGACATATTTATTTTTCCCAAACTTGCAAAAAATGTTGATATAGCGCACAGGTAATTTAAATAAAATAAAAACAACATTATTTTGGTTGAAAAATCATTTAAAGGAACCTTAACGAAGTGTAAATGTATCATATATGTACAAGTTTGAGATTTTATATATTACAAGAAAAATTTTATGAAAAATATATCACAGTGGGCATAATTTTGGGGTTTTCATGTCTCCATTTTTTTTTTTATGATAATGTTTAGGATTTTTTGTGACTAAATAAAATAGTAATATAAATGATTTTTCATAGCAAAAGTTCTAAACATTTTGTACAAAGTATAGTCAATTTGTACATGTTTACAAAGTTTAATTACATTCTAAAAATTTTGAAGTTCGTGAAATCAAATCCTAAGTTCATTGGCCATGGCATCCGGTCATAACTTACCAATTAAATCTATTCAGCCAATTTTGGTCATAAATTGTTGACATAAATATTGGTTGTCCTATGTGACACGATTGACTTTAACATGGGCAATTTTTACAATTTAAAAAAATGATTTTTTTTATTTTTTCTTTAATTTTTTCTTTTCATTTTGGCCGACGAGGGTCACCAAAGAAAAATATAATAAAAAAGAAAACAAAAAATGTAGGACTCTGTAGAAAATTTTTAAGACTTTTGATGTAATTTTGGATAGAAGAATAATGGTTTTTATAAAAGAGAAAGTTGGAAACCTCCTACCAGTTGTAAATATATGTCAGGCAATTGATAAAGCAAGATTAAGTGTACTCTTGGTCACATATTAGAGTTTTGGTTATATAGACTTTCAAGAAATCGTAATATTTTCATATATATAAATATGAAGGCTGTTATAAGTTTAAAATTGCTTCTATTGTGAAATGATTTAGTAGATTGGGACCAGCTATTTAAGCTAGCCTTTAAATTTGATTCCTAACCCTACGTCGTAAAACCAACTTTTTTCCCTTTAGAATTGTCGCCCATAAGAAATTAGAAAGTCAATTGGGAACTTATGCAATTACTTTAAACTAACGTTTGACTTTTCCCGTCGCACCAACGACGTATTGCACCTATACGAGACTTTCCTAGATGTATTACCATACTAGCCATCGTTGGATTGCCAGATTACATAGATTCTATAACAGTATAGACGGTTAGGTTAAACATCTAGAACTACTGACACGAGGAACAAACATACCTGCCTTATATCATTCATGATATCTTTAAATAGCTACTTGTAAGTTTTTTTATCCCCGGAGTTTCATTTCATAAGATTATCGAAATAGGGTCCAAAAGTCATCGCTAACGAAACAAAGAGGAAACATAAAACTTGATAAGTAATGCTCGGACGTGTTCGAGCCACGTGGCGCAACCACGCGAGCAATAGCCGCTTATAATTCTACTACTAATTTAAAGAAGGACAATGAGAAACTGACCACATCGGTGCAGTTTGCACCACACATTTTTTGAGGTAACCGTTTCTTTTGGAAATCAAGGATTCCACTATAGATTTTCAATGAGAAAAAACCTAAAATAATTAATGATCACATAATGACGAGTATGATATAACATTTTTACAATCTAATTCGTAGTTACATCTTAGGTTGAATTTTTGTTTTGTTTTGTTTATGATATGAATCTTCTATCGCATCATAAAGGATTATACTTTCATTACAATTTTTCCTTTTATACAAGTTTAAAACTCTAATGCCAAATTCAGCTTTCCATTAAAGGTATTAAAATGCATGAACTTATAAGAATTAATCTCTATACCCATTTAAGAAAACAAGAATTCCTCGTTTCTTCTTATCTTCACCATTAGCATCTTTAATTCAATAATTGGCTCGACATTTCTTATAATATATTCTCCCCATGTTGACAAAAAATTGGAGTAAAATAGTTTAAGCATATTTGATTTAAGAAAAAATAAATATATACACTAATAAACAACTGAAATTTGATGTTCAAGTATCGTTTACTCATGTGTGATTTATAAATGTAAGGAAAAATCTCACTTTTTAAGTTAAATTTTCGGGTGATAAAGACCCAAGACTACTCAACAGAATTTCTTCATTTCATTTATTGGGGGCCTCTCTTCTTTTTTTTTCTATCTTTTAAGACTCTCTTAAACTTCTTTTCTTTTTGCCATTCATGCAACCTATTTTGTATTAATTTTACAGATGACTGCATTATGAACAAAGTTGGATTGACTAAACCGTAAAATAATTTATTAAAAGGGGTTCCGCAATAACCTAACAAAAGGGACAAACAGCCCGTGGATGTTTCTGTCGCAACATAAGTTTCAGCACTTGATAAGTGGATGCTCGCGTTTGCACTTACTTTTGAAAGGTTCTCTTGGAAACAATTGAAACTCAAAGTCGAACGACAAGGGTTTCAAAGGGCAAAGCTAAAGAGTATGTGCCTTTCGTCGTTCGAGGAGTTCATTTTGCTTTGACGCTCTATGCTTTACCTAACAAACGACTTTCCACTTATTCAATCATGGAGAGAAATTTTCCTCCCCCACTCAAGATATAGTCTCTTCGATTATTGAAAATCATGCATGTTCCACTAATTTTTAGGACTATATAGGAATATCTTTTCGACAAGGACTTTTCGTGGGACGGTGGATGACAATAATACTCATAGTATGACAAACTCTGTTTCTTTATCAATTATAGTTCTGGAACAAATTCAGAGGGTCCATTATTATTTTTCGAAAAAAAGAAAATAACATACGGATCTTGATAAATTGAGCGCCATGCTTGAAACGGTCCATGCATCGCGGTCCACTCCCAACCACTACGCATGTTTATGCGAAGTCTTTGATGAGATGAGATGACTACTATGCTCCCAATTTGATTTTTAGGCGACGGTTATCATCAAACACAGTCATATAGACAACCTCACAGAGAAAAAAACACTGTTGACGTGCTTGTGCAGGTTCCATCAGGTTTGGACAGTGAGGCAGGATCCACATTGAACAAAGGGAAGCTGTACATATCCAAGACCAGCCCCGAGTATGTTGCGCGAGCATATGCAGATCAGTTCAGGCGCGACTTCGCACTATTTCTGGAGTCACGGTCTGCAGAAATGGTGACCGGCGGCCACATGGTGCTGTCCTTAATGGGCAGGATCTCCGGTGACCCCAGCGCCGAGAGTGCCTTCTTCTGGGAGCTGCTTTCCCTCGCCCTCATGGCGATGGCATCCGAGGTATAGACATCTCTCTCATTCTCTCTCTCTCTCTCTCTCCTCCGTGTTTGCCAGTTAACTAGGGCCGAAGCGAGAGGACCGAGCCGCATGGTCCAGCTGCATGGCGACGTTTTAATTAAATGGTCCCATCCCTCGTATATCCACAATATTAGTTAGGGGACCAGCTGGGGTACAGCGCTGCAACCCCAACGCCCCACTCACCTTCTGAATCCCGTACATTTTTCCAAGTGGGGGCAAATTAATAAATGTCTTTACTTGAGAAAACACTTTATTTATTTAAAGATTAATATCGAGAAAAATTTCAAACTAATATATTTATTTTAAATTAATTTTTTTTATCACAAAAAACTCAAATCGAGTAAACTCATAAAAATTTATGCTTCATTAATTTTCATTAAATTTTACCATCAAATTATTAAATTAAATAAAATATGAGCAATTGGCGGTGTGCTATCTTAGAGTTTTGCTCTTTGTTTGCAATTTATATTAATTCAATTTAACGGAAACTAAATAAGGATAAATTTGTCACAAATATATTAATTTGATTTTTTTTTGTCAAAAAATTAGTTTTTGGTAAACTAGTCACTAGTGTACAAAATTGAGAATTTTCGTAGTCAAAAAATTAATTTGGAGTAAATTTGACTCAGGCATACCTATTTGGAATTTTTCATAATATTAATCATTTATTCAACAAGTGGATCACTAAAAGTAACCATTTACATTCAATTGATCATTACCAGCCTACAAAACTCGTATAATGCCAAACAAATTACATGGTTATGGTAATGTCATTAAAAATGCTTTTGGGCTTATGTCATTATTGACGGAGCTGAGTCCATTTGAATGAGTTCGGGCAATAATAACCGACGAATGACCTGCCTTGATGTAGGGACTGGTAGAAGAAACGAAGGTGGATTCCTTCAATGCACCGTACTACGCTCCGTCCACGGAAGAGTTGAAGTGGGAGATAACAAGAGAAGGGTCGTTCGTCCTAGATTACCTCGAGACATTTGTAGCCGGCTGGGACTATTTTGGCTGCGGAGAAGAGTACGTGCAGTTTAGCGGGCAGAGAGTGGCGAAGATGGTACGGGCGGTGGTGGAGTCGATGCTGGAGTCTCACTTTGGTGGAGGCATTTTGGTGGTGATGGACGAGCTCTTCAGGAGATATGCGGACATGGTGGATGATTACCTAACCAAGAATAGGACCAAGAACATTTTGGTGGTCGTTTCCTTGACTAGGAAGGAGGCACCACGGTCACCTTAAGTTTGGTTCACGGAGAGAAGCTCTGTTGGTTCAAAGAAATGCTCTCATTTGGTATTATTCTGTTGGGATCTTTGCGATTAGCTAAGTCACTCGCCATCTTTGTGCAGAAATTCCCATTTTTAAACCGAAACTACTGCCAACAAATTCCTGCCTATCAAACCTCTAATGGTCGACGATGTGCATGCTTGTGATCCCCCAATCAGAGAGATGGTTGGAGGAACTTTTCCCATCCTTCCAAACGGGTTTGTAGGAAAATAAGTTCCGCATCTTTTCAACCATTCAGGATCCGCATAACTTAATCTCTTGCTATGAAACGCATGAGCTCTACACTAAATTGCTTGAAGAATCGATAAAGAAAAATTAGAATTCAAGAGAGAAATCGCCTCCATATTTTTTTTTTAAGTCGAAATATAATTTATTAAACAGCAAAGCCCACATTAGGAGTATCAAGACAAAGTAGATCCCAAAAAGGGTGAGAAGGATGAGTGACCCAATTCAAAGGTAGATCATTCAATCTGTGGGCCTTGCAAAGCCAATCTGCTACCCGGTTAGATTCCCTTGAACAATGGGCTAGAGAAAGGTGCTTAGATTGGCCCAAGACATGGTGGGACTCCATGATAAGCACACTAACTTCCCAAGGGTGATGATTTGCACTATTCACCGAGTTCACTAACACTGAACCATCTGACTCAAGTACAACCACTTCACTCTCCATGGATTCGAGGAGAGAGAGTTGCAAGTAGAGCTAGGGCTTCTATGTGCAAAGCCGGCAACGCTGGACCTGAGCTAACTACGCCTACCACCAATGCTCCCGACACATCATGGATGACACAGGCGAAGGAACCTCAGGTTGAACCACTGACAAAGGAGCTGTCGAAGTTCGCCTTTAAAACTGTTCCTTTAGGGGAATCCAACTTCAAGGTAGGTTGTCTATTTCTGAATTGCGTTCCGGTTGTTTATCGTTCTATCAACACCAATTTCTGAGCATACTATGTGCCGATTCTACAAGATTCGCTGGGTTTGGGTGCCAGAGCCGAAATATGAAATTGTTCCTCGCCCTCTAGATACACCATAGAACCCCCAGCACAGTTGCAAATGATGGAAGGTTCTCTATTTTTGCTCTGAATTTTAGTAACCATTCTTCGATTTGTGGCAATCCTGTCCATGAAATTTCAATTTGCCGTGCAAGGTTTGCCCATATCTATGAAGTCCATGGACAGAGCAAGAACAAGTGCTCTACTGTCCTAGCCTCTTGATTACATAGGGGTATATATTGTCAGGTAACATCTTCATTCAACACAAATGAGCCAACAGGCAAGGGTGTCGACCCCATGTCGATCTAGGCAAAGGCCGCAACCCTCGCTCTTTGGCCAACAAGGACATCATAGCCCTTGCCCAAACCAAGCAAGGCCCCTCACTTGTGATCGGCAAGGACAACAAAGCCGTAGCCAAGACTAGGCTAGGCTGGTGACCTCACCTATCTAGGGAAAAAAAACAAAGAAAGGGATAAGTGCTTTAGAAGTCCTAAAACTTATCACGAAAATACAACTAAGTTCTAAAACTTTTCAAGAAGTGCAATTTAATCTTAAAATTTGTTATGAAAGTGCAATCGAGTCCTAAAATTTTCAAAAAGTGCAATCAAATTATAAAATTTATAAAATTTGGTGTAGTTAAGTCCTTCCATTGATTCCATTATTTGAAAGTTCATGACTCAATTGTACTTTCATAATAATTTTTAGGACTCAATTGCACTTTCATGATAAGTTTTAGGACTTAATTGCACTTTTTAAAAGTTTTATAACTCAATCACATTTTCATGACAATTTTTAGGACTTGCAGTACACTTATCCTAAAAATAAAATAAAAAATAAAAAAAAATTGGCAAAATTGAAAGGTTTAGGACTGAATTAACAAAAATGTTTAACTTAAGACTTGGACAATTTTTTTTCATTAAAGTGTACATGCGCGCGCGCATGAGTATGAATTTCAATCAGACATGCAAAATTACTTTTGATTGCTTTGTGAGTTTCAGTACCTAATATGGGGGGGAAATTATTGCGCAAGTTCGAGCCGGGGTTGAAGGTCGGATCTAAAACATTGCCCAACTCACATTAAACAGACATAGAACTTTCCTGGCCAGACTGGGCTCAGGTCGAAGATAAACATGCTGGGCTATCTCATCTAGCAGCATTAGTCAAGAACACTCATTTGTCTCCCCTGAGTGGGCCCTGTTGATCACCTGTGGCTGCTAGTGCATTTGGAGACAATTCTTCATGGGCCGTGCCAAAGAAAAAAATTATGTAGCAGAATTCGAGGGGAGAATTGCCAAAAAAGTCCTAAACCTATTTATTGCGGTTGTCTTAGTTTAAACCTTTTTTTTTTTTTTCAGATCCTAAACCTTTTGCGATGTGCTTGAGTTGAGTCCCATCCGGCCAAAATTGGCCGACCGGAGCTGACGTGGGCCGCCGGCGGCGCCGCGATAATATTTTAATAATATTTTATTATATTTTATTATTTTCCGAATTTTTTTTTTTTTTTTTTAATTTTTATGTTTTTTTTTTTTTTATTTTTCTCCCTCCCCTCCCCCGCCGGCGGCAGTGGCCGGCCGCTGCCGACGAGGCTGCCGCGCCACCGCGCGAGGGCCGCGGCCCTCGCCGGCGACCTCGCCTGCACACAGGGGCCGCCGGCGAGGGTCGCGGCCCGCCGCCGCCCGATCCGGGCGAGGCCGGCCACGGAGGGCGGCTTCGCCCGATCTGGGCGGCCGGCCGCGCCAGCGTCTTCGCCCGATCCGGTGCCGGCCGCGGCCAGTGGCTTCGCCCGATCCGGGCGAGGCCGGCCGCGGCGAGGTGGCTTCGCCCGATCCGGGCGAAGCCGGCCGCGGCGAGGCCATGGCGGGGCTCGGGCGAAGGTCACCATGGCCTCGCCCGGCCCGCGGGCGAGGCCGCCGCCCGCGGCCGAGCCATGGCGGGGCCGACCTCGCCCGATCGGGCGAAGCCGCCTCGCCGCGGGCGGCCTCGCCCGGATCCGGGCGAAGCCGGGCCGCGACCTCGCCGGCGGCCCCTGTGTCGCCGGCGAGGGCTTCGCGGCCCTCGCGCAGTGGCCGGCAGCCTCGTCGGCACCGGCCGCCACTGCCCCGGCGGGGGAGGGGAGGGGAAAAAAAAGAAAAAGAAAGAACAGAAAAATTAAAAAAAATAAAAAAAATTCGGAAAATAATAAAAAAAAAAAATCAAAAATTATAAAAAATTATTAAAATATTGTCGCCGGCGCCGGCGGCGTCCACGCGCCTCCGGCCGGCCAATTTTGGCCGATGGACTCAACTGGCATAATCGCAAAAGGTTTAGGACTGAATCGGTCAAAAAAAAAGGTTTATGACTAAATTGGCACAATTGCAACAGGTTTAGGACTTTTTTGGCAATTCACATAGAAGAGTGTAGTGAGATGATGCATAAAATAATAGAAGGCCCGCGCTATTTCCACCCCTTTTTAGCTCATGATAACCCCAATTTACATTGAAATAACTACATTATGGCTTGAGAGTCCCACTCTTCATTTGAGAATATTTCTTACCTTTTTCTTTCTTATTTTTTATTTGTTCGATTTTAATAGAGACGAAATTACCATGCTCCCAACAAACAATAATTATTAAGTTTAAATATGAGGCCTACACTTGATTTAAGACTAATGCTTGCCTTTGTTTTTTTCTTTTTGGTTTTTTACTTGTCTTTGTCATTTGAAGCAAAATCTGTTTACTTTTCTCCGAAAAATAGTTTATTTGGTAGATAGTTAACTGATTATTGTGTTTTTGATAAATAAAATAAAAACTAATCATTGTGTTAATTATTCGTATAACTCTTTTTTTACTGGGGAAATATTATTAAAAAGTAAACTAAACACAAGTGAAAGGATAACCTTTGAGTAAATTGTGTATAATGCATACATCAACCACAATATCCAATTTTTGAGTAAATTCTCATAAATTTATACTAAAAATCAAAGTTGAAAAAATCACGATCATGAGAATACTCTAGGAAAATAAAGTAAACAATTTGAAGAGAAAACTAACATTTTTTTTACTCTGATATATGATTAGTACTTACTTAGATTATAATGATGGAGAATAAATTTAAAAGAAGAAAAGCATAAAGGGAACGTAGAAATGTAATGGGTGCAAAATAAGCAGCTAGGATGAAAAAATTTATTTGGAAGGGATCAAAGGATTGGACTAATGATGTATACAATACTTAATTCTCAGATAAAATTTTCAATTATTGAAATTGAAAAAAGAAGAAGAAAAAGGTAAGAAATAATTATAAATCAAAAATAGGACACACAAAGGATAGTGTAGTTATTCAAAGTGATATAAGGTATCAGGAGCCACTAAAGGGGTGGAAATAGCACGAGTCTAATAGAATCCCTCATTTTTTTCGTTTAACATTCAGAAGTTGTCGTATTTATGTCGGTCAGGATATGAGCCAAGAAACATTCACAACTTGCTAATAAAACTCCCGAAATTAGACTGGGACAAAATACAACGCCTTCCGATAATAGGGCAAAACGATCATGGACATTAGTTTGGAATCTATATCTCCTCTCATATATCATGTGACATGGCAGCTTATCAGGATTTGTTTAGTACATGTAGCGTTTTTTTTATACTGGTGGGCGAGGCTCAGAGATATGTATTTGCAGAGCAAGAGTGTAAAGTGGTGTAGGTAGTCATGGGTTGGGTAAAATTAGAAAATATAAACAAAAATAGCGAAAATCGCACTTCAACTATGCCATGTCGTACGACAAGGTAGGGTTAGTCGTATAAGTGATGTATTTCTTTAGGGCTAGTCGAATAACATTTCTTTTTTTTTAATTCCTTCGTATATCAAATATTTTATTTTAATCACTTCTTTTTAGATATGGACTGCCTTTATGAGGAGATTCATTAATAATCAAAGTTTATGAGTTGAAGTGGAATGAATATATATATAATGAGGTTTTCTACTAATTGTTTTGTTTTAAATAATAATAACTTTAATTTATAACTATACTATGATTAACTCTATCTGTTGCCTCTTTTGTTTTTAGGTGATTAGAATTTGGAGCTATCTTTTATGGTAACTCATGAATGAAGTTTTGTGAGTCATGTTTTATGTTACATGTATTGAATTTTTTATTTTTTACTTTGTTTTACATGTATATGTTTTATGTTTTTGTTACTATTGGTAGATGAGGATTCCCGTCATTGCTTTAACTTTCATTTTGCTTGACTAAGGGATGAGTTGGACACTTCCCAATTGTTTTATATTTCTGTCTGTTTCACACCAATATTTTATATCTTGTTGTTTCGTTGCTACTTTCTCAGTTATAATAATGAAAATTTTACTAAAGTTTTTTTAATAAAATAAATGAAACAAAAATAAAGCAATTGGTTGGTTCCTAGGTATACCCTATTCCCACAGTCCAATCTGATTCGAGGTCAATTGCAATGTAGGTTTCACGTACTAAAAGCTAAGAAGCATCCGAACAAAATAGGTTTTAAGTTTTAGATTTAAAACTGCTCGCTCCACAGAGAGAGAGAAAAGGTGTTGGGTGTGGTAGTCTCAAATGCGAATTTACCATGTATATTAAAATACTCGGATAAAGTTTGAGTACAAACAATTCATATCGAATTTTTGAGTATTCATAATATGTAGTAAATAAGGTTGTGCAAAAGAACCGAGACCCGCCCGGACCGGATCAACCGGCTTGGAATCGGTGATTCCTAAAGGGACCGGTTCGGTTCCCAGTTCCATGGGCAGATCCGCCCACCCACCCACCTGTACTGGACCAATATTATAATAATAGTATATATTAATTTTTATTATAAAAAATAATTTTTTTGGTTGAAAAAAAAATTAAAATTTTGAAGCCCCATGTTTATAATTCTTATTGTTCTATTTGAGGCAACCTATAAAGATAGGTAAAGAAAAAAAGTGCGAAAACATTTGCGAAATGTCTAAGTAGACCATCTTTTCGATATGTGTCCAGTGAAGCTTCTTTTCTTCGCCCGCTTGTGAGACCGGTTCCATGGATCCACCCGGGAACCAAACCGGATCGGTGGTCCGATTCTCGGGTGGATCCATGGAACCAACGGGCGATTCTTGGATCTGATTTTTTGGAACCGGTCCTTAGAGGGTGGTTCCCGGTTCTAGGGTGGGAACCGTCCACCCAGACCATGCACACCCCTAGTAGTAAATATGGTCAATATAAAAAAAATTCTAAATTATATTCACTATGACATCTATACCTCAATTTTTTTTTTTGTATCACAAGAAATCATAAATTATATCCACTGTGAAATCCATACACCAAACTATTTTGTCATCAAAACCTCCAAACTTGTACTATGTGACCACAAAAATTCTCAACTTTTGTCACATTGGTGTAAAGAAAAGCTTTAGAATAATTGGTATCATGATGGGAAAAGTTTTATGATTTATTGCAGTAGACAAAGGGTACTTTTGCTATATTGGTACAAATTTGGAGATTTTACTAAGAAAAAAAGTAATTTAGGATATTGGTGTCATGTTGAGCATATTATAGAGTTTTTCTAAATATTTTCCCAAATAAATACCACCAAATTTACATAAATGAAGCCAAAGTCAAAGCCCAACTCCGCTAAATGAACAAATTGAAGTCCTATTTGTTCGTTGATGTTCACACAATTCAATTATATTTGAATTATGCAACATTTTTATGGCTATGTCAAAATATTTTCTCTAGCTTTTTAGAGTTAGTTAAATATCAACTTTGCAATAAATTTATGTACTCCATAAATTTTTTTGCATGGTCTTATAGTTGGCTCAAATTTAATCTTATTTTATTTTATTTTTAAGATCTACTTCGTCTGCAATTTTTTGTGTGTCCAAGCTAATTAAGTTTCTTCATTCATTTATCAAAAAAAAATAAATTCTCCATTCATTTTGGTAATGGTTGACTATATAGTCTTCGACTTAATTTTAGGGATTTTCTTTTCTCTAGTAGTGGTCACATTTTAGAGTATTATATTCATCATTGTAATATTTCTTGAGAGAAACTGAGAGAAACTGAGAGAATCTTGTTAGTTTGTCTTTTCTTGTCTCTTTTCTTCTACTGTTAAATTTAATTAAAACATTGACTGCAATTATGGGGCATTCATTTTCATCACTAGATTTCATCGTTTGTCCAACTTCCTTTTTAAGGGATCGTTCCCATTGAAGGCTATTTTGGCAATTGAACCTCGGATGGTCATTCTATCATCACTCCTTCCACTACTTTCCACGTATTCTCCACTAACTATTTTATCTCCAACAAGATTCCCAGTGCCAAATGGAAAGAGAGGGATCTCAATCTTTCCAATTATCTTTAGTTCATTTATATGTCTAATTGTTATTTATGAGAGGATAGGATTTAGTCTCTTCCTCATTTTTGTTCATCCTATAAACCATCAAAAAAGCAATATGGATAATAGCCAGGTACATTCTCACTATTAAGAAGTCCCAAATGTCCCAAATGTTGGATCAAGCTTGGTCCCACACTTTCCACTGTTTCTCAACAAAGGAAGCAATCTTTACTTGGGTGCACCCATTGCTAACAAGAATCCAATTTGTGGGTCATCTGAGACAACGGAGGGAAAAGGAAATGGAAGTGCAAGAGGAAGGAAAAAAAGAAACTTTGAGTGTGAGGGGAAAAAGCTGGGAAAAGGAGGGGAGAAAAAAGAGAGAAAGAACAAGGAAATGCATCCACTTTGTCTCATCACACTTAAAAAGAGTGGATTTTGCTGGAACAGGGACTTTGCAAAATATTCAAATGTTATAAATATGTTACTAATATCCTTAAAAGTGAGCATCAAGTTGACGAAGCAAGGCATTATCCAGTGGAGGTAATGATGAACCACCGCTCATGAAGCAACTAATATATATCTACAGATACATATAATATATGTCATTAAATATTTTAAACCCTAAGACACATTAACCGTAAAATAATATATGTCTCTGAAAAAACCCGAACTCATACTTCTAATCTAGATCTACCCGTTGTCGATGGACATGGAAACAATATATATCTTATATATTATAAAATATTGATAGATAGTTTCCTGAGCTCATATATGACCAAATTAGAGATGCCCCTGGGAGGGGGAGGGGCGTGACTTTTCTTAATAGGCATTATATAACTTTGCACAGAAAATTGCGGATTAATGTTGCACAATCTATAAAAGCAAAAGTTTTAGGTTTGCTTGGCAAGAACCTACCATTTTTGGAGACAATGTAAAATAAATAATTCTCTCGTTTGGGGAACCAAGTGCCATGAAAAACAAAAGAATCATAGTGGGTGTTCTCTTTTCCCCCAACCTCTGCGTGACCTTTGCTTCATCCATGGTTCTTCCTCTGGTACTGAGATGAGACAGCAGACAAGGGTGCTTCCTTAGGTTGCGTTGGGAACTGTATCCATTGATTTCTTTTCACAGAGGTCCTGATTTTTAGACAGCGTCTATTGATGATTCGGGTCTTAGTAAGAGCCTACGAAGGCTAACTTAGTAGCTCCGTCCTTGCTCGACCTATTTGGAAAAATCCAAACACACTGTTGCAGAATCAAATCCCTGTAGATGTTCCCATCGAGCATTTTTATCTCTTTGTACTATCTTCTCGATCTCAGCCAGAGCTCGATAATCCAATTCATCAAGAAACCACGTGTAGGAACTAAGAAGTCCGTACCATGCTGTGGGGATTTCAAATACGAGGACAATACTGCTTACTAACATCGAATTTTGGACAGCCACAGCGCGATTTTTACATGATAATAATGTGCCATTCTTTCGCCGAAATAGACATAGTGGATCGGTTATCTAATATAAACATCATCATCGAAAATTCATGGCTATGCATTTACACATCAGTCTCGCGCCCTCTTCGCTATATTTGCCTTAAGCTACGGTCTCGGTGTCTCGGCTGCTACTCATCCAAACAGACTGATACCCAATTGCTTTGTAACTCTCCTTCATCGCATCTGCCATCTTCTCCTTGCGCAAGAACGTTCTTGTCCGCTCTATGTACTTCTCCACCCTTCGGTTGAACTCCTGGTCGCTCAACTCCTCCACTGCGCATGGCCTCCTGAGACGCACCGCCCTGTCATGCCGCCCCCGGTCACTCCCGGATGGCGATAGCCGGAGCTCTCTCTGAACCCTCTGAACCCTAGTGGTCGCCGTCGTTTGTGTCCTTCTGCATTGCTTCGCCGAAGGGATCGCCGGTAGTTTCTCGACAGCGCAATCGGTCTCTGTAACTTCGACGGTCGCCTTATCGCGATGGGCCTCTGGATCCGTCACCGTAGGCACTGGATTTTCGCGAACAGTAGGAGATGAGTATAGCACGATCTGTTTGTCGGCAACGGTCTCCTCCGGCGATGTCTCCGTCGCTGTTGAGTTCCTGGGGAAGGTTCTCTGGTGAGCGACATACTCGTCGTAGATATCGCGCGCCGGCCCGCGCTTCGCGTCCTTGCCGGACAAGACGATAACGGTTATGATGATAGCATTGCTGAGGAGGAAGACGGAGAGCGGCTTGGCGAAAAGAGAGACCACGCGGCCGAGAGAATCACTCACGCCTGCGGCAGAGAGAGAAATCCCGGAGTAGTAGTACGCCAGCAGGAGCAGCGCGACGCAGATTTCGGAGACGCGGAGGAAATCCTTCAACCTCTGGTTTCTCGGGTACCGGCGCGGATACCTGGCTTTCTCGGCCTTGATCGTCTCAAACTCGCGAGCGTCCATGCTTGGTAAAAGTGTGCTCTGTTTTCTCGAGAAAATGCAGAGAGAAAGTGCGACCGTTGATACGGGGGATTAATGGATCAGTGAGGAGCGAGAGTGGAGTGAAGGGAAAGCGTTAGGGAGGTGATTGGTGAGAGAGGGAGATTTTAGTGGCTGTTGGTGAGAAAGTGGGGGAGAAAGTGCGAGAAAGTTGTGGTTTCGAGAGATGGAGGAGGAGGAGGAGGAGGAGGAGGGAACATGAGCATGAACATTTCTTGGATGGGAGGGGTTGGGCTTTTATAGAAGAGGAAGTCTCCATAATTCGTCCTGCCTTTCTTATCAAGGGAACAGAAGTGGATAAAAGATGGAAATTTAATAAACTGCCATTTTTAGTTAAATAAATGCAATAATTGAATTATGGTCTTTAGCCTTTCATTATCTATCGTTTATATTAAGATATTGCAAAGAAGGAAGTATTATAACAGACCTATGCATCGTATTGCTTCTAATTCTAAGAATTGAGAGGAGAATTCATCTCTCTAGAGAGCACTATGTGGCGAAACCACCGCGGAGTGGCTGGCCAAATGACGGAAGGCGTACTCTCAAATGATTTAGAGAAGCGTTCATTCACGAACTAAATCGGGCCGCAGACTGGGTAGCAAAGGCCCACCTTGCCGATTCCCTCCCACCCGACTAGGTGACCCGCCCCCCCACAACCCCTCATATCTATCTTATGCCATGAGTTTCAATTAGTATGTAATGAAACTTCCACTTAGCAATGAATGAAAGTATTTTTCAATAAATAAATAAATAAACTGACGCTTGAGCCAAGATGAGGCTCCTGCTTTTGTATGCGCTCGCATCGTGGTATACAACTACATAGAATGACAAGCTTGTTATTTTTTAGCAATTTTCATTGTGGTTAGTAATATTGTGATAAGTGCAAATTTTAATGAAGCTGATTTTGAGAAAATAACATAAATAATCCTTGAATTTTGGTCAACTATGCAATGTGGTCCTTAAATTTTTAATTTGTTTAATGTGGTCCCTAAAATTTATCCTAATGTGTAATGTGGTCCCTGATTTTTAAATTGTTCAATATAGTCCCTAAACTTTTAGTATGTATTCAATTTTGTCTTTGGACTTTATAAAAATGCTCAATATTATCCATGAACTTGAATTAATTGAATGGCAACATTAAACATTTTTATATAGTCTACGAACTAAAATTGAATATGTATTAAAAGTTCATGTTCTATTTTTAACAAATTAGAGGTTCATGGATCATATTGCACATTAAGATAAAATTTAAGGATTAAATTGAACAAATCAAACGTTCAAAATCCATATTGCACATTGGGCAAAAATTTAGAGATCATTTATTTCATTATTCCATCAATTTTCTTAATGCCACCTCAATTATCTTGGGTGTTATCAAATTAGGTGAGATGAAAGTATTGTCGTGGTTTGATAAAATTAGTCAGTGACTATGTTGCAAGAAATTAAACAAAGAATAGAAGTCGCACACAAAGACAAAAGTGATGTTCTCTTCTTATTTTTCCAAACCCAATTAACAACCTTTGTCAGTAATAAACGAGAAGAATTACAAGGTGCAAACTACAGATAGGTCGTCATTCTCTTAAATGTAAGTGAAGAGAATTACACGCTATCACAGTAAAATCAAAATGTCGTGTTTTGATGAGTTAGGATCTATTTTATTTATTTATAATTAACGACTGACATCTTATACCATCAATTGATTAATGAAATCATATGAAATAAGTTTGAAGTTGAAGTACTTTATCTAAGTATTATATGTTTTACTCCAAAAAGTTTTTATCGTCTTGCAAACCCAAGGTACATATTTTGCACTTTATGCAATAATAAATCAAGATGATCATAGCTTAAGATAAAAGAACACTTGATTTTTTCCCTAGAGGAGCTATTTAATACTTACTGCAATATTGGTTGCCGACGTAAGTAAGGTATGAATGTAATAGCCATTAAGGCTGAAATAAAATAAAGTAGTGATTACTGTTATATTATCTGATTTATTTGATGCAATAACTATTTTTCTTTTCTTTGACACTTTAGCAGCGAAGGAATATCAATAATAACGATGACTTTCTCCGTATTAAGTATTCAATACTTGCTTTTACTCGATATGTTACTAAAATCGTATAATTAAATGATATGCATATATAATTGTTTTGCTAACGTAAAAAAAATTCCAAATTTTATAGACTTATATATAATATTGAAATAATTAACAATTGTGCTAGTCATTATATTATACTGTAGGATATTTAATTCATATGTCATATACATATATAATCATGAAATTTTATGAAATTGTACATCATACCTTTTTAGTAATAATCATGGCAATTAATTAAAGTTGTAAAATTATTACACGTTAGTTACATTGTTTATATAATTATAATTAGTAAAACATAAAGTCTAATATTAATCCAATTCATACGATATAATCACACCAACTACCTGTTTATTAACAAAAAAAAAAATCTAAAATGTCATTATTCAATTATGAGTTTAGATTATTATATTATTAATAGTTTCCCAATAATTCCCACAATATTAATTAATTTGCAAATTTTCAGATATAACTAATATTAAGCAAAACTACAGAAAAATTGAGAAAGAGAATAGGTAAAGGCAACTATTATAACATTTTTAGCTGTAATACCTATTGGGTAGAGGGGTTACATAACAGCTGTCATTGCAAACTAACAGTATAGACGTGTAATGAATTTGTAATATGACGTCAATAATGAAAATATGATTCACAATGTGGACATCGCAATGTAGGATTTGTAAGTTAGGATTTAACTATTCACGGCATATTATGTAGCTCTGGCAAAAGCTATATGCGAGTCAAATATTTTTCCACAAAACACAATGAGGCTCACCTTGACCCTTGCATAACATTAGATTTGTCAAACACGAGGGTCGGGTCGGGTCGGGTCGGGTCGGTCGGATTATAAATGGTCTCACTCAAATGGATCCATTTAACTTGTTTTAACCCATTTCTACACAATGCAACTCCAATAACCATACTCAACCTATATTGTTAAAACACTTCCATATATTACTCAATTTACGAAACTCATAATCAAATTAAGGTGAAAGCATGGAATGAGTGAGAACAAGATTGAATGAAAAAAATTAATTAAAATGGGTTGGGTCTAAGTAAATTTTAAACCCATTTATGACCATTTTAACACTCATTGTGTTTAAACTCATGAATGACACATTTATTAATATAACTAGCCCATTTAACAATATAGATTAAGAAATGGGTTCATGATCCATTTTAACTAATCTACTCAACATTATGCTAAACTCGCTTAATTTTCACATTGTGATGTTGATTCTATCCACTATATCAATCATAAAATAAGTGTAAAACAAGTGGGGACATTCCCTCTTGCATCCGCAATACCTAAGATCCACTAGCGTGGCAAAAATAATATCAAGCATATATCAACAAGGGACATAAGTACAGCTTAAATGCCAAAACTTGATACGAGGGGACACTTAAATGTCAAAAGTTACAAAATGTATATTTAAGTGACAAGATCGGAACAAAAATGACTAGTTAAGTGCCAATGGTGAGAAAATCTAGCCAAAATGTTGACGTGATACTTTTTCGACGAGTTAGGATCGAAATGACATCATTTTAGGTGCTGACATGGCTAAATAAACCCAAAATGACGTTTTGAGTGCTAACATGACCAAATAAGCTCAAAACGACATCATTTTGACCAAAGTTTATTTTTTAATATAAATATTAATTAAATAATATTAAAAGTGAAATTTAAAAAAGAAAAAGAAAAAGAGAGGCAGTAGTCTTGCCTGTGGCCGCCGCCTTATCATCAGTGGGGCAGCAGGACTTGCGTAAAGGAGGCAGTGATTATTTTTAAAACATAAAATCTTACCGTGGGAAAATAATGGGTTCCAGCTGAAAGGTAAAAAACAAACAGAAAATAATGCATGTCCAGAGTTTTACGTGGGCATCCCACCTAACAAACTTCCGTAATTGTACAATTCTTGTTCCTGCAAGCAATGCTCAATTATTCAACATTTTTCCTGCACACATGAGCACATATTGATATTTTTTATATTAAGGCATGGGAAGTTGGTTTTCTTTGTGTGTGTGTGTTTGTTTTTTTAAATATCCTACATCACTTATTTTCGAAATTTTTATGGTCTCCTGCTATATATTAAACTTAAATTTTTTAATTTGACTTTTTAAATATATTAAACTTAAACTTTTTAGTTTTTCACGTATTGAGCCATTGTTCACATGTGAAAAAGTTGTTAAAAATATTTGACATTGCCCATTTATAAATATCATATGCTTTTTATATATACATAATATTTCTCCATTTATTAAGTTGTCTAATAAATATGCAGTGCACTGATGCTTGAGTAAACATTCATCAAATGAAAAATGTCCCACCTCTCTCACCAGTCGATCTCAGCTGAAGAAAGTCAAGTACTTCTGCTGAGATAAAATCAACCAATAATTGATTTTCAGGATTCAAGGTACGCAATATCTTATCTACCGCCTTACTCAGGAGTTAGGACCCTAGGGCTGGTATTTTCAGGGAAAATGCGACTTCAACCGTACTGAAATCTGGTTCAGGACAAATGGACCAATAATATAACACTACTTCACATAATAATTGCCAAAAGGTGCCTATTGTGTGCAGAAATTATTTTCCAAAATCCAAAGTAGTGGATGGATGCGAGGATTACCGAAAGAAACTTTGAATGTTGACACGAGGCGTGCGGGACCAGGATTGAACTTAAAATAACAATGGTTAGACAACTTTCATTTCCACAGCACAAAAGTTACCCCAACCTTCGGTTCAATTAATTCGTATGGACGGATACATGCGGACCTTCTTGCCCATATTTCTAAAGTAAGATTTTGCATAAAGCTGACAAGCGTGGCCCTCAAAGTTGTATTGAACGGGACACGTAGAGAAATCTCCAAAGATAGAGCGACTGCCTAAACAAGCGTGGCCCTCAAAGTGGCTGTTCAACTCAAATTCGTTCAATACAAGAAAAAATATAAACTAGAAGTCTTGGATTCTCAAGTGGCGTGAATCGTTATTTGGAGGCATTTTGCCATGCACCGAGTGCACAGATTCATTCATGTCATTGAAAACTGATCGATCCCATGAAATTTCTAACATTTAAATGGATATGAGGTGCTTGTGGCCA
Source organism: Angophora floribunda (assembly GCA_014182895.1). Classification (NCBI taxonomy): domain Eukaryota; kingdom Viridiplantae; phylum Streptophyta; class Magnoliopsida; order Myrtales; family Myrtaceae; genus Angophora; species Angophora floribunda. The sequence continues at coordinate 14,048,794 of CM024710.1, forward strand.
ATTCTTAAATTAATTCCAGCACCATGAAGGGTGAACTGATGAACCATCCCATAGTTCTTATTAGCCGAAACCCCCGCGCATCATCAATCCACCACCTACAAGAATCATTAATTTTAGCACCTTCATTGTGACGTTAGTTCCGTTGCAAAGAATTTGTCAATTCCCGTGGTCGATATGTACTCTATTATAGTTGCTACTAATTAAATAACCAAAGGAGGCCCTCATGCGTTCAATAATGAAAAAGGTGCGCGCAATTTCATCCACGTCTTGTGTCCAGCCTTACTTCTTAAGAAATCTCTAGTCCACAAACGCACGCACTGTTGCAATCCACACACTTCAATGTCTCGAAAGTGCCACTTTAGATTTCTTCTCCTTAATTTTTCAAAAAGTAGACCCACCAATTCTTTTGCTTTCCCTCTTTACAAATGTGCCAGGTGTCCTTTCGTTCGGCCTCTTTCGTGAAACATATGATTTGACGTCGAGGATTCCAACATCCCCTGTCTCGCCACCCATCTTGAGAACGACTATGAAAAAGGAAGAAATATATTTAATATTACTGACTTTGAGGTACTAAAATATCCACTCTTACCTCCATATACGCATTTGTTAATTGATTGTTGCGAGCAGCTTTTCGTTTTCTTTTAACCGGCCATGAGCTTATTGGTAATCCAATTGATTTATTTTTTTAAAGAGCCCATTTCAGGTCCCCAAAGACAGCAATAGATCGAGTTTGACCAAATGTGATAAGTTGTTGAGTTTCTCGCTTTGGGGTCACAATTAAAGTTTCGTAGACTTAAGTCAAACTTAAGTGACCAAATTTGTATCTCATTACCATTGATTCAACCAAAGCTGGGATAATTGTGAACTTATCATTACAAACACGAAACATCGTTACTTTAGGTCAGATCTAAAGTGACAAAATCATTGTTTTGATCGTCTTAGGTTTAGGCCTAAGCAATCCAACTTAAACTTTGTCACAAAGAGGAGAGAAAATTCAAACCTAGAACGACAAAAGTGAAATTCCATTGTCATGTTGAGGCAACAATTAAATGATCGGGAGGAATTATAGGGGCAAACATTATTAGATAGCTCCAACCAAAATGCTTCCTGAGACAATCTCTGTCGCCTCTCATTCTTACCTCTGCCATTCTGCCAAAGGAAAGAAGGCCTTTGCTAGAACTTGGTCGACAAGGGAAGATGGAAGCGGAGCTATCATAAGCGACTCGAATTACTTGGAACTGACAAATAGGCCACCCTTCAATATCCACTGAAAAAGATCGAGAGATATAACAGACCAAGTTGTCCAACAAGTCAAAAGAGAGAAAGGGAAGACGAGGAAGATCCATTTGTTTAAAAGCCACACTTTCTTTTATCTACTGAAAAAGCATTTCAGCAATACAAGTGTCAAAACCCTTTTCACTCCATCGTAAGAAGAGATGCCACTTGGCAGGCTAACAAAATTTTCGCAGTGATCATGTCTTCGTAGAATTTGAAGACCTTTCCTTAAAGGCATGTATGGATATCTCCCATGGCTCGATCACCTGCAAAACTTTACATTGTATTATTCCTTTTTCTTCTTCTTTTTTTCTTTTTTGCATGCTTTTTAATGAGTTAGAATAAAATGTAATTGATTGATCGCATAAAGTTTACTTAGCAGATAAAAAACAAACTTATCCGAATGAGTGAGATGCATGACCCAGATTCATCCCAGAGCTATGAAATACATTTTTCCTTGATTTAAACATGTTAGGATTCTTGAACCAATGATTTATCTACTTAAGAGGATAGTTCAATTAATTAAAATTTAGGTTTATATTTTAGGAGTATGGTATTGTAACTTCAATTCCCACTCATGTATTCTCATCAATTAGATCACCTCTATAAGATGTCTAACTCTATCTTGCTTGTGCTTACACGTGTAAAGTTCAATTACAATGTATTCGAAGTACGTAAGAAAGAAGCACTCTCCCTGGCCTTGTCCATCCAGAGAATACCTGAAAAGCAGAATCGACGTAAACCAAAGAGAGAGGTGGGGCCCACAGAAAAGTAACGTTTTTTATTTTTATTTTTCATTCCTTTTCTTCTAGAACTTGTCACGCTATTGTCCAAGTTTTTCTGCTTGTGAAAATGGTTCGAGTGATAGCCAATAGGACAAAACACCTAAAAGATACCAATTGGTTGGGGGGCAACACCTTCACACTTTCACGTGTCGTTCTAGTGTATGTGCAGCGATATACTGATTGACCATAAAAGTGCCACGTAGGTTAGCAAGGCCCCCTCGAAAAAAGAAGAAATTTCATTACTAACTATGAGTTTGCAACAACATGATAAGACTCTAAATCCATCCTTGTTTAGTTTGAAAAGCTATGAGCAAACGGGGAGAGGCTATCAATCGAGATCGGGGTGCCTAGTATGATGATAAGTAAACCCATTTTTTATGTAAATATATCACAAGCTCGTGAGCTAATACGATCATGGACAAAGGAAGATATGATCTTAATTATATATTCCTTGAAATTTTCCGTGAAATATCTATGTATGTAATTTTTTTCAATTTTGCTCTTCTCATCTCCACGTACCTTTTTCTAGATTCTAAGATTTTAGGGCGTTATTTTGTGTGAGAAAATCTGTTTATTCAATTCAAGGAAAACTAGTTCAGGATACGATATTATCTAAAGAAGAAAAAGAATAATCCTATGGTCATGGACCATGTTCATTTGTATGAGTTTTAGTAAGCATATAGTGTTTTATAATTGCCCAGGCAAAGGATGTGCTCAAATACTAACTAAAAAGATGGGCCTGGATACTGGTATCAAACTCAAGCTCCAACTGACGTATGCTATAATGGGCTCAGCCTATATTCATGAAGTCAAAGGTTTTTTTTTTTTTTTTTTTTCAGTTTTTGTTTTTATTTTGATTTTCGGTTTTGGAAGTGAAAAAGATAATGCTGTTGACGGGGTTTTATGTATTTTGACACATTGAAAGGTCGCTTTATAACCTAAAGTGTGAATCAAAACTTTTTTTGAATGGCAACTACATTTGGTTTTTTTTAGTTAATATTATAATAGTAAATGTGACATATCAAGTCTCACATCAGATGGGAGAGTGATTAATAAATCGATATCCACATGTCTTTAGGAGTTTGGCACATGTAGAATGGGCAGGATCGTTGAGGTGGAGGACATACATTATTTCTTGCTCTGAAACTCCAAGTGGCGACACAAGGCTTCCACTCCCATCGTCAAGAGAGTTTAAAAAGTTGCATGAATGCGCATCAAACTCCACGATTGCAAGTGGGATCAAAGTCAGACCATAAGTCACGCAAACACATTGTGGGGCAAAATTATGTTAAACTGAGAATGAAAGATTGGTGAGGAGGTAAGAAACTCATTCCAAGAGATGGGAAAAGAGTTTCCTCTTGTACTAATTAAAGAGTTCTTGTAATGCTTGACTGCGCCATCACCTAGAATATGGTACAGTAATTACAAGGTCGAGAGTTCTTATTACGAGGATTTAAGGTAACTGTTGCAACCATAAAAAACGAGCAGGTAACTACTGCTCCACGATAGCAACTCGCTTCAGTAAATTATAATTCAAATCCCTCCTCAATGCCAAAATAATGGGAGTGATAACTGTCGAAAAAATTTATAATTGAAGATTAGGAACTTGAATCGAATGAGGTATTTGATAACATGGGGGAAGATTGAGAATGCTGATGAATCAAACATCGAAGTCGACTTGAATCTTGTCTTCTTTTGTTTGTGGGAAAGCAGGAAAGTAGGGGATGATGTTAACGAAAGCGCATGTTGGAGAAAACCAGAAAGAATCATACTTACCAAGGTGGCCGTGAAGATTACTCGAGCACAGTTGAAGATGTTGATTTTGCACGATTCCGTCCAAGTCCAGGCATTCAACAAGAGTTTTGCTAAGCAAGAATCCTAAAACAGGTGCTTAGATTGATCAATATCGTTTGTGCTAGGATGGTCCTAATAATAATCCATAAAAAAAATTGACAAATCCCGATTGTTCGTGGTGAAAACTCGATGGCTGGTTTTCACCAACCATGGAAGATTTGTGCAGTCAACAAGGTCAAGCAATTTGATATTTGTTCAAAGATTGACGTTTTTACCAGGTTTTGGTAAAGACAGGCCGACGCATCAATCCACACCTCAAATAACGAAAGGTCCCAAAAGGACTAAGATTCTCCTCCGAGCTAAAATACTGGTCGTGTGAATTAGGATTTGGTATTATCCTTAGCATTTGATTAAGGTTCCTATTGCTAATCTGAGTAGGATATTATGCTCCTTTGCTTTATGTCTTACTTATTTTTCTTGTTCAGAGGGTTCCTATTTTCACCGGGAGTACAAATTTTCAAAAGAGTCCATGAACATTGCTGGAATTCTTTGTATTCAATGGAGTTGATGGGTTATTTCATTTTAGCAAATCTTTGAACTGGGCGATTTGATACTTTCTTAAATAGGAGCTTACAAATTCATAGGGAAAATATGATGCTTAAGAAACTTCATCTTAAAACCGTTTGTTAGAGAACATTAAGAGAATTCACAACTGACGATAACTGGAAATAAGAGTAAATTTATTAAGACATCACACCCTTGCATTCTAGGCATCGCATTTGCACACAAGATTTCTTAAACATCACACATTAGAGAAGAATTGCATTGCAACAGCTCCAAAGCAGAGACTTGACAGATTTCAGTAATCATCAACTCCATTGAACATAAAGAATTATAGCAATGTTCATTATTTCATTCTATATCCCGACTTCTAATGAAAGAAAAGGGAAACCTCTAAACAAGAAAATTAACCAAAAAATGAAAAGAAGAATAGAAAAATAATAACAAAAACCGAAACATTTACAAATTATTAATTTGAAAAGAAGAACCCTAGTCCTAAGACTCTTATTTGAGTTGTGGATGGATATGATGGTCTTATCTTCACGCTTGGTGAAAGAACGTTAGTTGATGAACAAGTCAACTTAATCTTGTTGTTTGAACCAAACCCTAGTCATCCGCAACATTTCCTATGCAGCGAGATGATAATTTCACGTTGTCAAGCATTTCGGTTAGTGCGCCTTACTACAGAACACACCATACTTGAGCAACTCAGGCTGACCAACGTTGTCCAGCTGCTCACAACACTCTCCTGTTATTAATGCATGGGATATCACGTCTGTCACGTTGCAAGCATGCCATGTGCAGCCAAATTCAGCAGGAGTTCTGATTCATACTTATCATCTATGAGGAGAGAATTACCAAAAAATTCTTAAATTTATTATAATTGTGTCAATTTAATTATAAATCTCTCTTCTTCTTTTTTATCAATTCCGTCTTAAACATTTTGTAATTGTGCTGATTCAATCCTAAACATGATAAGAGTTTTGTGGAAACTTTGACAACTGTAACCGCTAGTGCAAGAATTAGGAATGTGCGAGGAGCGAGCATGCCATGCTCAATTCCCAGGATTCGCATGCTTTTGTTACTTCAATTGTTGATCAAGACGATTACCATGGTTAGTTCCAAGTTTAGTACTCTATATTAGGGTATAATAAACTAAATAAAGCCAATATGGTACTTGTGATATTGAACTATGTGGCTCATGTTACCACATGTTCTTAGATGTAGATTACTTCTCTGTTGATTGAGCTGATTATCATGGCAGTTTTGTTAGGATACATGTGTGAGTTATGTTAGAGAAGTAATTCCACATCAGAGAATTGATGTGGTGTGGAACAATTAATATATACTAATTGGCCAATAACTCACTAGTTTAAATTTTTGAATTGATGTGGGTCTAACTAGATATATTGATGGGCTTAGGCTTGGATTTCTCCCTTGGAGATCTCCCCACCTGAAGGTATCGGATTTCTGTTGCGCATTCCCAACAAGTTTCGATCTCGGTACTCGTGCATGAGAAACTAAATAAAGCCATTTCGGCACTTGTGTTGTTGAACCATGTCAATCATGTGTTCTTAGATACTGCGCTGTCTTTGTTTGCCACTACGGTTAAGCGGCACCACTTGATTGCCGTGCTTGATGAGGGATGGCTGCGAACTCCAAGCAAAGTCTTCATGGAACCAATCTCACTATACGTATGGGCTTATCCAAAGTTGAGCAGTCAAATGAGTGAGTGAGATTGGGTTTACATGATCAAATATGAGCCTAGACCAGATTGTGTCTACCCAGTTTCAAATAATACAATAAAAGCCACCAATACCCAACTTAACTCATGATTAACTCAAATTCGCCCAAATAACCCACCTTTTTAACAGCTTATTTTTTAAGAAAGAAAAAAAATAAAAATAATATATCTGAAATTTTAGCATGTTGCAAAATTAGTTCTAATCTGAAGAAATTCATAAATAATTAATTTTTTGCCAACAAAAAATATGTAGAAGTTTTATATTAAAATAAGCGGGAATACAAGAAACAAGAAATAAAAGAGGCAAATTTGCATCGAGCATATATGCTTCAATGCGTGTCTGCTTGATAGCAGTCCGAGGCAGACATAGGTGGTCGCAATGTGGTCGAAACCTTGGCAGCCACCAAAGTGGCGCTCTCTCCCTCGAATTGGAACTGCGACAATTAGTTATCCTCAAATTCAGGCAACCGTGCAAGGTGATATCCCTCCTCAAGTGTGTGTGTGCAAGCCTTTGACTAAGCTGGCGATGGATTGTTGCCATTCCCAAGCCAAGTATATGCGGTGGCAGATCTTCAATGACACACCATTATCGTACTTAGGGTAGTCAAATGGGTTAATCGGGTCAAGTTTGGATCGGGTTGAAAAATAGTCCAACTCATATTAATTCATTTAACTCGTTTTGATTCATATTCATGCAAAGTAAATTTGATGACCCATATCTGACTTGACCTAACCCGACTTGACCCATATTACCAAAACACATTAATATTTAGTTAAATTTAGGAATCTTCGTATATAAGTTACTTGAATAAAAACTTCACATCAAATTTGAAAAGAAAATCAAACAATAAAAAATTAGTAAAAAAATAAAAAAAAATGTGAAAACCCTTTAAATTGAAATACTTTTGAAGAACTCTTAATAAGAAAAAATTTTTTTATTGAACATAGAAGCTTGTATTACTAATTCATGAAGGAGGTTTATGACATAGGAAAGTCCATACATAAAATAGACCACAACTAGTTCAGAGGTTGAGTAACCCAATTTGCAGGGAGGATATTGTCTCGATGGGCCTTGGCGACCCAATCCGCGGCCCGATTTGTCTCTCGTGGGTTGTATTGTATGTAGACCCACTTCAACTCTTTCATCAAATTTCGGCAGTCCAGGATCAACGATTGGGCCGCCCATGGAGGGCCTTCACAGCCCATTACCCACTTGCAGATAGATTTATTGTCTGTCAATAAACAAAAGCGCAAATCAAGGGAGTCTTTGAGCAGATTAGTTCTGTTTGAACTCTTGTCCTTCAACCACATCAAAGCACTTCTCACAGTAAGGGTTTCGGCTATTTGAGTGGATGGAGCGTTGATCGAGTGAGTGAAACTAGCGACAAGCAGCCTAGCTTCATTCTTGCATACACCAGCGACAGATCCGGTAAGTAGTTGATAGTTCCACGAGCTGTCCACATTGAGCTTCTATTATGTGTTCTTCGGTGCTGTCTAGATCTAGTTTTCTATGTTTTGCTATGCGTTCTGCTTTGTTGTTGCTGGTTCCATCTTTCGTGTAGTTGATGCATGGTTTGGGCATGTGTGATGGCAGCCCGCGGATTAAGTGCTCGATCTTGGAATACCGCTGCATTGCGTTGCTTCCAAATTTGCCACAAGACACCAGCGAACAGGGGTTTCGATGGTAGGTTCGTTGAGGAGGTAAGCTGCTTGTGGATCCACTTGTCTATGCATGTTACATGTGAGGGATTAGTGTCGACTTGGAGACTTTGTTCTGACCAAATCTCTTTGGTCCATTCGCAGAGAATAACTAGGTGTTCCATCGTTTCTGTCTCTTTGTGGCAAAGAGGGCACATGGGATCAGGTAATACCTTCCTTTTGTGAAGATTTTCTTTTGTTGGTAGAGCATTGCTGCATATACTCCATAAAAGGAATCTGATTTTTGGGTTGGTTTAAAGCTGTCATATCTTAGTCCAAAGGGATTTTGGTGTTTGATAGGATGTTGTGGGATTGTGTACTGTTGAGGAGTCACCTGTGTTGTGGATGATGTTGTATCCACTTTTTACCGTATATTCTCCTGAACTGTTAGCAGTCCACAATAGTCTATTTGGGCTAGGATGTGTACCAAGCGGAATAGCTATGACTTCCTTGACTACACTTGCATCAAATAATTCATTGAGTTTGTTGGTATCCCATTCCTTGGTTTGCTGATTTATCAAATTGGCTACCACACATGGATCTTGGATGTTTGCTAGACCGTGTATTTTTCCTTATGGTAACCATTGGTCCTCTCTGATTATGATGTTTTCTCCATTTCCCACAACCCACCTTGTATGTGGCTCAATGACATCTCTTCCTATCATTAGGCTTTGTCAACCCCAGGAAGCTTGCTGTCTTTTATGTGCATTCCAAAAGTCCCCTCTAGGGAAATAAATGCTCTTCAACACTCTACTCCATAGTGCATTTGGTTTTTGAACTAATCTCCATGCTTGCTTACCTAGCATTGCTCTATTAAATTCTGCTAGGTCCCTGAATCCTAGGCCTCCACGGTCCTTTATGTTTTTAGAGCCTCCCAATTTTTCCAGTGAATGCCCTTCCTTGATGTATGTTGTTTCCACTAGAATGAGGCAATTTTTGTCTCAATAGCTCGACATATGGACAATGGGATTTTAAAAATGGACATAGCATACTGAGGTAATGCCTGAATTACTGTCTTTAGAAGGATTTCTTTTCCCGCCTTGGAAATCAGCTTCTCCTTCCAACCTTCTAACTTGCTCTTGACCCTAGTTAGGAGCCAGTTGAACACATGCTTCTTTGTTTGTCTCCACTCAATTGGAATGCCTAGGCATTTCCCTATTTTGTCAATTAGAGGGACCCTCAATGCATCTGCTATGCTCTGTTTGAGTAAGTGAGGGCATTCATTGCTTAGTAGGAGACCTGATTTGTTTAAATTAATGGCCTATTCCGAAGCATAGCAATATTGGTTTAAGATGCTGGCTAGGTTTTGTGCTTCCTTTACTATACCATTCATAAAGAATATAGTATCGTCAGCGAAAAGGAGATGGGATAGGGTGGAGCGTGTGGGGTTTAGCCGTATACCTTTAATGGTTCCTTCAGCTACTGCGTTGGACATCATGGTAGAGAGGGCATTAGCAACAATAATGAAAAGGTAGGGCGATAGATGATCTCCTTGTCTAATCCCTCTCTTAGGTCTAAACTCAGCCGAGTGTTCCCCGTTTACAAGGACGCTGAAGGTTGCTGTTGAAATGCACCGATGAATCCATTGGATCCATTTCTCATCAAAGCCCACTTTCCTCATGTAAGCACATAGAAAATCCTACTCTATTCTGTCATAGGCCTTTTGCATATCAAGTTTCAGGATTGCTTGGAATATTCACTTTCTTTTCCTCACTCTTAATTGGTGAAGCACCTCCTGAACAATGAAAATATTTTCCTAGATTTGTCAATCGCTAACAAATGCACTTTGTTCTATTGCAATGATCTTTTCTAGCCATGGTTTCAGCCTATTAGACAATACTTTCGCAATGACTTTGTATGTGAAATTACATAGGCTAATAGATCTGAATTGGGTGATATCTTCAAGGTTTTTTACTTTAGGAATGAGGACAAGATATGTTATGTTTAGCTCTGAGTTAAACTTGCCTTGGTTGAAGAAAGAGTTTACCATATTATAAAGATCCTCATGTAGTTCTAACCAATTTTTTTGATAGAAGATGCCATGAAATCCATCCGGTCCAGGTGCTTTGTTGGCTCCCAACTAAAAAACAGCTGCTTTTACCTCCTCTTTTGACACTTGCTTAATCAACTCCTCGTTCATCTCATCGGGTACTACTCGAGGGCATTGGTCAAGAACTGGCTGGTAATTTCTGTCACCCACCGATGTAAATAAGTTCTGGTAGAAACTTCAAATGTGCTGTTTTAAAGCTTGAGGATCTCTCACCATGTCTCTTCATTAATTTTTAGCATAGTGATCTTGTTCCTCTGTCTTCTTTGAATTGTCGTGGCATGGAAATACTTAGTATTTTGATCGCCCCATTTCAGCCAGTTTATTCTAGACCTCATGCCCCAGTACATTTATTCTTGATGCCATAATTCTTCTATTCGTGTAACAATGTTTCTGAATTCCACCCCATTTTGTTCCCCTGCATCTTCATTAGTTAAACACATGAGCCTTGTTTTGAGTTGAATGATTTGTTTTTGGGAGTTATGAAATTTGCCCTTACTCCATTTGCCAAGTGTTGAAGCTACCTTCCTTAGTTTCCCATTAAAGCTATGTTGTTGTGTGTTTTCATCAGCCCATGTCTTCTTAATCAATTCTGCACATTCTGGTTCTTCCAGCCAGTATACTTCTAGTTTGAATGGCTTCCTTCTTGGTTTTTCAGGCGTATCAAAGATAGTAGAAGTGGGCTGTGGTCTGAACCTATGGTAGGTAAGGCATAGGCTTTCGCATGCAGAAAGGTTACACGCCATTCTAAGGTACACATTGCCCTATCCAATCGTTTCTTGACTAGATCAGCCCCCTCCCTATTGTTGAACCAGGTATATGCACAACCTTTGCTTTCTATGTCCATCAACGAGCAATTGTTCAGAAAGTCTCTCAAAGCCTGGATCATATACCTATCCATTTCACAACGGCCTTTCTTCTCCCATTGGTAGATAACTTCATTAAAGTCTCTTATGCATAGCCAAGGTAGGGTAGTGCTGGATGTAGTAGCCCTCATTGTGTGCCATAGCTCTTATCTCTCCTGAAAATTTGTAGATGCATGTATGAAGGATATACGCATGATTTCTCCGCTACTTAAGACTTTGCATTGGATATCAATGAGATCCCCCGAACTTAAATTGATTTCCACCCCAACCTCCTCATCTCACATAAGTGCTAGACCTCCCACGATACCGATTGGTTCAATGAGAAAAGATTGGGTAAACTTGAGGCTTTTCCTAACATTGTCCACCATTGGGTCTTTATTTTTGGTTTCCATAAGGAAAACTAGATTGGATCTTTCTTGAGCTACTAAGGCTCGAAGGTGCCAAACTATCAAGGGTGTGCCCAGCCCTTGACAGTTCCAACTCAAGATCCTCATTATTGCTGTGGTGGCTTATTAGGGTTAGCCACCAAAGCCCATGTATGGGCGTCTTCCCATAGCTGAATTGGGGCGTCCATTAATTGTTCTTCATTTACTGCAATGGAGGGGGTTTTTTTTCACATATGGACTTATATGTTTCTGTTTTTTTGTCACCGGAGTTTTGTAGGGTGTTTTCTCTTTTTTTGGGTTCCCTTCTTTCACCTCTTTGCCTGCCTCTTTCTGATACATTAATAGGTTTGGTAGTGCTCTCTTCCCTTTGCTGGAAGCAATATGGTATGTTTCCTCCATTTTTGAAGTGTTGTCAACTTCACCAAGTGTAACAAGCACTATAGCCATCTGATTTTGCTCTACATCTTTTGCATTTGGGGCCTCCTCAATGATGTTTATCGGTTGGGTTGAGGTTGCTACCTCTTCAAGTGCGGTCGGATCGATTTCCCCATAAAAGGCCTTCCAAAATTGACTTGTTTCTCGAACCTCCACTTTCAGCCACGAACCATAGCTCCCCGGTTTGTCCTGTGGTAGGCCTGTTTCCTCATAAGGTATGTTCGAACAGAAATTTGCAGAATGTCCTATTCTGCCATAGGAGTAACAGTAGTGGGGAAGTCTTTCGTATTTGAAATCTAACCACAATTTCTTCCCTCCAAAGCTAATTAGTGTTCCTGTTTGCAGAGGCTGCGTTAAGTCCAACCGAACATTCGCCTTCCCCATTTTGCGGGAATTGTTGGACCTAGCTTCAAATTTGATCTCCTCTACTTCACCTAGCTTAGAGGCAATTAAACACACAGAACCTTCATTTGCTTTGGCTCGAGGGAGGCCCAATATATGCACCTAGAACGCATAATGTGTAAATTCATAGCAGTGTTCAGGTATGGTTGGATCTCCTTCTTTTAGTACTAATAAATTGTTGGCGGAAGACCATGGTCCATTTTCTAGAACTCGATTTTTCTCTTCTACTGAGCTGAAGAGGAAAGTAAAGTAACCGGGTTTTAGCACCTCACATTGAACAAATTATGTTTTCCATGCTTTTCTCATTGTGCTAATAAAGGCCTGAACATTAACATTCGGTTTTGAGTAGAGTTTTCCATAGAGGGTTCGATCATTTACCTGTTGTTCTTCCTCAGGAATTTACTCATCTAATTATGTGATTATCGCTTCAGACCATAGATCGCCCATTCTTTTACATAATGCCACCATTCTCAATTGAGTCTCCTCCATTGTTGGAATTTCAAAATAAAGGAAGGGTTGTATGGAAGATACACTGATTTTGGGAGATGGAGTGAAGGGAGCTTAGATGATTTGAGAAGTGCCGCCCACTAGACCGAAATATGAGTGGATCAAGTGAGATTTCTTCATTCCAAGACATACAATGAATGGGTCGTTGGGATACTTCACATGCTAAAAGCTGGGGTACGCAGCTTCATGGTGCTTGATCTGGAGACTCCTAGTCAAGTGGGAGGTGGGCCATTTTTGTCATGGGTGGATTTTTGGGGGTTAGGGTTAGGGTTTATGAGGATGGGGACTTCTATCACCGGAGGGGATAGGGGAGCAGCTCACCCAAGGTGAGAGAAAAAAGGAAGAGAGGGTTGATCATTTCAACCACCTAATAATTGATATAAAAATAATATTTTCTTATAAAAATTTTTCTTGAATATGAGAATATGTAACTTCTTAATTATGATTCATCAAGTTAAAAATTACACTATAATGTTTAGAATTTCCATTTCGGTATTGATTGAATTTCGATCTAGACAACATCAAACTTCCTCTAAAAGTACTTCTCCGGTACATATATGGATATCTATCTACCAAAAAACATTTTTAAAAAAATCAAATTTTTAATTATTTTTAAAAATTTTAAATTTTTTTTTATCATTATTCATATTCGTATTTTTTGTTCTTTTTTTTGTTCTTCCTTCTTCTTCCCCCTTGTTCCTCCTCCAGCAACGATTGCCAAGACATGGGCTAGTGAGCTTGAGGCTTGGCTGCTTCAGGTGAGCCCACGCTTTGTTGCAGTGGGCAAGCTCGAGTTCACAGCTCGCCAGATCCAGGCGAGCTTGCTACTTGCCCAATCCCGACAAGGTGGAGCTTGCCTATGGTTGTTGCCAGCCTATAGCGATAGAGGAAGGGAGGCGACAAAGATGGTAGTGTGACAGTGAGGTAGAGCTATAATCGATTGGGATTTGAAAGGAAAGAGAGAAAGAGGAAGGAAAGAAAATAGAGAAGGAAGGCCTTGGACCCCTTCATGGGTTCGAAGTGAGTTTCTGAATAACCTATTAAGATCCATTTCTTTTTTTGCTTTACTTTTTAAGACCGATTTATTACCCATAATTATCTTTCACTTAACCCACACATGACTCGTTTGACAAAAAGTGAATTATAATATGAATTTATGACCCATTTTGACTATTGAGGTAGTCTTTTATTTAGTTAGATCTTTACTTTACTGCTAAAAGCATTTTGAAAATGGATTTGTTCTAAACGCATTTTAACCCATGAAGACTAGGTTTCTATGTTTCAGGCCCATTTCAATCTACTTAATGGAAGTTTTTCTACTCATATAGAACCCTGGGTTGGGTAAAAAAGTGGGTAGCCGAACCATACTGCCACCTCCATTCAAAGCGAGCGCTAGTTTGGTCTCCCAATTGAACATGCACGACAAAGGATCAAAAGGAACTTGATCCATCAACCGACCACAAGAGCAAACCATCGTAGAAGAAGTGGACAAGGAAGGGAATTGATGAAGCAAGCTGCGTAACATACGGTCATGTATAGCTCTGCTATTTCCAGTTGCAGCAGATGACGAAATGTTTAAGCTAACGAGCAACCGGCTTAAATGGTCCCATCTTTTTTCGTCTTGTTTAGACGGGTTGTCATCTTCTTGTTTGGTGATAATAGATTGCGGTGGTTTGGGGCGCTTAGAATAGATACATCGATTCCCAGGGTAAAAAACAAAAGTGCCATAAACAAGAAATACTCTTGGCAGAAGCTCTGTTGATTTTACATTCCAATTCCCTCTGATGTGCTTTCTTTATTGCCTATTCTACTCCATGACAACCCAGACAAGTCCTCCCTCACTACGGGCTATAGCAATCTTCACCCTCTGGGTGTTGCCAGAAGAATGATGGAGGATTTGGAATCCAACATACTCTTTGACCGATCCATCTGTCCACCATATAATTTGTTCATCTTCATCATCTTCAAATAAGCTCTACAGGTTCATCTTCACCGTATTAAGTTCTGCAGGTTCATCTTCAACATCTTCATTGGTACTCTATAACTTGTTTGAGCATCATCAATTATGCTCTTCCATTGATCCATCCATCACCATATAACCATACTACCATACACAACGGACAGAGGAAGGAAGATTGATGAGGCAGCTGTTTGTACGGTAACACAATGCAGCACTGTCGCCACTATTTTTCCAGTAAGAACTAGGAACAGCAGGAGATGTCTAAGCTAAAGAGTAGTCGGCTCAATTACTCCCTCTTGTTGATTAATCTCTCTTCTATAAACGAATAAGATTGCCCCTCTTCCACCATACCTTTTGACGTTTATTTCTTTTTTCCAGCTCCCTTGAAGTTGTCTATGTGCCCTCATCTGTTAAATGATTTACAACCACAATTGGAGCCTCATAAAACTGTGCCCCTTTGGTCACAGATGTGGCCACAGTAGAAGCAAAACTGGGTGAGAGGCACAGCCAAACTTGGTTAAAAATTTGCAGGATTTCGGAAGTTGTGATGGCCAGTTCAGAAACTGCGAAGGAGCCAGTCATGAAGCCTGTCATGCTATATTCCCAGGATTCGCATGCTCTGGTTACTTCCAACTGGTGACAAGAACTGCCACAAGCACAGTCCTAAGCTTTTAAACTGCCCAGTGAATCGGTAAAATCTAAGGCAAGCTACTAGAAGTCTCTTAACTGTAACAACTAAATAATGAGAGCACCAGCTGTAGTTGTGTAGCAAGTGGCGGTGCTTTCTTTTTTTGCTGGGCAATGATTCATTAAAATTGGACATTCAAAAGGTTTCATCCATTACTGGCCAAAAAGAAGAAAGGTTTTACCCATCCCTGCTGTAGAAGGACTAGCGAGGGAAGGGCCAGTCCTTTCATTGGCTAAAAGAAAGAGAATAAGAGAATTCCTAAGGCAGTTTACTTCTCTCTGTGTCATATATTTTGCAAAGAACAATTATTATCTACTCCATGACCAAAATGGCAAAGCAAACACCACAACCATAATGCTCCACTTTTCTGTTCCTAATTTCTTTTGTTGCTCAAAACAAATAAATTGAAGTGTTTAAGCTCCATTTCCTCCTCCATTCTACATCGAATTTCATTCAAGGGGACCTTTGCTCAGTAATACCTGCTCCATCAGGCTCTGAATGCTGAGAGGATGTAGTTCAGTTAAGAGGTGAACCATTGTCATATCCTTGATCTTAGTCGATCCGTTCTTGTGCACATCTAAAAGATTACAAACTTAATTCCCCGATCCCTACGCACATTCAGCAAATACCAATAAATAAAAAGTCCTCGTCCTGCATTACTTAACCCCCAAGCACCAAAATCTACCCAAGATCAGTCCTCACAAAACGCTCTTCCCTACCAAGTGTAGCAGTTCCCAGAGATCTCAAACTTTCACAGTCCTTGTTCAATCAATAACCCAAGTTCTCTTCCACCCTCATTCTACACTCAAACTAAGACATCAGTTGAAGACTGCAGATATGTCCTTCTCCGCTCCAACTGCGGTAACTCTCAGACTGAATTACAATCAATGACGAGTCAAGAACCAAGACCAGTGCATGTATTGCAAAGTCAGAACATCATCCGATACATTATTCACCCACAGCATCCGAACCTCTATGCTTCACAGGTATTTGACATGGAGTAAGAATGACCATCACATAGAGCAGCAAGAACAAGTGAATTCCCAACATCAACCACTCTTAATTTTCCCCTTTTCATTAGAGCAAATACCATGTCATCCAATTTTACAACAACTAAAAAGGGCTCAATTACAAATTCAGTCGGAAAAGGCACAGAGCAAAGAAGCCCTACTTCTTCTTACCGCCCTTAGCCGACTTGCGCCGCGAGGGCACCACAAGCTCGCCCTTGAGCACGGGGATCTCCATGATCTCCGACAGCTCGCCGAACTTCTTGCGGAATTTCTCGACCTGGTCGGCGTCGACGAGGACGCCGGAGCGGTTGCCGAGGTAGAAGGGGTGGTTGCCGGACCAGACGTCGACGACGTACTCCTGCTGGGTCCCGCCGGTGGTCATCACCAGCTCGCTGTTGCAGTACACCTTGGCGTCCTCGTAGAACTGCGGGTGCAGGTCCTTCTTCCTGCAGCTCACCTGCATGCGGTTGCTGCTCCTCGCCGGCGATTTCGCCTGGGAGAAGGAAGAACAAAACAAAGAACAAAACAGCTTTAAACGGGAGAAATTTTCGAATTAATTATTAAGTTCTTAGGCTGAAGATTACCTTGTTGACGACGAGGGATGGTGGGGAGAGATTCTTCGGGAGGAATGTGGTGGTGAGCGCCATTTTTTTTTGGCTTCCTGGAGAGAGAAATTCTTGTGGCTGGAGGTTGAAGATGATGCGACTTCGGTTTTGGATGGAGGGCGAGATAGCCGAAGTGAAGATAATGGGCTGGGCCTTAATGTTTGGTCGAATCTTCGAATTGAAAAAAAATAAAGTAAAAATGACAAAAATAGTTCATGAGCTTTGATTTAACGTGTTATTTCATCTTGAGTTTGTAATTTATTCAATATAGTTTCGAAATTATTGTAAATATTTAATCTAGTCTTTCTGTTTGTTCAAACCATTAATTGACGACGTGGAGTGTTAATTATTAACGTGGTGCTGAGTTGGATTACCTAAATTATGAGTCAACATGCACTTTAAAAAGGAAAAACAAATTAGGGCTTCAAATCAGCCTTCTATGAGGGATAAGGATAATATAAGCATTGAAATTTTAGTATGTCATTCACTTGAGTTCCATTATTTTTTTTCAATCACTTAAATACCAAATCGGTGAAAAATCATTCATTTAAGTGCAAATTGTCCTACTCTGGCAAATTGTCCTACATGGCATATCAAATGACATTTTTTTTTTTTTTATCACAGGTGACTTTTCTAAAAGAGATTTAAGTCCAACTCGGATAATCTTCAATTGACGTGGCAAGAAAGGCAAAAATGATGTTATTTTGGCCCTTTCTTTACCAAATTCATTTCAAAATGAAACCCTAAATTCTAGAAAGGGAAATGCTTTTGCAATAAGCTTGAGAGTAGACATGTTCGATCTTGAGATGAGCAGCGGATGGTTCAAGCTAACGAAAGACCAGTCGAATTGGTTTCGTTGAGATTGAGATGATGATGAGTATGACAGCGTGATGCAATGAGTTGTGTTTGATATAGAGGAATCGCAAAGAAATTGTTGGGTCTAGGACATGAATCGTCATGGTCCTTGCTGGAATCATGCAAATCGCAAACAAATGAGGTAGTGGAGATGCAATATTGGCTGCATCGGGGGAAAATCACTAGCATCTTAGATATCTTCTCAGCCAATACTAAAAGGAGATGAAAACAATATGTATTTTCGGAGGAAAATGTGATTGTATTTCTTCGTATATTCTTGGTACAAGTATGTTCAAATTTATAGTACAAGAGAAAATAAAGGAAAAAATAAATACGATTACATTTTCCTATTCTATCTTTGAAGATCCATGACATAATCAATTAGAATCAGGATCAAGAATAAAATCAATTCCTTCTCCAACACTCCCTTTAAGTTGAAGCTAGGTCAGAAGCGAAATCGCTCTGATACTGTCAAAGGAGATGAAAACAATATGTATTTTGGAGGAAAATGTGATTCAACTTTGTACAAGTACATTCAAATTCATAGTACAAGAGAAAATAAAGAAAAGAATAAATACAATTACATTTTCCTTTTCTATCTTCGAATATCCATGATAGAATCAATTAGAATCATGATTAAGAAAAAAATCAATTCCTTCTCCAACAAATACTGTTTTTTTCCTCTCTTTTTTTTTTCCCCTCGGTTTTGCCAACTCATCTCGTTTCCAGTTCATCCCCTTTCTGATTTTCTTTAACCTTTCACTCTTCAGGTGTCATAATTATTCAAGCCCCTCTCTCAATGCAGGTTTTTCCCCCATTTCAAGCTCTTCGCCTGAACATCTCCTCCAGAATTTTTGCCCCTTTCCAAGCATGGTTGAGAAAACACGGCTCAACCGTGGAGAAGAACAAAGAGAAAAAGAGGATCTGGCGAGCAACAAATCCCTCCCCTCCCCCTCCCCCTTCCTTTGGTTTTTTTTTTTTTTTTATAATTTTTTCACCAATAGGATCAAAACAATGCCGTTTCATTTAATATTTGCTAATTAGATTATTTCCGGTGAGCCATGTTAACATAATTTATAACATAATACCACATTGGATTTTTGTACACCAAAGTTATTGATGGCACTCAAATAAATGATTTAAAAAAATTGATACCCAAGTAAGCAACTTATGAAAGTTATTGTACTTGTAATATTCTTGTCCCCCTTTTCTTCACATCAACAATCATTCTTACTCCTTAGTACTAGACTTATTAAAATTCCTAGATCAACATTGGAATGAAGATGGTTGGGTCGAGGTCGATGTTGGCCGGTAGCGATTCATATCTCGGGGTCTTGGAGGCGCGCCACTTCTTGTGCAAATGAAAACGTGGAGTTCCCAGTGGAATCTCGGGCCGTGCCACCTATCAATATGTTCAACATAGAAAAACCGTTCAGATGGCGTTGGCCATTCACCAAACGAAGCCTCCGGCCAATCCGTATGGCCGGCGAAAGTCACTGCTCGTCGGACCACCTATTGTAGTGGCAACTTTGCATAGTTCTGCCCTTTCCTCTGTTTCTCTCCCATTTCGACCAAACCACTACCCATACCAGCCACTAGCAACTCCCCCTCAACCCCTTGGAGCCACTGGTAGTCAGCCCACCACTTGCCGGAGCTCCTATGAGCTCTGTTCAGCCGCTTTCCTCTCCAAACAGTGTTGTTTTCAGAATTTCAGAGAGGATACGAGTTTGTTGCTGCTGTTCTCATCCCGGGACTGCCTCGGATCATCGTGGTAGAGGTCATCGGGTGTCGGGTTCATCACCGCCACCGCGTCCGTGTCGCCGGCTCGCTTAACGGATGAGTTTGACCCTAATCCCTATTTAGTGCCTAAACTAGCTTAGGGTTAGGTTAATTAGTGTTAAGGGATATCTAGATGGTTTAATTAATTTGTATTAGCCCTAAGATAAGTGGTTAGATAGATAATTAAGATTAGATTAGCTTAATTTTGTTTATTGAGCTTAATGGTGCTTAATTATTGCTTAATGGTGGATTATGCGATTTTTGTGAATTAATTAAGCATGTTTAGTTTAAATTGCTTGATTAATGATTTTAATTAATGTTTTTTCTAATTTCTGAATTTAATGTATTAATTAATTAAATTATTTTATAATTTCGAATTATTAATTATTAAAATTTCTGAAAAATTAATTATTTTGGGGAAAATACTTAATTGAGTATTTATGTGAAATGGTTTTAATTGAGTAATTTTGTGGGAAAATTTCCGTGGTCTAATTTTCTAAAGTCCATAGTATTTATATCCACATTATTAAATGGCATTGATTTATTAAGGAAGAGTTTTATTAAATGGAATTATTTGGGTTGGATTATTACTTATGGGATTGAAAAATAATTATAAGTATTTTGTGGGACTTAAATTATTTTTACCGAGACAATCGACTATAGTATTACATGATTTTAAATGAGAATGGTTGATTATCGTAGTCGTGAGGACACGTGCTTATTTATTATTAAATATTGAGACGCATGATTGGGTACCATAATTATTGAGGTAGGTGATGATTTTGGAAAAGTATGCAAGTACTGTGATGTTGATTGGTTGGAATTGATTGTCAAACTATGACTTGAACTGTTGATTGTTGCGACTTTCGTGAATGATTGGACTGTTGCTATTGTACGTGACTTTTGGATACTGCCACATGACATTATACGTGTGTTAACTATAATGGCATGTCGCATGAGCATGAGCGATGTTGCATTCATGACAGAGCAAATATATAAATGGATTGCTTGATGATGTGTTGCATGATCACATTAAGAGAGGAAACCTGGTGTTGCTGGAAGACTGCCAATTCTTATGGGGTTGTGTTGTGGCCGTTTGGTCACCTGACTTCGGTTGGATGCCTGACGGGGGACATGTTGCGGGACTGTGGTAGTGGGCGGGTCCTATGTTCCTGTCAGTTGCAAGACTACGATAGTGGACAGGTCCTGTGCTCCTTCGGGAATGCCGTCAGAGGGAAGGGATGACCCTTGACGTCGACGTGCCTTGAGGTAAAGAGGATGAAGCTGACTTGGCCAAGAACCGCCAACCATAAGGTTGTGCCATGGCCCTGGGGGTCGTAATAATCGGAGCATGTTTGAGTATGAGACATGAGAAAGTTGTGTGAGATGCTCTGATTATTCGTATGCTCTGAATGTCATGATGATTACATTATTTATGGTACGCACGCATGAGTTGACAGTCGTGCAGGGTGTGGCAATTGCTAGGTGAGATCGCTTGTGGCATAACTCGCATGTGATTGATGAATTGTGTCATCTAACGGCCATGTGCCTTGTTTGCATTGTATGAAATTTGACATGCAGGGTATGATAGACCGGGTAAGGTTGCATGTGAACCGAATATTGATTGTTAGTTTGCCTTGTCTATTATTTGGTCTGTTGTTTGCTGGCTGTCTATTGTTGGATTGAGTGAGGGGTGGTTCTTGAGAGATACCTCGAGTTGAGTTGGCGTACTAACCGGGACTTAAGGGGAGAACTCGCTAAGATTTTATCTCAACCTGTCGTGATTAACCACTTTCAAGTCCTTAGAATGGCGCACCTGCAATGGAAAATCCTGCCCTCGCTTCTCCAATGATCGACCTGACGGAGCCTGAATCCGATGGGTCCGAGTGACCGTGGTGCTGAACCCGAGGGTTCTTTGTGTACTATTGGATTAACCTAGTTTCTTTTTGGTTTAGCTTAGAGGATGGATCGGCCCTTTTTGTTAGGCTTGTGATTCGAAAAATGATCCTTTATTGGTTAATCCAGTAAATTGAATAATTGAGTAGTTGTTGTTGTTGTTGTTGTTGTTCATCTCTCTATCCTTGTTTGATTGATTGTTTGTTTGTCTGGGGATGATTCATCTTCCACTTGTGCATAATCAAAGATAAAATGTATGGTCACCAACGGGTTCTAGGATGTTGCTTTCAATTGATCATGGAAATGGGGTTGCCGCGAGCTTGAAAGTCGAGGCGTGACAGATTGACAACCTATCCAATGCTCATTCGACCCCCTCTAGTGACCTTGACCTCCCCTAAGCATCCCTCGAGGTCCTCCAAGTGCTTAATCCAAGTTTTGTGAGCTCGACCGCACAAAAATTCAAAAGGTAGAGTTCCTAATCCTTAAGCTCAAAAATGCGAGGATATGATAGGTGTCTGGGGCTAGAGCTTGTTATAGGATGTGATCTATCATTTCTATAGATGAATAAAGATGTTTAGGATGCTCATAGTTGATGATTGATAGGTTTTGATGGCTAAAATATGAACGATTGCATAGATTGTTGTTGATCTACAAATTCGGATGCTTGATTGACTTGCCTGGATGTCTGTCTTGGAACGAGCTGAATAGCGTCATTTCTAGGATTTCTTGTCTCCATAAGAATCGAAGTAAATTTAATTACCTTTTCCAATGGCATATTGCATGCTTCGATAAGACTTCATTTGCTATGTCTATTTCTCTCATGAAATTAGGTCCAGAATCTGTGATTCTACTGCGACCTGATTGGCTTCTGCATTTTATGTGGATTTTTGTGGTTGGAATTAAGCTTAGATTTCTCTGTTATTTTTAACTTAACATTATGAACTAACCACACAAAAATTCACAG
The DNA here is from genome assembly GCA_014182895.1 of Angophora floribunda. Taxonomy (NCBI): domain Eukaryota; kingdom Viridiplantae; phylum Streptophyta; class Magnoliopsida; order Myrtales; family Myrtaceae; genus Angophora; species Angophora floribunda. The sequence goes on from CM024710.1 coordinate 14,071,051, forward strand.
AATTTTACCATGTCTCCTTAATTGCGAAAAACATGCTTATTTCTACCATGTTGCTATCAACTCTATACTGATGTGTGTTCTTGAAAAAATGTTTTTGATTGAGCTTGCTATTGAACTTATATGTTGATGATGTCTTTTGAGCATTTGTAAATGACATTTCAAGTTTCAAAATAACATATAACATGCATGAATTGAATGTCATTTTCTATGTTAAAATCTCTCACAAAGTCAATGCACGCATTCTGCAATTTGTGCCATATATTGTCATGTGCAACTTTGTCAACCTCTCTAGATTCATGAATTTTTATGATTCTTAGTGTAATGATCTAGGACTAGATGCCTTCATCACATTTTCCTTCATATCTAGCTCTAGGTCATACTAAAACTTTATAAATTTCATCCATCATTTAGGTAGGTTTATATTCTCATCTTTGCTCATCATGTTCTATTTACCCTGTTACTCATCTTACCACTTGTGCAATTCCTCTTGTTTGATCATAAAAATGACTCTAATTGAACTTGACACTTTCTATAAAGTTATAATATACTACTCAAGCTTTCCAATAACATTAATTTTGTCTAATTTTCATGTCGTTTACCCTACCTTCCATTTTTATAAAGTTAGACCTAAAATTTATCAATTGTTTTTGGGCATAAGTACAGTAGGAGTGCCAAAAGTTGGCACGGAGGGACACTTAAGTGCCAAAAGTTACAAAATGTACACTTAAGTACCACTTTTAAAAAAAAATGGATCACTCAAGTGCCAAGTCGTCGGAACCCCGTCTCGAAATCCTACGTGGTAATTTTTTATTAATTTTCTTGCCTACGTGGCTCGCCGGAAACTGAATCGCCAAAATTAGCCAAAACGACGTCGTTTTTTGGGTGACGTGGATTTAAAAATTATTAATTAAATAATATTAAATAATTAAAAAAATATCATTAAAAAATCGATTTTATTTAAAAATCGATTTAATTTTAAAAAATCTGATGTGGACAATTTTTTTTAAAAGGATTGCCACATGGATTTTTTATTTTGAAAAAAAATGCTCCGTCAGCAAATGAAGTCGCCGGAAAATGGACACGTGACAATTTGGTCAGAATTTTTCGCCGTTGGCACTTAAGTAATCCATTTTGCTCCGATTTTGGCACTTAAGTGTACCTTTTGTAACTTTTGACACTTAAGTGTCCCTTTGTGTCAACTTTTGACACTCTAGAGGTCCGTACATCATTGTTTTTGTTTGGAATGCATGCCCTGTTTCGGTGAGCCTGACCATTTGTGAATTTTGTATGAATTTTTGTGTGATGATTCTGAAGGTGAATCCTTAAAGAAAGTTTTTGTGACATCCTTGGTCATGTTATTTTAAATTTTTAAATTTATTGAATGTCAATTGATAGGGTGAATTGTTGTGAATCACTTGCTTGCCCTGCTGCCCTATTATGTTTTCAACCAACTATTGCATGTTCTTGAATTTTTATAAATTCATCTGTTTAGAATCTTAGGATGCAATCTTCATAAAAATTGTTCCTTATATACTGATTGACATGTCATAAAAAAGTCTTAGGATTAATTGACCATGGGTCATGCTTTGATCAGGTGAACCTTGAATGCTCTGTTTTCATGTTGTTCATTTTGGCCGACTGACCTATTTCTGTTTTAGGATTTTTAGAAAATTATACATGCTGAAATGCGTCTTGATGCCTTCATATGATTTTCTCTAAACATCTTGGTCTTTTTTTTCAAAAATTATTATAAAATAAAAAAATGATTTGATATTTTTGTTAAGCCCCTCAAAGTCGCAGGGCAATTTGGAACTTTGCATGTTTACTTGATTCAAATTTGATTTTCATCCATGTGATGTCCACATGAGGAAATTCCTTTCATCAAAGTTTTTTAGCATGCACCAAACTTTGATTTGACATTAATTTCATTCAAATTTCGATCATATTTAAAATGCCTGTGAAGTTTTATCAGTAATGCAAAGATGCACATAAGTTAGCCTTGGCAATTAAATGTGCCCCATAACCTCGATGGAATGATGTCTCTCTTTTATCCAAACTTTCAAATTGCATTATTTGACTTGGCATTAAATTATCTAGGTTTGGAAGAAGATTGTACAAGATGTGCCCAAATTAGCCTTGGTATTTAAATGTATTCCATAGCCACGATGTTATGCCATTGCTATTCGAATCAATGTTCTAATTACTCTTGTTGTGACTCGCCCTTGGTGACGGTTGGTGTCAGAAAGGACAGAGTTTAAGGGTATTTACTTGTGAGCTCGCACTCAAGTCATGTCAATCAAAGGAATCATTACCTCACCTTTCAATCTCGATCAATTGAGCTTGAGATCTATATGAATGCAGGTTCTCTCAAACCCATACCCTGCACAATAGCGGAAAGGTTTCATAACTTGCTTCCACAAGACTGGTACACTTTTAAAGAAAGGAGATCGGGTGCAAAGACAAGTTTCTAAGTATTTTTATCATGATAACCCTCTCGATGGTACATAGGTTGAAAAGGACGACATCACTTCATCCTCTTCGACTATACCTCATTGAGTATGCTAAATTGTGGTGAGTATTCATTGAGACACATACCCCGCACGACAGGTTTATTTTTATTATCTAAGTTGACTAAACAATCTAAGATAAGACATTATGAGTCGCCAATAGCCTCATTTTTGGGGGATGGCTAGAAAGCCTAGTTGAGGGTCGGGAGTGTTTCTTCAATTCTATGCAACCAAAGATATAGGGTTTGGGGATTTGGGTTACGTTAATATTTCTAATAACGCTATTTCAATACTTAATAGTCATCATGTTTACCCAAAGTAATTATGCTTTTTTTCTTACTTTTTCATGCCATTTGAAATTAAAAAGGGTGACCATGCATGGATATTGGTTTCATGCCATTCAATTCTACATCAATATGAACAAGAAAGGTAAACAATTTCAATTGAAATTGCAGTGCAGTAAATAAACATTCAAATAAAGCGGTAAATCTATACAAGCAATCCTAAAAAAATACAAATGAAGGAAAAAAAGAAACTCCCATATCGTTGGGTTTTTATACAACGCAAGAGAAAACCCAAGATATATGTCGGACATTAAATAAATGATACAAGGGAAAAAGGGTCGGAAAGGATATCGACTACTCGCCATTTACAATGAAAGCAAGGTTGGAAGGGACATCAATCATCATCGTTCTTGTATCTATCATAATTCTAGCTTAATGCTAAAGTAAATAGATTATATTTGAAACAAACATCAAATCATACAAAAGATAAAAACAGTATGCCAAAAAAATCGACCGGATGACAATCGATCGATTCAAATTGGTGTCGAGGTCGACCTTTGAGATTGCACATGTAATGTGCCACTAGACCATTTCCCCTTTCATTATTAAATACGGCTTATGGTGATTAGCCATTATTAGCATTTACTCATGATGACTAATGTCATAAGCCCCTAAGTCATGTTCTAATATGTAGTCCCAAAGTTTAACTCATGAACATGCATCAGGTTTACGCAACTATCTAATAATCACATGTATAAAGCTTACAAGTAAGTATGCAAACAAATCTGAAGACTTTGGTTCTCATCCAATCAAACCATTAGTGAGCTGACATTAGGTCACTTTATACATTCACCATGTGTTAATCACAATCACATACTTCAAATGATTATCAAATGGTCTTTTTAAATTCTGAAAATTTTTGTGGAGAAAATTCATAAGATGAGGATCAAAAGTTGTGAAGACATTGAAAGTCAATTCTGCATGTATTATTTTCTAAAAATATTAAAACAAGGATAGGTAATGAAAAGACAAACGGGGAAAATTGCAACACAATATCAAAGAACAAGCAATTGGGATAGGACCCATGGTTAATCAGCATTGCAAAAATTATGGCACATCAAGAACACAATATGAAACAACTTTCATGAAGAAAGTTTCCTAAGAAAAGTTACACGTGAATTTATAAAAATTAAAGAACTCAATGCAATGCATCAGAACAGAACATGGTAGCATGGTTCTAATGTAAATTCATGGCAATCTGGTCATGTTAAAGATGTCTAAAAAATCATATAGATTGTATACGAGACCATGAACATTTTTCATTAAGGGACTTACACCTGAGTATGATCACAATGCGCGGTGAAAGAAGTCCTAAGCAATATCTCACAGTTATAAAGAATTATAAAAATTATATAATTGTGAGATATTGTGGAGAGTGCTCATGATAAAAAGACTATTTTCTTTAAGTGAACATTGTGTCTTTCTCTACAATGCGGGTCATGGTCGAGAAGAATTGTCGACTAAATGCATCGGTTTATAGGGCTCTCGCAGCATAATTGGCGCAACTAAAGCCTGCGTTACTTCTGACCAAAAAAAAAAAGCCTGCATTACTTTTACAATAAATTCCTACCTAGTAAATGATTAAATCTCCGGGACGACACTTGTACGCGTTATATAACTCGTCACACTCGAGTTGCTGCTTGATGAGCACAGCACATGCCAAGCGTTACTATTGTCTCAATGAAAAACTGAATCCACTTGCATGACTTTCGTATGAACATTAAATTTTCAAACTTTGAATTGCATGTAACGTAACATTTTAGTGAGGGTGTAATAAGCCCCCAACGGCAGGAAACATTAGATTCACAGTAAACTTTTGCTCTGCTTCCATCTTGGATGAGCATGGATACTATTCTGAAAAATTGGTTACAAAACTCTGTATGAAGCACAGATCAGCCTCGCAGCCTCGCGGGAGGGACTTTACCTTCGACATCTTACCTCAAATATGAGAGGTTATTATACCTACTTATTTGATGGTAGTCAGAACCGAAGTTTTGATATGATATCTACCTTCACCACCGACACTTCACTTAATTTCTAGTCAATCTTTTTCTTCCCGAATGGAAGGGAATAAGCCAGCGTTACTTCAAACCCAACAAAAATGGAAAAAGCCTGTGTTTACTTCAATGAATTCCTATTTTCAGGACAACACTTGTACGCATTATATAACTTTTCGCACTCGAGTTGCTGCATACTTGATAAAAATATTGATGGGCACAGCACATGCCCAGCTTCACTACTACCTCAACGAGAAACTGAATCCACTTGTATGACTTTCGTACAAACATTCAACTTTCGAAACTTTAAATTGTATGTAATGGAGCCTCCCAGTGATGGTGTAATAAGCCCCCAACAGCGGGAAACATTAGACTCGCAGTAAACTTTTGCTCTGCTTCCATCTTGGATGAGCAGGAATAGTTTGCAGCAAAATAGTAATGTCTCGATCCCGATTCTACATTGACCTTCCTACATGTGTATTCTTTACTTGATCTTAGAACTACACTCTTCAGTTTCCTGTGTTTCCGCCATCATTCATTCTTCTGTCATTCGCTTTCTTCCACTCCTCTATATTCTTTAGCCTCGCGTACATCTTCCTTATCTTGTTGAGCTTCTGGGACTGCTGAATGATCATGCTCGCAGTCGACGGGCTCTCGCTCAGCACGATCTCATAACCATCTCGGTAAGAGTCCATCCCTGTGGTCAAAGCTGCCAGAACATGCTGCCTGCTGCCGCACCACCTCCACGAGCTGAGGAATAGATTGCTGAATAGACTGTGTCGAAGAATTGGTCCCTCCCATTCTGGCTGTAGCCGGAGATTTTTGATGAGATCCCGAACTCCGCGAATAGGAGTGGCTTGCGGAGGACGTTCTGTGCATCCTGAATGTGAATGTTCACCCAATTCCTGAGGAAGGAGATTTGGTTTCCTTCACTCGGGTCGGACAACCTGTTTGTCAAAGATAGACACGAAAATGTAATTTATAGTCATGCAATAAGATAGTAGTCACATTGGGTTTGGCATTTTATCTAGCCTTGTAATGCCAGCATAGTACTTATACTCACCATTGATCAGGATATGAGTGAACCGTCGCAAAGTCAATACCAGGGATCTGATTATTTTCGATGAAGTCCGTTCCGACAAGGAAAGAGGGAATGTTTTGCTGCTTCTGAGCAGAGGATTGTGCATAGAACCCTTCTAGGCCGGCTTCTAGTAAGTGGTTCCCATCGATTGATTTCACATGAGAAGCCATCTCCGTGATCCATGCCTATAGACAGAACAAACAGTAAGTTAAGTCAGCTCCAATCGTGCATTTTGAGTTGGAAATATCTTCAGATTTGATGAAAAGATTGGAGAAAAGACAGCATAAGTTGAAAACGTGCAGTTAAAGGATGGGGGTTTCCAAATGCGTTTCCATATGCAATAAGCACAAGACATGACATGAGATTAGAAAAGGAGCATTTGCGAACCTGGATGGTCCTTCCTGATGGATCTGAAGGGCATCTGACTTCATTCATCAGCTCCCAAGCCATGATTGTCGGTTCATCCTTATAAGCAATCCCAGTTATGCTGTTCCTTCTGGTAAGAACAGTCTGCTTTTGCACCCCAAAAATTTACCATCCATAACAAACAACAGAAGCGTCAAGATTCTTCCACGGAAGATCCAATCCAATGACCAGATGAACTAATCCAATGCAGATTGAAAGATGGGGATCGGAAAAATAGAAGAGACAGAAATTCGACCTGGACGTGATTTTTGTAATAACCCTTCACCACAGGATTGGTGAAGAAATCATCATCGGATGCTATGGGCTGTCCCTGGCTTCTTGCCCACTCCACATACTGTTTCTTCCCTCCCAATGCCTCGTAGTTATCCACCAGACTCAGCACCAGCTTGATCCCAAACTTTTTAGCCTCTGATATCACAAAATCCAATCCCTTTTGCACACACCCATAACATGAAAGATAAGAAATTTACCATTAAGAAATGAACATTATCCCTAAGAAAATCCACTAAGAGAACAAGCAAGCTCACCTGGAACATCTGCTCGCTGTAGGAACCAGGAGAGGACTGAAGGGGCATGTACCCACCATCACTGAACGCCCAAGTCCTTGCAATGGAGAGGCCATGGCTTGTAGCTTCTTGGAAAGCAGAGGTGACTTTGGCTCTCTGAGAAGGGTCCGACCCCAACATCATCAACCAGTAGGCATTGAACCCATTCGCATAAAAGGGGCTTCCGTTCAGCATGAAGTGAACTCCCTCGGTCTTGACGAACCCACCTCCATCTTCCGCTTTCACGGCGAGACGCGACCCTCCTTCTTGAACCAGAACAAGAGCCAAGAACAAGAACAGCCTCAGATGCTTCCATGTCTCCCCCTTCCCCTGTGAAAACACCCAAAAGCAAATACGTTCTCAGGATGAAGTCCTACGGAGCTTTAAGGGCTCTTTTCAATAGTTTCAGCCAAAGAGTAAATGGCGTCGGCATCACAGTAACAGCACTTAGTTTGAATAACTTAACCTTGATTGATTGAATTATTGAAATAATTCACTGACTGGGAAGGTCCTAGCGAAATCTGTGGGGCCAAATAGCTCGTGAAAAGCATACGACACTCACGAATTCACGGTGAGGACAGGTCTCCTTTTCTTTGATTGCTTTGCTTTTTTTCCCTTTTCTGCTTGGTGATTAAACGTGGTTGGTAGGAAGTAGCCCTGGAGGAGAGGATCATTTACCACCGATATATTTAAATTTTTAAAAACCGAGTCCACTTGTCCAAAAACGTACGAACACATCACGAGGCTTGCGGTCTCTAGCTTTGGGGCATTCCTGACACTTTCTCCTTCTCCTCCTCCTTCTACTTCTAGTGAACAAAATCTCTTCCTCTCTCTCTCGCGATTGATTTTGCAAGGAACTTGCACATGATTCAAGCCTCAGATCCGGTCACGCTTGATCAGATTGTTAATTCATATGCTATGCATTACGATGCATGAGTAGGGATCCACGACACGTAATGAAACACTGCACAAGTTTATAGGGGTTTGGATGGATATTTCAATATTTAGTTTAGATATTTTGTTAGAATCATAATTTTTTTCCCTCCAAGTATTGTTGTGGGTCTCATTATTTTAATGCAATTAATATGTATTTGTAATAATTTGGTCGGGCAAAAGTTCAAAGTAAAAGGAAAGAAGATAAGCCGAAAGGTTTACGCCGAGGAAATTCGATGCGTATGACAGACAAGTCCCGCCGGAGACTCCGCTGATCGTTGATTTTGACGAAATCTATAAGCGCTCATCAAGGCGGGATCAGAGAGCGATGGTGGGTCAGGTGATCCGGCGTTTACGCGTTGCATGTGGTCGGGCGGATGTGCGACACGTGGAGCCGACAGGGAGTTACGACGGTTGATGCGTTGGACATCCAACGGCGGAGTCGTTCGAGGTGGAGAAGCTTGGATTGGGTTTCAGGGAAAGGAAAGAATAAAGAAAGAGGTCAGAGATTGCGGAAGAATCCGGAAGAAGTGCAATTCCGACAAAGGAGATTCTATTCAGTTTCTTGCTCTTGTTGTTTTTTCGTTTCTTGCTCTTTTAGGTTTCGATAATAATAATTTGTCCCCCAAGGTGAACGATTTGGTTTGGTTTAGCCTCTATTTTTCCTTTCTATCTCTTTTTTTTTTTAGTGAAAAGTTGAGAAGGGACAAAAATTATATATAATGCATTCGTTACACATGCACTACTAATGTGGTGTGACGTAATTGATCGATTATGGGATGTGTGAGTAGCATTCCAATCAATGTTAGATGTTGAACTTTTTAATTCCCACTTATTGATTAGTTACCTTGCGTGCTAATATCATGAGGTATAATTATACGTTAAAATTCTATTTATTTTGCAGAAAATCAATGAATTGAAAAATATTTTTCTAAAAATGATCTCTCATACCATCTGAAATAATTAGTTAATGAAAAATATTTTTATTATCAACAATGATTTATATCTAAAAGTGTTCATGAACAATAATTTTTTTTTATTCATTTTTATAAGTAATATAAACGATCATTGTTTTTAATATTTTTTTCATAAATCATCCAACTTTATAAAACAAAGGAGCCGCCCAAGTGTTATTTAAGGAAGGGGCAATCAATTCTAACAACCAACCTTTAATGTTGTTACGTGGGTGAGTCGTATCAATTGTAAAATATCCCGATTATATTATAACCATTGTCCTTAAAATCTCGATCATGAAGGGCTTGTGGCTTCGAGAAGGGCAACCTAGTCATCATTTGTGGGTCGGAAGTAGAAACCCTAGAGCCTTTTTTTCCCCCTCAAGAAATGATTTCAAGAACAGTCTCATTGCCGTCCAATCATGAAGAGATGATAACCGACATATGCGACAAAAATTCTAAACGTTTGACACTTTGGTCATTTGAGTGTTGAATGTTTGATTTTGGCTAATTAAGTCTTTTATGTTTTAGAAAAATGTACAATCAAGTCTATAACTCATTTCCAATCCAATCTAACTTATTTCAATGTTGACAAGTTTCAACCTATGGATATGTTAAGCATGAGATGACACATTTGTAAGAATGGCAAGAGTCTCATTGAGTAGAACTAAGAGTTTTTTGTGTGTGTGTGTGTGTGTGTTTTTTTTTTTTTAAATCAAAAGACAAATCTCTAACTCTTTTTATGTTGGGACAGGTTTGAGTATTTAGTTTGAGAAATAATTCAAATTGCATTCGTCATAAAATTCAAATTAAATGTAAAAATTTATCGGTATACCTTCTAATTATTTTTATGATTCAATTGAATGCCGGACGAAAATATTGGAATTATTTCTGTGCACTCCTTGTCTACCCAACTCAAATGTGTTTTCATTTATGACAAAAGAGAAAACAATATTTTGGTTCAATCTTTGGATGATGTGATTGGAGGGGACATTTATTCACATGGGGGCATAAGCCTTCTCTCCCCTCTATCAATGGAGAGTTCGGCCAAGGAGAGGTCCATTTAACATGCTCGAATAGACTTCTTAAAGCCTGCAATAATTTTTTCCATGTATTTTTTTTATTAATCCTAGTTTACTCCTATTGTAATATTTAGACTTTTATCTTACTTTCTTACAGAACATGCGAGTTAAAACCCACTTCAAAAATTAAATCATCTTCATTTCAACATTTCCTGAGAATATGGGAATTTGAACATTTCACTTCCCTCTTCTCATGTGAAAAGGGGATAAACTCCAATTGCAAGGCATCAATTCTTTTTAAGGGATGAGAAATGCCCTCTAGTTGAAGAATCCTTTCACTATAGCTTAAGAATCATGTGGATTGCATATGTTGACATGAAAAATTTTGACAATGAGACTCCGTTTAATTTGCAAAAAATAAATATTTTACTAAGAATGATCGCTTATATTATTTACAAAAATGAATAAACGAAAAATAATATCATCACTCACAAAAATATTTAGATATAATTTACTGTCGATAGTGCAAACATATTTAACTGACTTATCAATTCCAGTTATGCAGCATTCTGTGAAACAAAGGGGCCTGAAAGTCGATTTTATAACATGTAATTGGTAACGTGCAAGGATCGAACTTTGAAGGGCTCGCGGGTTTTTGCTGGGCTGGAGGCCCAGTACGAGTCCAAAATCCGAAATGAATGGGCCTGAAGATCCAAATTCAACTCCAAAACCCGAACCGGAACCCTTTCGACCCGCTTCTTGACCTTTTTGTTTCTGTCGGCCACGGCATTTTTGCAGAGCGCAAGCTGAACCTGCACACTCACTCGAAGCAGCCACCAGAACGCTCTCAGCAATGGCGGCGATTTCGTCTCACTGTGTCTCCAACCCATCGTCCCGCTCCTCTCTCCTCTCCTCCGCCGCCTCCGCCGCCTTCTCCGGCGACAATGCCCACCTCCCCGGCGCCTCCCTGGCGATCCCGGCGGGCTCCCGCTCCCTCCGCCGCCGGTTCTCCTGCCAGGCTTCGTCAGCTACTTTTCCGACGCCATCTCCCGTCCACGCCAAAGGCTAGCTATCTCTTCTTTCGTTTCTTGTTTGCATGTACTTCCGATGCCTCTGTTTCTGCAGATTGATGGTCCTACGCGGTTCGGAGCTTCGCTCGCTTCTGTTTTCGTTACTATTCTCCCTGTCTGATTGAGTATGCTTTCAGTTTTTTTTTTCTCATTATAGACGCTTGGATTAGAGAGTGTAAAAAAGGGAAATGCTGGAGGGGAAGGATGGAGTGCTGACAAATTTTTGTGATTGTTAGTTTGATCCGGAACCCGAATTAGGTTTTCTAAGCATTTGGTCATTGCTCGGTAGTCATGTCTGTTTTTCAGTTGCACATGCAATCTAATGATATGAAATTACTCGGATGAATGGGTTGACACGACATTGACACACAGTTGCAAATTTTAGGTAGCTGGGATGGTACTCGGCAACCTAGACCTTAAATTATAAATGAAGGACTGATTGCTTTGACATGTCCTCAGCGTTACACAATTTTTTTATTCGTATTTGATATATTGTGAAATTTCTGGACACCCTTATAAATTAGTGAAGTTGCGAATGTCCCCCCCACTTCTTGAAATCTGCACAGACGATTGCTTTGTCATGGAATCACGACACCTCAAAAGTTTGTGCATTTTATTCAAGCTTTAGGAAGTGTGCATATGATGTTGATTATATGGTAGTGCCTGGTAGTTGCAGCTGAAGTTGTCAAACAAGTAGTTGGGGGGCATCTATGGAATTGGCAAGGGATGTTCTTTCAAATTTAAAAACATAAGGATCTTTGTCAATTTTCATAAACTGGAGATTTCCATTTGCTTAGCAGATATGCCATGAATCTTATAAAAAAAGTATAGTGATTTTCGTTAATTTTTAGAAAATTCTTGTTGAGTATCTCATATTGACAATTTAGTTGCTGTAAGTGGATTGCTTACAAATCCAGTTAATTTAATCATATTTGGCATTTGAAGTGCCAAAATGATGAACCACATCCTTATCCCCATCATATTTGACTTAAAAGAGATTAACTGTTGCATATCACAGATATTTCCATATTATAGGGGGTGTCATTGTGGTGTACCAATAATTGAGGCTGTGTGACAGTGTTAGCATTGAAATTGATTTGACCTCGTTGCAAGTTTGAAATCCTCAAAGGTCTTGAAGATCTCGCAGTTCTTTGGTTAAGTTCATTTGGCTAATTTACTGGAAAGGATTTTTTTTTTTTTTTTTTTGAACTTTTCCTGGCGTTACATGTTATTTAAAAGTTGTTCATCTCCCTGTTTTAGTCTGGTAATAATTCTGCTAATTATTGATGACAAATATCAATCGTTGATATAAATGCACTTTTCTGGTAAAAGTTAACTGTTCGGTCACTAAAGGACTTTTTTTACTTTTGGTTCCATGGATCACAGAAAAATCTGAGCTGAAGGACTTCCTGCATATTAGTGACTTCGACAAAGCAACGATTATGAATATTCTGAACCGGGCAGCTGAGGTCAAAGCCCTACTTAAATCTGGAGAGAGGACATATCTACCATTTAAGGGAAAGACAATGGCCATGATCTTTGCAAAACCATCAATGCGAACACGGGTTTCATTTGAGACTGGATTCAGCTTACTGGGAGGCCATGCTATATACTTGGGACCAGATGACATTCAGATGGGTAAGCGGGAGGAAACTCGTGATGTTGCTCGTGTTTTGTCTCGCTATAATGACATTATCATGGCACGTGTTTTTGCTCATCAGGTATGATGGTGAGTTGCGGATATTTTTTGTCAGCAGACATGCATTATCCTATTGCCTGAGATTAAAGTATTGTAATAATGTTCAATGGACCCATCTCTTTTGTTTCGTTAAATAATTGAGAATTTTGTCTGGTGAATGATGTGTTAATGGAATCAAATAATCTATTCTGATGCAGGACATTCTGGATCTTGCAAAATATTCAAGTGTACCTGTTGTTAACGGCCTTACTGACTATAATCATCCATGCCAAATTATGGCTGATGCCCTTACTATGATTGAACACATTGGTCAACTGGAAGGCACAAAGGTTCGCTCAAGTGGTCTTGGTTTGTTGTATTATTCACCTGTTATTAATTTTTATATTGGCTAATCAAATTTAATGGATGTAACGTTTAGGTTGTCTATGTTGGAGATGGGAATAACATTGTGCACTCTTGGCTGCTTTTGGCAGCTGTTATTCCTTTCCATTTTGTATGTGCCTGCCCTAAAGGCTTTGAACCAGATGAAAAAACTGTGGAGAAGGCTAGACAAGCTGGAGTTAGCAAGATCGAAATAACTAATGATCCAAAGGAAGCTGTTAGAGGTGCAGATGTTGTCTATTCTGATGTTTGGGCTAGCATGGGACAGAAGGAAGAGGCTGCTTACCGTCATCAAGTGTTTCAAGGATTTCAGGTAGTTACTTCTGAAGAAGATCCATTTTCGTGAGCGCATGTTAGAGGGAGGCTTTGCATTCTCAAAGCCTCCTTAACTATTAAAGTACTTTAGAGGAATTTTTGGTGCCTTGGTAATTGAAATAGCAGAGCGCACCTCATTTCCTCTATATCTGTTCATGACGTCTCTGACGCCATTATGTTTATGAAGAAATATGAGTAATTATTCTTTTCCACTCCTTTTGGATGTAGGGCTAGTACTATAGGTTCTTTCTCTAGAGTTGAGACTTTGATGTTAATTGAAGTAGCTTTGTTAGAGAAGTTAAAACTGTGTGCGCTTAGTCTCATGAATTAATGCGTAGATGGAAAAACTCCATAGTGCGAGAGGATTTTCCTTTAGAGAGAGAGAGGGAGAGAGAGTCATCTTTTTTGATTTCCGGGAAAGCTTCATGTGTTTTATGTTGCATTTCAATTTTTATATTGATTATTACATCTGTGGGCAAATACCTGCAGGTGGATGAGGCCTTAATGAAGTTGGCTGGCCCTAAAGCTTATTTTATGCATTGTCTACCGGCTGAAAGAGGGGTTGAAGTGACGGACGGTGTAATTGAAGCTCCAAACTCTATCGTCTTCCCACAAGCTGAGAACCGCATGCATGCCCAGAATGCAATTATGCTTAATTTGCTCGGCTTCTGATGACCGTGACTCTCACAAAGTAATCAAAACTGGGTTGAGGCTTAAGCTCTAGAAGCAGTATCTTTCAAGATCTTTCAACATGCCATATGAGATGCACTATTAGGCTGGTTAAGTTCAAATCATCTTACCCCTGTAATGTGTAGAAACTCATCTTTCTGTGATCCTTCTACATTTTCTGCAAAGCCGAGCTGTTTTTCCTGGATTGATTGTCCAGTATTTTTGTCTTTTGCATTGAAAATTATGTGCCCCTGCCCTTTCTTCAAGGCTCCCTTGGCCGTGAAAATCAGTTATGTTTTAGACTACGTTAGTATCCGTTTCCAAAGAATATTTGCTAAGAAATTATTTTATAGAAAAATGATAATATTTTTCGGTATTTGGTTGAAACTTGAAAATGAAGCGGAAAACATTTTTCACCGTTAGGTATATAATTTGATTTTCTGGAAAAGAATTACCAAAAAAATTATTTTTAATTTTTATAAAAATTGAATTTTTAATTATTTTTATTTTAAAAAATCGATTTTTTATTTTTTCGTTCTTTTCCTTCCTACTTCTTGGTGCTCCTTCTGCAGCTTCCTCCTTCTTCCTTCGCCATCGTGTGCCTTGGTGATGTTTGGCTAGCCAGCGATTGACCAAGACATGGATTGGCAAAGTTCAGCCTTGCCTTGGTGATGTTTGGCTAGCCAGCGATTGACCAAGACATGGATTGGCAAAGTTCAGGTGTTGTCTATCTGGGGAGGCCCAAGCTCTCTCGAGGCCAATCATGCAAGCTTGGGTCTTGTCAGATTGGGTGACTTGGGTGGAGCTCAAGTCTCGCCCGAGGTTGCTGGAGGTTTGTTGATCTCTGGTGACCACTTTGGCGAGGCTTGAGGCTTGCCCTAGATTGTCAAATCTGAGCGAGGCTTGAGCTCGGCCTCGTTGGAATTTGGGGAGCTCAAGCCTCGTCCATGGCTGGTCAATGAAAAAGATGATGAAAAAGAAAGAAAAGGAAAAGAAAAAGATATAATTAAAAAATCAATTTTTAAGAAAAGAAAAAGAATAAAAGGAAAAAATGTTTAATAAAAAACAGTGAGGTGCAAGAAGATATATAAAATATTTTCCACTTTTTTTAATAGTGGAAAACATTTTCACCTATTTTAGAAGTTTTTTTTCCTTTTGTAGAAAATATTTTCTCCAATCAATTCATTTTTCGTGAAATGAATATTAAAAAATATTTTTTTGGAAATTATTTTTCGTGAAATGAATAAATCTTTAAAGGAAAATAAGCCAAGGTTACAACCGTTATTGTGCACCAACTAAATCTGTGAGCATAGGTGGCAGAGGCAAGGTCCTTCGGAAACCTTGAATTTCAGAAATTGAGCAAATTTTGGTGAGGAAAGCTAAACGATCCATGGTTTTCTTTTGAGGTGTCCTCTTCACGCTGGTTGCTCCTTTTCCCATATTTGACGACTTTTATTAGCTCCAAGCCCTTTTGCCTTTAGCTTCCTTATTCCAATCCGCTGATATTATTGCAACTATCACATCAGAAACAAATTGAGAAAGGGAACTGTGTATTTTAGTACATTCTCTTATCCTAGCTGAAATTATTGCAATTATCACATCATAAAACAAATCGGGAAAGGTGAACGTCTTACGTTGCCATAAGTACAAATGTGTTAAGTGTTAAAACTTGGCACGCGGAGGACACTTAAATCTAAAACTTACAAAACTACACTTAAGTGCCACTTTTAAAAAAAAAAATGGATCACATCGGTCTTAGTCGTCGAACTCTACCGGAAATCCTACGTGGCAATTTTTTATTAATTTTCTTGACTATGTGGCTCACTGGAAACTAAATTGGTGAAAAATTAGCCAAAACGACATCGTTTTGGCTGACGTGGGTTTTAAAAATTATTAATTAAATAATATTAAAAAATAAAAAAATATATTATTATAAAATCGATTTTATTAAAAAAAAAAAAGAAGAAGAGGAGGGGGGTATCGGCGAGGGCCGTGCAGCCCTCGCCGTTGTTGCTGTCGCCGATCCCCTCTTCCTTCTTCTTCTTCTTCTTCTTTTTTTAATAAAATCGATTTTAATTTTTTTAAAATCTAATGTGGACAATTTTTTTTTTTTTAAAAATTGCCACGTGGATTTTTTATTTTGAAAAAAAAAAATGCTCCGTCGCAAATGAAGTCGCCGGAAAATGGACACGTGGCAGTTTGGTCAAAATTTTTCGCCGTTGGCACTTAATTAATCCCTTTTACTTCGATTTTGGCATTTAAGTGTACCTTTTGTAACTTTTGGCACTTAAGTGTCTCTCCGTGCCAAGTTTTGGCACTCCAGAGGTCCGTACCTCGTTTTACATTATAAGTACATGCTCTTATCCCAAGTCGATGAAAGTAGTGCAAGTGTTGCATCAATGTTGAATGCCACAGATTAATACGGTTGAGGAGAGCGAGCTTAATATGACCCCTGCAACTCCCAATGAATTTCTCTCTCACCTTGGGTGAGATACTCTCTATCCCTAGATCCGAACTCCAATATTATTAGCATGGCTGATCCCCCCCATACCCACCCGATTGATTCCTTAAACCCTAACCCCACCCACCTCTTCAATTGATTAGCAATCTACCTCGACATTCTGTTCTTCCACACTCAACGAGGTCGGCTTCTGAATTCCACTTCCTTTGCTTCGAGCTCCCTTCGCTCCAACAAATCAAGCTCGGGGATCCCCAAATGGAGAGCACCCAAGTGAACCAGCTCCGATTGGCCCTTTGTAAGAAAATGGGAGACCTGTGGGTAGACGATGAAGTTACAGTTCTCACTGATGCATCCCCTGAGAATCAACCACTAGAAAATGAATTTATACTGTATGGTAAGTTACTTTCAAAGCCCAATGTCAATTTTCAGGCATTCTACAGCACTATGAAGAGATCCTGGAAACTAGATGAGATCAAATGTGAGGTGATTGAACCTGGGTATTATGTGTTCATATTTAAGATAGAAGAAGAAAGACAAAGAATATTGCAAACAGGGCCTTGGTCGTTCGCCAATAACCTGTTGGTCCTATATGAGGGAGACCCGCACATTCCCGAGCATTGTTATGACTTTACGCATTGCTCTTTCTGGGTGCATATGGTTGGAGTATCACGAGCAGCTGTAACAGAGGATTCAATTAGAATGGTTGTTGGCAAACCGGGAGTTGTGGAGGCAATTAGAATTGAGGCAAGGACTAATAGCTCTCGTAAGACCGGGAAGGCACGAGTCAAACTAAATCTACTGAACCCGCTGAAAACAGGAACTATCATACAAGTTGGAGACAAAAAGTGGTGGATAGATTTCAAGTATGAGAGACTTCCACATTTCTGTACTCATGTGGTCATATGGGACATTATGCTAATTATTGTCCTAAAATACCCTATGAAGAGTCGAGTTTACCGCAGGATAAGGCAGGGAAATATGGCTCATGGTTGAAAGCAGAAATTAAAGAACCTAGTCCATGTTGGTAGACATTTTATGGAGAAGTAAATGTTACCTTAGAAATGGAAGACATGAGACCAGCTGCTCCTACTCCACCTGCTGGAGATACTTTAAGTTGCCAAACCCAACTGGAGCATAGCCAGGCTTTAGTGTTGTATAACCCACCAATTAAGATGGATACCGCCAATGTGATGATGGTGGATAATGTTTCCCTAAACAAGGGGAAGAGAATACAACAGGATGAGGGGGTTAGATAGCTTAAATAAGAAAAATCTAATTTCAAAAGACAAGCTGTGAAAAAACTGAAACAGTTTGCTCCATACGAAAAACGAGATTCTTTAGCATGTCTTGTGGATGTGGATAAACTTCTGGACACCCCAATTCAAGTATGCGAAGGGGTGATGGCAGGGGTTTTGGTGGCTGGCCCTAATAGGCCACCAAAACAGCCATGAAGATTCTAAGTTGGAACTGTCAAGGTCTAAGCTCTCCCTTGACAGTCCAACATCTTAGAGCCTTAATTTTCTTATGGAAACTAAGAATAATGAGAGGGTGGTGGATCGAATCAAAAGAAGGTTAAATCTCTCCAACTTATATTGTGAATCCAGTGGGGATAGCGGGCGGCCTAGCATTATTATGGGATGAGGAAACACATATTAATGTGGACTATGCTAACAATGAGCTCCTTGAGGTTACATGCAAGAATAGGGATAGAGGGGTATCTATGACAATCTCCTTCCTACATGCATCAACATGTTTCAACTAGCGACTTACCTTATGGAATCTCCTTCGGGAGAGACATGCATTGTCAATATTCTCTAGTTATGCATTGGCGACTTTAATGAAGTGTTGTATCATTGGGAAAAAGCTAGCAAAAGACAAGCTGAACGGTCCAGGATTATGGCATTTAGGAGCTTTGTCGACGATTGTTCTCTGATGGACTCGAAAAGCAAATGTTGCGCCTTTACCTGGACAAACCATAGAGACGGGGATAATTTAGTTAAGGAGAGGTTAGATTGAGCATTATGTACTTTGAACTGGTAAGTGCTATACCCTTGTGCTGAAGTTCTCGCTCTTCTCGCCATAGGGTTTGACCATAGCCCCATTATTGTGTGTTTGGAACCGAGACAAAGGAAGAAACATAAACCATTTCGATTTGAAGCTTACTGGTTGGATCATCCAGACTGCAAAACGGTTATTGAGAATGCATGGAAGGTTGTTGCAAGACCATACCTGGATTTGGCATGGAAATCTCATACAGTTGTAGTCGCGCTGTGGAACTGGAGTCGCATGACCTTCAAGAATGCAGCACAACAGATTGAGAGTCTAAGAGGTACACTAACTGCACTTACAAACACACAGAGAACAGATGGTACTAAGGAGGAATATAAGAGGGTGATTGAACGTATGGAAACACTATGGAGACAAGAGGAAATGTTCTGGGGTATGCGCTCACGTATTAACTGGTTGAAACACAGGGATATAAATACTAAATTCTTCCATGCTACGACAATTCAGAGAAGGAATCGTAACAGAATTTCTATGCTACAGCTAGCTGAAAATTTCTGGAGTATAGATCCTCAAATAATCTAGCAACACATCACGGGCTTTTACCGGCAACTATACACATCAGTTGGTGCTAGAGACTATCACCCTGTCCTAGAGGATTGCCCATTGATTGTATCTAGAGAAATGAACACGACCTTAATGCAACAAATCACAATGGAAGAAGTGCAACAAGTAGTGTTTCAAATGGGGGCCACAAAAGCACTAGGGCCGGATGGTCTCAATGGACTTTTCTACCAACACAATTGGTCTATAATTAAGGAAGATGTGTTCAATCTTGTGGAGTCCTTTTTCCAGCAAGGTACATTTGACTCTACTCTAAACAAGACACATATTACCCTAGTTCTCAAGGTGACAAACCCATAATGCATCAAAGAATACTAGCCAATCAGCCTCTGCAACTTCAATTACAAAGTTATTGCCAAGGTCATGGCCAATCGGCTCAAACCTTGGTTGATATATCTCATTCATCTAGAATAGAGTGCCTTTGTTGGGGGGGGGGGGTAGGCAAATACAAGACAACATATTTATAGTTCAAGAAGTCCTTCATCAGTTACGAATCAGGAAAAGAAAGCGAAAGTTTCAAGCTGTTTTAAAATTAGACATGCAAAAAGCGTATGACAGGAGTGGCACTTTTTATGTGACTGCATGTTGAAAATGGGCTTTTCTGAGAGATGGGTATAGCTGGTAAAGTTCTGTATATTCTTTGTTAGCTTTAGAATTAAAGTCAATGGGGAAGCGGGGAAGAGTTCTACCCCACAAGAGGCATCCGACAAAGAGATCCCCTGTCCCCATATCTCTTTATATTGATGGCTAACGTCCTATCCTCCCTTATGCATAAAGCTGTAAGTGACGGTACCCTCAAAGGAATTAAACTAAACCCTAACTATCTTGTGGTGTCTCATCTTTTATTTGCAAATGATGCTATTTTCTTCCTAGATGGTATGATTAGAAAAGCCCAAAACCTAGCGAACATCCTAAACTGTTACTTCTTTGCTTCGGATCAATCTATCAATCTAAACAAATAAGGGATTTTCTTTGGTGCTAGCTGCCCTTAGGATTTGAGAAGAAATATGGCTGAAGAATTAAGAGTCCCTACAATTGATAAAACAGGGAAGTAGTTGGGCATTCCCTTAGACTGGGAGCCAAACAAAGAAAAACATGTTTCAATGGCTGTTAACTAGAGTTGACATGAAGCTATCGGGATGGAAAGAACAACTTATGTTGAAAGCGGATAAGGAGGTGCTCCTTAAAATAGTTATTCAGGCTCTACCATAGTATGCTATGTCCATATTTAAAATACCCGTCTCAATATGTAGAGCTATGGAGAATAGAATCACTTCTCTTTGGTGGAAACAGACAGGAAAAAGAAAAGGAATACATTGAAAAAGCTGGTCTAGACTGAAAATTCGGAAAAATGACGGGGGCCTAGGTTTCAAGGACCTTGTGACTATAATAGGGCCATGTTGGGTAAACAAGCCTGGAGGATGAGTCAAAACCCTAAGGCTCTATGGAGTAAATTATTTAGGGGTCTTTACTTCCCGAATGGCAAGTTTTGGACAGCAAACAGAGGGACAGACCATCCTAGGGTTGGTAGAGCATGCTGATGGGCAGAGAAGTAATAGAAACTGCAGTGAGATGGGAGGTTGGCGATGGGCGAAGTATCAATATACGAGAGGATAGATGGTTGCCTTCTGGCTGAATAGGGGGTCTTGCTAACTGGGATGATCCTGTACTAGTTGCTGATTTAATTTCTACAGAATCCCGTACCTGGAATGTTTTATTATTGCAAGAGAAATTTGATAACCACACGGTACAAGAGGTTTTAACAATCCCCCTAAGCTTACAATCTAGGTGGATAAACTACTATGGATAGGGAGCAAATCAGGCGCATACATAGTTAAAAACAGTTACCAGAAATTGCGCAACTTAAACAAGAAAAAACAGAGCAACCGGGCCTCATCATCATACAGTGTTCCATGCAGATTGTGGCAAGAAATTTGGTATCTACATACTCTACCCAAGATTAAACATTTTATGTGGAGTGTGTGCTGCGAAGGGTTACCTACAAAAATTAACTTACACAGAAGAGAGATTGCACTCGATCCTACTTGCCCTGTCTGCGGCAATTTTCCAGAGACGACAAAACATTTGTTCGTGCTCTGTGGATGGACATAAGAGATTTGGTCAGCGTTAAACATCCCAATCAGTACTTCCCCTACCGCTATTTCAAGAATGGATACATGGGTATATGATTATCTAACCTCAGGAGCCTCACATAGCGAGTAGGCGATGTTCACAACTTCTCTGTGGCTGATGTGGAAGGCCAGAAATTCTCTGATTTTTCAAGGACGCTCGCCGAACGCACGTACCCTCATCTATGAAGTAGAACTCATGCATTAGCTTTACACGAAGTGGAACCCATCACCGAAAATAGCAGAATTTGGGCTACACAGAGAACAAACCTAGTCTCCTCCGCCTCGAGGCCACCTGAAGATGAACGTCGATGTGTCTGGCTAAGCTCGGAGATGCGGGGTCCGTTGCGCGGGAATATGCTGCGGAAGTGATGGATCGATCATCGATGGGTTTGCAACGAAGATCTATGCCGATTCTGCCTTCACAACGGAAGCCCTAGCTATGCGCGAAGCCCTTCTATGGTTGAAGAAGAAACACGATATGGGGGAAGCGCAAGTACAAGGGGTTCAAAGTCTTTTGCAGATGCACGTGGTGTCAGACAACTCCTCAGTTGTTGAAGAGATACTAGGTCGGGCGGAAGTCTCCTGGGCTGGGCGCATGGTAATGCTGGACTGCCGGGCTTTACTGCCCAACTACCAAATGTTCTACTCCAGTATGAATCATGGGAATCAAATTGGGCTGCAGACTGGCTCGCTAAAGCCCACCGTTCTAGGTCCCTTCCATTTAATTGGATTTCGATGCCCCCACATCCTCTTTCGCTTATTCTATGTTTGGACTATGACAACGAGTGTAATCGCTCTCTTTAGTAAATGGTAATGCAATATTTACGACCGAAAAAAAAAAGAAGGAGAGCGAGCTTTAGGAGAATTTAAGCCAAAGAGAGCTCAAAGGTAGATTTCAAAACAATTACAAAGGAGAATCCACAAAATGCGTGTGTGGGTAGGTGTGTGTATGACAATGTCCGCCTATGAGAGAGCACAAGTAGACTTCAACACACATTCAATAGAGAATTTGGAAAATGAGTGCGTGTGTGCGTGTTAAGTGGATTTTGAAACATTTATAAAGAATGATTTGGAAATGTATGCGTGAGAGAGAGTTTTGGTGTAAAAATATTAGGGACAATGTCATATGTGGTCCTCTTCTAATCTAAATTTAGACTTGTCGCACTTCTGTTATCAAGTTCAAAAGAAATCTGTAAATATATCTTACTAGTCAAATTTTTATGACATTATGGATATTGGAGTACATGTATTGTGACATCTTGAAAATCGACTTTATTTTGGGATTTTATAAAATAGCAATGTTGATCGAATATCTTGTTAGTACAAATATTCCAAACTAATCGTTCATGGGATAACGGATTATAGGAAGGCACCAATAGGAAACGATACGTGTACAACTCGCAATTTCGATCAGAAATGGACCCCTCAACCATAAGGGCTTGGGTGGGAACAATATCCTCTAGTACTAGACTATGAGGGAAAGAGAAATAAATTGATTTGGCAGAAGTGCGAAGTCAAGTTGTGGGTGATTTCATGCAACTTCAATACAAGCTGCGAACAACGCAAAATCGATTCATTTTTACCTTGTGCTCGAGATTATCATTTGAGCCCCAGGGACCACGTGACAATCGAAGGATGACCCTAACTTGAGAAATGGCTTAAACGTGGATCGATGGGCTGTCGATCACGGGTCAAACGTGAGGAAAAATCCTAAAAGGGCGCCCGATACCTAATTGTACTATAGTCGCAATCGACTTAACTTAGCCTTGAATTTTAATTTGATTTTGGGTACTGACTTCTCAGTGATGTCATAATTAAATATTTTGATGTCGCCTCATTTATTCTCGAGTTTTCCGATGGGCTTTAAAGTGTCGGAAAAGAAAATTTTGGACTAGGAATTCGGGCTCACTAGAGGGCCGGCGCCCCAATGGGCCTTGTGCCTATATAGCCCAGCTCAAGGTGGGCCCAAGCTGGCCCATTTCCTTCCCCCTTTTCAGCCCATAGGTCTCTCTTCTAGATCTTTTATTTTGTGGACCCAATGGGCTTTATTTTGCTTGGTTTTCTTTGGCCCTTAGCACAAGTGGACTTGCCACTTGCTTTGGTCTAATTAGACAAGCTTGTTTAGCCACTCTCTCTCCTCCATTTCCCTTTGCAACCGACCCCACCCCTCAGCCCCTTTCCCTTTCTCTCTCTCTTTCTCTCTCTCTCTCTCCTTTTTCCCCTCTCTCTTCTTTTCTCCACCACCGGTTTTGCCCCTCATTGTTGTCCACCATCGGTTGTCGCCCTTGCTGCCGTCGCCGGAGCTATTGCCATCATCTAGCATGGAGCCACTGCCAGCCGGAGACCAGCCGCACCTCGCCGGTCGCCCCTGATCGCCATCGGCCACCCGCCTAGCCGTCGGGAGCCGTTGCTGCCTTTTCTACAAAACAACAGCACCGACATTGTTTTCGCTGAAATCGGCCACCGTCCACCGTCTATTGCTGTCCCTGAGCTAACCTTGCGTAGCCCTCACCCTCATTGTCACTCCAATGTCGCCGGAATCTTAGGCCACACGAGTTAATTTCCTAATCCCTTAGTTATGGGTTAATCTTTCTTAGGAGTAGTTTAATTAGTTTAATACTTGTTTTATGCCTTTAGATGATGGATGATTAGTGTTTTAATATTATTGATTAATCTTGCTTAGTGCTAACCATGGTTAGAATAAAGTAACCACGGTTAATTTAAGTAACTATAGTTGGTTAAAGTAACATTGGTTAGATTAAAGTAACTAAAGTTAGATTAGTTAACCGTAGTTGGGTTAGAATAGTAACCATGGTTAGTATTAATAAATATTATTATTATTATTTTTGGAATAAATAATAATTGTTTATTATTTTCGGAATTATTAATTGTATTATTTTATACTTTCGAATTATTATTATTATTATCATTATTTATTTCTGAATATTAATTATTTATGGGAAAAATAATTAATTGTGATTATTTATCGGAAATAGTTTTAATCGAGAATTGTGAGAAAAATTATTGAGGCCTATTTTTCTAAGGTTAATTGTGATTAATTACTTGGTTATTAAAAGACATGAATTTGTTAATAAAAGGTTTTGGAAATGTAGTTAATTGGGTGGATTAATTGTTTCTAATATTGTTATAAAATGATGATTATTTTATGGGAATTATGAAGTGTGCTTGATTAATAATTGATTGTTATCGGTTGTAGAAACACGAGGGTAATTAATTGCTGATTGTTGCAATTTTTGTGAGTAGTTGGATTGTTATTGTTGTACATGATTGCCGATTATTGCTGTATTACATTATACGTGTGTTAACTGTAATAGCATGTCGCGTGAATATGAATTATGTTTGCATCGACAACAGAGCAAAGAAAGAATGAATTGATTGATAATATGTTACATGGTCACATTAAGAGGAGAGCCCGACGTTGCTAGATGATTGCCAATCTTTCGGGGTTGTGCCATGACCATTGGGTCGCTTGATAGTGGTTAGTTGTGGAGTCGCGATAGAGGCCGAATCCATGCTCCTTCGGGAATGTCATCTTGGGGGAGAGCCTCGACGTAGCCGTGCCTTACGGGGGAGGATGATGCTTGGTTTTGAACCGGTTGACCGCCAATCATAAGATTGTGCCGTGGCCCAAGGGGTTGTAATAATCGGAGTATGCGTGGATATTAAAGCACGAGAAAACTATGTATAATGCCCTAATTATTTGCATACCTTTTGATCTTGTTATGATTTAAATGACGGTTTCTGCAAGTTGTGTGTGCTAAGGCAAGGTAGGGTTGCCTGGGTTTGCATCTGATTATTGAACTGTCTTTTGATAATGCTTCTCTAAGGTGTGGTATTTGGTTGATTGTCGAGACTAGGTTGTTTGTTTAGATTACCTTGAGCCAAGCGGAGTTCCTAACCAAAGCTTAGGATTTTAATTTGCTGTGTTGATCTCATTCCGTCGTAGTTAATAATTTTCAGGACTTTAGGATGATGCCGTACCCGATGAGGTTCGTTGTCTCGGTGGACATGAGCACCAATATTACTACGTGACTCGTCCTAGGCCGCAATTTTGTTTATAAGCACCATGTGACAATGGTGTGAGTGGACGAGGGGATCGAGAGACCACTACGCACCTCACGTCTTTAAGGCATGGTTCATCCGGATGGAGGACATATTGTACGGTCCCCTAAGGGGTTTCAATGGACCGGTCCCACTCGTGGGGCTGATTGACGAGATTTGGGATCCCATGGACCTCGATCCCCTTGATGGCGGGATCTCCAATCCGACGACTGGGGATACTGATTATTCGGAGGCCAGCATTAGGCCTTTGTAGCCTAGTCCCTTTTTGACGAACCTTCCCCCACTTTTGTAGTGATAGGTTAGCCGGGCTGATCCCTTTTTGAGTAGACCTTAGCAAGTCGCCTATAGTAAGGCGTGTATATATATGCTATTATTCAAGCTAACCTTGCAGATAAATTAAATGGTATTCTTGTCTTTCCTCTATTGCATTTTTGCTGCTATCCCTGTTGGTTGTTAGCTAGGTGTTTGTTTCGTTTTCGCATGTGCTTAACGATAAGATAAAATGAATCGATTGACAACAGTACCTAGGACTCGTGCGTTTAGACTTCAAGTGAATTGGGATTATCGCGAGCTCAAGGTCGGGGTGTGACATGTATGACGTTATAATTCTACAGAAACTATCATGTTAGATAACATAAAAACTAAAGAAATGAAGACAAATACTATTGATAGAGAGAACAAGCCTATGAAGGAGCCATAAAGCTCGAGCTTGAGGCTAATATCCGCCGCCATGGTGCTCAAGCTCGAAGCTTGCGGCCAACATGGCCAAATTTAATTTTGGAGATTGTGGCCACTATGGCTGCTCGAGCTCGAGTTTGAGCTTGCGCTTGAAGCACGTGGTCATGATCATTTGAACTTAAAGCTCTCGATTGTCATGACCAGATATGACTTTGAAGCTCGAGGCTACCATGACTACTCAAGCTTGAAGCTTGTAGCCTTAGCCGTTTGAGCTCTTAGCTTGCGGCTGTCCTCACCAAATTTGACACTTCTAGGCATTACCGTTTGAGCTTGAAGCTGGCGGTCGCTCAACATGGCCACTCAAGCTCAAGCTTGAATGCGCAGTCCCTTGACTTCTTGAGCTCGAAGCTTGCGGTCATGGCCATTAGATCTAAAGCTTATAGATCTCAAGCTTGTGATAATGGTGACCGCCTGCTCTTTTAACAATAGTTCTTAGAGATGAAGGCACAAGTTGAATAGTTCATTCTTGTTTTTGGGTGGGTGATCACTGAACTCCTTTAAATGGTATCTAACACCACGGTAAGGAGAGATGATGTCATTTTGGATTCCATAACCAACATCAACAAGATAATATTTTCCTATAAGTCATAAATAAGTTTATTATTAAGTTACTAATCTCACTTCAAACATAGTGTATAAATTCAATTTTCTTACCTCTTGGAATGTTTAATCCATTCAACTTTGAAAGTGCATCAAGACAAAATGCGTGAATCATGGGCAATGCCCTCCCAACTAGCTAATACATAAGAAAATCTCAAGTCAAATATAACGGCAGAATACATTTTGTGTTGTTCCATCCTTTCGACCATGAAATCTTCTTTGAATTTCAAGAGGAACCAATGCATGTACATGAGTTCCATCTATTGTTCCAACACAATCCTAAAATAATCAATATGGTTACCAACCAAATACTAATGAAACTTCTCAAGCAATGCAGAAAACTTTTTTTTTTTCCAAATTTCATACCGTAAAATATGGATAAAACCTTTGACCGTTACTTATCTCGAGAGCAATGGAATTGTTTGGTTCTTTGACCACATTTTGTATAATTTCAAAATCATTTGCAATACGATTTTACAATATCTATGCATAATGTCTATTGATCCATTAAATCTTTCCCAAATTATTCTAAAACTTCACATTTTGTCCAATGATATGGCAAAATACCATAACTTGCTTCATAATAGAAAATTTACTATATGAATGTCACAAGTTACTTGCACTAAGTACCTTACAAAGCTCTAAAAAAGCATTATTTTTCTCTTTCCTATTGAGGTCAAAACCTTTAGGCACCATTTTATATGCATTCTTACCCTTCTCTGAAATTTCTGCTGGACGTATGAGAGTTTGTTCAAGTAAAGATGGAAATGTTATGGACTTGCTGCTGCTGCTGCTTTGGGTCGCATGTAAATTTGATGTCGTCTTAGAGAGTTCGCATATATTTGGACTGTTGTATGTGGAGTGAATCATATTTGTTCAAGTCAGCAAGTGCACCTGAGATATTGCTCCTTTTTCAGTGTATTTCACTGGTTTTGGTATAAGTCTAGGTTCTTCTTGTGTATGTCAGGAGACTCAGCTTTTCTGGTCTATAGCCGTCTCTTATGCACATGGCTTTTTCTGCTGCAATGAATATATGTCACTCAAATTAGTAATACACAAGACCTCATCCTTTCTGTTCCAGAGACCAGTCTCTTAAGGGTGACATATTCTGAGAGACTTTCCATTTTCTGGCGATTGCATGAATAAGCTACAGCAGTAGAAGTGGAAGCAGAGGTCCAAAATCAGTTTCACTGATCCAAGAAGAGGGGTTGAAGACATATCTTCATTGTATAAACTACTTTTGATTATCAATTTGCCATTGCTCATCATGGATTTATGCTGTCAACCTTGGCCTGTCTCTCCTCTCCACTCAAAGTCCCTACCTTTCTATTTCAAGTTCCTCTGATACTGCTGGAATTGTTTTACACCTTGGTGACTGTTTTGTTAAAGCTTTGCTGCACCATGGTAGATTGCATTTTTCCAATCTAAACATGGCATTGACAATCACCAGTAGTGATTGATTATTAGTTTGATAAATCATTATCTTTGCATTCACATGCAGCTACATGATACTGACTTAGACAGAGAGGTTTGCTGCTTCAGTTAGCCCCTTGACTAATTGATAGTTGATTGTTCTGCTTTTTCCTGTGAACTTAATGAGCTAGATTCACCAATTCTTGAGTTTCAGAATTTGACAAGACAAAAATGTGCCATATTTGTGTTGTCTGCTTAAATGTACTCATTCATGAGCTAGAAATGATTCAATTATAGTGTAATATGGTTTGTACTAAAGTCGTTATTGTCCTACCCTTAGTAAGGGAAGGGTTGATCTTGGTTACCTTTCCTGTACTCTCAAAAGTAGTCCTACATCCCTTGTTAGGTGAATCCCTTGCTGCTCGAATGCCCTTAGCCATTGGAAATTGATGTTCCAACTGTGCAGCAATGCCTTTTTTATCAAAGCATCAGCAATTATAATCAGGTCTCTTCACTCTGGAGATATAGTAGAAAGTCTGGAGAGAGAAGAGTAACAGATAGCTTCTGTTATTAATGCTTGATGTAGATAGTTAGAATTGGCAATTGGCTTTTGAAGTATCACTTGACTTAGGGCATTTTTATTGTGATTCACTCAAAAGTAAACGTACTTTATGCAGCTTCTAGCACTTAGAACTGAAGAAATTCCAATTGAATTACCATTCTGCCACATATGTTTCTGGCATGTTTGCACCCAACCATCATGGAAACAGCCAAATGGTATTGGTCTGCTGGTAGCTGGCTTGGATGAATCTGAAAGCCACCTCTATTACATCTGTCCAAGTGGGAACTACATTGAATATCAGGCTTTTGCCATTAGGTTGTGTTCACAAGCTGCAAAAAATGTATTTGGAGCGCAGGTTTGAGATCTTCGTTGACTTTCATGGGAAGATAAGGTCAAGGATGCACTGATTCCCATACGTGAGACTTTCCAAGGAGAGCAACTCAGGAGTTCCATATGCATGGTCATTGAAGTCGGAATGGGAGAGCAATTGCACAAATTGGATCAGGATAAGGTGCAACAGCTAATCAATGCATTTGAGCTTCTGAAGGAGGAAGAACCTCATTCTGCAGAACCAAGTCCCGGGGATCAGGCAGCTGTTTAAGGGTACTTCCCCCGACCAAGCTGTTGCTCCTATGGAAATTTAAGAGTGGTCGAACTGGCAAGCAACCTTGTTTTTGTGAGGCTCTCAGCATGTGTTTACAAAAGTGAGGACGAAACGATTGATGGCACCAGCCAGGTAAAGTCATATCATTGTCAGGTCCTGGACTTTGGCCGACTCATTGTTGGGAAAATTGCATACATGCTATTGCCAGCCTCTTCCCAGTTTAGATTTGTATTCCTATTTCCCCAAGATACAGTTATTTTTCTTATGTTCCCAGACACATCTCTTGTTAAATCCCCTGTGACTTGCATTTCCTCATCATGGCGCTTGCCATAGTCCGTGAGCATTTTCATCATGTTGAGTTACACTTTGATTCTGTAAGCAATTGGACCTTCGACTGAGTTCGTCGATAGCATTTGCTTCTGCATGCCCTTTTCTTTTTCTGGCCCTCCAGAGTCAACAGTATCAGCGGGGATTGCTCAATGGTCCATGAGTTCTGGACCACTTTGTTTCTTGTCTTTGGTAGGCGAGTTCTGGACCACTTGATGGGTATGCCGCTTCCCACATATTAGGTATTCGACAGTTACTTGTCCCAATCATCAATTTGATTCAGAGGACTAGGGATGGTTTTCGATTTTCATCATGTCCAAAATTGTTCTGTTGAGCGACATCTTTTAGAGGGGTGCACTAGTTCAACTTAACTCCAATTTCAAGTCTCTTGTTTTTTTTTTTTATTGAACAAAAAAAAAAGTCTCGTTTTTGATCTCTGCAATGGACAGATGTGTCGGGTACCCCGACTTGCGGCGTCTCCTCTTTCCCCTCTACAAACCTCATGTTCTTCTGTGGTCCATATCTGGGATTTTAGATTTTGATGACATCTGAAGCTTGCGTATGAAATCAGACTTTTAGCAGTATCAATCCTAGCATAGACTTTTAGCACGCGTTGTGAATGCATCAATCCTAGCGTCTGCAACTGCTAAATTAACTAACTTGACACCAGCAGCACAAACGGTTTTGCATAAAGTCTTGGTATACTGATGTGTCAGTTTGTTGAATGTAGCTTGTTTCCGAATACTTGGTACTTTTAGAATGGCCGCATTAATGAAGTACTCCAAGAACACTAATAAAGCATAATTAGCAAACGGGTGTTAAGTAACTCCTCGAAACATGATGTTTCCTGCATGCATGATTTGAAATTGATTCCGTTCACATCAGTCAGACCAACCCCCGTAAGTGCAACCATAATTTCTCTTCGCTTGTCAAAAGAGAAAGAGACAAAGGAAGGGCCTAACTGCTAAGTTGTTTATCTATGGAGCCTTAAAAATCGATCAAATGTTTTCACTCAAGCAAGAATCAGTTGCGCATGTTGGGAAGAAGAAGGTCTTTGATCTGCATTTGCTTGTACATCCATTGCCAATTCTCCGGCGTCACTTCACCCCCGAGAGCTCGTATGACAGACCCGCCACTGCAGGAGCCTGCTTTGCAGCATTCTTCGAGCGACAATCCTTTCACCAAGCCATACAAAAACCCACTCGCAAATAGGTCTCCTGCTCCAGTTGCATCTGCTGCTGTCACCTCACCTACAGCTGGAACTCGGACGGTCTGGCAATCATGCATTTCAGTTACATAACAACAAAAATGAAGCACAACTATACCAACTCCTAATTGCCGCATATATGCTGGGAAGAAACTACCAAAAAGTACGCCATTCCAAAGCATCACATTTTAGTTGTGAAACATGGATTGAGTGGACATTCATCTTGTTCTGGAAACACTTCCAGAAAGTTCTAGACAGCATAAAACCAAAAGGTATGGTATGTTCACTAACCACTGGTGCTCCTCGTTGACAAGGAATTAATAATGCTACTTAAATGCCAGGCTATGCAATGACCAATCTTGGGACAAATCCAAAAGTCAAGTACAACCAAATTAAAGCACTTTTATCTTCTTGGTATAGTGCTATCTAAACTTAAGACAAGCACTTATAGCCATGTTAATATTGGCCATTTACTCATCAATTTTACAAATTCAAATGATTACATGCACGTGCATAGGCATAGAAGGCAACAGCTAGCATTCATGTGCATACACATAGAAAGAACTTACTTCTTTCCCATGCTTTGCAATGCACCCATTCGAGCTTAATGTAACCACAGCCCACTTGCAATATTGTCCCAGAAATTCAAGTGCAGCCTCAGGTCCAACTTTTTCTTCTCCTCTACAAGGATTGAACAAGTGGGCTAAGAGAAATACAAACTTCACGGTCAAATAAGTCAATCTCATGTCAAAAAGTCAACATATTAAGACTTGGAATGACTGCTACCTTAGCAGCTCTGCAGCCTCATCCTCATTAGCAAAGCAGAGGTCTATATTCCCAGACTTCAGCAGCTCGAGAAGAGGTGATCTAAAGTTTCGGACCATCTGGCCACATTTAAGTACTATTAGACAGATTTTTTATTATTAAGCCTGTAGGAAGAAAGAAGATTGACTAAAATTCCAGAGGGTAGACAGTGAATCCTTCAGATAACTGTGTGCATGGAATATCAATCCTTAAATCTGAGGAACAAATGTAATTACTCTCCATTATGATTACAACAGACACCAAATATATCCTCAGTATGGGATATCATTTTCATACTTCATGAGGGAAAGTTTGCACTAAGACATTCCAATTTTTGGCATTAATACTTGACATACTTAAACCATTCAATAAACCAATGGTTGCTCTCTCCAGACTCAACACCAGTGGGTAAAAGTCCACCTACCTCAAAGCTAGCCAAATCCAAAGATACAAGAAGGCCTTCCTGTTTGGCAATGCTTATGGCAGCTTGAATAACTTCCAGGTTGAATATTGCATATCTTATCACCAACCACTGCAATGATATGACTGCCGGAAATTAAGCCCCAGCATAACTTTGAACGTAATATACTATGGTGAGGAATTTGACAGGACAATAAAAAAATTGATTCGGGTGAAATGTTGCATCAAAATAAAACTGCATACAAAAGAATGGTGAGTATATTGGATTCAAAATTTTGAATTTCAACTAGAGACTAACCTTGGATCCTCTGAAGTGCGCAGTGGTCAATTCATCTGCCTGAAAGAGGGGGAGAAAAATAGACAAATTCTCTTGAGCACCAATTGATAGTTCAGCAAATTTTCATTGAGGTATGACCATTTGAGAATTTGACCATACAAACACGTGATTGACCAAAGACAAAATATACAGGGTCGAGAAGGAACCTGAAGTTTTACAGCATTTGAGAGACAAGGTCTCATCGTCCGATTCCCACACGCATCAACCAAGCACACGCACTGTTACATGCAGTAAAAAGATGAAGCTCGATAAATCGTTAATTAAGAACCCCCTCTTTTGGGTAAAGTATCAATAGTGGTCACCAAAATCTCACCTGACCAGTGGGTCCTTTTTTCAATCTCATTTTGGAGAGGCTCACTCCATGAAAGCTCATGTTACTCACGAACGACTGGCCTTGATCATCATCACCATAAGCCCCAACTATTCCGGACGAGATGCCGAACCCTGCACTCAGCCCTCGAATGGTGTTCGCGACGCTGCCGCCGGCCATCGATTTAACAGGAGACAGCTCATTGGGTGAAGATAGAATATGGGTCTTCACTTCACACAATATGGACTCTAGCTCTTCAATGGCGACCTACAAAGCATTCGCATTGGAATTAATAGAAAGGGAAAATAACATCATAGATGTTCCATCGTTTAGACCAATTCCGAAAACAAATACCAATCAATTGCATGCCTATTGTTCCACATTTGAACAAGCCTAGAAAAGAGAAGACTTATTTGACCAGATCAAACACAGGCGAGAAAAAAAAAATCCCTTTTCAAGGCATCTACTCAAACAAACAATGAAGCAATTAAGGACACATTCGGTCACAGACTACGCAGAGACCAATATTCAGAAACCTACATCCCAAAACAGATGACTATATCCTCATATCCGCAACCACAGTTTGTCAGGAGCAGAAGAATACGAAAGAAAAGCAGGAAAAAAAAACAAAAACATACGACAGAAAACAACACAAAATTCGAGCTTGATGAATCTGAACAATGTACCCAGAAACCAAAAAGAAAAAAGAGAAAAAAATCCCACTCAACAACAAGCAGCGACCTCCACAAAAAGCACGGACCCGAAACAGAACAACAACCGCAACATCAAGAACACGTCGATCGAGACAATCAAAAGGATCTCGAAATCACGCACGGGAGTGGAACCGCCGCGCTCGCCCGGGACGCGATCGAGGAGGGACCAATCGACGTGGGCCACGTGGTCAATGAGCGCCGCCGGCTGCAGGCCGAGGATGAGCGGAGCGGGGGGCGCGGCGGCGGCGGCTCTGTCGGGCAGCAACTCCGCTCCCATTCCTGTGTCTTCTCCCCTTCTCCTCCTCCTCCCTAGTTTCTTTCTTTTGGAATCGAAAAGTTACTCTGCTTAAATATGAATTCGCGTGATGTGATTTCTGTGCTTTTCGAAAGCATGAATCAATCACGATGAAAGCATCTTCATACAGAACAATCTTTGTTGGCCCCTGGCTATCGCTTTTGAAGAAAAGAGTCGGTATTTATAGAGAGAGGGCCATGGACGCCACACCGTGCTAAACTGCAGAGCAGCTTCTCCGTCCACTTCCTCCTCAGAATCAATATGAGCATTGTTCCCAATTTGCCCCTCACATTTTTTTATTTTTTTATTTTGGGCAAATTCCCTCGAATTATTTATTTAGCATATGCGATAATTACATAAATAATCCATAATCTTTAACTCAACGTACACTCTCGTTTCTAAATTTTTAATCTGTTTAATATAATCCTTAATTTTTTGCTCAATATGTCATGTTATTCATAAATTTTAATTTGTTCAATATAATTCACAAACATTTTATATATATTCAATTTAGTCTATGGATATTGAATCCAAGAATATAATAATCCAATGATTAGATTGAATATTTGTTGATAATTTAAAAATCACATTGAATAAATTAAAAGCCTAGAGACAACATTACCCATTGAACCGAATTTTAGTGACTTTTTATATCATTTTCCCTTCATGTATATTCTATTTCTTATTGGCACCTTACATCTTCTATCACATTGAATTAATTTCCTTTCATACTCTTGATTTTAGATGATTCATTACCTTTTTTTTTCCTTCTTTCCCTTTTGTTTCTATTTTGGTAGAGGTGACACTGTTAATGCTCCTCCCAAATAATATTAATTAAGGTTAAATGTGGGGTCACTCTTGATGTGAGACTATTTCTTGCCGAATTTCCTTTGTCTTTGGTTTTTGCCTTTTCTTTCTCCATTTGGAACAAAATTGGTGTCCCTCTTTTCCAAAAATAGTTTATTTGGGAGGTAGCTAACTCAATATCGTGTTAATAAGTTTGTATTAGGAAACTATTATTTAGAAAATGACCTAAGTCCAAGTAAGAGCGGAAAGACTCTATTTACTAATTTTAGTATGCATTTCGTTAATTAAAAATTTAATATACATCATTACATTATAGTCTATATATTTTAACAATTCAACTTTTATTTCATTCAGTGAATCTATTAGTCCATTTTTCACTTATTTTTGGATTGATACCTTTAAAAACCCCAAACTAGTACACCTATAACAAATTTACTTCAAACTTAATTTTTGATCCCTAAAAATCACAAACCGATACACTAGTGATAAATTTACCCTAAACTAATTTTTTTGAATGTCAAAAACCTCAAAATTGGTAAATTTGTTGTAACATCCTGAATTTCAATCCATCTCGAGATATATGAAATGGTTATTTTATCAATGCGCTGTTAGTTACGTTTACTCTAAATTGACTTCTCATGAGTTAACTGATTAATCGGAAAGGTAATTAAGGATCAATACATGTACGACCAATTAATTCAATCAGGGATATGCCGCTCAACCATAAGGATCAAAGGGGAATGATACCACGTTGTTACAATCTAATTAGCGAATAGAAATAAATCGATTCGGCAAAAATACGAGGTCAGATTGCGAGTGATTCCACACGACTTCGATATTGACTGTGAATGACGTTAAATCGATTTCATTTTGGCTTTGTACTCAGCATGGGCAATTAATCTCTCATGATTATATGATAATCGAGGATCGCCCTGATTTGAATAGGCACGATCGTGGATTGAAAAACTATCAACAATGGGTCAAACGCGTGAGAGCTCTTAAACACCGCTCGGTAGTTAGGTTGTACTAAAGTCACGATTGATCAATATTAACCATGAATTTCAATCCGATTTCGGACATTGAACTTTTAGAGGTGTTGAGATTAAAATATTGGACGTTGCCTCATTAATTCTCTAATTTAACAATAAGCTTGAAAATTATCGGAAAATGATTCAATAGGCTGAAAAATTAGAACCAAGATGAGATGGACCAACCGAAGGCCCAATGGGCCTTGCGCCAATTAAGGTTTGGTCGAGTGGACCCCAAGCCAAGCCCACCAAGCCCAAGTGGGCCCAACTTCAAGCCTTGAGCCCAATTGCATTTTCTAACCCATTTCTCCACAATTTGAGCCCAAACCAATTTTATTCAAGCCCGTATAAAATCTTGGCCCGTATATGCGTATAGTACGGTATACTATACTTGAAAATTACCATTTTACCCCTTCGAGAAGACACATTGAAATATTGGGGACAAAAGCCAAGAAAGTCAATGAAATTATGAAAACACTCTTTTACACACAACCCGTCGAACCTGGACCGCATAATTAAGGATGTTAGGATGGTGTTGAGAAATGATCAACCTTGAATGCGAGATGCGATGTAGAGCCTTTCTCAACCCCGAAATTTCTTTCTCGATGTCAAAATGTTTATCCTTGTCTGGAAACCGCATGACTATAGATTTTCTTTGACAAGCCGGAGCTAAGAGGACCCCGACCTTTGTACGCGAGACTGCGACTAGTTGGATCATTCCTTTTAGCTCTAATTTGCTAAGCCCTATAGTTTATGTGTCGAGCCTCATGTCTCATGTGTATGTCTATGTGATTGCCATTTTTCCTTCATGAAGTAAGTATTCTTACCTTACACTATGCAATCTATTTATTTTGTCATTTTTTGGGTCCATGACAAAAGGTCAATTGTATATAGAGAAGAGTCACTAGATTGTTTTTATGTTCATGTCTAGGAGTTCAATTTCAATTTTAGAGTATTATTTCAATTTCTTAAACTGATGTTTTAGGAATTTAATTCCCTAAGAAGTCACTTTCATTTCTTAGATTAATGTCTTTGGAATTCAATTTCACTTAATAAAAGCGGCTAGATCTTTGTCATGGACCGGCATGTTCCATATGCGATGCTTATGTGTTTTTCCTTTCTTACGAAAACGGGCCATCTCGTTCACCCATCATTCACGAGATTGAAAAGCAAGAATGGCTGAGCAGACTGAGTTGCGCGAACGTATTGATAAAATGGAATATCAAATGAATCAATGCTTTGCCGCAATACAACAAATGACAACCGAGTTTAAAGAGCTTCGAAAGCAAGTTAGAGCCTAGAAGTCACACCTCCTGGAACTACAGCACTTAAGCATAAAGTTGATCATGGCCAATCAATGAGTTTGATGACGACATGCCCCCTTAGAAGTGATGTCATTGTCGTGGAAGGAAAGGCCAAAACTCATAAGGTCTTTAAAACGGAGAGCAGGA
This sequence comes from Angophora floribunda, assembly GCA_014182895.1. Taxonomy (NCBI): domain Eukaryota; kingdom Viridiplantae; phylum Streptophyta; class Magnoliopsida; order Myrtales; family Myrtaceae; genus Angophora; species Angophora floribunda. Next base: position 14,107,913 of record CM024710.1, read on the forward strand.
TGAACGCTTTGCAAAGCTTGAAGAGAAAGTGAAACAATTGCGGTTTGCAAAGTTCACTCCCCGATTGATTTGTCTGTTTATGAGAAAGGTCAACACGCCAAACAAATTTAAGATGCCAGAATTCGAGAAGTATAATGGCACTTCTTGCCCAAAAGCTCACCTCTGAGATGTACCATGTGAGGATGGTCCAACATATCAAGAATGAACCCCTTATGATCCGTGGTTCCAAATGAGCTTGGGTGGGCCCAAGTCCCAGTTGGGAGGAATTATGTTGAATGCTATAAAGAAGTGATGTAAAGGGGATAGTGATCGAATACCTCAACCTTATGAATATGCTGATAATAAGACTTCCTTGGTCCTATGACCTGGATGTTGACCTGGTTACAAGTGCGGTCGAGTTTATGCTCAAGCGATACTCAACTTCAAAGCCTATTCTGAAGAGGCTAAAGAATTTCTTGCTCAAAGCAAGTGAGTATAATGTGGTCGATCAATTACGGAAAATCCTCAAATCTCTTTGCTTGAGCTCTTGCAAACATCTCCCACACATCGAAGTCTCTAATGAAGGTGTTGAGTGAAATTCATGTACCGATGTCACGGGACAAAAAAAAAAAGGGAAAACCGCTACCTCCTCATTTTTGCCGTTTTGGTCCCGCTAGAACAATGCGGGATAATAGAGAGGTGATGGATACCCTAGGGCAGCCGAGTGGCAAATTTGACTATTATGCTACTCGGCTCCCCTCATTGACCCCCGTGACATTGTCTCGGATGGGTGGGGTGGAATGGATGATGTTGATACCTCCGGGGGAGAGGAGAACACCGATGATGCATTGGAAGGAATCATTAACCTATTTGATGACTTCCTTATAGGTGCCATTGAAGAAGAACCTTCGGAGGAAGCGGGCGCTAGCCCACAAGAGTACAATCTTGCAGCAGTAAACAATGTGAAATGCCGGAGAAGCCAAGGAAGTGGAGATAGGGGCAAATCTCCCTGAAGAAGAGGCCAGATAGGTTACCTTTCGCACTAATGGCATATCGGACGTCAATTCGTCTTGCTTGTGGAGATGGAGATCCCCTCTCTGAGAGTCTTATCCCAGGTGGAATTATTCGAGGCAGAATGGATGAAGCAAAAGTATGAGCAGTTGAACCTAATTGATGAGAAAAGGCTTAAAGCTCTTTGCCATGGTCAATCATACCAACATAGAGTAGCCAGGTCCTTTAGGAAGTACGTGTGAGCATTTCAAGGAAAATGATCTGGTCTTGAGGGAGGTTATTACCAATTTTCCTAATCCTGGGGGCAAATTCACTTGAATTACAGTGGCCCATAAGTGGTAAGGAAGGTACTCCTGATAATGAATGAATTGCAAGTCAGTTTCTCCTTTTTTTTTTTTTTTTTGTGTTGCATTATCATTTTTAAGGCGAAATAAATTGAATGTGTCAAGTGGGATACATTGGAATGATGAAAAGGCAAGCCTTCCTAAACACTTTCCCATACACTAATCGCTAGTGAGTTGAGCAGAAAGATTCCATGCTTACAAGGCAAAAAGAGTTTTCTCGATGAGAGGCAATTCATTTCTCTATCCCAAACACTGCAAGAGATCCATTGTTTAACCCCTTTGAGCCTCATACACTTGTGAAGATTTCTTTCAAATTACCCTTGTCAAGAACCACCCCATATTGGGGCAAATTGGAGGTAAGTTGGCATCACGTGGCGAGGAAAATAGATAGAAATTGTCTTGCTCTCACTTGCATCAATCTTTGGGTATCTTATTGCAAATGAACTCAAACAATAATCCAAGTGCCTTAGGATGACGAAGAGCAGTTTTTTCTCTATCCTATACACGTATATCCATTGCATAGCCCTCTTGAGCCTACAAACTCATTTCTTTGAACCCGTTGGTGATCATCTCCCTCACCTAATCATTCAAGAAGCAGCAAGGTCTAGAGTGCCAACAAAAATGTGAAGACCTTCAAAAGTCCAAATGAAAAGATTGATGCATTGTAGAAGGCGATCATGAAAAGCAGTGTAAAGGAAGGGGAAATTGGACTTGGCTTCTTGTTTTTTCTCTCTCTTCCTCTCTCTCTCTCTCCTCATTTCTCTCCCTCCCCTTTGTGCAGCCCACACTCCCACGTTTCTCCCCCTCTTCCTCACTTTTTCTCCCTCATTTTCTCTATTTTCCTCATGTTTTCTCCATGGTTCTTCCCCTTGGATGCCCCCTTGACCAATCGGGCCACCCTCACATGCAATCTTGGCCGCCTTGCCATTGTTTTGGAGCCACCGTGCTACTGTGGTGCTCCCTGTCTAGGGCCGCCCAAGCTGCGCCTCTCTCTCTCCTTTGCGGTTCTCACCTCACCTGGAAACCGCGTTCACTAAGACCCATTTTTGCTGAGCACCTTCGTGACATTTTGGATGTGGCCATGCATAGCCTTTGCCACCGCCGCCACACTTGTGCCCTCGGAATCGTCGCCGGGTGAGTTTACATTCTAATCCCTCGATTAGTCCGTTAAACTTGCTTAGGGTAGTTAATTAGGGTTAATGCTAGCTTAGGGGGTTTAATTAAGTTGTATTAGCTCTAAGATAGGTGGTTAGATAAATGGCTAAGATTAGTTTAGGTTAATTTTGCTTATTGTGCTTAATTGTGATTATTTGTGGCTTATGTGTTAATTAATCATGTTTAGCTTAAATGGATTGATTAATTGTTTTAATTAATGATTTGTTTAATTTTTGAATTTAATGTTTTAATTATTGAATTATGAAATTACACTGTTCACGATGACTGTTCACGGCACTGTTTATCTGAAAGTGAAAATGTGCATAATTTCATGTGGCTTGATCTTATGATATGAATTGGATGTGGCATTGCATGAACATCCACTTGAATTATATGGTTTTCATAAAAGAAAGGGGAAAAATGATTTGTCCAAGGGACACCGGAAATGGACCACTTTTATGAGAAATGTTTTGAGGTTTTATATGCAAACATGTCTGTATTGGCTAATGCTCAAAGATAATAAGTGGATTGTGGTGGTATGCTTGCGTGATCACTAAGTTGAACCCGCCACCCCAGCTGTAGTTCGGGGGGTGATAGTCCAATTTATCGGAAACCCAACGGGGGTTTGGATGCAGAGTCGCGATAGAGGTCGGACCCATGCTCTTTTAGAAATGCCTTCTTTGGAGAGTATCCTTTGACATCACCGCGCCTCAAGGGGGAAGGCGATGCCTGGCTATACCAGTAGACACCAAAGGAAGGGCATGGAAGGATATGGTTGCGTCTCTACGGAAGAAGGGTACTATAGCGCCGTAGTGCCTTGGTTGTAGCCCGATGGGCAGTAATAATGGGAACACATGTGGATGCAAGAGTGCATAAGAAACATGGCATCATTGATTCCAATTATGCGTGATCACATTATTTACGGCACGCACACATGAATTGATAATGTGCAGGGTGTGGCAATAGCCAGGTGAGATCGCTTGTGACGCGATTTGCATGTGATTGATGAACTGCATTATCTAATGACCATGTGCATTGCGTGTATTGTAATGACATATAATGTGCATTGTATGTCATAGTGAGTAAGGTTTCATGCGAATCGACTATTTGATTATTGGTTGACCATGTCTGTTGTTTGGTTGCTAGTTGCATTGTTTATGGCACGCATGAAAATTTATACCGTGCAGGGTATGGCATGACTGAGTAAGGATGCCTACAAGTCGATTGATTACTAATTGTTTCATATGGGGTTGCCTAGGTAGATCACATTTATAATTAAAGCAAGCGAAGATTGCTTTGCAATTAATCTACCGTAGTGATGAGAATTGTACTTGTTAGGAACCTTGAGGCAAGTTGGTATCCTAATTAGGGCTTAGGGCGATAACTCACTGAGATAATATCTCACTTGTCGTTGTTAACAATTTTTTAGGTTTGTAGTTGTGGCATCTGTATTGCCATGGTTTGGGAAGACTTGGAGCATGTCGTGGAGGGCAACATATTGGTGTGCCCAATGGTTGAAGGAAGTAGATTAACCCTGTTTAGTATTTTGATGGCTATAAAGGAAGTCGCCCGATTGAGGGGTTTGTGTATAAACTTCCTAGGGTTAATTAGTTCAAGAATGAAAATGATGTTACTGTTGTTGTTGGTGGTCTTTCTGCTATCCCTGTTATTTATTGACTGGTTGTTATTGAATTGCTTCCGCATGCGTTTAATCGCAAGATAAAAAGAATAGTCGATGACGCATCTTGAGAAGTCGCATTCATTTGACCAAGGTGAAGGGATTATCGTGTGCTCGAGATTCGGGGCGTGACATTTGTGACAAATATACCATCCGTTAAATTAGATTAATACTATACAAAATCACAAAATCGTTATAATTATGACAAATAAAGAGTAAAATTCCAAACTGATATATTAGTTAACTGTAATGTATCATCCAATTTAATAATTTGACAATAAAATTTAACGGACACTAACTAACGGTAAATTTGTCATAAGTATACTAATTTGAGGTAAATATTTCAAAGGTGTACCGGTTTAGGTTTTTTGTGGTCGAAAAATTAATTTGGGGTAAATTTGTCACAGACGTATCAGTTTGGCGTTTTTCAGGATATTAACCATTTATATTTCATGACATCATTGTGTCACGGGCGATCGTTTGGGATCGTTGACCGTGCGGCGACTTAGGCTATTTTGGATCGTTCGGGATCGTTGGGGCCTAAGCCAAGCCTTCTTCGGATCGTCCGATCACTCACTCACCCGGATCGTAGAGAGAGAGAAACTAGAGAGAAGCTCTGAACAAAAGAAAGGAGTTTAGATTGCTAATGTTGGATGATCCAAATGAGATGGGAGGGCGCCCCTTTTATACTTGAGGCCCTCAGATTACAACCATTGATTTAGTTTCGATCCGGCGAACAAGATCGTATTTCCCCAACTGCCTTAATTGCCGTATCTTCTGCCCCTAAGAATATTCTAAGAATATGTTGGGAATATTCTAAGAATATTTTGGGAATATTCTAGGGATATTCTGGAATATTCTAGAAGACTCAAGAAAATCCCGCCCCTAAAAATGTTCTGGAAGTGCTTGGGTCCTCCGAGGGGCATTTTGGTCGTTTATCCTCGATTACGAATGCCCCATTGACCACGAAAACCTCTGCTCCGTGACATTCTCCCCCACTTATTTGAGCGACGTCCTCGACGCTCACGGCATGAGGAGAGTTCTTTTTGGCACGAGCTCTTTCCCGCTTCTTCCTATTTCGCTTGGCCCTAACTGACTCGAACGGTACCTCGAACGGCTTCTCGAACGATTGGTTGAGTGGCTTCACGATTGGTTGGGCGTACGATCCGGTACGCGGCACGTACTCCACGTCGGGGAAGAGGGCTTCAATTGGCATGTTGTGAGTTGGCGTAGAAGGTCCCAACTCTACCTTCGGCTTCTTAGTTGGTGGTGTCTTCGATTGTTGATCGGCCATCCGCTTGGCCGCCTTCAAGTGCTTGTTGAGGAGATGGACCGCAACAATCGTCTTGGTGTTCATCGCCCCTTTGAGCATTGGCACCATGGACGGACACTTTGGGTCGAGCACTATGATGCACTTGGACCCCATGTCGATCATGGCTCGCGCTTGGTCAAGAACTGCATTCCCAAGATGAGGTCGTAGTCATCGAGCGGAACTACTTCGAACGGGAGTTTGCCCTTCCATCCGCCAATTTGGACTTCGACCTCAGGGGTTGTGCCTCCACTTGCAAGGTCTTCCGAGTTGACGGTTTTGAATCGCCTTCCGTTCGGCATCACTTCCAAGCCCAACTTCTTTGCGACCTAGGTCGCCATGAACACGTTGGACGCACCCGTATCGACCAAGGCATAGAGAGTGATTCCACATACCTCAAGTTCAATGAAATACATGTCCGTTTGCTCCTTCTTCTTGGGTAGTGGTTGAGCTTGCATAGAGTTGAGAGTCATCCCACCATGTCGGATTTGACGCGTCTCCTCCTTTGGCCGTTCTTCTTCTTCGGCAGAGAGGATGGCATTGACTCGATGCTTTTGCGGACATTTTTGTGTCCAATGATTCCCCTTGCAAATGAAACAAGGAGCGGGCGGAGGTTGATTGTACTTACTTGTCAAGTTCTCTTGTGATCGACCTCCATGGACGGGTTGTTTGGACGAGCCTTCTCCCCAAGTCCTTCGGCCACCTTGATCCTTGGGCCCACGGGAGTTGTCTCCACCTTCGTCCTCGGAGGAGCGATCCGACCTCCAATCCCTCGATCGATGCTTCGTTGAGTTGAACTTGTTGAGGTTGATGAGTGATTCGGCCACGGTTAAGGCATTCGGAAGACTTCTCACATCCCGACGCATCAGCTCTTGTTTTGCCCAAGGCTTGAGTCCATCCAAGAACGCTCCGAAAGCCTCCTCTTCTCCAAGATTGTTAATTTGGAGCTTGAGTTCGGTGAATTCCTTCACGTACTCTCGAACCGTACCTTGTTGTTCGAGACGATGGAGCTTGCTACGAGCTTCTTGTTGAGCAAACTCGGGGAAGAAGTATTCTCGAAACTCCTTCACGAAGTCATCCCATGTCTCCATAGGATGGGCACCGCGCTTCATCTCATCACACCTATTGCGCCACCATAACATTGCGGTATCAGTAAGGAAAATCGTAGCAGTTCGTACCTTAACATTCTCGTGTTGGATGTTGGCAGCTCCGAAGTACTGCTCCATGCTCCATACGAAGTTGTCCACCTTTTTGGCAGATCGATCACCCTTGAACTCCTTGGGCTTCGGCACCTCTATCTTGGGCACCGCTTGGGTAGGCATCGCTCCGTTTGCGATGCTCGGTTTGCATAGGGCGAGCTCTGCCTTGAGCTCTTGGATCTCCACCTTCATGGCTTCAACCTCATCCTGTCGGGGGTTCTCCTCTTGCATTACGCGAACACATTCCCTCAAGTCGTCGATTGAGGTCTCGAGGTCATCATCCTTCGCTTGAAGAGGGACCGTCGCATCGTTGATGGCGTCCGTGAAGTCTTTGCGAAGGGAGCCTTCAACCTCCATGATCCGATCTCGAACATCATCGAGTCCGTCAATGAGATCAGCTACGGCACTTCGCATTTTCGCGAACTTCTCATCAAGCGCGGCAATGGGTTCCGACGAGGTTTTCTTGCTTCGGCTTTTCTTGCTCTCCATCCACAATAGATTCTCATCAAGCGCGGCAATGGGTTCCGACGAGTCTCTCGACTTGGGCAACCTCTCCATCCACAATAGCTTCTTGGCTCGACATTCTTTTGAATAGCTCCTCCTCGGATCTCTCTTCTTTTTGCTCTGATTCCACTTGTCACGGGCCGATCGTTTGGGATCGTTGACCGTGCGGCGACTTAGGCTATTTTGGATCGCTCGGGATCGTTGGGGCCTAAGCCAAGCCTTCTTCGGATCGTCCGATCACTCACTCACCCGGATCGTAGAGAGAGAGAAACTAGAGAGAAGCTCTGAACAAAAGAAAGGAGTTTAGATTGCTAATGTTGGATGATCCAAATGAGAGGGAGGGCGCCCCTTTTATACTTGAGGCCCTCAGTTACAACCATTGATTTAGTTTCGATCCGGCGAACAAGATCGTATTTCCCAACTACCTTAATTACCGTATCTTCTGCCCCTAGGAATATTCTAAGAATATTTTGGGAATATTCTAAGATATTTTGGAATATTCTAGAAGACTATTCTGAAAACTCCCGCCCCTAAAAATGTTCTGGAAGTGCTTGGGTCCTCCGAGGGGCGTTTTGGTCGTTTATCCTCGATTACGAATGCCCCATTGACCACGGAAACCTCTGCTCCGTGACAATTGCATGATGTTTTAAAAAAATACTTTAAAAGTTTTAAAATATGAGAAAGTTAAGTACATCATAAATTTTAAACATCCACTATTATCATGCAAAAAAAAAATGCTCCCTAAATCATTATTAGATAGGATAGTATCTTGCCTTGATTACAAGGTATAAGGAGACGTTGATAAGAAATTATGGGTATTGTGATGACAGTATTAGACAATCCATTCAAATCATTTGCAAACACATATTTTTTTCAAATCTAAATGCATCAGAATTTTCATAGAATATTGATGAAAAGACCATTATCCACTGCAATAATAACAAACATAAGCAATGTAATAAAAGATATTGTCTGTTCTACTACATAGCTCCCCTAAAAAAGGTTATTATTCTCTCAAAAAAAAATATTTTACTTGAATCAGACAGTAAAATTTATCAATTACATCAATGAGAGATGCATTAGTCACTTAACACATACACACACACACACACACACACACACACACATATATCAATGAATAATTTTCAATATTTTTAGTGCTAGTAGCTCCATATGAACTTGTTGACATGATTAATGGTTGTTAATAAATACTTTTAAGCAATTTGGGTTCTCTTCAATATTGCCTTCCCATAGTGACTACACTACAAAAACCAATACAATGAAAGGTGAATAAATTGTGTATAATACATTCACCAACCACAATGTCCAATCTTTGAGTAAATTTTGGTCAATTTGTACTGAAAATTGAAGTCGAAAAATTCACAATCATGAAAATTATCTAGGGTAATAAAATTAATAATTAGTGAAATAAGTTTAGAAGAAGACAAAACATGAAGGAACCATTGAAATGTAATGGTAGGGAAGAAACGACTGTAGTGAAAAAAAAGTTGCGTTAAAGGGATGAGGGCAATTTTGTTTTTAAAAAATTCAAACAAAAGAATAAGAAGAAAAAAAGTAAAAAAAATCTTAAATCAAGAGTGCAACCCGTAAGAGATAATATAGTCAATTCAATGTGATTAGGAGGTGTCAAAAGCCAATAATGGAGCAGAAAAAATACATTCTTTTCTTGGAGCTAGCTAAAATAATTTTAAGCCGGCTATTTAGATATGATAATAGATATCAATAATAATTTACAAAGTTGTTGCACTGAGCTTAAATTATTTTTTTATGCATTCACCTTTTAATTTTAACTTGAAGAAAGACTACGAAAATCGATAGATTTTAATTGTACAATGACTACCTAACTTTCAAGATTACATCCAATGCATTGACTCAGCCTAATTTGCTAATATTTAGTGTTGCCTTGCTATAAAAGCAAATTTCGTCAAGCACATGTTTTGAGTCAAGAAATTGTGGTGAAAATGAATGCCAGTAAATTAAATTTAATAAAAAAGAATTGAAAGACTCAAATAAGAAATTTAGTAAAATTGATAGTAATTTCAATTGTTTAAGAAATATAATTCTTTCAACTTATTTTTCTTGTTGCCAAATAAACATGAAAGACGGATATAGAAACTACATTAATCTCGTGCTTCTGGTTAATGGAGTCCAATGAAGCATGACTTGATTCTCCATCATGCTGACCTTTGGTGACATGAATCTATGCTCAAATGAGCGCGGGCATGGCAGATGAAGTTTTCGATAAGCCAAGCTAGACTCCACTAAAAAGTTTCGCCACCATCCTTTGTTTATGATAACCAAAATGCATGATTATAAGAGTCCAATTACATGGAGGCTCTTAAAATAACCTAAGATCCACCAATCAGTCCAGGTTCTGACATGTATAGGTGGCCCCTACCTAACGTAGCTTGCAACGCAATTTGTGCGCTTTATCGATGACCTTTCATTATTGAGGTAGGAAATCCTGGGTGCCCTAATTGAGTACACCAACTCCAGGGGTAGCTTAGATAAAAAGCGATGGTCGATTGTAGATATTCATAAGTAATTTCCATTATCAATATGCTGACGGTAATATCCTACTTTTGATCTCTATACTTGCATTTTTTTTCCAATCAAGTTGTTGAACTTTTTATCTATCTAACCAAGTTTTTGAGCTTGCATAATTTTTGATCGTCTGACTTCAAATTTAGTTAATTGGAACTTACGTGCTGTTGGAACTAATACGAGTTTTGGCTTGAAAAGCTTGAATTACAATGGTTGTGTCAAAAAATTTCCTTTCTCAAGGTCTGCTTATGATATTTATTTTCAAGTTTGTGAGTTAATAGCCTGCATGGCAGAAGGTTTTTCCACACCCGACTCTTGCTGGCTTCTACGGATACATTAGCACTAAAAAAGCGAATTTGAAGCCGAAGGAACTTGATTTTAAAAAAAAATACCTAAGTTCAAGAAATGGATTTGCCAATAAAAGTTCAAGGGCTTGATTGAAAAAAATACACAAACACAAAAACAATAAGTGAACTTTTACTACGTCTATTTAGCCGCATATTGTGATAAACCATACAACCAAAATCATCCCTCTCTTGAGGTCGAGAAGCTACATCGGATAAATGAGATCTCACTTGTCTCTTTTTCTTTTTTTCTTTTTTTTTTTTCTTTTTCTTGGGCCAAGATGAGCATACTTCCCAACAACAAATAAATGGAGCTCCCAAGATATTGCGCTCAGTCCCACATCAAAAGGGATAGGTTCCGAAGTGATCCATCATGCATAATATTTGTCATTTAAGCTTTGTTTGTCAGGCTTTGTTCATGTGAACTGAATCGGGGCATTACTAATAGTATAATTTGTTTGAGATAAGAAGTCACATGCCATATCACCTCCTCTTTCCAATGCTGATAGGCCATTGTCACGGAGTGCCGAGAACCGCCATTATCATCCACCATACTATCATTGTTGTCCGTGCGCCGGAGCTTGCAACACCTCCCCCCAACACCACCCCTCCCCTCTTCCCTCTTCCCTCTCTCTCTCTCTCTCTCTGCACGCGGGCTAGGCATGAAGGTTGGTCGAACAGGAGTTCAAAGCCTTCAACTTAAGGTACGTAGATCTAAGGTTTACGCTTCAGCCAACCACAAAGAGATAGCGAACGGGAGACTTTGGTGGTGGTGGATCAACAGTCTGGCTGTTCGCAGTTGCATTGGTGATCGTGTCGGCGAATCAAGGTTAGGGGTGGTGGCGGCAACACGGTGGTCAGCTGGGGGAGGAGGGCAATGGTGATGGAAAAATCTTAATAGAAAACAAAATAGATGCTTATTTATTGATTATCCCAAACAGACGAATGGGTATTGCTTATATAATTCGAGCTAATATCCCAAACAACCTTTGACTTTAAGTTCAATTCCAATTTTACTCTATTTTATTATTATTTTGGTCTAGTAAAAATTTCCAACTTTCATTTTAAACCCAAATTTGCCCATTTATCCAAAAATTATCACTGATTTCTTTGATATCATCGATATCAAGGAGTTGCTATTGTTCTTTAAAAGATGAGTATCGATGAAAACTCAAGTTATGATAATGAACTTTTAACTACTTGATGTGAATAATTTTGAGCAAATTAGTGGCAATTTTTGGACATGTGGACAGATTTAGGAATTTTCATAAGACAAAAAAATCAGGCCAGAGCTGATACTATAAAAGTTTGGGATATTTTTAGAAAATTAGGCCTATATAATTCCAATAAACAAGAGGCTTTGATCAATAAAAATGTGATTTTTCTTGGAAAAAGAAACTTCGCAATCAAGGACGATGTGATTATACTTCTGGAACTAAAGGAAACTTCAAGAGGTTTTCATCAATTGAAATGTGGAAAATTATAAATTTTTAATCACAGATGATATAATTAATCTTCTGGAACATGAATCTTCTGCTCAAAATGACAAAGAAAAGGATCGCATTAAATAGGAGCAACACATCTCCAGTTCTAAATTGTAAGAGTAACGAGCCTCTTGTGAAAATTACTCTTTCGAATGAAATTTCTTTGGTAAGTGACAAACACACAAGTGGAGGTGAAGGTAAACATTTTTTTTTTTTTTTCGGAAAAATAACAAAAATGGTCCTTTAACTATGACTAAATGTGTAATGTAATCCTTAAATTTTTAATTTATTCAATGTGGTCCTTGAACTCTAACCCAATATGCAATATTATCCATGAATTTTTAATTTGTTTAAGGTAGTCCCTGAACTTTTGAAACATGTTCAAACTAGTCCATAACTCTATGAAAATATTCTATATTATTCCTGAACTTAAATTAATGGAATAATAATATTGATTATTTTTATATAATTTAGGGCTAGTTTGAACATTTTTCAAAAGTTTAGGAACCAATTAAGGGATGACATTGTATATTGGGCTAAAGTGCAGATATTACATTAAATAAATTAAAAATTCGAATATCACATTACATATTGATCATTTATGTCATTATCCTATTTTTTCCCAAACAGAAGTAAAATTTTATCCTTCATGCACGTCACGTGCAGCCTTTATGGACTCTTGTGATAGTCCCATTGATAAATTCTTCGTAGATGAGTTCCGTAAGTCAAATCGCCCTTCTCCAATCAATTCGGGACACTAACATATGTCTTCCTTTATACTTTCCTTGAATCTATTTTTATGCTATTAGCTATCTAGTGATTCTTATCCAAATAGGAACTGCTGATTTACAAGTATCATTAACTACAGAATTTAGTGAGCGGTGCCAAATCTTTTTATGAATTGCTTCTTTTGCCTCTTTCGCTGTCAAAGTGCCTATGGTACCAGTTCATATTTGGTTACCCAAAGCTCATTTAGAGGCATCTATGGTAGGATCTATCATCTTGGTAGGAATTCTTTTAAAATTAGGAACTTCCTGGTTTCTAAGATTTTCAATACCCATATTTCCCGAAGAGACACTTTCTTTCACTCCAAGCGCGATTGTTATAGATTCTTCCTTGAAATTTGATCCTCCATGCACGTCATGTGCAGCATTTATGGACTTTTGTGATAGTCCCATTGATAAATTCTTCATAGATGAGTTCCGTAAGTCAAATCGCCCTTCTCCAGTCATTCGGGACACTAACATATGATAATCCAGGATAAACCTAATGTCTTTGGATCAATAAATTAACTCCATCAATGTTATAAAAAAAGGACAAAACAAATTATTTTTTTATTAACTTCAACTGATTATTATAGGATGGACATTAGTAAGAGACTGAATTTCGACGCTTGCGTATATAATATTTTTTTTTCTAATTATGTTCCATCTCACTTTCAGGAAATTTCAAAAAAAAAAAAAATATTGACAAAAGAAGAGGGGAAGCTTCGAGGAAATTGAGGGGTGAGGACCCACTCCTCAGCACGTCGCGTACGTTATATTTGACGATTAAAAAATTGAGATGGAAGCTTCAAGGTTAATCATCTTCAAACACGATGAAATTCCCCAACTGACAAAAATCAAAGTCAAATAAATTATAAAACTTAATTACTTGCCGACATCAAACATTTAATTACATTTAATTATATACATAAAGGAATAAATTAACAAGTTACCAGTCAACTCATCTCTAGTCTCTAAGCTAGTTGAGGTTATCTTGTCAATCTGGGATTGTCTCCTTCAAGCGATTGGCCGATGCTTCGGATCGAACTATACATCTTCGAACAATTTATCCAACTCCTATTTCTTGGAAAATGTCATACCTTTGACCTCGTCTTGTCTCGACGTCATTGTCGCGTGGCAATGACTTGTCCCGATAGAAACTGGCTTTTCCCTGTTGTGGATATGAAAGGGAACTGGGTTGGAAGGAACAGCAAAACCAATGAAGTTTCCCAATCACATATTAATTACAATAATGAAGGGATTAGCGATGTCCGTAAGCTTGTAAGGATTCTACATTTTGATGCTGCTCCTTAAGAAGCGTAATGTTTCAAATCCTCTTCGAGGCGATCGCTATAGAGTCAAGTCACATGAAAACAGCCATTCCTTTCAATTTTTCTAGTCCAAACACGGACAATTTGCCATTGGAATAAGATGGACGATTTGTTTTTGATCGGATGGGTCAAAAACAACTCGGTGGGTTTAGTGCAACGTAAAAGACACAACCCCCACCAAGTCAAGAAGTAGACGTAGTAGATGGGTCGGAATTGCCTGCCCTATACTCTTCACCTATTAGCTCCTACCGAGTCCAAGTCATTCTTTCCTCGAAGCAAACAAAAGGGGAAAAAAATATCTTCTTCCTGATTTATGTTTCTTACCCTCAAATAATCTTTTTTCTTTTGTTAAATTTATACGTAGGTCCCGGCCAATCAAAATGGTTTTTGATTAAATGGTTAGTTAAAGATGGGGTGGGTTTAGTTACCTTGGAAACCCCAATCTATTTTTGAAAGAGAGGATATTGAAGTTGCAATAGCCAGAGAAAAGTTTTTTTTGTCGCGCTGTTAGGTGGACTACTCTATTGGCAAATTTCTAAAGGAATATGCTCTTAGTATAATGATGTCCATTTCCAAGCCATACTTCTATGACCTTGTCAAATTTCTAAAGGAATATGTTTTAATATAATGATGTCCATTTCCAGCCATACTTCTGTGAATAATTTAGAAGGGTCATTTTCTTTTAAAAAGCAACTGATTTTAACTCGAGTTTAGTTCTATCTGAGGGTGCGTTTGTTTCAATGAAAGTAGTTTCTTTGAAAGTGTTTTTCGGACTTTCCGTTGTTTGTTTTTCTAAAGACGGTTTGGTCAATGGAAAATACTTTCAAGTTAATATAAATATTATGTATTATTTTAGGAAAATGAATTCCTATGCATGGGAAGGGGAAATCATTTTTCCTCTTTATGAGGTCTTTAGGTCATTCTCCTTTTGTTAGTTCAAATGTTATTTAATTATTTTTCAAATACGATCCAAATGCTTGAAAACATTTTCAATCTCATATCATCAAACACAAGAAAACAAATCATTTTCATGATTTCCTGGAAAACATTTTCCACAAATGGTACAATTTTCACAAAATAAACGCACCCTAAACTTTTTTTTTTTATCTATTAACAATACTAGCTTTATATCAAATCTCAATTTTGATCTAATTTTTTATCTCATAAAAAATACAAACTTTAATAATTTATCAAAATAAAAATCTAGAGACGTTTTCCCTCTCTCCCGACTGCATTATCGTTCCTTCCTCTTCATGGTTGTTACATCTTCATGATCGTCGCCCATTGCACATCACCACCACATCACATCACTCTCTGCCTCCGGTCGTAACCACCGCTAGAAATGAAGAGTAGGCGAAGGGATTGAGGTGGCATGGGGCGCAAATAACGACATGAAGTCATGATATGGATAGTAAGATGATCGATTCTAAATTGATTCCTACCCTGAAATCGAGAAATTAGACATTTTTCCACCAAGGATCCAATTGCTTTTTTTTTTTTTTTTGTTTCTTCTAGAACTTTTCTTTTTAACAACCCTTTTTCTGCTTTCACATTCAAGTGTCTCCTCATAATTGAATTTTGCATAGCTCATAAATGGTACTTTTCTTTTCTTGCGCCGATTGAAAGTGCACACTTTTAAGCGATCCTAGAGTTTTGGAAAGAACTGGTGTATGCAAATTTCATATGATTTATGTTCTTTCACAGGAATCTTCATCTCCAAGAGACATCCCGATAATCATTATTGTTGTGGCTAGTGATATAACCTAGAGGGGATAACTAGATTATTTAACAAGACTAGACAACTTTTTGCGGCATTGAGTAGAATCAAGTTATATATATAGCCATGTGAGTCGTGCTTCTATCAAACAAATGAAATAATAAGTAAATGAGATAGAAATAGATGCATATAGATTTATAATGGTTCGGTTTAGAAAAAAGCATATGTCTATTTTTCCAGATTAACAGCCACCACAAAGCTAGCAGAAGGGGTAATTGACTTTGTCAGGTTTCGTACATGTTCCACCTAAAGTTTGGAACCTACACATTTGAACAAGTTCCTCATTTTTAAGAATCTAGAACCTACCTTACATAACCCGAAACTTAGAACCTACCTTATCATAGGTTCTAAAGTCTATTCCAAAGTCTATCTAGGCTCTACCTATATTATCAATGAACGATTACAGTAAATTATCACGTTTGATGACTATTACTTGCTGTTACCATTTATTGACTATAACTTATATTTAAACACACACAAAATATGAAACATTTACAAAGTAAAAATGTTAGTCATAAAATACAAGCTCAGACTAGTGGTTTCAAATTATATACTCATTATCGAACGCTATGAAATATCATAGAATCACACGAAGACATAGACCAAGAAAAATACAAAAACTTGTTCTTGTTCCAAGTTCCAAGTTACAAATTCTAGGTTCTAGAATCTGGAACTTGCTCATTGGAACAGGTTTCTTAATTTTTGGAACATAAACTTACCATGCATACCTTAGAACCTAAAACCAGACAGGTTCTCATTGATTGGGTTCTCAAGTTCCGAATAACTTGTCCAATTCTAAGTTCCAGATTCTATCCTATAACCATGCTCACCCCTATTTGATAGCTCTTGAGATGTTATAATTTTCGTTTGTTGCTTCTACCCAAAGTGGGTACATCACACTACTAAGAATAAATGCACTACTACAATACTTGTACACTTCTCAAAAGATTGACAATCAATGTATTACTCTCAATAAGCAAATTAACCGATCACAAAATATGTGAGGTGTTCTTGTAGCTCGTCTCTATCCACAATGTCTTGTACCGGTTCCTTTTGTAGTCATCGATCTTTGAGTTGACCGTCGCATGATCTTTAGATAATCAATGTAGCCATTGTTGTAATAAAAATGACTGGAGATTCGGTTGTCCATATAATAAGATCTTCTAGCAATATTGTCGCTTCCAAGAATAGAGTCTTCGAGTTACGAAATAATCATTGTCCAATGGTATGATGAATAATAGATTGGATTTTCTTTAGACAAATAATTCGTAATTCCAAGCTTGCGATTGGCTATCAGATTCTTTGAATGCATAATAAGGGTCAAGGAAAGTCTGGGTCTTCATTTTGTCACCTGTCCAAAAGTGATCGTCTGAGTTTCATATAAGACGTAGCTTCTATCAACTTTCCTTTGTTCTGCCCAGTGGTCCAGTTTGACAATTGTTGTGTTTATCAAAATCCATTGATTTTTCCTAAGTGAGTATGTGAATTAGACTTTCAAAGATCTTTTCACCTAGTGGTTTCTTCAAGTCCTCATGAACATCTCATTCTCTTTAACTCGTTCACCCTAGAGGTCCTTTTAGTCTTTCAAGTTATTTCACTTTGCAGTTATGATAATTTCATAGGTGTTGAGTCATCAATAGTCACCTCAACACAACACACGTTTATCAAATTGCAAATCGTAAGAGATAGTTTTGTCAGCATCCGAGAATGTCCTTCATGGATCATCAGGTAAGAACTTGATATAGTACTGGAGAAAAGGAGAACTTCCTCGATGTTTGTTCTCAAATTTTCACACTTTTGGGAGGATATACGGTGTTTCGTTAATCGGTGTGATTAATTTTGGACATCCCATATGCTTAGAAGAAGGAGCAGAGCAATTTATATTGAAACCAGTGAGATTAACGCATGTGAATAAGCTTAGACCCCACATAATGAAAACCAAGAAGCTCAAGTATCAGAAACAGGAATTTTAGTAGGATCGGAGAGACATGGTGAGACTCGATCACAACAACCTCACCAACATATTCGACAGAGCCGCCACCATCAATTCCGGCAGATTCACCAACACCAGCAAAAGAAATCAAGCGATAACAGCAAGAGGAAGGCCATTGACATCTAGGCGAGAGTGAGAGAGGGAGGTGAGATCACGAGGGAGGGCTGGAGGCAAGAGCTTAGCTAAAAGACCACTAAGAGTGAGATAAGGCAAGAGAGTCCAGAGGATTGTGCAAGGAGGCTAGGGTTTCTTTCTTTTCTCTTTGCCAGTTACTTTACTCGTTTAGAAGAGCGAAACATTATAAAAACAAAAAACAAAAAAAAGGAGAAGGACATTAGAAGTGTCATAAGTCGTGTACAATGCTCACTTTAGTGTTAAAACTTTTTGTCGGCTCACTTAACTACCAAAGGAGAAAAATGATCACTTAAATACCTCCAGCAAAAAATTCCAGCTAAAGAAATTATATGGCTTTTATAGTTAAAATTTTTATCTAAGGTCACATTTTTTCGACACTGAAGTGATTACTTTCAAACCTACCACACGGCGTCGTTTAGGAATTATATGCTAACTAGACATGCCGGCGAGCCATGTAAGATCGAGAAATTAATAAAATATGGCTATGTTGAATTTCTGGTGACCTAGATCGGAATTGGCACTTAAGTGATCGTTTTTTTAAAAATGACACTTAAGTGATCAAAGAAAACCTTTTGGCATTAAAGTGTGTACTCATACACAATTTATGGCACTTCTAGTGTCTTTTTCTTGAGAAAAAATTGTAGAGATACCTATTCAGTCTAGTTTCAGGTAAGGAACTGGAAACTGAATTGTTATTCCCTGTTTCAAATTTTGGAAATGGGAAATCACTCAAAATAGGCCGATTTGGTCTAGTCCATCCGATCCCCTCGTTGGATCGGGACCGTACTCAACCCTAAGAGCTAAAACAGGCAATGATGACAGTAGGGAGGAGATGATATGTGGTGGTGGGTTTGGGCGGTCTATGTCGTGGAAATGCTAATGGAAAAAAGGGCAAAGGGTAGAAAGGGGAAGCTGAAAAAGGTAAAAACGAAAAGGAAAAAGGAAAAAAAAAGAAGAAAAGGGGACAAATAAATTTGCAATTCAAAATACTGGTTATCTAATATTAGTTGAACTCATCTCCATCACATGGGAAACGATAAGGTAAGATTATAGGGATAATACATTAGGAGTGTCGTAATTTTCATACGGCATTCACTTGAATATTACATCGGTGTAAAATCGATCACTTGAGTGCCATCTAAGTGAATTTATTCTTAATTTCCATTTCAACGTGAAATTTTAAAAAATAAACTAAAGCCAATGTGGAAATTTTTGTCTAGCATGGCAAGAGTATAACAACCATCATTGTTTTTTGTTGTTTCTTTAAAATCTTCCACAATTAGAAGATGCCATTTGCAAATTCACTCTCTTCCTCAAATGACATTGTTTCCAAACTCTCTCTTTTTTCCTATCACTTAAGTGGTCACTTTAAAAAAATTGATAAACCTAAATGTTCACTTCTAAAAATTTATGGCACTAAGATGATTATTTGTGGAGTTGTTGGAACTTATGCTATCCTTCAATTAGACGTTCAAGTGATGTTGTCTACCTTCTCAAGTGGTGAGTTCAGCTTTCCGACACACCACATTGGTTGATCTATTATAAATTAATGCCACATCGGCTTTTTCAGTAAAGCAAATCATCGACGGTACTTAAGTAATTGATTTTTCAGACTTGTGATAGTCAAGTAATTGCAAAAAAAAAGAGGTTATAGCACTCAAGTGATCGTTGTACGAAAGTTGTGGCACTCCTAGCATACTTATCCCTAAGACTTTAGAAAGCCTTACATTTTGTGAAATTTGTTAGAGAAATATATCCAAGTGATTTTGATGATGTCAAAATCATCCTTAATAAAATATTTACTCTGGTATATGCAGATATCCGTACTAAAGGACTACACAATATTCATGGTGTGATCTAGTGGAAAGAAGTTCACAATAAGTCCTAATATGGTTTTTCTATAAACAATACCACTACACTAAAGATCAGTCATTGGTGTTGGTAACGGCTATGGCTTTACCATACAAAAATCGAAAAAAGAAGTGACATACCAATAGTAGAGTTTTGAAAGCAGATTACATAAGCCCAAAAGCATCATCAAGTTTCCTTGCCCAATCCTTCCTAATGTATTCACGGTCTTTCCAAAATTCTCTTTATCTCCCTATTAGATATCTCAGCACCATTAGTTTGGGGATGAAGGCAGTAGCTACTTTTATGAGTGACTCATATTTATGCAAAAGTGACTCAAATTGTTTATTCAGTGTGTGCCTTGGGTCACTTATAATAGCCTTAGGTGTGCCAAATCGAGTAAAGATATATTTTTTCAAGAAATTACAAACAACCCTAGCATCATTAGAGTGCAAAGCCACGACCTCTACCCATTTAGATACATACTCACAAGCAATTAATATGTAAGTGTTATCAAAGAAGGTGGATCAGCAAACCAACGGCTATGGCTTCGCACAATAGTAGATTCCAGATGAGAAAAACTGAAATCACAATCATGATACTTCTGATGATGTTTGTTGGATCAGCAAACTAACGGCTATGGCTAAAGATTCGCACAATAGTAGAGGGGTGAGCATGATCTAGGTGGGCGGTTCCCACCTTGAAACTGAAAACCACCTACAAAGGACCGGTTCTGAAAAATTAGAATCGAGACCCATCCGTTGGTTTCATGGATCCACCCAGGAACCAAACCGAACTGGCAATTTGGTTCCCAAGTGGGTCCATGGAACCAGTTTCTAATCCCAACAAAATTGTATTCATTAACTAATATCATGGTGAACCTAGTTTCTATTTAGAGCATTGTTCGAATCTTATATTCGAGTTGAATTGCAACCCATTGATTTTAATTAAAGATTGAAAATGATAAGGAGGAATGAATAAAGAATACTTGTTAGCTAAAAACTTAATTTCTTTGAAGGTCATGTTATGGTCCCTTTAAGGTTTCCCGACACCAAAAACATGTAGAGAATCGGATTCTACGTTAAAAGTCCTAACCTCCATAGAAATTAAAACATTAATCACTTGATCCACCTTTTTCAACATCAACTTAATGTAATCATGGGAACGTTAAAGAGAGACCTAATTATACTTTTAAACATGTCATTGGAGTCGTTGGCTCTTAGTTTCATATCATGACGACAAAGCCTGTAACATTTATGGGCATCTCTAATCGGTTCTCTCATTCCTCTTCATTTGTTTATTTTTATTTTTTTTTGGTTGAAAAAGCAAGTAAATGAATGATTAGAATAAAAAAGAGTAGGGGTTGATCCTATTACACACTCAAGAAACAAAATTAGTCAATAATGTCCAATAACTACAAATATACATATCTATACATATATATTTGATTAAAAACTACAAAATAATTAAGTAATTGAGATGGAATTTTTTTTTAATATATATCGGTCCAGTCCGAGTGGGTGGGCAGGTGATTTCATGCTTAAAATCGGGAATTGGACCAGTACTCACCGATTCCACTAAATTGGAATAAGGAACTGGACCGGCTCCCATGGGAACCGCTGGTTCGAATTTGGTTTCGGGTAATCCCTAGTTCTTTTGCACGCCCCTAAAAGGTAGGTCGTCTAACAAGTCCATTAGAGACTATACTAAAGGGATAGTAACCGTAGCTATTTCTAGGTAATTTGTAAATGTTTAAGGAAAATTACTGTATGGGCAATCTATCTCTGGATATCAGCTTTATAGTAACTCTAACGGATATCTACTTCTCCAATCCATCTCCGATGGATAGCTTAAAGATGGTTATAAAAAAGAAGACCTCAGAAATCAAATGTTAGAGAGAGCAACATACCAAGATCAAAAGATTTGCTACTAGTTGTGTTCTTAACGATACGTTCTCTTTCAAGTGTTTCATTGGGTATTGTAATCATGTTGTCTTAGTAATTGTGCTAAAGATTAATTATACAAAAGTAAGAGCAACAACTAAGTCTTGATAGTATGATCTATCTTGTGAAAGGACCAATGCTAGCCAATTGTAACTTTCTCAACAGATTACTACTCGACTTGCAGCTATCAGTCTAAAGAGTGGATGTAGACTTAAGGATAAAACCGAACTACTATATATCTTGATGTGTTGCTATTTTTATCTCTTTACTTTTATTGCACATATTTCCATCAAAAGCTTTGAAACATCATCTTAGCCCGATCTTTACTTAGCATAAGCTAATTTCCATAAAAAATTGTCAAGTTTTCTAAAACAACCTATTCACCCCCTCTAAGTTGTATTGTTAGCCCCTTACAAAATTGTTTCCAATCATATTTCTAATTGGTAAGCTACAAGTTGTAAACATTACCCACATGCAAATATAACTAAAACTAAAGGTGTGCGTGATGTGGTTGCAAGAGCGAGCGAGCAATCTTCTGAGTGATGTTGAAAAAATCAACTACATATCATAGTATATAGGGATGGATGTCAATGGATAAAAGTAAACACATGATAGAATATGATCACTATTAAGGCATAGAGGATGTGCCGTCAAACCAAGAATAAAGATCAGAATCGATGAAATTCACCACTAAGGCTTAAAAGACGAAACACCTACCAAGAATCAATGACATGAGGATAAGAAAGCTCACCACCAAAGCCTAAAGGAAAACCGATAGTATAGGATAAAGGTTTTTTGGTTCACTACTGAGGAAGGATCAACCTTCCAAAGATGAAGAAACCAAGGGTAGATATTTGCTCACACGGAAGCAAATCTCATATATTCTCAAGGTTAAAGTATAGTGCAAGTGCTAAAATTAGGTATAAGTGAACTCTTAAATGTCAAAACTTATGAAAGGTACACTTAGTTGAAAATTCGACATGACTTATTTTAAGAATAAATGTGGTCTACGTGACTCGCCAGGGTTGTCTACTCCGCAATCAAGGGGCAAAATGACATCGTTTTGCCCCCAAAAATTGATTTTAATATCAATATATTAAATTAATTTTTAAAACTTAAAAAAAAAAAATTTGCATTCAGCGAGGGCCACATCGCCTCATCATCCCTAGAAAAGGTCAATGATGGGGGTTGAGGGTCGGCTGGGCTCTGGTCAGTGGCCGACAACCATAGCCAACCGTCGACAGGGGCTTGTAAACCTCACCCAATCGGACTAAGGGCTACCATTGGCTCGGGCAGTGCTAGGCGACCTCGCTTTAAGCTTGGATTTTCCCTTGGTGGTTCCACTGACGAAGCACCGTTGGAGAAATTGGTGAGCCAGCGAATTGAGTGAGCAAGAAGAACAAGAAGAACGATGATGATGACGATGACGATGACGATGACGCCAGAGGTTTCGGTCTCGCTAGTTGTAGCATTTTCCCAAGAAAAAGTGCTACTTCGAATTTGTTAGAGAGAACAGAAAACTGAAGATGCAAGGAAGTGTTGTCGATTTACGTTGCCGTCCAAGCTTCCCGTATGGCTGCCATGACGTATGGGAGAGGATGTCCTGTCTGTGTTAAAAAAATCATGACTTTGCTTGCTGGGTCGATTCGGAGGGGACAGAAGAGCAAGAAGGACCAGCAAGAGCCGAAACCTTCGGCTCTGAGCAAAAGAGATGAACCATTGGCTTCGGCTTCAGCTTCGACTTCGGCTTCACATTAAAGGTTGGATTTTTCACCTGAAAAAACCTGACCCAAAGCCGCATTGTCCAGCCATGGCCCGTTCGTTGTGTCTCCTCAACCCAACTACCCCTTTAGCCGCTTTGCTTCACCCCTCGCTTTGTCATCGCCGACCCCATTTTCTCTCCTTACCTCCGTTCTCTCACCGTAGACACATGTATTCAGGTAAGAGGCGTGAGGTTCCCGGTGTTGGTGTCGTACCATTCCCTGTTTGAGTTTGGTTGAATGGGGAGCGCATTAGGCACAACAAAAAGGTAAGCGGCAGGGTCACCAAGCCTCGCCCCACCGTCACTAGACCTTTCCAACCATGGTGGGGCGGCAGTGATGGCAAGGGGCATAGAAGCCCTTGCTTAATGCTCTTTCCCCTTCCCCTTTTAGTTTTTTAATTTAATGTTATTAATATTTATATTAAAAAGCAATTTTTGGGGGCAAAATGACGTTTTAGAACAAGCTAAACATGTATAATTTTTTAAAAAATAATTGCCATGTTAATAAATAAAAAAAAGAAGTCGCCATAAGATATCACGTCAGCACTTTGGCCAAAATTTCTCGCTATTGGCTCTTAAAAGCCTGCTTGGTAGCGATTCTACTCTTTGGAACAATTTTTGATTAAAAATGATTTTTTTTATTCTCGCTCGAGAACAATTTCTGAGTATTTAAGGCATTTGATAAATTATTTAAAATTTTTATTCTGGGAATGGAATTGCATTTAGTAAGAATTTTTGAATTTTGAATTTTGAATTTTTAATACTTTTTGTTATAATTTTCTTTTTTCTTTTTTCTTTTTCTCTTTTCTCTCCTTCTTCCTCTTGGCCGCTACCACCGATGGTGGCTAATGAGTGGCCAGGCGAGGTCTGACAAGCTCGTTTAGCCACCGACAAGGCTTAGCCTCGCAAATCTAGGTGAGGCCGAGTGGGCAAGGCCGAGCCTCGCCAATGGTCGGGCAAGGCTTGACCTCGCCTAGGTGGCACAAGGCCGAGCCTCTTCAATGGGTGGGCGAGGCTTGCCTCCCCAGATCTGGGCGAGGCAAGGCTCGCCTAGCCACCAGTAAGGTTCAACCTCATGCCGCCTAGGTAAGCTCAAGTCTCGTCGGTGGCCAGGTGAGCCTCCAGCGAACTTGCCAGACTTCACCCTGGCTTGACAAGGCTCCGGCGAGCTTGCCAAACCTCACCCGACCACTCAACGATGGCGGCCCAGGGGCGGCGCGGCGATGGGCTGGCAATGGGGTGGCAGGGGGTTGGGAGGAGGAAGAAGAAGAAGAAAGGGAAGGGAAAAAAAGAGGAGAGAAAAAGAGAGAGAGAGAGAGAGCACAATTGATTCTCAAAATTGTTTCTGGGAGCGAGAAGCAACTTTTTATTTATTCTTGATTCCACTCCAAATCTATTCCCCGAAACAAATGTGTTTCCAGGAATAAAAGATTTATCAAATGAATTTATGTTCCAAATCTATTTATAGGAACAAAAGAATAAAATCGGTTGTTTCCAGGAGTGTTACCAAAAAATTTACCAAATGGATTTCCGTTCCATTTTTTTTTTCGATTTGGTATTTAAGTGTACCTTTTGAAACTTTTGACATTTAAATATATACACATGTCAAGTTTTGGCACTTACGGTATACTTTAGCCATATCCTCAATATTCAAGTCTTGTTTGCTTTATAAATGGGAATACACCTCTATTTATAGAGAAATTGCTAAACAAAAGAGAAGACTCTTAGGATCCTTAGAAACCGAACATATTCTCGGGGGAATGCATCTAATTATGACTCTTGAAAGTAAAGCCACAATAAAGACTAATAAAAAGCTATGAATTAAAAGACACAACGACTAAGACTAAATGCATGATATGCATTGAAACTTGATACCACCCTCTAAATTCGTGCGTTGATCTTAGAAACAATTATTGGGGGCCAACAATATAACCTAGAGGGGGTGAATAAGTTATTTTAGAAAACTTGACAATCTTTTACAGAAAATAACCGATGCTAAGTAAATATCAAATTAAGGTGATGTTTCAAAGCTCATGAAGAAAATGTGGGCAAGTGGAAGAAAAGAGAGAGTAAAGCAGTAACATACATAGATATATAGTGGTTTGGCTTTATCCCTAAGCCTACATCGACTCTTTGGACTAACAGTTGCAAGTCGGCTGCGTTGCACTAATAATTTGCTCAAAAAGTTACAATTAGCAAATACTAATCCTATTACAAGATAAACCACACTATCAAGAATCAGCTGCTACTCTTGCTCTTATACACTTAACCTTTAGCACAATTATTCATGCAGCACGAATATAATACTCAAAGAAACAATCGAAAGAGAGCATATCGCTTGAAACACAACCAGTAGAAAATTTTCAGATCTTGATATGTCGCTCTCTCTAACATTTGGCTTCTAAGGTTTTCTCTTTTATAACTATTTTCAATCTATCCATTGGAGGTGGATGGAAGAAGCAAAGAGCCATTCTAGTTACCATTGAACTGCTATCCAAAGATAGAACTACTCATACAATCCTTTTTCTCAAACATTTGTTAGCTATCTAAAAATAGCATTGGTTGCTATCCCTCTATGGCAGTCTTTGACAAACCTGTTAGACCACCTAACTTTCTTGATTATTATTTCCATTTGGATTCTGCTGTTTGTACGAATCCTCAGCCAAAACGGCTAGTTCGCTAACCTAATGAACATCATCACATGTACGTTATTGCCTAGCACCAACTATTCGATATTTACAACATTGACATGGACATCAACATTAGCTAATCTTTAGATATACTAGAATTGTTTATGGAAAATCCATATCAAAGCTTAATGCATACTTTCATCCACTAGAGCACACCATGGATATTATATAGTCCTTTATTACAAACATCTACACATATCATAGTAAACATTATACTAAGGATAATTTGGACATCATCAAAATCACTTGAAAATATTTTGCTAACAACAATCATCATCGAAGGACATCAAATAGCAATAGAAATTGACTGGAACAACTCCCAGTCATTAGGTAGTTGATGATGAGTCTTGAAATCAACAAGTCCTATAAATCAACAACTATGTCGCATATTTGGCAACTTCATCCTTGAACCCACATAATTAAATTGCACCAGAAATTGGCTTTTGCTTGCATGAATAGCAAATTGGCTGGTTCAATTGACGACACAAGAGTTGAGCTTGAGAGCTTATTGATAGAACTAAATGCTCCAGCTTCGATGAGTAGTGTCCATATTTATAATTCATCAATTAGAAGTATGGTTAGAGTGAGGGAATTTTCTCTAATTAGGTGTTGAAGGGAATATGGTAATAGAAAGCTAATGGTGGAAATCCCTTCCTGTAGACTGAAAAGAGCCATTTCTATGAAAAATTCATAATTAAGAAACTCCAAATCAGCCCATTATGTACGCACCCCCACAAAATAATATTTTGTTTTGTTAATAATGCTCTGTTTATTTTGAAAAAAAATGAATGATTTGAAAATTATGTTTTTAAAAATAATTGTTTGCATCCCTTAAATTAATTAGCTAATGAAAAATATTTTCACTATCAGAAATAATTTATGTTTAAATATTTACGTAGATGATGAAAATATTTTTTTTGTTCATCCATTTTGATAGGTAATATAAGCAATCGTTTTTAAATTATTCATTTTTTTGAAATAAACGGAGTCTAAGTAAAATAATAATTTTTTTCCTTATTAGTAGGTTGAACTGTTAGAAAAGATGAGCGGCATGAATCAAATACACGAGGCGATACGTACCGAAAAAGGCAAACACTAATGCCGAAAGAAAGTGGACAAGAAGATAAATCGTGCGGTGTGGGGGACGGCGGGTTTGTCTCTCCCCTTTGGAGGCAACTGGCAAACAATGCTCCGAAATCACGGAAAGAAATAATAGAATTGTTTTATATATGTATATGGCCTCTTTCTAAGATTCCCCGCTCTCTCACTCTAATCATTGCGAGATAGGAAAAAGATATGGTCGTGGTTCGTAGGGGCGCCTACATGATGATTGCACGCTTTTCTTACTTGCTTTCCCTATAGGTTAATATCTATGATTTTGGCATATGGGTTAGGTTTCATCTATTTTCCTTAGCAAATTCGTAGCCCTCTTAGCCACGAAAAGAACCATCAGCTATTAATCCTCGTGTGTACGACAAGGTTGCTCGTCCGGGAGATTCGATAATTGAGTCCTAATGATTCCAGACTTCTTTTTCAGCGTAGGTTTTTCTCCGTTCATCTTTGAAGGAACTTTTCTTAGCCAGCTTTTAATTTAATAAGTTTCGAATTACGGATCTCACCTGCATGTAAAATTAATTGAAAAAAATATGGGTGACATCTATATTCATAATTCATGAACTAGAAATCTAGCTGGAGAAAGCCTTCTCCAACCAAGATTTGGGGGGGGGGGGACACAATATTCTCATTTTGATTTTGCCCAAATTACCGTATCGTACGAGCTATAATAATATAGTGTCGGGTATTTTTGCATGATTGAATAACCAAAAAAATTGTGGGATGCTTCTTACTCAAGCAACGCACGCCATTCGGTTCCTCATTGACATTGTGTTGGCGCATTCATCGATGGTGACCAACATTACGTAAATGAGGCACCTTCAACATTCAAATCCCAAGAAGAGTCCACGTGATATCTAACCATAGTGACAATAATTCATATTAGTAAATTAAGGGAAGAAGAGTTCCTACTTTACAAGATATGCATTATTGAGTTAATAAGTAAATTTCATAGCTTTTGAAAAGGAAAGTCAAATGGACATGTCTATGTAATTTTCATTGAAGCCCCGGTTTTTCTCTCTCCTTCCTAGTGTTCTCTCCTCTCCCTTCATTTTCATGCAGCTTTCTTCTTCTACCTTCATGGAAAGGAGGGGTTAAGCTTGATATCTCACTCCCCTCCCTTATTTTCATTTTTCTTAGATTGATTTGGTTGTCTATTTTCTTTTATTGCTTTCCTCTTGTTTTGAGAAGCTTTTCTCTTCTAATCTACTCTAGATTTGGAAGCTTCTCTCTCCCTTTTTGGGAAATTTTTATCATGATCTAGTCTAGATTTTGGCATTTTTGCCTGTCTATTTGCAGAGTTTCGCTTTACTTGAGTTTTGTTGTTGCACAAGTCTAGTTTCAAAAGAGATTAGAGGAGTTTTATTAGGATTTCACTCTCACAAATGTCAAATTTGTTTGTTACTTTGAACGGTGATAGTATTAAAGATGTTGAACAAAGGCGTACACCATGGAAAGGCAAGTCGTAGCAACATGTGAAGGTGTCGATGTGTGCTCATTACAAAGACGGTTTTGTTGATTGACCGCTAATTTTGGCTTTAAAAAGTCACAAGCATGCTTTTTGAGTATATGACCCATAACTTTATTTTGACGATTCATCTTGTTATCTAGAACTTATTTTGTTTTGAAGTTATTTGGGATTTGTCATGATTTGCAATTGCACTACATTGTTTTTATCTTGTATTTCTATAAAAATAAATGAAATATTTCCTTGACAAAAAAAAATTCAACTTTATTATCGATCTCTCTTTTCATTTTCTCATACTCTTTAAAAATTATCAAAAAAAGAAAACCCAAATAAACTTACCTACAATCATGTTGTATGAGTTGACAGCTAGACGAGAAATTTGATTTTCAAGACCACTAGAAGTTTCGCACATGAATCCCGTGTGTAAGCATATGCTAGCAGAGAGAAATAAAAAGGAAAGGGAGCTGCCCCTCCTCATGAAACTTGAAATCAATGCCTACTGTCTATCTTTTGCCACGAACAACACATATTACCACTTCATCAACATTTGTAATTCCAATTTTAGGATGCATCGAGCTTTCTCAAGGAACTGGGTGAGTTTTTCTATTTGTATATATGTATAATAATATTTATTTATTTGCCTTTTGGGGGCAAGAAAAATGACATATTGCTGCGGTTGTGAATGCTTTATTTTTTAGTGACACTGTCTAAGGTGGCCCGTTGCGTTGGCATATTACTAATTTAAGGAAATATATAAAGCACGGGGAAAGGACGGGGAATCAAATTAAATAAGTTCATGCATAGTGGCAGAGAAATTAGGATAGTAGGGACCAGAAATTTGGTGGGCCCTCTCCCTGCACAAGCTGCCGCTCGTGCTCGGACCACCTGACTCAGATCCTCCGCACATATGTGTTTTTTGCCGTTTTTCTTATCATTAGTGTTATCGTTTCTATTATTATGTCTTTTCTGGAAAGCAACTTGTCCCCAGACTAAAAGATGCTTAGAATCTTGTTTATTTTACAAACAATAAATAATTTAAAAATATTTTCTTAAATTTGACCATTTATTTTACTTCTAAAAGTAAATGAAAGAAAGATATTTTTATCGTTTATAAAAAAATTAGATGTAATTAGTCATTAATAATCAAAATATTTTTTATCGGTTAATTATTTTAAAAAATATAATTTATCAGATTTTGAAAAAAATTTAAATTATTTATTTTTCACAAACAAACAAAGGCTTAGTTTGGTAGGATTTTGACACATACATGTTTTGCAAACACAGATGCCTCTATTTAATTGTGTTGAGATAATTTGAAATTGTGACACTCAAATGGTCCCATCCGATCCATAACGGAGCACGTGTGTGCTATGGACAAGCCAGCCAACCTAGTTAATAGATCCAATGTCTTTTTCTTTTATAACTGAAGTTTCAAAAAATTATGGCAACATCATGTATAAATTTATGCACTAACATTTGTATGTTATGAAAAAAAGTCAATTGTTTCAGGTTTAGAAAGAGTCAAAATGTACAATAAATGCAAGATTTGAAGAAAAAATTTGCAAGCATAAAGTACAAGTCAATTTAAAGTACTTATAAATGGCTCGACACCAATGAAAATGACGCTGTATACTTTTTTTTTTTGGTCGGAATGAACCAAATTTCATTTAACTAGCAGACAAAGGAGAACAACACTGATTAGCATCTAAACATAACAAATCACAAAGGGGTTGAGAACACAAGAGCCAATTAGAAGGGAGGGACCCTATTCTATGGGATTTTACAGTCCAATCTGTGCAAAGATTATATCCTCTCTTGGACAATAGATCACTGATGCCTCTTTTAAATTGGCCTAAAGGCCTAAGCAATCTTCTATTATCAAACGGAGGGTCCATGGGCTTTGGCTTTGGTCTAATAAGTGCTGGGCAAGTGATTAAGTTATCACTTAGAATGAAAACCTGCTGATCACTTTCACGTTCCCTCAGATCGCGACTTCCCTTCAGCAGATCTCTCTTCTCCGCCACAAGGAGAAGTGCTTCGTGGGCTGCTAGGATTTCTGCAACTTCGGCTGAAGCGGCCCACAGTGTCTTCGCAAAATCGACAAAAATCACTCCACGGGCATCTTGGCATATACTAGCAATAGCGGCCTTCGAGGAGCTTTCGACCCACGTAACCATCCATGTTCAGCTGCCAGGAGTTCTCATACGGTCACGACCTCCCTTTCGGTAAGAAAGCATCTTCCTTTACTGAAGTTTCTGTTGCCTGGGCCGAATTGCTGAACTACTGGTCATGGTGAGGGTGTCATTGACAATCGAATCAGGGAACGGCTTGCAAGCTTGGAAGACAAAGTTATGGGCTTTCCACACCAACTGAAGAATACACGCAATCAGCTAGCTCGAAGGCGCGTTTATACCCGCTGACATTGCTTTGTAAAACCATTGTTCTATCCTGTTTATTTTTCAAGGAGATTCATGACATGGACTGTCGAGTCTGACCAAACAACTTGGGTTCATTCGCACAAGGCAAAGAGATGTTCGATTGTTTTTGGTGCTCATCGACACAGGGAGCACATCAGACCGGGTAACATTTTTAGCCTCTACGCATTTTCTTTCGTGGGTGGTGCATTCCGGCACACATTCCACAAGAGTTCGACTGGTAGGAAGATGAGACTTTTATTTGGTTCCTTGATTTTTGTCCGAAGAGAGTTGTATCCCCTCTTAACTGTGAAAGACCCGGACTTGTTTTCTGTCCAATCTTTTCCAGAATTGAGGCAACGACGGATGGTTAAATCTCTTGTACAATGTGTTCATGAAAGAGTTCTTGCAGCTTTTGTACCTTCCATACCTTCGCTTCTTGATCAATCAAATCCACAACCAGTGGGGGATCCTCTTTTTTTGCTAGGCCACCAATTAATCCAGCTGAAAGCCCCCTATCCTCTTAAATCTTGATGTTCCTTCCGCCGCCCGCCGCCCATCTGACGTTCTGGCTGACAACATCTCTACCCATTTGCAAGCTTTGCTAACCCAAGAGGGACGGGCCCTTACATGCATTCCAAAAATCTCCTCATGGAAAATAAATTCCTTTTTAGAACCTGTCCCAGAGAGCCGAGGAGAACTGAGACAATCTCCATGCCTATTTACCCACCATGCCTATTTACCCAACATGGCTTTATTGAAAGCAACAAGATCTTTGAAACTAGTTCCTCCTTCGTCTTTCCTAATTTTTAAAACTTCTTATTTCTTCCAATGAACTCCTGATTTGGAAGGGTTTTGTTTCCACCAAAATGAGACGATCTTATATTCTATCGCTTTACAAACTGATACGGGAATCTTAAAAATAGACATGAAATATTGGGGTAAAGCTTGTGCTGCCGTTTTGATCAAAATCTTCTTATCAGCTTTTGGCATTTTTTTTTTTTTTCATCGTTTTAATTTCATGTCAACTCTCACAAGGATTCAAGAAGACATATGTTTCCTTGACTGGCCCCAATCAAATGGAATGCTTAAATACTTCCCTATTTTCTCATTGATCAAGAACACGCAGTTCATTCACCGTATTTCTTTTAAGACCTTGGGGCAACCGCTACCGGAAAATATGCTAGTTTGTTTAACTTAATTGCTTGGCCCGAAGCAAAGTAGTATTTGTTCAGCTAGTTTGCCAAAGTTATGACATTCCATATCAGTCCCATCCATGAAAAGATCATGGCAAATGAGAGATATTAGAAAGTGTTGGATATTATTTATTCAGCTTAATCCCCTCAATACTTCAATCTATCATTACTTGGTTTAATAGATAGGACCAAACATTAGCCATGATTAACAAATAAGGGGACAAAGATTTCCTTGTCTAATCCCAAGAGATGGCTAGAAGTAAGCTAGTGGTTCCCCATTGATTTTCACACAAATGGTGACTGCGATATACATTGCCTAACCGAAGAAACCCATTTATCACAAAACTCCATCTTAACCATGCATGCACACAAGAAATAATACTCTGCAAGATCACGTGCTTTATGCATATTTAGCTTAAGAAGTGCTTGAAATTTCCTTTTCCTCTTATGTATTCTTAGTTGATGGAAAACATCCTGAACTATGAAGATGCTATACTAGATTTGCCTACCACTGACAAAGGCACTTTGTTCCATGATAATTAGAACAAGAAGCCATGGATTAATGCAGTTTGTCATCACCTTAGTAATAATTTTGTAACCGAAGTTGCAAAGGCTTATGGGCCTGAAGAAACTGGATCTTTAAAACCAAGTGATATTTGTCTTTCCTATTCTAAAACTTCTCATTTCTTCCGATGAAACTCCTGATTTGGAAGGGTTTTGTTTCCACCCTTCTAATTCCATGTTGACTCTCACAAAGATCTAGGCAAACATATGTTTCTTTAATTGGCCTGGTCATATGGAATCCCTAGATACTTCCTATTTTCTCAATGATCGGAACACACGGCTCATTTGTGATATTTCTTTTAAGATCCTAGGGCAGCCACTTTTGAAAAAGATGCCAAATTTGTTTAAATTAATGGCTTGGCCCAAAGCAAAGCAGTATTAGTTTAGTAAGTTTGCCAAGTTATAACATTCCCTAACAGTCCCATCCAAGAAAAAAATCAATTTATTGGCAAGTAAGAGTTGAGAAAGTATGGGACATGTCTATTCAACTTAATCCCCTTAATATTTCCATCTACCATTGCTTGATTTATAGATAGGAAAGAACATTAGCCATAATTATGAACATGGCTAATCCCATGAGATGGTTGGAAGTAAGCTAGTGGTTCCTCATTGATTTTTACACTAAAGTTGATTGTGGATATATATTGCTTAACCAAAGAAACCCATTTATCACAAAACCCCATCTTAAGCATGCATGCATACAAGAAATCTCATTCCACATGATCAGACGCATTCTACATATCCAATTTAAGAAGCACTTCAAATTTCCTTTTCCTCTTTCGTAATCTCAGCTGATGCAAAACTTCCTGATCTATGAAGATGTTATCCTAGATTTACCGACCACTAACAAAGGCACTTTATTCCCTAGTAATAAGAACATGAAGCCATAATTTGAGGTAGTTTGCCATAACCTTAAAAATAATTTTACAGCTGAATTTGCAAAGGCTTATGGGCGTGAATTGAGAAATACTCTCTAGGTTGGAGACTTTGGGTATAAGTGCAACGTGAGTTCTATTGAAGGTGGGGTAGAGAATACATGATTTGAAGAAGTTGGTGATCATCTCAAAGACATCTTGATGTATATAATCTCAATGGTGGTTATAGAATTTTTACTTGAGATCATTTGGGCTCGGTACCTTCACTGCTCCCATTTGGAAAACCACTACTTTCACTTCCTCTAAGGTTACTAGGCCTATCAAGGATTCATTCATATCAGCACCAACTGACTCGAACATACTACAATGATTGGCTGAAAATTCCTTGGGCCCACAGTTCCATAAAGCGATTGATAAAATTCATTAATATGTTGCTTCAATTGACAAGGTTCTCTACACCAATTTTGCTCGTCAATTTTCAGCAAGAGAATTCAATTCTTTTGTCTTATATGAAAGTAGTAGCATGAAAGAATTTTGTGGTTTTGTTAGCCCACTTAAGCCAATCAACGTGTGATCTCATACTCCAATACATTTCTTCTTACCTCCACAACTCTTAAAATGATTTGTTGAGTGGCCACTTTACTCAAAACATTCTCTATTTTATTAGTAAGCTCAGTGAGCCTTCCCCATAATATCCTAATTTAACAGAACACATTCAAGAACTTCTTTCTACTCCCCTCCACCAGCGCCAAGGAAACTTTTTCTAAGTTGCTCATGATATATTTCCGTTTGTCATGCTAGTCACTGCAAATTTCTTGACAATCTCGCTACATTCAGGGTACTTCAACCAAAAGGCTTCAAATTTAAATTATTTTTTCCTCTTAAACCGATGTGGGGACACATTAAGAAGTATAGGACTGTGGACAGAACTAATTGCCGGCAAAGCCTAGGGTTCCGCATTATGGAACAACACTCTATTCATAATTACATAAAGCCCTATCCATCCTTTTCTTAGCCAAAGCATCTCCATCTCTATTGTTAATCAAGTAAAAGTGCACCCCTTACTATCCATATCCACTAGTGAACATTCATATAAGAGTTCAATCCGCTTCCCTTGTACCCATCTTCTCCCGATGGTATAAAATCTCATTGAAATCACTAACACAAATTCAAGGAAGATTTTTAATAGAGGGAATATGGCGTAACTGCTGCCAAAGGGAAAGTCTCTCCTAGTAGGGAGTAGAGGCACATAAAAAAGGAAGTTCTCAATTTTTTTTACCATCCCTGACTTTGCAAATCACATCAATGAACTCCTCCTTGCTATTTCGCACCTCCACAGTCACCCATTCATTATGTGTAACTACAAGGCCAGCGCAATTCCAATAAGGTTGATTATCATATTCCATATTGGTAGTGAAGCTATATTCAAATGCTAGAATTGACATTTGCTCCTGACAAAAGTGTCCCTTGTGCATACTCTCTCTCTCTCTTCTCCCTCTATCCCTAGCTCCCCTCTCTACTCGATTTCGTTGTAGATAAGGCCACTAGTCTTAGGTGAGCCAGATCAAAAGTTTAGGGAAAAAAAACTGTTTGAATGACCTATAATGCCTGCCCCTAATGGTCATTGTCTTGTGTGATTATTCAAAGTATTCCTTTTCAGGATTTCGCATACATGTCAAGTTGTTAGACTCGGTATTCTAGTAGGACTGCATCAAGTATGTGTATGATTTGTAAACAGAGTTGGCCCATGTTCAATTCGACGAGAGTGGGGAGTGATCATCAAGGCAAGATGATTTGAATAAGGTGCAAGCTTATGTCAAGTAGAGGAAGTATCCCTCCCTAGATAGTACAAGCAAATAATGACAAGGGCATCGGTTCTTTTAAGTGGGGGAGAAATATCTCAAAACCTACATTGATTGAATAGTTCTAGCTAATTTATAAGTCAATATCTACCTTCAAATAGCCACACACCCTTGAGCGGTTATTCAGTGTATTCGGGGGTTGCCCACATGAACTAGAACAGGTCATTATAAGGGTAGAGAGTGAGAGTTGCAATCACATCGAGAAGGCAGAGTGATGACAGGCAGCAATCGAGTGAGCGACAACGGCAACCAAGCAAGGTGTATATGCTTGGGGCTAGATTTGTCAAAATAGGTCATTAACTCATTTCTTAACTCATATTTGATAAGATGAATTGTTATATGAGTTAGTTATATTGTGTAAATGGGTTCTAAATGGGGGAGAATGGTAAAGCTAATGAGTTTACAACTTATTTAGACTTAACCCACTTCTATGATACTCTCTTCACTCTCTCTTGCTCTCACTTGATTTCATGCTCGCTCATCCCCCGCCCTCACCTTAATTTGGGTATGATTTTCCTAAATTAGATTAAATATATGAGTTTTTAGCAATATTGGGTCAAATCAAGTTGGGTATGGGTAAATAGATTTGTATTGCACGGAAATGTGTTAAAATGAGTTAAATGGATCAATTTAAGTTAGATCATTTCAACCTGGCCCATCATTTAACAAGTGTAGTTGGGGCCATCATAGTGAAGAAATAGGAGGGGGAGTCAAGACAAATGGGTTCAATTGGAAATTTTAAAATGAGGCAATAATAATAGGGGTTTCAAAGAACAATTTATTTGGAGAGCATGCGCATTG
Source organism: Angophora floribunda (assembly GCA_014182895.1). Lineage (NCBI taxonomy): Eukaryota > Viridiplantae > Streptophyta > Magnoliopsida > Myrtales > Myrtaceae > Angophora > Angophora floribunda. The sequence goes on from CM024710.1 coordinate 14,144,021, forward strand.
TATTGTTGCCCTTTGCATTGGAAAACTACTTTCATAATATTGCTAGCATGCTCCATCTTCAGCAAAATAAGTAAATAAATAAATACATACATACATACATATATCATATTCACTTATCAACTACGGCCTTGATAAGGTGAATTCCACATTGAAAAATTCCATGACAAATTTAGTATCATACTTCATTTCTCAAAAAATTTAGTACGAATCAAGACATCAATGGAAGCAGTGTTGTTGCTCATTTGATTACTTTTTCATTCATTTATTTTTATAAGCGATTTAAGCGATCATTTTTAGAAAATATTTTCCAAATCAACAAAAATAATTCATATAGTCCATAAACCCTACGATTATTTTCTTTATTTGAATATACTGTTATATCATTACACACTCCCTTAGGGCATAGAATGTGACTAGTAAAGGAACTTCCCCATAAAACTTATATAAAATAACATTAATGTATTAAAATCCATCCCTTTTAGCTGGACAAGTTCTTTATTATCCTAGTTTATCCCATCTTTGATGAGAAAATTCAAGTGTCACTATGGCTTGTTTGTTTTGCAACATATGGGTGATCTGGAAATATTTCTTAATGGCAAATACCACCAAAAACCCTAAACTATGTTACTTGTGACAATTTTACATTGAATTTTTTTGTGCCACCCAAAATCTCAAACTATGCCACTTAGGACAAAATTACCCCAAACTTTTTTTGTTGAAGGGCATTTTCGTCATTTTCGTCATTTTCTTTTTCTTTTTTTTCTTCTCCTTTTTCCCTCTACCATGGCCGATAGAGGGAAGCTGGCGATGGCCACCCTTGCTGGTGTCAGAGTCGGCGAGGACTACTCTTGCTCGCCCTCGCTAGATTTGACAAGGGCATCCTCACCTAACCCGGGCGAGGCGAGGGTGGGCCTTGCTAACATTGGGCGAGGGCCGCCACACCAACGTTAGTTGAGGGTAGCCCCCGCCCAACACCAATGAGGCCTACCTGAACCTCGCCCGACCTAAGCGAGGGTAACCCTTTCTTGGGTCAAGTGAGGCGAGGGCAAGCCTTGTCGGCATCGGGCGAGGGTCGCCTAAGCTAGATCAGGCGAGGGCCACCCTCGCCCAACGCTGACAAGGCCCGCCCTCACCTTGCTCAACCCAGGCGAGGGTCACCCTCACTAGGTTTGGCCAAGGCAAACGAGGGCAGCCCTCGTTGACTCCGATGCTGGCAAGGGTAGCCATCGCCAACTTCTCTCTGCCAACCATGGTTGAGGGAAGAAGGAGAAGAAAAAAAATAAAAAAGGACAAAAATGCTCTTCAACAAAAAAAGTTTGGAATAAATTTGTCTTAAGTGGTATAGTTTGGGAGTTTTTTGTGGCACAAAAATTATTTTTATGGTAAAATTGTCACAAGTGATATATAGTTCGTGATTTTTGGTGGCACAAAAAAAAAGTTCAGGATAAAATTGTCACAAAATTATCACAAATAGCATATTTTAGGGTTTTTTGTGGTATTTGCCCATTTCTTAAAAGTTATCACTTGCATCCTTGCAAAAATGAATGAATAAATTTTTTTTATCATCCACAAAAATATTTGGACATAAATTGTCATTAATAGGAAAATTATTTTTTATTGACTAATTATTTCAAATGATACAAGCGTTCGTTTTTAGAAAATATTTTTCAAATCATTCATTATATTTAGATACGAGTGCAACTTGTAAGAAAATCTCACTTCATTGTAAAATAGGTGTTTTTCCAATCGGACATCCCCGACACGTTATGAAATTCCTCATTGTTATATATGAGAGAAAATCTCAAATATCATCATTAGATGAGCCACTGTGATGGCAATAAGAGAATTTTCTCAATCAAGCTCACAATGTGATTGCATGGTAATTGCAGAAGGCATGCATATCGAATCACGACCACTAAGAATGAGATCAAAACCTTTCGTATCCAGACAAGTTAGAAATTTTAACTTAACATGCATTCGTCATTCTCAAATGCCCAAACAAAAAATACATGAATATTTACAAATGGAAAAAAAAAAAAAAAAAAAAAAAAAACCTTACTACAACAACAACAACAAAAAATGCCATTTGCAAACGGCTTTTTAGCATTATTTATGGCGACGATTTCCAAAATCCTAGCCAACGATTTTTCGATGCGCGTGACTTCGTGGAGCTCTTCCGTCGCAACAGTACAAAGCCCATGATTGTTGGGGAAAATGAAGACCCTCGTGAAGCCCAACGACTTACTTAAGCATCTCATGGATGGGTGTGCAAAAGAATCGGACTTGCTTGGACCCGGACCCGGACCGGCCCGGCCCAAAACTGGTGGTTCCTAAAAGGACCGGTCCAGTTCCCGGTTCCAAATTGGAACCGGTGGGTACCGGTCCGGTTCCCAGTTCCATGGGCGGATCCGCCTGCCCGCCCACCCAGACTAGATCGGTATTATAATAATAATAATATATATTAATTTTTATTATAAAAATATTTTTTTTGGTTGAAAAAAAATTAAAATTTTGAAGCCCCATATTTAGAATTCTTATTATTCTATTTGGAGCCCTAATTTTCTATTCGCCAAATAGCCCTTGCAATTCTCATTGTCGAAGTCTTGAAGAGCACGACAAAGGTCAAAAAACAAGCAGCTTGCATAGCGTTGCTCTCCATCCAACTCTTCGAGACTTCGACAAACTTGTGCATAGTTGATTGGTTGGTCTAAAAGAATCAGAAGTGAAGCTGTAACACTATGTTGCTTAGCCTAACACAGATGCCACGTCAATTTGTTCTTCTGTTGCAAGTTTCTTTGACTTTAAAATTTATTTGGTAACGTGAGAGATTTCATCATTTTAGTTCTAATCTTATATCATTCTTTTACCAACTCATGATCAAGAATTCAACAAGAGATGGCTATAAAAGCATGTTGGACTTCAAAAGTTCTAAATGTAATTGCAATCGAATTTTGTTCATCAACGCATATTAAGTAGGCGTGATCGCTTGTAAGACCGGTTCCATGGATCCACCCAAGAACCGGACCGGTCCGGTTCTTGGGTGGATCTATGGAACCAATAAGCGATTCCTAGATCCAATTTTTTGGAACCGGTCCTTAGTGGGCAATTCCCGATTTTAGAGTGGGAACCGCCCACCCAGACCATGCACACCCCTACTTGGAAGGGCAATCCTGGTACTAAACCTCGATGCCTTAACATGGACTGTGTGGTGCAGATTGACGTGGCAAAGTACGACGTGTTGGTCCTTTTTAGAGGGAGGAACGACATGCTATTACTTTACTTATTAGGGTGGTGAAAATTATCCAAAAAATTACATAAATCTTTTAATTTTGTTAAATAAATTCATTCAATTAATTTTGGCGCAAATTCTGATGTGAACGCAAGTCATCTAATATAGCACGATGGATGCCAACTAGACAATATTATTTGAATTTTTTATTTTTTTCTTTTCATTAATTTTTTTAACTTACCTCTCTCTATTGACTTCTCCTTTGGATTTTCATTTCAAAAATAATAATAATAATAATAATCGACTCCTTTGGAACTTTCAAGTTCACTTCGACATGCCACTACCCCTCACAGATGGCTAGGACACTCTTGCCAGCTATGGGCCTCGCCCGGATCTGGGCAAGGCAGCCTTGATTATATGTTCGTTGTTATTTAAGTGAATTGACTCTAGCGACTCGAGCACGAGCTCATGCGCTTCGACCTTCTGGATTTTGTAGTGTTGTTTGCTGGGTTTCTTGTGTATTGGCTCTGCTTTTGCTGCCGATTATTGCCAAGAACACCTTCGTTTGCTGGGTTTCTGGTGTTTTGACTCGATTTGCTTTGCTTTTGCTACCGATTTTACTCAGTTTCTGGATTTCAGTGTTGTTTGCTGGGTTGATGGGTTGCTGGGTTTCTTGGTGCTGTTTGCTGCGTTTTTGGAGTTTTGACTCTGCTTTTGCTGCCCATTCTAGCCCCCACGGCCAGTGAGGGTCGCCGGACCCTCACCTAGGCTCACCCAGGGCCGGTAACCCTAGCTGACAATGGCATGTCATGGTGAAATTTGAAGAGAAGTTTTTTTTGGACGAAATTCCAAAGGAGAGACGATCAAGAGAGATGAGTAAAAAAAATAAAAACATTAAAAAGTATTAAAATATTATTAAAATTTGTCACCATCAATGTTAGCAAGTTACGTCAAAAATGGATGGCATCCATATCAATAATTTCCAGTCAAAATTGCCTAATTTGACTAAATTATCGATAGTGAAAATATTTATGATTCACTTAGTAAAATTAAAAAGTTTATAATTAAATTAATAAAAATGCAATAGATTTAAAAAAATTTGAACAATTATTCCTATTCAAGTGTCAACCATCTTGGAGGACGCATGCAATACCTTTCGACTAATTTACAATACCATAGAATTCAAAAAGTCTAAAATAGTTTTTAGAAAACTTATTTATGAATTTTGAAAGTAAATGTGATGAAAATATGAGCATTCGGGGGTCCTTGGGTAATGTGTGGTGAGAATTGGAGAATGATCAATGTGCTTCTTAAGCCATGTATGATGAGATGCTGGATGAACAAATTATGAACTTGCAGGATTCGCGAGTTAGAGACGACATGGAGTGTGTTTTGAGGATTCCTCTCGAATCAGTCTAGTTCAGTTTGGCTCAGGTTGAGCTAGACTACAGATGTGGCGGCATAAGATTGGTTCTTTTCCACTTTTTTGCACCATCTGCAAAACTCCATATCTATCTCATCCGATATTGGACTTGCGTAATTAATGAAAAGCTTACGACGCCTAGTTTTCACATATGGGTCTGGGATCACGTTTTCGTCATGGGGCTTTTAACACGAGCTTGTTCTTCCTTGGATGACTTAGTTGACCAACCTTTGATCGGTCGTCAAAAAATTTAAAACGAAGTCCCGGAAGATAATAATTGATATGGTCAACCTACTTCTAGTTCATTTTGAGTTAATTCTCTCTCTTGGAGATAATCGAGTTCTAAACTTTTTCTTAAAATGACTTACTTTTTTCGTCTCATATTAGATTTTTGTCTATTGTTGTCATTTTGTTAATTTTTCTTATGAAAAGTTTGTCTCGATCTTTGACTTGTCATTTTTCCCTCATTGTAAACCAATTTATTAGGTTGTTGATGCATTGATAACTTGTAAATTGAATTTTATGAAAATAACTTTGAATTGGGAAAAATCACGAACTTTGCTAATGTCATTACAATCATATGAATCAAATAAAAAATGCGGTATCTCATACTGGGTGGCAAATTGGATATCGATGGAAAGCTCTCAAAAAATACACTATTTGATTGGATTTTCAATGAGGTATGACCACGAGTCAAAATTGGTATTTTTTTGGTCAAACTTGGAAATTATAGGTGAAAGATAGGCATATACGCTAGGTTGAAATGGACAAACATATTCACGAAAATTCATAGTAGAAGCAAATGGAAATCATATCTTGTTGACCTTACTGATGCGTGCGTGAGCAAGTGATTTTAAAATGGTAAAATTTTGTAGGTTAAGTGAATGAAAATCCAATTTATAGAGATTGCTACCAAAGGATGAAATGTAAATGTAGGATGGAATATAATCGTTAATGGTTGCTAAAGGATGAAATGTAAATGGAGGATAGAATATGATTGCCACCACTTGCTACCAACCAAGGAAGAAGATCAAGATAGACGAAGTTCATCACCAAGGATAAAGGATTTTGGCATAGGGGAAGCTCACCATCATGACTTAAAGGAAAATCTACCAGCCAACTTAAAGTGCTTCTTGGCTTACCACTGAGGAATAATTCACTCTCCAAGAATAAAGAAACCAATATAAGAGTTATCTTCTCTCCAAAGATATTTGCTCATGCAAAGGAAAATCTCATGTATTTTTCATTCATCCATATTGTCTACGTTACAATGGAAAAGTTTCCTCTATTTATAGGAGAGATGACATCTAGGGAACTACTAAAACATTAAAGACATGAGAACTAGAAAGTAATTAAAGACTTTGGAACTTATAACTTCGACTCTTGAAACTTACATAACAATAAAGACTCCGAGGAAGTTAGAGATTCAATTAATGACATGGGAACTTGTATTCTTGACTCTTCAACCTTGTGCCTTATCTTCAAAATTTGTTCACTAACCTTGATCAAAAAATAACCATCTCAAGGTATCATCAAATATTGATGTGCAGATCCCTAGAGTGCCAAAACTTGGCACGAGAGAACACTGAAGTGTCAAGAGTTTAGAAATATATACTTTAGTGTAAAGATCGAAGTAAAAATGATCAGTTAAATGCCAATGGAGAGAAAATCCAGCCAAAATGCCGACATGGTACTTTTCCGGCAAGTTGAGGTCGAAACGACATCGTTTTGGGCGCTGACATGGCCAAATAAGCATAAAAACAATGTAGTTTTAAGTGCTGACATGGCTAGATCAGCCCAAAATGACACTCTTTTAACCTTAATTAGATTTTTATATAAATATTAATTAAATAATTTTAAAAACGAAAACTAAAAAATTTTAAAAAAAGGGATAAGTGCAATACAAGTCCTAAAACTTGTCACAAATGTGCAATTGAGTTCTAAAACTTGCAAAAATTGCAATTGAGTCCTAAAACTTGTCAAATTGGTTCAATCGAGTCATAAATTTAACACCGTCAAACTTGTTAACGGAAAATGCTGACATGGCGTTGACGTGGCGCTAACGTGGCATTTTCCCACATGGTAAATAATTTTAAAAAAATGGCCACGCACACAAAACGGCAGTCGTTTGGTTTCCTTTTTATTTTGCACGATCTTTTCTTTTCTTCCCCCACCCCCCTCTCTTTCCTTCCCCACTTCCTGAGCATCCCCCTCCTAATCTTCCTTCTCCGATTCGTTTGAACCCTAACCCCAAACTCGTCATCGTGTCACTCGCTTTGAATGAAATTGATGCTCGCTTTCCCTTTGAACTCTAAGCCCCAAATCGAATTTGACATTCTCAAGTTTTCTCGCGATTTGGGTCCCTCGCAAGTTAAAGTTCGATGGCCACCGTTATCTAGAGTTCATAGAGCACGAGTTCAATGCCCATCACGAGCTCGTGTTCTCTTCTTTGACAATCGCCACTTCGTGCGAAGACCTGACTTGTAGGAATCTCCATAGTAGAGTGAGCGGCATCGACGGCAGAGACGAGGATAGCGATGATGACTACAACTCCTCCTCGCGCAAGTATTACTCTCTACAAGATAGCATTTGGGTACTCCATGGTAATACTACAATTTCTTTCGTTTCGCAAAGGCGCTTTTGATTATAGCATATGAAAATAGAGATTTGGGCATTTGGGCATTATAGTGACTCCTCCTCGTGCATTTGGGCATTATGGCATTTTGGTCTTGCTCATTAGAAACGTAAGAGATAAATAGGCACTATAGCGTTCTTCAAGAATTTAGGTTTCACTTATTGGAACTTTCTCTGAATTTTGATAATGTACTATAGAATTGGCACTCAACAAATAACGAATTTGTTTTTTTGTTACATTGAACTAAATACTATTTTTCTCTTTAGCTATTCATGGACTTTTTGGGAACTTTTACTTCAATACTGGGACATGAGAGATAAATAGGCAAAGGCGTTTTTGATTCTTAAATCTCTACGTCATCATTAAACATTTTGTGCATTTCTTACTGTAGTTTTTTTGCATTCTCCAATACTAGCAACAAATTAGAACATTACTACAATGTAAAGTAAGTTATGCTTGTCTGTTCATCCAGAGCATACGAAAAGAGAGATGTTTTTTAGAGATGAAAAACATCTCCTAAATCTCTCAAGTAAACACATTGCATTATGCAAAATTTACTACATGAGAGATCTAAGAGATATTTTTTATTACGTTATGCAAACGAAGCACAAACCTCAGCAAAGAATAAGTAATAACAACTAGTGTATAAAACTCCACTATCTTACCTTTCCATGAGAATGAAAAGATAGCAGAAGAATTACCATTTAAAGTCTTCATTTTCCTGAGTTCGTATGACACCTACAGCACCTTCCTAATACAACTAGAAGAATTACTTGACATGATTTGAGTACTAATGGGAACTTAAGTTTCCTTTTTTATTCTACATAGGATATTGTTTTTGGTATAGATAGAATACATGTGTGTACATCTAGTACTTGTATTTGTTTTCTATTTATATTTATTGCTTCACTTGACAATATGTTTCACCTAACAATCTATTTAAAGATATTGGTGATATATCAAGATCTTAACCAATATACTTTTATTAGGTTCTTATATTATGACGCCTAGAAGAATGAGGGTGCCAACATCTGAATCAAGTGGTGTAACTCCTAATGAGGTCAACTCAGAGCCAACATGTTATTGTGGTCTTCAATCACCAATTCTTATAGCAAAGACCAGGAAAAATGCAGGAAGAATGTTCCATGGATGTGCTAAGTTTGATGGTCCAGGTTGTTATGATTTTTTCATATGGATTGATCCAAAAATACCAGATCATGCGAGGGAGATGATAGTTGACCTCCTTGAAAGAAATCAAGCATTGTGTAAATCAAGCCAATCAAGGCATGACGAGGTCAATGTGAGCTTTGTTGTTGGCTGAAATGAAGACTTAAAAGGCAAAAAATTGACATTTAAAGGAGGAGCTTGCATGAGTGAAGAAAGGAAAGATGCTATATCAATTGGCGTTCATTCTATGCATGTTTTATATTGTTGTATCAATTATAAGTAACGTGAAAGTTGGTGGGAATTTTTTAAGTCTTCCATAGTACTTTGTTTCTAAGTTTGTAAGTTTCAACACTAGTTGTGGGTAATTGAGATGAAAATGAAATCTAATGTGAGTTTGTACATTAGTAAGACTAGCTACTTGCCGTGTGAGAAATTACACTTCGCATTGAAAAAATGTTGTTTGATTTATATGCTTGTCAATAGCACTATATAAGCCATTACCACCAAAATAAATTTGTTACTTCGAAAAAAGGTGACAACTCTCTTATTATGTGGTCAAGATTGTTTATAGTTGATTTCTTTAGAATTGTAATAACAAGCTTACCACAAACATTTACAAATAGAAAGTGTTAAAAACAATGTAAAGTTGCAAACTGTGACCAAACATTTTGCTTAAACTATTTTAAGCTAACTCATTAGAAATAACTTTAATTGTGACCAAGAATGATTAAATGCTTTCTTTTCTCAAACTAGGACTAAATCTAAGGAACCCTTCCACCCAAGTATTCACTCTAATATAAGAGAAGTTATCTCTTGTACAAACTTATGCCACCTTCAATACACATTTAAGACTTCACACTGCACATCTAAAATAAATGTAGTCCTAACTAAATAAACAAATTAAGAATTTGCTTAAAATAATCCCCTCCTTTATGCTGCAAACTAAGTGTCCAAACACAAAGTGCGTATGTTTTCCCAAGCAAAAGACATCGAGAAAAAGGAATGGGAAAGAAGATGACAAAAGTATTGGAAGTGTAAAAATTCTTCATGGCCAATTTAGAAATCACCTATTAACAATCATGAAAGACAACCACTTTCATGCATTATCCAAACCAAAACCAAGCATCTCATATAACTTGATGAAACATTATTCATTCACACATCATTCCCAAACTCTTGAAGCCCTATTGTTTGTAAAGCATAATCTCACCACCTTGTTGGCCAAGTCTAGACTTTAAATTGAAGTGAAGATTCATATATAAACAAAACAGTAGTAGTGCACAAAAGGACCTATTCAACAAAATGCCTGCACTTTTAGTGTACAAAAGGTTCTATGCATAAAAGCTACACATGTATCTAACAAAAAACTAATTGATAATTGACCATGGATATTCTATTCAGCAACATGCCTGCATTTTCAGTTCATAAAAGTTTATGTTTAACAAAATCTGCACTTTCAATTTTCTACACATAAAAGTTACATATGTCTTATATAAAAAACCAGTTGATAATTGACATAATTCACCAAACAACACCATTTCAACAAATATATCGATCCAATTCTATGGTCTCCAATGGTCCAGGTTTAGCCTTCACTTTATTCATAATTCTTGGGCTTTTCCTTATATATGGCCCCACAACAACAAGCTTTGGAGGAGTAGTTGTAGCTTGATATGACTGAGGCTGGAAACTAGCCTCAAGTTTTGATAGCACATTTTGTTTTACGGCAACATGTTGTTGAGTTGTTGTAGCATGAGACAACTAAGGCTAGGAACTGGCCTCGGATTGTGATAGTAACTTTGGCTTCACCGCTATATGTTTTCGATGAGTTGTTGCATGAGATGATTGAGGGTAGGAACTTGCTTGGGGTTGTGATGGTGCCTTTGGCTTCACTGCAACATGCTTTCGAGGAGTTGTTATTGCATAACATGATGAAGGTTGGGAACTAGCCTCGGGCTGCGATAATGGCTTTGGCTTCACTACAATATGCTTTCGATGAGCTATTGTTGCATGTGATGATTGAGGTTAGGAACTGGCCTTGGGTTGCGATAATGGTTTTGGCTTCACTACAACATGCTTTCCAGAAGCTCTTATTGCTTAACATGACTAAGGTCAAGAGCTGGCATTGGGTTGCAATAGTGATTTTGGTTTTACCGCATCGTGCTTTTGAGGAGCTAGTAGGTAAAAGATTATTATACTAGTTGTGCCATGCTACATAAGAATGAGCATGCTTTTAGCTTAAGCAGACAAACAATTACTATTAAAAAATTTAAAAATATTAGTCACATTGAGAATATGAAGGTTTGTCATAGGATTTGTGTCAACACTCAACCCCACTATTTTCTTCTTTTTTTACTGTGATTGTCCTTGCATTGTTTCATTTTCAATTGCAAGTCTTTTAAACTGAAATAATAAAAAATTCATTCGACATGAGAATGTAGTCACAACACATATATGCTTGGGGATTGAGGTATTACTTACCAAAATTTTCTGAGGTCTATCCTTAGCTATTGCACTAGCTTGAGCAAAATAGATGCATTATCCTTAATCAAAACAAACTTCAGCAAAAGCATTGGCCTCACCACCACATCATCTTACATTAGTAATAGCCATGCATCCTATATCAACTGTTGTAATGGCACTACATCCTCTTATATTTGCACTATCACTATACCCTCTTACATTTGCACTAGCCTGAGCAGACGCATTAGCATGCCTACTATTGTCTTGTATTGCACTAGCCTCTGCAAAAACATTAGCTTGGCCTATAGATCCTCCTTTAGTTATTCGAGTCATTGCTTTAGCCTTAGCCTTAGCCTGAATATATATTCAATGTTATTAAAATGGAATCTTGACATATAAAACTTACAATACATGGTTAGATGACAACTTACTTGTCTTTTTTCAAACCTTGGTCCACTGGAATTAGCTTGAGATTGAGCATGACCTTCAACCGTACTTGCATTGGCATGAGCATTGGATGTACCTACATTGGCATGAGCATTAGCCTGAGAAGCACATAGTAAATATTAATTAACAACATGTTAAAATAACATACTTAGCATTAACATGATCAATTAGTTGAGAAAATACATTTTTTAAAGGACATCCCTTGCAGTTATGTCCAACCACATTATAGGTAAAACAAGTCATTCATTTATCCTCTTTAGTCATTCTATTACCTCTTACAAGCTCAATTGGTTGCTTTCTTCTATTCATTTTTGGCCTACCAGGCATCTTTTTCATTAGTGGGGGTTGAGGAGCTTCTTTATCGATTTTCTTCCAAAAATTGTCCTCTCACTATAGGCATCATGAATTGATAAGCACTTAGATACTTTGCCTTGTTATAGCACTCATCTAGATAGTCACTCGGTTCATTTCTCTTTTGGTGTATGGCACAAATGGCATGGCAACATGGAATTCCACTAAGTTCCCAAGCTCTACAAGAACAATCTTTAAATTCAAGTCAACAACTTATTTGTCATTGCCTTCCATAATCTCATATCCTTCATCTCCATTCCATATCAAATGGCAATACCTACTAGCAATTGTATTTTGATGTAACTTATGCACAATCATTGGACCATAATTTCTAGTCTTCCTAGCACATCAATATCTCTGAGTATGCATTCTATTCATAATCATAATTCTAATATCCTCCAACATACTCACAATGGCCTTACACCTAGCTTCCACGCACCTCCCATTGAAAGCTTTACTAATAATATTATCAATGATATCACATTTAATATTAGTGTTAAAGAAGGCTTTGCACCAGTGTTTTGGCTCAATACGGAATAGATCGTCATGACCTTCAACCTTTGTCTATGCACCTCAAAATCTAACATATTAGTACTCTTGACACATTTCCAAAATTGTCTCATTAACTGTCTTCCTTTTGTATTTTTTACCCCAATTTGAATATATGTGCCTTGCACACATCCTGTGTTCTGCATGTGGTAAAAGTTCAGCTATAGAAGAATAAGACCCTCACGAATACCTAAAAAATAAACAAAAACAAAAGCAAAACATTAATACTGATAATCGAGATGAGTCATAAAGAAGCATTGCATACTTTTTGTTGGTCACTTATCAAAGTCCAACCACTGTCATTAGACATATTGAGATCTAACTTCGATAAACCAACTCCATGTATCCTTATTCTCAATTCTTACCACTACCCATGCCACATGATACATTTGATTGTTGGTATCTCTGCCTACGGCACACAACAACTCACATTTAATCAAACCTCTCAAGAAACATCCATCTAATCCAATGATTTTCCTACATCCAGCCAAAAAACATTTTCTACAAGCATCAAAACAAATGTAAGCCCTATCAAATATGGCAGAGAATTTGGTAGTGGCCTTTCAACTTTCATTTAAAAATTGCTTGTAGAGCTTGCAGTATAAAGCTCTCCCAAATAATCATACTTTTGCTCATGCTCCTTATTATAATTGCCTTGCAATTCCTTCAATACTTTCAGCTTTGTTCTCTTACACTAACTCAAAGTGACATTTACTCCCAACTGTTCTCTGACTAATTTCTTTAACTCGGGTTTATTGATTTTAGGCATTGCAGAAATGAGAATCATGAAGTGCTTAGCTAAGTAAGAACTAGACACTCTCTTATTCTCGAAAGTGATATTGCATGTATGCTCATTTATATACTTCTTCAAATGAAATGACCTAGTCTTGTTATCAAGAGCACCATAAGTCATCCAATTATAATTTTTTTAGGCACACCTGGCTCTTACAAATCTTTTTGTGTCCTTAGTGTATTTAACTACTCTTTGCTTAGCCACAGAATACCTCAAAATTGAATCTTTAAATTCAGTTGCATCATCAAATGTCATGCCAACAATAAATATTAGATTTGCATCATTTTTCTTATATGATAGGAACTTACTTTTCCTCCTTGAAGTAACAACTTCAGCCTCTTTGTCACCCTCATCATTTAAATCTGATTGGAGAATATCTTCTTCATCTGAATAATGATACTTTGTTTCGTATCTAGAAGCATCTACCAGCCGAGCCTCATCCAGTGATTGGAAAGTACCAATAGCCTCATTATAAGTGCTAAATTTGAGCCTATGCCTTACTGAAAATTCCTTCAATTTTCTCCTTGCATCAACTAGTTCAAGATCATCGTTGTCACTCAACTGTTCCACATCCACCAAATGAGATGCATCATCATCCTCACCCTCATCTAAATCCCTATTGGCAACTTCACCCGATTTTTGTCATTATCAATATTCCTAATTATATTTTCAAACACATTATCAACCACATTGTCAACTCTTTCCATATTTACATTATACATACTTTCACTTTCTATCCTAGTGCCCCCTATCTCAACTCATGTCTTCTCATCATCAACATGCTCAACATACAAATCAATACTTGCAAAACACAGATGATGATAAAAAAGATTCATCACATCAAAGTTTTCCCATAAATACCTAAGAGTTACTCCATCTTCATGAGTTGTACTTCCAGGAACTTTGTAAAAGAGTTTTTCTATTTCACACACACCCAAAGCCTCCTCAATAGCTTTAATTATATTAGACAATGAATGCTTACTTAAATTTATTTCAACAACATCAACCCTTTCATTTGCATATTCTTAGGGCAATCCAACTTGAAATTTACCTCAAAAAAAAACAGTGACATAAACTTTGTTCTCAATCGTTGGACCTACAGGGGAACAAATATAAAAACCACTTTTAATCATAAAATTATGTAGGCTTTTAAATGCTGAATTAAACATATCTTTAAAAAAGAAAGAAAATGTTCCCTGCCCATTGCCATTAAATAGCCAACTAGAAAATACATGTAAGCTAAATAGATGATGACGGCTACGAAAACATCACACGAGCATCACAACAAAGAGCCACATTATTAGCAACCACTCGACAAATCATTCTATCATTATACTTCTCATCTAATATCCTTTATATCTCAACTGCAGTAATGTCTCCACAAACCCTTATAGCACTCATATGTAACAAGAAACAAGTTACGACAATCATAAGAAAAATAAAAGCTATTACCTATTATTGTCATTGTCTCCATTGCTGTCACCGTCTCCGTCACTATCTTCATTGCCGTTGCCATCTCCGTCACCATCTCTGTCTCCGTCGTCATCGCCATCACTGTATCTATCGCCATTGCCATCGCCATTGCCATCGCCATGAATAGCTAAAGAGAAAACATAGTCTTCAATGAATGTAACAAAAAACAAATTCAATATTTGTCGAGTGCCAATTCTGTAATGCACTATCAAAATTTAGTGAAAGTTCCAATAAGTGAGACCTAAATGCTTGAAGAAGGCTATATTGCCTATTTATCTCTTATCCTAGTGAGCAAGATCAAAATGCTATAATGCAGAGACAAAAGCGCCTTTGTAAAGTGAAAGAAATTGTAGCATTGCCATGGCATACCCAAAAGCTATCTTGTGAAGAGTGATACCTGCTGGAGGAGGAGTTGCAGTCGTCATTGCTATCCTTGTCTCCATTGTCAACGCCACTCACTCTACCGTAGAGACTCCCGTAAGTCAAGTCTTCGCACGAAGTGGCGATCGTCAAAGAAGAGAACACGAACTCGCGATGGGCGTTGAACTCGAACTCTATGAACTCCAGATAACGATGGCCATTGAACTTTAACTTGCAGGGGACCCAAATCACGAGAAAACTCCAGAACGTCAAATTCAATTTGGGGCTTAGGGTTCAAAGGGAAAACAAGCGTCAATTTCATTCAAAGCGAGCGACACGATGACGAGTTTGGGGTTAGGGTTCAAACGAATTGGGGAAGAAGAAGACATGCAATCCAACATTTTGATGCTCATGAGTTGAGTGGAGAAGGAAGATCAAGAGGGGGATGCTTGGGAAGTGGGGAAGGAAAGAGAGGGGGTGGGGGAAAAAAAGAAAAGATTGTGCAAAAATAAAAAGGAAACCAAACGACTATTGTTTTGTGTGCGTGGCCATTTTTAAAAAAAATTATTTGCCACATGGGAGAGAGAAAAGATTTAAAAATGCCACATCAGCGCCATGTCAGCATTTTCCGTTAATAAGTTTGACTGTATTAAATTTAGGACTCGATTCAACCAATTTGACAAGTGTTAGGACTCAATTGCACTTTTTACAAGTTTTAGGACTCACTTGCACATTTGGGACAAGTTTTAGGACTTGTATTGCACTTATCCCAAAAAAAAAGGGGAGTAGCAACACAGGCAGGGGAGTCTCCCCCGCTTGTGGTCGCCACAAGAGTCGTCGGTGCCTAGGCGTAAGCTGACGACCCTCACCGGCCCTTGCTAGATGTTGGGAGAGGGCGGCGACCCTCTCCTAGATTTGAGTAAAGGTCGCCATGACCCTTGCGCAAGTCTAGCAACACTAGGTGAGGGCTGCCAGTGCCTGTGCAAGGGCTAATGACCCTTGCCTTGGCCGGGGCAAGGGTGAGCGACCCTCGCCCAAATCTAGGAGAGGGTCATCACCCTCTTCTGGTGTGTTGGTCCTCACCTCCGATTAGCGATGGTTACCAGCCTATGCCTAGGCATCAGTGACCCTCGTTGTCCATCGCCGTTACCCCACCAGCAATGGGGCGATGGCCACAAGTGGGGGAAGCTCCCCCGCCTATGCTACTGCTGCCCTTTTTTTTAATTTTTTAATTTTTTTTTAAATATTATCTAATTAATATTTATATTAAAAATTAAACTTAAACCAAAAAGGCATCGTTTTTGGTAAAGGTAAGTTGACGTGGAATTCTAGCGAGCCACGAAAATGTTAGAAATTATTAAAATAAGTCACATGGGATTTTTTGGTGGCCTTTGCTTGAGTTGGCATTTAGTACTCCTCTCGTGCTAAGTTTTGACACTTGGGCTATTTTTTCTCTATCTAAGGAAGTTCCCAAAATAGCCTCCCATTGATATGTTGTTGATAAACTTTGAAATCGGCAACTAATATAGTGAACCGAGAATCGGTAGCTCTTTAATTGTTAGTAACTCTCGTCGTTAAGTCTTTATTCGATAACCCCATCAATAGTCATCTTATCGATAACTAGTTAGGAAATAGATCAGTACTTCTTTAATTGGAAACTTCATTCTCGATCAATTAAAGCACATTATGCCCAAATTCTATCTTGGCTTGAAAGAGCATCAATAGTGTTGAGTTGGTTGATGGAGCTAAGTTGGATGTTGTGACATCTCAATTTCCACTTACCTAATTAGTGAACTAAGCGTGATAATTAGGTTGACTTAATTAGCTCAAATTAGAGATGTGTTGATTATAGTATCTCTAGGATAACGGCATTTGGCTTGTATATCAACCAAGAAAAGTTTTAGAGTTTGTTAGATGCACTATAGATATAATTTCCGATACGTGGTGTCCAATTGATGTGAAAATTGGACACAATCTGCACCTAGACCCCCTAAATGGCCACCCATCTCTCTCTCTTTCTCCCTCACCCATTGGCCACCATTTTCTCTCCCCCTCTCTCTCGCTCCTCCGCCACTTAGTGACAACAAGTGCTAAATGGCATCAATGCCCCCTTGCCCAATGGATTTTTCATTCAATGGGAAATATAAACCCCAAATTCTCTCTCTCTCTCTCTCTCTCTCTCTCTCTCTCTCTCTCTCTCTCTCTCTCTCTCTCTCTCTCTCTCTCCCCGAAGCTCTCTCTTTCTTGCTCTCTCCTCTGGCGGCGACAACCTCCTATTTCCTCTTTGCCAACAACCCCTCAACTTGTCTCCATCACTCTCGCTCAAGGAATCAAGCTGTGAGAAGTTTTGCCAAGCCTATCGCACTAAGTTGAGACCCGATCTCTCCCACGGCCCGAGTCGTTTCATTTGTTTGTCATTGTTTAGGCAAGTGAAGTTCTACTTTCTTGTGCTATTTGTGATTGCTTGTTGTGCGTGTCGAATCATGCTATCTTTGATGTGTTATAATGCTAGATATTTTGTTTTAGAGCGTGATTTTCCGAGTTTGTGGAGCCATGTGCTGTCGTGAGCATTGGACACACATCAAGACCTTGTTTTGGTGGTTTTTGTCTAGATTCAAGTCTTGCATGTTGCAATGGTTGTCTTGTGTATTTTGGATTGTCTTATGTGGGGTAGAATTGTTTTCGCAAGGCTTGGTTCGGGCCATGCAAGCTTTGGATTGGATCTCGAGTGTTTCAGCTTGTCTTGCATGGTTCGGATTTGGTCCTATGTGCTTTAGTTTTCTTAGAATGTCATCGGATTAGCCTTGATGGTTTGGTTTTGTTGTATGTGTGAGTTTTGGTTGGTCAATGGGAGTTTTGGATTGGTCTTATATGTATTCGGCTAAGGTCTCTTGTGGTCAAGATTTTCGGTTATGGTTTGGATTGATTTTGCGCGGTTTAGTTAAGCCCGGTTGGTTCAAATTATCCCTAGGCATTTCTATTTTGCCTGTAGTGTCTTGGATTGGGTTAGTTTCATTAGAGGAGACCTGTAGGGGCTTGGCTTTGACCTAGTGTGGTCCGTTTTGTTTGTGCCATGTGGTTCAGTTCTTGTTTCCTTAGGTAGATTTAGTTTCGGGGCCATGCGTGTCTCGAAATTGCCATGTGGCTGTCACAAGTATTTGTTGTGCAATAGGTCTTCATTTTGACAATTTTAGTTGGAAGTTAGTTGTGCATGTAGCGATGGATGTCTTGTGAGCTTTAGATCATTTGAATTTTCTTGCGTGGTCAGTTTGGGCTACTATATGTTTTCGACTTGTTCTTGAGGGGTTTGGTTTCATGCCATGTGGTTTGGGTGTGTTTTGATTAATTTCAGTCTAGGGCATTTTAGATTGGCCATGTTGTGATTCAGCTTGTATGTTGAGTGGTTTGGCTTGTGTGTGAACCGAGTGGATTAACTCACATGTCATTAGTTCAGTTTGTGTGTTTTGGTTAAGTGAAGGCTTGTAATGGCCAATTTGCATCTTAAAGGGTTGGTAGTCCTTGTGTTGTTTGTCTACATGATTAAAGACAAGATGCCTATGCTTGTGTTGCTTGCTTAAGACACAATCAAATACCATCAAAGAGTGTACCAACGATACCTCGTGGAACTTATCAGGAAAGACAAGATGCCCACGGAGAGTGTACCCGTACCCTAGATGTCCCAAGAGTTAGTTGGGATGCCATGATCAATAGATCATGAAGCCTACGTAGGCTGAAGAGAATACCAGCACACACTATAGCAAACAGGAGGCCACACCGAATCTTGCTAGATGGGAGTTTATTCCTCTTTGCGTGACCGACAGTCATGAGTCCAAACTTCAAGAGTCGAGTAGTGTGTGGTTATGGTACGTCTAAGTTAGTTGTCATAGTTCCATATCTTAAATAGATATTTTCGATTGCATGATGAATCTTTCGCTAGATGGGAGTTTATTCCTCTTTGCGTGACCGACGAGCACAATGGGCATGTGTCTTGCAGTGAAAACCTAAAGTAAAAGTGAAAAAAGATTAATTTGTGTGATTTGTATGCTTTTGCATGATTGCTTGCTTGTTTAGTTGTTGAATCCTTGTGTCATGGGTCCAAACTTCAAGAGTCAAGTAGTGTTTTCTGCTTGTGTTCATTCCTCTCATGTGATGTTGGGCATATAAAGTGAAAAGGCTAAGTAATACGTGTTGAAATAGGGCATACTGGGACATTACAAATGCTCTTGCATCATTTTCCCCAAGTTGCTTGAGATTTGTCTACAAATCTAAGAAATATTCATCCTCCAAGTAAGGAGAAAGGTCTCCCACATTAAAAGTCACCAAAACTTCAAACTCTCTAAAAATATCAATCTTATATGCATTGTCACCAATTCGCTGGATAACTTAAATAGGTCATGAACTCTAGGCATGAGCTTGTTCTTTCGTCAAGATGAAAATCTCTCCTTCCTCAAATGAACCTATACAAGATCACTTGGTCAAAATTGAGTGTTCTTTCAACATTGATTAGCTTTCTTCTTGTACAACACATTACCCTTGTCAATCTTAGATCGAATCTACTCATGAAGCTTCGTCATTGCTTAAGCTTTTTCTTTGCCATCAAAGCTTACTCTTGAGATGGATGAAATGGGGATCAAATCAATTAGGATGAGAGGGTTGATTCCATATACAACTTCAAAAGGTGATCAACTAGTAGTATAACTTAGAGACCGATTATGAGCAAATTCAGCATGTGCAAGTTTCAAATCCTAATCTTTTAAGTGACTTATGCACCATACTTCATAGAAGAGTGGTAAGGGTGCGATTAGTTACCTCCGTTTGGCCATCTGTTTGGAGATGACAAGTAATGTTGAATAAGAGCCGTACACCAAACATTCTTTATAGTGTCTTCCCGTAGTAGCTTAAGAATTTGGAATTGTGATCTAACACGATGGTCTTCGATATTCTATGAGGCAAATATTTTCTTTGAAATATAGCTCAGCCATGTAAGATGCATTATCCATCTTATGACAAGAAATGAAATGAGCCATTTTAAAAAACCAATCAAAGACCACCATGATGGCATCTTTTCCCCCTTTGAGTTCTAGCTAAAGCCACAATAAAATACATACTTCCATCTTCCCAAGTTGTAATGGAATTGAAAGTGGAGTATACAATTTTTAATTAATAAACTCTTTGTTGTTTGACAAGTTGCACATCTCGAGATGATAGCATACACATCTCCATTCATCTTTGGCCAATAAAAATCTCTTCAAGAACCTTGAGAGTTTTGTTAATACCAAAGTGACCAGCCAATCCTTCATCATATGCTTCTCTAATCAATAACTCTTGAAAAGAACTCTTTGGCACACATAGTCAATTTCCTTTAGAAAAAATACATTCTACATAGAATAAAATCCCTGAACTCCTCGCTCATGGTTGTTGATAATGTATGAGAACTCAGGATCTTCATAATAAAGTTCATTTATTGATTGGAAATCAAAAATCCTAGAGTCCAGAACAGCAAGCATAGAATATCTCCTTGATAAAGCATCCGCTACAGCGTTAGTGCAGCCAAATTTATACTTTGAGACAAAAGAAAAGGATTGAAGAAATTCTACCCATTTTGCATGTCTCTAATTAAGCTTATGTTGGTCACTAATAAACTTGAGACCCTTATGATTTAAATGAAGAACAAATTGTTTTAACCACAAATAATGACTCCAATGATCAAGACATCTAATAATGGCATAGAATTCCTTATCATAAGTTGAGTAATTCTTCTTCGAATCTATCAACTTCTCTCTAAAATATGCCAAAGGTTTTTGGGCTTGACTAGAATAGTACTAAGCCAACTCCAAGCCATCTACAACATCACTATTATGCATTATGATTTGATGATAGTCACTTCAGAAATTTATCCTCAAGAACATAGTAGAAACATATAACTCATCAAGCATATTATCAAGTCTAGGTATGGGGTACCTATACTTAATAGTGATGTTGTTAATGGCTCAACTATCGACACACATTCTGAAGGAACCATCCTTCTTGGGCATGAGTAGAGTTAGAATGGAACATGGGTTCATACTTTCGTGGACATATGCTCTGTTAATAAGTTCATCAACTTGTCGTTGCAACTCCTTTGTTTCTTCCAAGTTGCATCGATAAGTTACTGTGTTCAGTAGAAGAGAGCTGGGAAGCAAATCAATATGATGCTCAATACCTCTTATGGGAGGTAATCCAAGTGGTAATTCCTTTGGGAACACATCTGCAAATTCTTTCAACAATTAATGCATTTTTGGATGTATGGGTTGCTCTATCTTACTCTCTTTTTCTACCATAAGTAAAGCAAATACGTTCTTGTATTTGCTAATGGCTCTTTCAACCTGTGTTTCACTCACAAATAGATTTTCCTTATAAGTGTTTCCCTTCCCAAGTTGATTTTTATGTATTACTGAAAGATTCAAGGGCACAAGAGTAATACATTTTTATTCCTTATTAAATGAGCATGTGTTCTAATGCTCGTCATGCATAGCATTTCTATCATATTGTCATGGTCCTTCCTAATAACAAGTGGCATGCGGGGATCACATCACACAAAACATGATCTTGATAATCCTTCCCAATCGAAAATGATGTGAGAGCTCAGTTGGTCACCTTGAGATTGCTTCCTTCACAAAGCTATTAGAGCTAGTACAATTAAGGATGTTTAGTTGTTGAAAGCTTTAACTTGTCAATCAAGTTTGTCGATGCAACGTTAGTGCAACTCTTGCCATCGATAATCACCGAACAAACCTTCCTATTAATAGTGCAACAAGTGTGAAAAATGTTCTCCTTTTGTTTGTTCAATCTATATAAACATCTGCATGTGATGCTATTCAAATAACCAACAACTCACCATTATCAGCTTTCTCCACAATCCATCCTTCCTTTTCAGATTTGGAACCATTTTGGTCAGGTTCATTCTCAGCCTCTTAAAGTTTGAAATCCAACTTCTCGATTTCTTAAAGAGTCGTAAATCTTTGATTAGGGTAATTAGCTTGTAAATGCCCATAGCCATGACACTTAAAGCATTTCTTTACTTCACCATCAAGAATCCTATAAAGTTCTATGGCAAGCTCGACAAACTTCTCATCACCCTTTTCTTTGGTCAATGTACTCTTAGCCTTGCTAGAAGGACCCTTAAAGTAGGATGTCCCCTTTGTTGAAATTCTAGAAGAAAACCCCTTGCTACTCTTCAATTGTTTCTCAACTTTCATAAGCGACTTTCATACATCTTCGAATGACCAATAAGGTTGAAGTTTAACCAAATCAACAATTTTCCAATTCATTCCACCAAGAAATCGAGCAATGGTTTTCTCTAGAACTTCTGGAACTTCGCACCTCATTTTGAGTTGTTCAAACTCTCTAATGTATTCTTCAATGCTCATCCCTAGTTATCTTAGGGAATTCAACTTGAGGAACCGGTCTTGCTTATAACTGTCAAGCACGAACCTCTTCTTCATCAATCTCTTGAGTTTTTCTCAATACTTGATTCGGCATTTTCCTTCTCTAGTTTGTTGGTGCTCTAGATTCTCCCACCATAAAGAAACATACTTTGTCAATTTTTAGGACATCAACCTCAAAGCTCTTCTCATCCGAGTAGAACTTGAAGTCAAAAACTCATACGGCCATGTGTAGCAAATCGACAAAGTCGTCAGGATTGAGACTACCTTCAAATTCAGGCACCTCCATTATGATTTCATGATCACCCTCCTTATGCCTCCCTCTTCTTCTCTAGATTTAATATTCAAAATCACTAGAGTTACCTCTAGTGGAATCGGAATCATCACTTGAACTTTTATGAGAATCTGAATCGTCAAACCGATAACAATTGTTAGGATGCCTTGCTAGTTGTCCTTCTCTCGTGGATCATCTAGAATATTAAGGACTCGCTCCATTTGTTGCTGGAGATTCTGTATGGCATGATCTCACCTTTCATTGTGTGCTTACTCCAAAGTTAAACCTCTCATAACTAAATCATTCATGTTGAATGTGAGTTGGAAAACCAAAGGAGTAACTCAAATGAGTTCAACTCTAAGCTCTAGTACTAGTTCGATGTGTGCGTGAGCGAGTAATTCCAAAACAGGGCAATTTTTCTAGTTAAGTGTATGGAAATTGAGTGTATAGAGATGGTTGCCAAAGGATGAAATATAAATATAAGATAAAATATGATTGCCACCAAGATATAAAGAGCACGCCACCAACCAAGGAAGAAAATCAGGATAGGCAAAATTCACCAGCAATACTTCAAAGACAAGCCACCCACCAGAGATAAAGGACTTCGGAATAGGAGAAGCTCACCACCAAGACTTAAAGGAAAATCCCATGTTCCTAGAATCATTTACTCATGCACGCATCACTTACTTTGCTCAAGGCAACGTTGGAGCTCATTTAAGTAAAGTTCCGGTTGATTCAACCATAAGAGTCCTGCTCCTAGAAGATCAAATTAAATAGATGATTATTCAGCCAGACGTCTGGGTAAGCTTACCTCTTCTAATTTTTCAGACATTTGTTGAGGCAGCCGGCAGTGATGGGGTGATTTCACCTTTTGCAAGCAACAAGCACTAATGAGAATCTTCGATTTTCCCCTCAACCTGATTAGAAAACTCTATCCCTCGAATCAATATAAATATGGACGATATACCCCTGAACTTTATGCCTTTGGTTAGGTTTAGAGCTTACGTCTCATTTGAAAGTCATATCTCGGTATGCATTTCACTGCAAATTTCCTGCATGTAACTTTGCCCATTTGCTTTCTCTGATTTCACTTCGAGTGTCCTGGACATGTTTCCCACATATCTCCTGCATGCAATTAAGTGTTGCTCGAAGTCTGCTGATGCAACTAACTGTGCACCATATGTGACTATTGTTATCCTTTTCGTCAATTAGCAAGCAACGTACTGCAATTGGGCTACATGTATATCAGTTAGTGCTTATTCTGGGAACAATTTGAGTGGGTGTGCCGGTTGAGCCTCAGGTTCATGGAACACGGAGCTTATTTCTTCTGTTGCTTTCTTCTATGGTACTGTCCTTCCATGCGATTGTCCTTTCCTTGCCGCCTTTGCTATTTGATGCAAATGCAATCTTTTTTTCAGACAGAAAGTACGATGGCATTATCCTTGTATAAATGCAGAGTTGCAAGTTTAAAAAGCAACAATTTAATAGCACGTGGTGCAGATAATGGAAGATTTTCATTATGTGAAAGGAGAACGGACTGGCTTAGGGACGGTCCGCGTTGGAGATTGTTTCATCGTCGAAGACTTCGAATTGGAGAGCTTAATGCTGGACTCGACAAAAAGTAGACGTTTTTAGTGGGAGAATGAAGAGGATAGGGGATTGCATGCCTAATATTTTAGAGACAAAGAACATGTTGCCACATAGGAGGAGGACTCCATTTGGATAATTTTTAAACTGAATGAATATTCTCTCCTAGGTCCTAGCTAGGCCAGAAAATAGAGAGGAGATAGAAATGTTACACTTTAATGTTCGATTTTTATATGTTATCTTACATAAACACAATGAAAAGTAATAATTCCCATTAAAGAGATCTGCTCATATTTGTTAATCCGAAAATTAGTTATTTAATTTTAATGTTGTGTTTTTCATCTCTTGTCGGAGGAATCTTCTTATCATTAATGACTACAAACATGGATATCATTCACATTTATTTTAAGTTATGTTTGCATGTGGGCAATGTACATAACTTGTTATTTACCAATCAGACATACATTGGTTGAACGAAATTCCCTCCACTCAAGGTTTGAGGTAAAAATAATGCTTCTATAAACACAAAAGGCCAAAATTACCTTGTGCATATGTTCAATGTTATAGCCATCAAAAACAAAATTAAGAAAGAAAAGCAAGTTTCCATGTGCGAACTTACTGGCCATGACCATGGCCTAATGGTATTGGCTAGTATTGCACAAACACGATATCACGAGTTTGGAATCGCTTGCCAAAGTAGTGTGTATCTAGCTTATTATGGACAAGTATGGACTTTTAACATTCGATTCATACTGTATTGACGGCAACACCCCCAGGCAGTTGCAACCTCTTCCTGTCCCGTTTCATTACTTATCCTTCGTGTTCTATCTTACATGGGCTTATCGATGGCAAATCTTGGGCTAGGAAGCCTAAATTGCAAATGCGACAGGAAGGGGTCGTAACCGAGCCCTTTTTCGTTAAGGCCTCGACTTGAAGCGCCCTCAGACTTCTTTAAGCTAATTTTCTCTTTCTACAGAATCAAGCTTTTCATTCACCCGTGTGGCCACATCTTCAGGAAAAGTGTCAAGAAAATATTAAACCTTTTACATTAGTGTCAATTTAGTCATAAACTTTTTATTAATACCAATGTAATTCCAAACCTTTTGACTTGGTGCCAATTTTGTCCTAAATCTTTTATTGGTGCCAATTTAGTTCTAAAACTTTTGACTCAATGTCAACTCAATCATTCTGGCTAATTTTGGCCGGATTTTGCTGAAATGAACGCCAATTGACTAACCTGACATAGCCGACGCTAACATAGACAACTTTTAATAATATTTTAATATTTTCAGAATTATTTTTTTTCTTTTTCCTTTTCTTTTTTTTTTCCGTTCTTATCCTTGCTCGACCTCGCTGACCCTCCCCTTTGGCTGGTCGCCCAACCTGTGACTGGCTGGAGCAAGGAGGAAAACAGGAAAAATAAATAAATAAATAAATAAAATAAATAAATAATTCGAAAAATATTAAAATATTATTAAAAGTTGTTTATGTCAGCGTCGGCCATGCCATATCACCCGACCAGCATTCATGTCAACAAATTCCAGCCAAAATTAATTGAAAGAACCGGATTGGCACTAAGTTAAAAATTTTATGACTAAATTGATACCAATAAAATGTTCATGACTAAATTAGCACAAATACAAAAGATTTACGACAATTTTGACACTTTTCCCCACCTCTTCGGTGAGAGCATTTCTCCCTTCTATCGTATCACCGTAGTACCCATCTCTAGCAAAGAATTTTCTTAAGAGAGCGGACTCCGCTTTGCAACCCCACTATGTTAGTTATAACACAAGGGGAAGATGAATTCGGCTCATTTTTATTCTGTGAAAATATTAATCTAGCTCTTCGTAAACAAAAATAATGAAAAAAACAAAGGTTTTTGAAGAAAATATAGCCTAAATGACAAATCTGTAAATATTTATAGTCGTGAAGGGGAAATTGGTAATAAAAAGATTAGTTTTATTATTATTGTATTTTAGCTGTAGGATTCAATTGGCACACAGCAGAAAATTGAGGGTTTTTGGTGTCTCCGTTAGAAGTTTAGAGCACTCATGTCACTTTGGTAATAATTAGGGATTTTTTGTGGTATTATTCCTAAAATATAGGACAATGAATAAGAAGATCCTTAGTGTGCATTAGTGACTCGTGAATGGCCGAAACATTCACTCTTAACATTATGTGTAGGAATCAGTTTGGAGTCTCGAATGACACAACTCTTAGTCCTAGCCAAGTTTATCTGTTAACCCGAGATTCGAGCAATTACTTAAAAGAAGCCGAAAGGGTTGTCTCATAACAAAGAACTCCTACAAACCCAGCAAATTTTGCTGTTGAGACCTTATTACTCAATTTAGGGGCCCGTTTGTTTCAAACATCGCTCCAAATATTACTTTTTCATGAAAACGAAAATAATTCTCCCTTTTTCCTTGTCTGTCTTATTGTATACATGTTTCGCATAACGTTAATGAATTTTGACACGTTTGGTTTGTCTTTATAATTCACCGTTTAGAGATCAATTCGTCATATTGGACCTCATCCTCCTAATGCCAAGATTAAATTGATAATACGCTCAATTTATAAATAAAAGCTCCCCTTTGACTCAAACATATTGATGCCTATATTACTTAAAAATTTACGTTACAAAAACATCTTTCTTCGATGAACATATAGAGACAATCTTGTTCTTTTTTGTTTCATTTTGTTTTCTTCTTCGTTAAAAAAGCGCTTCCAGTAAGTCCTTTTTAACCCCTATGACTTGAAAATTCTCTTTGGTTTGAAATTTGTAAAACCACGTTTGGTTATGTTATCATTTAACATTGCGTTTGTCATCCGTATTCGATAAAACAAAGAATCTACAAGTATCCTATTTTATGAGACATATGACGTGAGCATTTGAAAGGACTAACTATTTACAAACCAACACCACTTCAGTCTTCACAGAGCAAAGCTGAGAGCTCCGCAAAGTTTCTTGGCATCGCCAGCTTGCCGACCACTGCTAGAGTCAATTAGAGGTTACGTGATGCAACTAGCTTCATCTACCTAAGATTTTATGAGATTACTGATAATTGTTCTAAAAACTTAAACTATTAAATGAATGCTACATTTAATATCTAAATATTCTAACAACTTAGTCTTTTTAAAGCTTGGAATCGAGAGATATCGCCAAGCCCAAATGAATGAGAAAAGGGAAGATGCAATGACTTGCTTTTTGGGGCGTACAAAATGGAAACCGAGGAATGGTAAAGATACTAGAAAAATCCAGACCGTGTAATCATTCTAGCAGCTAAAGAATTGAAATTGTTTTTTCATTCGAGAATCATTTTTCAAAATCTAACCAAACAAAGCCTCATGGTGTGCTTTTCATTCTCAAAGGAGAATGAAAAGTTAAAAGTTGGAAATTCCTTAAAAGCAAACGGGCACTATAGTTCTTCGCGGGCACATAAGGAAATCGAATGCTATCTAGGCACTCAGTTTCTTTTCCTTCCTCTTTCCTTTTTATCTTTTGGTTTCCACCCATTTGCCTCATAAATTAGATCACTAAACACACCCTTCTGTTATGATTTACGTGAGGCATTCAATTTATTTATCCGCTTGACCTTGGGGCAAAGTTTCTACCAGCCCTAAGTCCCCATAAGACTTCGAAAATATCAGCCATCTAAAAGAAGAGTGATGAATAACGACTGTATTCTCAGCTACTGTCAGGGATAACTTGAGCCTGCCCATGCTTGTGTTTTTCATCCCTCTGATCACAAGTATTGGCATTTCCAGATTTGCAATGTCTAAAGGCTATGAAAAGTGAGAAAACAAGTAGGAATACCAATTATGTGTAGAACATCATAACAACAAAAAGGAGTTCTCATGCCATTCCAGAAAACAGAAATCTAGAGTACAACAAATCTTGAGGACCTCCAGGGTGCAAGCAACTGAACAGATCAACATACATGAAGCTACAAGTGATTAATTTTTCCGGAAGCAAAATTACTTTCTCTAAAATCAATGAGCATCTGTGAGAGATTGAACTCATAAATGCAAACCTGGCATGTTTTTGGTACTTATTGCAAAAGAAATGATCTTTCATCGATGTGCTTGCACATAATAATATCCATGGCAATAAAACTCATAATTTGATCCAAAAGAAAGGACTTACAAAGATCTCACTTTTGTAGATCCTTAGGTGCCTTACGGGTAGTATATTGTCTGGAAGAATAAGCTCTGGGGGAGTTTCACGTACAACACCCAGCATTGAGTCATACTCTTCATCACGACGAGCAAACTTCTTGCGAAGCACCTTCTCAAACTCGATCTCGTCAAAGGGCTTAGCATTCTCAGCTGCATGGACCTGCGCAAGGTTGGTATAATTGGTGGCAGATTGAGAGATAAAGGCCACTTCTTCTTCTGTGAGCTTCCTCAAAAATTTGGCAGGATTTCCACCCCACACCTGTTGAAAAAAAGAAAAAAAGAATCAAGACTGAAGTTACTAACGACATATATAGCAATGCAGATAATAAAGCTTTAGCATATAAAATAAGGGAGACTGCTATATTTCCCAAATGTTATTCCTCGTAAAATAATTACTAAGATATACGGAATATCCGTTCACAATCCCATGTTTTTAGGACAACGCATTAGAGGTCCATAGACAAAATCCAATCCACCACTTCCAACCCAATTTAGAATTTGAAAAATGACAAGACAGTTCTTCAGTCATGTAAAACTATGCCATATGCATTAAAGGGCACATTGCATCATAATGCAAGGACCCCAAGCTCAGATCAGTCGTCCCAGCTCCCACTCCCAGCCACAAAATGATTACAAACAGGAAATCCCATGCCTTACAAGCAAAGCAGGGGGCAAACGATGCTCTCTTAAACATTGTTTGTTTACAGCTACATGCAGCGCATAGCATGCACAGGGATAAACAAATTCTAGGTCAATCAGGCTCTCCACATCCTGCAGGATTGACAGTTAGAACCTTTGAACATGTCTATGCCAATAATATAAACCAATAACCCGCTTACCCTATAAATATTGTCATAAATTGATCCCTGGGTTTATTGGACAACGACCACAAGAACTCAGCTAAAAGAGCAAGTTAAAAATTGACAGAGAGAGTGGAACATACCTCCCCAGCGGGAATCCTGGTGTTCTGCCTCACAAGTGCTCCAGCAGCAACCATTCCATGTTTCTCCACAACAACTCCATCTAGAAGTGTAGCTCCCATACCAACAAAAGCCTCATCCTCAACGGTACAACCATGTAAAACTGCACTATGACCTGCCCAGACCAAATTTACTCATCACAATAAGATAAGAATTAGGACAACTAAAACCCTCTCACATGCACAAACTACAGCACAACTCACCTACGGTGACATTGTCCCCAATGATAGTTGGCAGAACCTTTCCACTAAGATTAGACTTTGCCACATGCACAAGAGAGTTGTCCTGTATATTAGTTCCAGATCCAACACTGATGCTGTTGACATCACCTGAAGAACCAGGAATTACACCTCAGGAGATTAAAAATATTCTAACTACTCAGAAAATTAAAAATAATTCTAAATGCTTATTAGATAAACTTATTAAGAACACTGCACAAATTAAGTCCCCACGTATTAAATGCAACAACCATATCCTAGACAACCCTACTTGAGCAGTAAAGACTTAAAACTTCAGTTACCCTAAAAACCACCACAAAAAAGAGCTCTGAGGAAGTATTCATGGAGATGTTGTAAGTGAGACCAGGGGAACTAAGAGGTAAATGAACTCATTTAAAGGAGACTCCAACAACAACATTGGTAAAGCTTCTTCATTTTAGTAATTTAAGTCCAGGATCTTTCCTCCACTCAGGATCCACATCTCAGTCACTTGAACTCCAATTACCAGTTATGAAGGTTCTTGAGCATGAGTTGGAGATATAATAATGACATGGAAATTCATGTAACTTCAATCACATATACTCTTGATCTCATAGTAAATTGACATTAAATAAAAGGTGTTGCGTTTAAATTATTTCGAATCAATTCCTCTTTTTGCAGTAATCTACCATTTAATCCATCATCACACAAATTTTAGTCATTGAACTACCAACAGAACTCCAAAACCTCACTGGATATGATATTCAGTTAAAGAAAAGTCCACCAAATAAGTTTCACTAAGAGAACCGTCTCACCCACTTCATCCGACTCTAACATGAATTTCCATGGGCCAGGATGAGCTTTCCCAGAACACCTTCCCTCCGCCGCCGCCCCCCCCCCCAAAAAAAAACACCCAGTTTTTTCTCTCTTCCTTTGATCAGCATACAATGAGCTTTAAATAGTCTGAAAACTACCTGTCCCCTGTCATATGACTTGCTGACAAGGAACATGGTTGATTGAGCTCATCTGACCAGATTGGATAGTCTTACAAATATTAGGAATTCATTCGAGATCCAAATCCATTAATCTAGATAATTAAAACTCAAATGATATTATCAGCTACACATTCTTCAAATAATTAAAAGACCTAGAAAACCTATGTGCTTCGTCAAGGCTAGAAAGGCAAAACTCAGTGAAATTGTAATTTGATACTGACAGTAAGAATGACTGTAAAGAGGTTGAATATTAAACACCGGAATGCAAACAATTATTTGAGGACAACCAAGAAAGAAAAAAAGGCAAC
The DNA here is from genome assembly GCA_014182895.1 of Angophora floribunda. NCBI lineage: Eukaryota > Viridiplantae > Streptophyta > Magnoliopsida > Myrtales > Myrtaceae > Angophora > Angophora floribunda. The sequence goes on from CM024710.1 coordinate 14,174,855, forward strand.
AAGGCTCTTCACAATTGGTTGCATAATTGAATACAGAATTATACATTTGAAGAGAAGTAGAAGAAATAAGGAGTAGTAAGGCTCAATTATTCCTACCTCTCAAAACGCAGCCATACCAGATAGATGATCCTCGCCCAACTTGCACATCTCCAATAATAGAGGCACTTGGGGCCACAAATGTATCTTTATCCACCACAGGAGCTTTATCAAATATATTCATAAGAGTTCGATGCCTCGACACTGAAAGATGGATTACCATGTAAGCTCATTGTAGGAAAGAATAAGAATCGATTGCCAATAAGGTTTTGATTCATGAGTTTACAATATAAGGCTATAGATACAGCAACAACCAAAAACAGAAAAAGAATAAGATGGAATGAATGCTCAGCATTGTCCCTGACATGAAGTCATCAGAGAAAATAAATCCATGGAATTTTCAGCGTGCATGATAAACTCTCTGAAATTATAGATTCAGCATGTTGCATCATCAACGAAATGATCAAAGTACATTACTCCACAGTTAAGAACTCTACAGCTGCGTGGGACACTTGTGATATCAAAGATATCACAAACATTTACGATTAAGTTCTATAAAGGGCATTATTCCCCATGTCTGACCAATAAAGACCAGTAGATTCTGTCCCCAAAAGAGCAACCTAAAGTGCCTCGTAAAAACCCTTCATTTAGCAATTGAATCATTAATTCAACAACTTACACATCAAGAAAGTTCATCATCCAATATGTACCTGCTTAACATAGTATTAAAATAACAATGCTCACAAAGATAACTGCTTACAATGCCCACATGATTTAAAATAAATTTGCAATCACATCAAATTCACGGGATTTGAAAGAAATTTTTTTTATTAAAACCATCATTTTGCTGAAGAATCCCACGTTCCCATAAAAATTGACTAATTATTACACCTTAGCAGACTCTTAGCAAGAGAAGCCAGTACCAGGCACCGAGAAACAGGCTAGAATCATAACAACTGCACAGAAGAATCTTAGACGACCAACATACACTACAGTCGACTGGGGCCTCTAGTAACAAGTAAAAGAGCACAGTTCAATTCAACTGTTTTCCCTAAGAAGACCTTATTAAAAACAGCACCCTAAAATATTCCGGGCATAGGTTGGCGATTCCAACAAATTGCGGCTACAACCACACAAAATCTACAACTAATGAACAGAAGCATCACGCTGAAGTCGAAGTTACCGGTGACAAAAGAAAAACAAAATAAAGCTCCCAAGACTCCACGAATTAGTCACCGAGGGACGGGGCTAGAATCGACACAATCACGCGAAGAACAAAAACCGGCCACACAAAACAAGCGATAGGCAAAAATGAGAGGAAAAGAATCCGACCCAGTCGCATTTCGCTCGACCTAACGCGTCACTTACAAATCACGCGAGAGAAAATTCCGACAAATCGTAGAGAGGAGAACACGGAAGATCTAATCATCGGAGGCGAGCGACTTACATTGCTCCTGGAAGTAGTAGCTGCCCTGGAGGCGAGAGCCAAGGCGATCAAGGGCTTGACCCGTTTCCCGAATCCAGAACCCGACGGTGTATATCGCTCTCCCCAGAGTCCCCATCTTCTTCACCCGCAGGTGGTGCTTCGGCTAGGACTCGCTTCCTCGTTCGCGAGCTCAATTAGGGTTTTAGCTTCGAGTATTTTTTTTTTTTTTTCCTGGTGCGCTTGGCTGCGCCCCGCAGTAATTGGAGAGAGAAGCAAAATGTTAGCGCCCGAGAGAGAGAGAGAGAGAGAGAGAGAGAGAAGGAGAGGGGGAGGAAGAGAAGACTGTGTAGTGGTAGGGTAGAATATCCCGGATATCTTGGAGGGTAGAACTGGAATTTTCGCATGTCCACCTGAAATATGAGAAAAATAATAAATAAATTTATAACAGAAGTGAAATTGACTAAAAAAATTTACAAAAAATGCAAATTTGTCTAATTGATATAATGGAATCATTCAACGAAAAATACTGACTTGGCTTTTTCTAAAATTTTATCTCTATTATGAGGCGATGCCGTGGTCAAAATAATTGAACACAAGATTAAAATAATGCCTCCTTATATTTTTTAACCAAAATTTTAATTAAGTAAAATTAAAACTATTTGAAAACATAGAAAAGGAGACAAGGGCGAGGGCAGCACGCCCTTACCCGCTTGCTGAGGGCCACCATAGTTGGGCTAGGGGCAACAACACTTGCCTAGATCTTAACGGAGGGCTATCAGGCCCTCTTTTGCGATCAGTGAGGTTCGCCAACCCTAACTAGCCCTTTCTGTCAACGAGGGCAACCATGTCAAGGGACTACGGGTGTGTTTAGTTCAACTTTGAAGCTAGCTTTTAATTGAAAACTAGCCTTCAAAATACTGAAAGCTCAAGGCTAATCCCTACTAGCATCCCCCAAATGCTTAAATCATATTTTTCCTTCCAAAATTACCCTCATTGATTCTTCATATTTTTGATTTTACCCATGAATATTATTATTTTTAATTGAAAAATGAGGCAACCCTTCGTCAGTTTGACGAAGGGTTACAACCTCCAACGGCTCTCGGTTGGGTCGCACAACCCTCATTGGAGATTGCCAAAGCCGATGACCGTCGATGCTAGATCTAGCTTGCTAGTGGTTGTAGCCCTTCACCAATCCGATGAAGGGTTTAAGTCAATTTTTAAAAAAAAGATATATATATATATATTATATACCCATTATATCCATCAAAGTTCATTGCAAATGCTAAACCAAACGCACCTTACTACCCTTGCCTTTGGCCTTTTTCATCCTTTTTTGTGTTTTTTTAATTATTGTTATTTCATTCAATTAATATTTTGGTTAAAAAATAGAATTTAATTTACATCATTGCCACGTTGGGAGAGAAATATTAAAAAAAAGCCATGTTGTATTTTTCATTATTTTAAATGGACAAAAATTAGTAAAATGAATTAATTGTACCAATTTGACAAATTTTAGGACCTTATTACACTTTTTATACGTTTTATGACTCAATTATACTTTCGTTATAAGTTTTAGATTTTAGTAAACATATCCCTTAATTCTATGCTTCTATGCTGGAATTACGGACCCGTCCCATAGCTTGTGGAACCATTAGATTAATTCGATGAAAAAAAAGGACCATTGAATTTTCTTAAAAATGAAATCAGGTATCGAAAAAACCAATTTTCAATCGCACTTTATGGATGAAGGAGGAAAGTTTGAAAATTTCAGAGAGTAAAGAAAATTACAGACTCAAAAGGTTGGACAAATTTACGGAAGGAAAGTACAGTCAATTAGGTATTTTACTAACAACAAGAGAAAAAAAAATTATGATTTTCTCATTTATGTACTATTTCTTGCAATATGAATTACAGTAACCAAAGACCTTGCCATGACCAAAAGTAAATAATTCCTCTAAATAAAAGTTACAAAATTATACGCAACAAATAGCCGAGCTCGGTAGCGAGAGCTAATGACCTGAGCAGGGGCTTCAAAGTGGCTGACGTGGGCTTGGATCCTTTGGGCCGGGCCTGGTGTGGCTACTTGCTGGCCCTACCATTTCAAGCTGAGAGCCGGTCCACGCGGCTCAGGTGGATCCTGGACCGGAGGGCACCGCGTGGGGTTGGTTTTATAGAGCAGCGAAAGCCTCCCGCTCCGGCGGTGGAAGGATAACAGGCCGGTGCCACCCAGGCCCACCGTGGCCCAATGGGCGAGGTCCGACTGGACCACCACCTTTTTGAAAATATAAATTATTCCTCTAATTAAAAGTTATAAAATTATAAGTCACAGATAAGTTACTATTAGGGAGGAGGTCGCCCGCACCATTAGTCCAGTTAGTCCAACAGATTTTACTTCTTCCGAGATCAGATTCAACCTGCCAAGAGTATCTTTAATATTTATGACGTTGCGCCCATTCACAAAATAATTTTTTTGAGTTAATACTATGAAAATTCTCAAATTAATACACTTACTTTAAATTAATATTTTATCTACTAAAAACCCTCAAATGGGTACATGTGATAAATTTATTTTAAACTAATTTTTTTACTAATAAAAACTCAAAACTAATATATTTTTGACAAATTTACCTTATATTAGTTTCCATTAAATAGGATTAATATCACAATATGAGATATATGTATCAACTATTACGTGTTATCTAACTCAACAAATTAACAGTAAAATTTAATAGAAACTAACAGAGAGTAAATTAGTCGTACATGTATTAATTTAAGATTTTTAATGGTCAAAAAATTAGTTTATTAACCCTTTGTTATCCAACTCAACAAATAAAAACTCAAAACTAATATATTTTTGACAAATTTGTCACAGTGTATCAATTAATAATTTTTTTAATGATATTAACCCTTTGTTTTTTGCATGATAAAAGATTAGCACTTTACATTCATGTCAACATTTAAAATATAAAAAGTTATGCAATGATTTTAGTTCTATGTGTCACTATATGTAGTTATGTAAGTTCTGAATTTTCAAATCTTAAAAAAAAATCAAACTACTTGAGGCACATATTCCACATTAGACAAGAACTAAAACATAGAAATCAATCTAGAGACATTCGAGAAGAAGTCCATGATACTCATATTTCATCATAAGCTCGTGATAAAGGGTGTACACCATGATTAACTAACTAGGTTTGTGCTAGGGGCGTAAATAAAATGTCCAAGGCTTGAAAATCCGAACCGGCCTAGCTTGAAGCTTCACATGTGAAGCCCAAATGGCTTGCCCCCTGATATATTCAATAATTTTTTATATCTATAATAATAAAAAAGAATTTGGAGAAATGTTTGATAGTTTTCATTTCAAAGTAGAAAAAATTTTAATTGTTCAATTGAACTTAGTAATTGATTAAATTATTGCAATAAGGAGAAAATATGGTGTGTACCCCGAAACATATCAAAGAAGTGGAGTTTTTTAGCCAAAAATAGCCACAAAATGGTGACGGGCTCTGAATGAGTTTTCCGCATTGTACTTACGGGCCTTGTAACTTTACTCAGATCAAACGTTATGCTTCAAAGTCGGAGAGCAGGAATTTCGTTTTCCACTTTTTTGCATAAATAGTATGCTTTTTCAATTTTTTTCAAAAGAAATATTTTAAGAAAAGGGTTTTAACTTGAATCATTCCACGCTCGGTTTGCTCAAGCTAGGCCGAAAATAACTCGAGGCCCAATCTGCCGGGCCACGTTGGCACCATTAGTATCTGCTTGTGTTTACTGGGCTAGACAACATTAGTGCATTTTCTTTGGGCTATTGATGTTGTTTCTTAATGACTAAATAAGGTAGTTCCTTCGTATGTATGTTGATACGTTTGCCATTTGTGAATCACACTTTGAATTCCACATTATCTATTAGTGGTAATCGATTCTAAGACAGATTGTTCCGAATTAGAATTGAGATTTGACCTTATGATCATTTTAGAATTGAAAATCAAATCAGTTGGTTCTTAAACTGCTAATTACTAATTCGGTCGATTCTATCTAGGAAGTGGTCAAAAACACAATTCTGGAAAATGTGCAAAGCAAATGGTAATGTCGAGGGACACACAACCTATGACATTTTAGGACACTTTGCATGAAAGAATTATTTGACCAAACAAGAGGGCCTTTTCATTGAAAAATAAAAGAGAACCAAAAGAAATAAAAGAGAAGTGAGATTAAATTAGGGTACTCATTAAAACACTCTTATTTCTCTATTTTTGTTTCGAGAACAGATTTGGAACAAAAATTCATTTGGTAACATAATTTTATTTTTCTATTTTTAGAACAAATTTATACTCCATAAATATATTTGAAACAAAAATCAAAGGTTAAAATTTTTAACTTATCTATTTCTGGAACAAAAATAAGAAATAAAAACTATTTTTATCGCTTGTTCTCGTCACTACCCAACGCCCACTCGCCCCTTGTCGGCTATTGCCCACCTACTGTTGGCCAACTGCAGGCCCTTGTACACCACCACCTATCAATGTCCGATGCCCGTCACCCACCACTTGCCAATCCCTCGCACACCTCCGCCAGTAGCCCCACCAATCATCGAATAGCCACCGTCATTGATTGTCACCCCCTGCATGCCGCCACCAATCCCCACCCACCACTAGTCATTGATCGTCATCAACCATCATTAGTTGCCACTAGCCCCCTATCGCCACTCGAGAATGGAAAATTTGATGTTGTCATTAATCGAATTTCTCTTCTAAAAACAGAAATTTTATATCGGTATCAAATGCCTATTTTACCTTAGAAACTTGTTTGGGGAATAGAAATGGAGAAATCAATTTTTGGCCAAAAATTGATTTCTAGAATTGAAAATTTACCATGTGTGCCTTTACCTTCTCATCCCAAAGGTTGAGGGATTGTGTATCAAACTTTTTATAGCAAGAAAAGAAAAGAAAAACTAGCAGAGAAAGGGGAAGAGAGGGGCAAAGTTGCTTTTACCTTCCATCCTAAAAGCTCAAGAGCAATTTGAGTTCAGATCCTCAATGCGTTAAAGAGATTTGCTATATTCTTGAAATTAGTGGCACTTGTAGAGTGACGTGGCAGAGGATTTTCTTGTGCTTCCACTTGCGAGCTAGGTCTAAGGCTCATTGAGATTGCTCTTAGGGTTCCAGTAGTCCTCGATGTTGAGCAATGGTAGGGCACACTTAGGTTGCATTTGGTAACCATTACGTTCTCGAAACAATTTCTGTTGAAAAATTATGCTTCTTTATTGTGTTCCCTAGACAAGTTTATGAGCATTTAAATGCGTTTATAACTATCCAAAATTTATATTCCCGAAATAGAAATGCATTTGATATGATAATTAATTTTTTTTGCAACTTAGAATTTCTTTTAAAATTTTAAAATTTTTACTATATTTTTCTCTTTTTCTCTTTTAATATTTTAATATTTTATTTTAATATTTCAATAATTTTATTACATTCTTAATTTTTTTATTATATATTTTTAATTTTATTATATATTTTTATCATTTTTTAGTATAATTTTATTATGTGATTTTATTATATTTTTAATACAATTTTGTGTTATAATCTGTTTAATTTTTTAAAATTTTTAAATAATTTTATTATAGTTTTGCAACTGGCTAGAGGAGTAAGAAGAAAAAATAAATAAAGAAAATAAAGAAAATAAATGAGAAAAAAAAAAAAGAACATGGTTTGGATTGATTTTGAAGTTGTTCCCATAAATAAAGAAGTACGTTTTTTTTACTTCTTGATTCTGTTCCCGATGGATTTTCTGTTCTTTTATGTTTCGTTTTAAACAAAAGAATATAATTAGGCACCATTTGGCATGTTACCAAACATGCCTTTAAAGGGGCTAAGGGCAGTGAAGTAGATGAGGGAGCAAAGCATTTGGAAGAGGCCTTTGATCTCCTTGCCAAAACTCCACCTCGATTTGCTTCTCCTCTAGCTTAGCCATTCTATACATTGGTGTGTTAATATTTGTGTTCTAGATAAAAACCCAATTCTTGATAGAATCGGTGGTTTCAACCTCGAAGCTGGGATCAAACCGATTCTGGCATATTCTAGATTTTCGAAGTTGGGAACCGAATCGATTTTTTCTAAAATTGACCTTGAACTAGTTGGTTGGTCTAGGCAAGTTGGGTCATGTTGGATTGAACTAGATTAGAGCTCACCCTGATAACTATGTATGCTTGTGTATGTGATATTGTAGGAGATATGCAACAAGCAAATTCATATATTTTTGTCTATTGCAACACTTAGTGATTGGTAAATTCTAGTGATTTTGTTAAAAGGTGCCATTGAGGAATGTTAAGAAACAAAATAGGAAATTATTTTAATTTTTGATATATTAGTTTTTATCGTAATATGTACTAGCCTTTTCAAACGTGCTACATATATACACTTTTTGAAATAGATATGAAGAATATATATATAAACTCTAAAGCAAAGGTGACGAATGGGTGGGCTAGCTTAGGATGGATTTGGGTAGGTCATAAATGGGTCCAACACAAATTCACTGGGAAAAGTGTTAGATAAGTTATAAACCTTTAAATGGTGTCAAATTTTTACCTTATCTCAAATTTGTGATGAATGGGTGTGGCTTCTTGCTTTTAGCAAATGTGAATTTTTAATGTTACCTTATCTCAAATTTGTTGAATATGTATCGGTATTTATAGTTTAGTTACTTAACACCGTATTATTGATGGATATTTAATTTGAAATAGTAGGTTTGACTTTTTAGGGATACAAAAAATTATTAGTCGGTCCTAAGTTAACCTTGGAACCTGACCAAACCTATTGGGACAATTCTTAATTCCAAAAATTAAGGACCAAAACTATATAGGTTGATCATAGGGTTAGGGGATATACCGGCCCAACCCAGACTATGCTCACCCCTAGGCAATATACTTATTTATATAGATGTCTAATAATAGTAAAACTCATAACATTGAGACAAAATAGAATATAATTGTCTTCCGACGAATAAATAACACTCCACTCACAATTATATGCACCATTTTCAATTCTTGCACACAATTTCATGTGTTTGGTAACTTGGTGTTTCATAGGTAATTTCCATCCTCGAGTTAAAAATTTGGTAACGGGTTGTTGTCTTGTTGGCTCGAGCTATTTTTGGATCATTGGTCAAACTTCTAGGGGATGCTAGCCCTGGGTATCTTGATTTATTTATCGAGGCATCCAAGGGTCACCGGTCTCGAGCATCCCGATCCCCTTGGGACATTATCAGGCCACTAGCCAATGGATATCTCTTGACTTTTATTTGACTCATGCATCACTTTAGATCAAACTCTTTGTTTCATGCCATGCATTCTCATAACCAAAACATATACATAATACCACAACAATTGGCATGGTTATATTGCAATTGGATTTCATCTCAAACATTATACTTCATCAACTCATTCTAGTTATACTTGACTTATACAAAACTTAAGCACATTCGGCTTTCTAAACTCTCATTAAATTAATGCAAACCGAACATCCTACTACTCATGATATTTTTACACAAACAACCTAACACACAACAATCTCACTCATAATATGCACACATGTAGTCTCACAAACATAAGTTTTTTTAACACTACATATTTCAGTAAACTTAATGTGCCAACCCAACCACAAATCACTTACACACAACTCACATACAACCTAAGCACAATTGGGCACTCTCGATGCTTGCAACAATATCTAATGTGCTTCTATATATTCGACTTGTACATACATAGATGAAACACCTCTAAGACTTCTCGATCTTTATGATAAACATCTCAAGTCCATACCTCAACAAAGTCAACAAACCAATTCTTTGATAACTCTTCTTGTTCCTCAATGCCCAATAGAAATGAAATACCTACTTAAAATAATAGCCAAGCATATCACTAGAACTTTTATCTAATTACTACGTGTATTTAGCTTCAACCCTAAAATACCAATGGTTCATTCAAGATAATCAGAGGACATGCAATAGGGCTATAACACTAAACAACTACAAATGGGTCCAATGAGCTTCAAGTAAGAACTGCAAAGAATTTTACTTGAATGATCCTATATCCAATCTAGATTAGTCATTCAAGCTTTACCCAAATTAATTCAATGATTAAATATCACATGCAAAGTATCTTATGCCCCAAAACAACTCTTGTGATCACATTAGCACCCCCCACTGAACGGGTCTTACCACAACCAAGCAAGAAGAGGATATAATGATCCAAGACTTAGAGACTTCCCTTACCTTGTTGCTGTCTTAAGCTTCTTCATCCCCTCAGCTTGCTGATTCTAGAATAATTTTAGCGTCTTTGGCTTTATTGAAGAGAGAAAAATGAAGAAGGAGAGGTGAGGAAAGAGAGATAGATTATTTTCGGTTCAAATGAGAGGAGGAGATGAAGAGAAGGGGGAGAGAGTGCAAGAGGGTCATATGAATGGATTTTTGCAAATTCCCAAGCAATGATTACCATTGCTAATCCCAAATTTCTTTAAAGAATCGAGGAGGGGGCAAAGTGCACGAGAGAGATCTTCTCCCTTGCATGGAAATTTTCAACATGTATCTTGTCTAAGAATGATGATCTTGGAGAGTTTATAGATGATTAGCTTGTTTCCCTCTTACATCTCATCATTGTTCCAATAATATTATCAATGTACCCCATTTTGTCCCTACTAATTTAGCCACAAAAGAAGAAGAAGATATAGGCATTCTCACTAAAATTGCATTTGCCTAATGTATGCATTGATGTTACAAGAGTAAGATTAGGGTCGAAAGTTATGGATATTAGTACTGGTTATTTGATGCTGAGCCGTGGCTATACATAAATCAATGAGCCCATAACATTGAAAAATATCTTGCATAAATGGCTATTGGTTAGAAAATGGCAGTGATAAAATCATTATTCCTACACAACTCATATTCCAGCTCACTTATGCATGCATGAACGTAGGTATGTGTTTATGCAAGTAATCGATCATGGTAAAACACAAATTAAGTGTTCACAACACCCTATAGTCCAAAGATTAATACATGCTTTCATGCATAATTTAGATAAAAGGCCACGAATATACACATAAATGAGTAACACAAAACATATTCAACAAGACACATGAGACACTTCATTGGTTTCATATGTCCACAATACTCCGTGGTCCTCCTAGCCCACAAGTCACTATCTCAAATTTGAGCCTTAGTATCATTTAGGTTTCACAGTTTAATCGTGCATTATTTGGGCTTCACAGCATGTCTCTACCTATTGGACCCTATTATGGTGTTGTAGGATTTACGCGTCATAGTTAATCGGGTTAACTAAAATCGAAATATCAAATTTGGTATAAGAAGGAATGATATGAATAGTGATAAGAATGTGATGAACTATATATATAAATATAAAATTAAAGTTATATTTTATGTTACTCGCGTTTTAACTTGGTTTCGTTTGTGTAAATTAAAAGGAAAAAAATGAAAGAGCATTTATTAGTGAGTGATATTCTGAGGCGTCACACATCCTAACTCACAAGGCATCTTGATAGACAAGGCATCGTCATGCATCACTAAATGGGTGATAGAAACACATTAATCTCAGGCAAATCATGATATATGCACATTAATAAGCATATCACATATTTATCAACTTAATTTGATGCGTTAGTCAAATAACTGTATAAAAAATAACATCTAGTGATATTCTGGTTATTAAAGTTTAAACAATCAAATTAGTATATTTTAAGTCTAAACAAATGAATATATTTTGGTTGTTAAAGTCTAAATAGTCAAAATGGTACATTCTGAATTTGAATAAATGAGTACATTATGATCTTCAAAGTCTAAACAATCCAAAATGGTACATTTTGAGTTTAAACAAATGAGTATAATATAGTCATTCAAGTTTGAACAGTCAAAATGTATCAAATTTTGACTTGGTAAAAAGCCAACAGAACAAAAGAACAAACTCAACTAATGAATATATTTAACAAGTGAACAGATTCAACCAATGGATAGAATTAGCAAATGAACAGATTCAACAAAAGAATAGATTCGGACTTAGTAAAGTTTGTCTAAACAAATAGATAGGTTCAATGACAAACATATTTACAAGTTCATAGATTCAACAAATAAATAAATTCAACAAAATGAACAAATTGACAAAGGGGCGTGTTCATGAATTGACATATTCAACCAAGTGAGTAGATTCAAAAAAGGATAGATTCACAAATGAACAAATGCAACCAAATGAGCATATTCACAAAGGGACATATTTTGACATGATAAATTCTAGCAAAATGAAGCAAATTGAACATGTAATGGGTCATCAAGGATAATATGACAAAACAAACATATTCTGACTAGTTAAATTCTAGCAAAATAAAGCAAATTTAATATGCAAGATATCAATGAAAAAATGAACAAATTCATACTAGTTAAATTTTAGTAGAATGAAACAGAACAAACATAATTCTTATTAGACATTATGGCAAAATGAAGTAGAATGAACATAATTCTAACTAGACAAATTCTAGTAGAATGAAGCAAAACGAATATGCAAGACAACATCAAGACATATCTGGTGGAACAACCAGATTATGATTAGTTAAATTCTAGTAAACATAGGATTCTAACTAGTTAAGTTATGGCAGAATAAGTAGAACGAATATACAAGAGATCATCAAGATTACTTAACAACCACCATACTCACAACATGTACATTAAGGGTGTCCAAAAACCCGACCCGACCCAACTCAGATATAATCCTAACACAAAATAAATATGATACATATTTCGAGTCTTAAAAGTGTTTAAGTCACAATTATAAAATAAGTAAACAACTATCTTTTGGGTCGAGTTAAGCCTAGAACATTGTTCAACCCCTAAACAAATAACTAGACTCTCACCCAAAACAGGACCATGCCTTCTCCTCTCTTCTCATGTTGACACTAACAACTCTACTTTCTTCTCCCAACGGCGATGACCACGCCTTCTCCTCTTGTCGACTCGGCCATCGTTGACGACAACTGCACCTTTCCTCTCATCAATGCCGATGTCGTCAATCTCCTCTCATTGACGACTACACCCTCTTCTTGCATTTTAGGTTTCGCTTCACAGTAAGATCTCAATGCAATTTCTTGATCAGTAAATACATAGCATCCCTACCAGGAGTCCAATGTTGTTAGATTCGATTTCTTCAGTGTTCCTCTCATGACCCGTAAACTAGAGTTTGATTTCAACATGCTAAGGTAGACATAATCAAAGTCTTCTATCAATTTAGTATGCACGCATGCATTAGGGCGCATTGTTGCTTTGGGATATTCTAGTTTCAGTCTAAAATTATGTTTAGCACATGGATAGTTTAGCGCCCATAACCTATTTGATAAGATTTATGATTCAATCATAAAAATAGTTAGTTCCTGATACTATGTTTTTAAGCGATTTGGTATTCAACTAAAGTTCTTTATTGAATTGAGAAGGGTTCCTACTAGTCTTCCCATTTGCCTGGTGGATTCATAATCCACTGCCTTGATCGACTTGGCTACATCCTTCCTTACTTCCACTGAGGTTTCAGACCAAACTAAACTAGCATTTTGAGAAGTTGATTCTGATGATTTTTTCTTGTCTTGGTTGGCAACTTGGCATTGGTTCAACTATTCTCACTAAAAATATATATGTTGATATGTTTATTCAGTTAAGAATTTGGATATCATTTTGTTGCAACACCTTAGAATTAGAGGTGAATTTGTAATTTGTTATCAATTTTTTTCAGAGTTACATTGACTGTGGAGGTACCTGTAGAAGCTTCAGCATTATATTTTTCCTAATGATCTTAGTTTGAGCAAAATGAGGATTTTTTCTGTTGTGACTAATTTGTGCTTGACCGAAATGTTAGAATTAGAGGTGGATTTGATGAATATTGTGCTTATTTGAAAGATAGCTTCGTCCTTCCTTATAAATTTCACTTCGATCATATTCGAGAAGAGTTATTAGAATAAAGCTTCACTTAAAAGTCAATGCATTTCTAAATATTTTGTCTAATCACCAGCATATATAATCATTTCAAAGTATGCCATCACACTTTTGAACTATCCTCTAACTAATTTGTCACACCATTAGGGTGTCAACTCAAAGCATAAGCTTTTTGTCATATATATTCTTGATGCAAACAGGGTCATGACAAGATTGTGGTTCCAATGGTAATTTTGAATGCTTCAATTTTTCTAAGCCTATACATAAACATGGAGAGGTATCTTGGTGTTTGAATAAATAGAGTGAGATAAGGAAAGATTATACCTCACTTCTATACAACTTAACTTTATGGTTGGCTAATCTTTTAATGAGATATCAAAGCATTCCTTTTGGCATTTTTGTGTTGGCATGTTATCTTTCAAAAGCATCTACCTTTCATGTGTTCACATTTTATTGCCCTTCTCTTATTTGATGAAAGTTTTCCTTTTTAGTATGTTTTCATGTGGATAATAGTGCTTCTCTTATATCTTGGTGCTCTTTCTCCCTTCTAACTTCTGTCATTCAGCTGTTTCAATCATTTTTGGCATACTTTTACTTTCTTAGGGTTTTGGTTGTTATTTGGGGGAAAAAGAAAAGAGTAAAGTGGGGGGGAGGGGGAGGAGAAATGTCATCCCAATCAAGCATCATTATGTGTATTTAATTTTGACACTGCTAAACTGCCCCTCTCCTGAATGCTTGATTAGCACATCTTTGTTTAACATTCACTTCTAGATATTGTTGCTTTCTGGTTGACTATGAGTTTAACGGAAGCAGTGGGACTCTAGAGATGTTTCATCGTTATGATAAAGAACATTTCAAGGCAAATCTTTCCTTGTTTCTGCGGTGGTCTCCATACTCAAATGAAGCAGATCTTGTCAAGCAAGCAAGTTCCTTCTCAAGGCAAATCATTGCTATTTCTTTGCCGAGTAATGCTGAAAAAACCTTTATGTCATTATGTGGTTCTCACATTGCACGTTTTTGTTTCAGGTTTCTTTCATGCTGATTTTGTTATTGGGTCTTTGAAGATTTTTTGAGCTGATATTACTGGGGGCAAATGAGAAAAATTGTGCTGAATCAGAGGTAAAAATTGATCATTTGTTTCAATCTTACAAAGAAATAGCAATGATTTCACAAGATGTAATTGGGTTGTATGCTTGAATACTTCATACTCCATTGCTATTGTTTTTTTATGCCTTCTTAGTTCCGATTAAGGGTCTAGCACACTAAAAAATATTGAAATAATAATTTGCAGGCTCTAAATGTTATAAATAGAACGATTGCTATATGTCTTCAACGGGTGGTTCTAATATTACAAATAGAAAAATGAGATCTATAATGTGGGCACATTTTAAATAGATTTTTGGTGAAGAAAAGCTAAGTGTTTATACTGTAAGACCCTTATTGGTTGTTCTAGTGATCAAGGTACTAGCTCAACGCATCATCATCTAGCTAGATGTAAAGAATATCCATATGTAGATGCTGGAAAAAGGCAAAAAAATGCCTTGGGTCAAGTTGTTGGGGGTTGGTAGTTCATTGGGTCCATGGAAATTTGACCAGGATGCAAGTAGAAAACAATTAACAGTCATGTTTATTCTTAATGAATTACCTTTTAAGTTGGTAGAACATGAGGGATTTCATTGATTTGTGAATAAAATCCAGCCAAAATTCTTAATCCTGACTCGCAACACATTGAGGCGTGATTGTTATGATTTATACATGGAAGAAAGAAGTAAATTGAAGAAATATTTCTCCAAAACATCTCCTAGAGTATGTCTAACAATTGACACCATGGACTTCTTGTCAAAATTTGAGTTATATGTATTTGACTACTCATTTTATTGATTCCGATTGGAAGTTGCAGAAAAAAATATTAATTTTTTGTCAAATTTTGGGTCATTCTTCCAAGATAATAGAAAAATCAATTGAGAAATGTTTGATTGATTGGAGAATTCATAGTATTTTTTTTGTCACCATGGATAATGCTAACTCGAATGACTTGGGAGTTCAATATTTGAAAAAAATTCTAAACTCTTGGGACTCTCTGTTATTGAGAGGTGAGTTACTACATGTGAGGTGTTGTGCTCATATATTAAGTTTGATTGTGAGAGAGGGGCTTGAAAGACATTAATTATTCTATCGCTAGAATACATTTTGCTGTGCGTTTTGTGAGGTCTTCTCCCAGTAGGCTAAGAAAGTTTAAGAGTTATGTTGAGCTAGAAAATATTGAGTCTAAGAGTCTTCTATGTTTGGATGTGGAAACTCATTGGAACTCTTTTATATATGATGTTAGAATCGGCTTTGAAGTTTGAAAGAGCTTTTAGCCATATGAAACTTCGAAATAGTAAGTATGTTGAAGAGCTTTTCAAGGTGAAAGTGTTACCTACTATTGAGGATTGGAAATTAGCTCGTCTCTTTCTTCCTTTTCTGAAGTTGTTCTTTAGTACAACTATAAAAGTTTCGGGTTTTCTTATGTCACTAGTAATAACATGGCAAATGATGTGTTTGAGATTTATATGGTGATTGAAAGATATTGTGGAAATGAGGACCAAAGTTTGCGAGAAATGGCCAAGAGAATTAAGTATTTTGGCAATATCAACAACATCAATCTCACTTTATTCATTGCTTGTGTACTTGACCCGTGACATAGGTGGGATTATGTGAAGTGGATGATTAGTCATGTTTATGATAGCAAACAGGCTGAAACTTTACAAAAAAAAAATAACATCTCTAACACCATTGTTTGAAATATACCGTACAGGTGTGTGCCCCCAAAGAAACCAAATCCTAAAAAGCACAAGGATAGTAAGCATGTCAAGGTTCCCCGTGGTTGGCGTTGTTATTATGATTGAAATGTATTTTAGCCATATCGGACAGCAATATTTGGATGAAAAATCTGAATTGGACAAGTACTTGGAGGAAGCGTGTGAATATTATAACCTGAATTTGATATCTTAAGTTGGTGGAAAGTAAATTCTTCGAGATATCCTATCCTTTCTACCATTGCCCGAGATATCTTGGCTATTCCCATTTCGACTGTAGCATCAGAGACTGTATTTAGCACGGGAGGTCGTGTGCTTGACGTATTTCGTAATTTCTTAACCCCAACCATGACAGAGGCTCTTATATGTGGTCAAGATTGGTTGCAATTCATACCACTTTCACATTCGATTGAAAATGACTTAGAAGAACTCGGGCATAAGTACAGCAGGAGTGCCAAAAGTTGGCATGGAAGGACACTTAAGTGCCAAAAGTTACAAAAGGTACACTTAAGTGCCAAAAGTTACAAAAGGTACACTTAAGTGCCACTTTTAAAAAAAATGGATCACTTAAGTGCCAAGTCGCCAGAATCCTGCCGAAAATCCTACGTGGCAATTTTTTTATTAATTTTCTTGTCTACGTAGCTCGCCGGAAACTGAATCGGCCAAAAATTAGCCAAAACGACGTCGTTTTGGCTAACGTGGATTTAAAAATTATTAATTAAATAATATTAAATAATTATAAAATATTATTATAAAATTGATTTTATTTTTAAAAAAAAGGGGGAGGAGGGGATCGGCGAGGGCAGCCCTTGCCGATCCCCTCCTCCCCTTTTTTTTTTTTTTTTAATAAAATCGATTTTAATTTAAAAAAATCTGACGTGGACAATTTTTTTTTTAAAAAATTGCCACGTGGATTTTTATTTTGAAAAAAATTTTCCGTCAAAGCAAATGAAGTCGCCGGAAAATGGACACATGGCAATTTGCTGGAATTTTTCGCCGTTGGCACTTAAGTGATCTCTTTTGCTCCGATTTTGGCACTTAAGTGTACCTTTTGTAATTTTTGGCACTTAAGTGTCCCTTTGTGTCAACTTTTGGCACTCCAGAGGTTTGTACCTCGAAGAACTCGAGATCTTTGAGTCATGTGAGAAAATATGGTTGTAGAATATTTATACCTTTCTTTATTTCAATGCATATGTTATTTATCATTTTTATCTTAAATTTATTGCAAAGTTACCAACTATGATTATGGAGCCAAACTCGATATTGACTTCTCTTAATGATTGACATTCTTGTGAGCAATGGCATTAAATTGACTTTCTTCATGTTAATATCACCACCCTTAGGTAGTTGCTAATTATGTTGCTATTGTTCCATCTAGATAAATATTTGACATATATGAGATATCTTTCTTTTGCTGTACTCTTATCAATTTATTTTTTGAAATCCTATATGGACAATAATCTTTTTTAACATTACAGGCTACTATCTGAAATTTTGAAAATTTTCCTTTTTCTAATGAGGTTCATCAATAGATTTTGAACTCTTCATAATCATTTTCATTCTTCACTTTGTAGCTCACTAGAGAAGGGCCAGCTTTATATATTTCGTGTTGGCTTTGGTTTGGTGTGTTCTGCATATGCCTTATCAGTTGTTCCATCTGTTTATGTGTGCTCATTTTGTCTTCGTTAATTTGGACACATAAGAAAATGGTAGAGTCACAATAGTGCATATTCAATTGCTCAGATTTTTTGTGTGTGCTTTCCCTTCATTGTCAATCTAGATGTGCAAGACAATTTTAGAGGCCTAGTATGAGCAATGGAGAATTTGTTCTGCAGATTAGTGTAAATGGTCTAGTGAAACGCTAATTGTTTTGTTCTCGTTCAATCTTTACTAGCAGGTTTGCTCAAGTTGGTTCAGTTGTTTTGGCTCTTCATGATGCTAGTGATGTCTTTTTGGAGGTAGGGAAGATGTCCAAATACGGCAATGTTTAGACATTAGCAAGCTTCTCTTTTATACTTTATGTCTTGTCTTGGATAATATTACGCCTCATTTACTACCCTTTATGGATCCTTTGGAGTACTAGGTGAGTCTCAGTTCCTAGATGGCTTGTAACATGATTTGGCAAATTCTTTCTGAAATTTTGGTTTTAAAAACCAATTATGGGTTATCTCTTGATGCAAATTGTTTTTGGCAAATTGTTTGCTGCAATGGATTTGGGACATGACTTAAAGTCTATGTCTGGGATTACTAATCTTCGCTCCACATGGTACATAATCAAATGCAAGCTTCACCAAATTATTGCTCTTGAAACCTAAATGTTCATATGCAAATCTAGGACAAATTTTCTTCACATTGTGGATATGCCTATGTTAGTCCATATAGACAAAAAGTAGAGAGAGAGGGAATTATCCTCCATGACACTTCTTGCTAGTATGTGAGCAATGAGGCTGTGATTTTCACCATTGTTTTATAATTGTTATCTTCTCATCTGTTCTCACTCACTCAAGGCTTGTCGGAGTTGAAGCAAGGGAACCTCTCGGTTACCGCTTGCTTCAACCGGCTCTCGGCTCTGTGGAACGAGCTCGAAGCGGCTGAGGAGGAGCTTAAGGGACCCGAAGACACTCTCACCCAATATAAGCAAATCAGAGAGAGAGAGAAGGTTACCCGATTTTTGTTGATTCTTAATGATAGCTTCTCAACGTTCCGGTCGCAGATTCTCGCCATGGATCCCGTCCCTCCTCTCGGCCGGATCTATCAATTGGCCGTCTAAGAAGAAAATCAGAGGCTGGCCACAACTGAATACATGAAAGGAGGAGAAGGAGTGGCTCTCCTCGCTTCAGCAAAGATGCGCTCGTCGCAACGTATGCTCGGCACTCTCGGACAATCGCCGCGCACGGAGACCTCCCATGAGTCTCATCGAGCAGCTAGGTCATTGACCTGGGAAGAAGAAGATGACAATAACCCTAAAGGCCCACGAATGGAGAGCCCAAATTTGAGACAAAAATCAATTGGCCCATATTCTGCCACCCATGAAGCCGAATTGGGTGGGCTTCATCAGGCCACATCAGCTCCAGCTTTTAGACCATCTAATGGTCCTCGAGGTGCCACATCATTGAAAGGAAATGGGCAGAATTTTAAAAATAAAGGTAAATATTGCGAATATTGCAAGCGCCCACATCATACAATTGATACTTGTTGGAAACTGCATGGAAAACCTACTGATAAAGAGAAAAGAGAGAAATATTTTTCTGCTTATCAGGTTATGACTCAAGGGACTGCAAATGCAACTCAGACAATAACCCATGATCAGTACCAAAATATCATGAGGAGCTTAAATCAGTTGAGGTTTGCGGACAAAACTGCAGGTTTCTCAAGTACTTCGTTTCCAAGAACAAATATTTTTAGTTGATGCATGGATAATTGACTCTGGCGCTAGTGACCACATAATTTGTGATGATCGATATTTCTTTGATATTCACAAAAAATCTCATCATGATATGTCTGTCCGTCTTCCTAATGGTAGCATCACCTATGTTACCAAAGTTGGTATTGTCCACCTTAGGTATTGTCCACCTTAGTCAGCACATTACCCTTAAAAATGTTCTTTACATTCCTGAATTTGAGTTCAATTTTATATCGGTATCTAGGATTTGTGAGGACAATCCTTGTCATGTTGTATTCAATTCCAAAAATTGTCTCTTTCAGGACCATTCGACTGGCAAAGTGATGGGCTTGGGTAGTGTTGCAAAAGGGTTATATTTCTGGATTAGCTTTCCGAAGAACTTTGATTTCTCATTGCTAAATAAAGGCATTTCATGTAATGCTACTACAAGCAATAAAAGTTCTCTTTTTCATCAACGTTTGGGACATAGCGCCCGTTTTCCTTATCCAAATTGTCCAATTTGTCCTTTAGCAAAACAATCCAGATCACCTTTTCCTATGAGCACATCTCAAGCTACCAGTGCTTTTTCCCTCATTCATGTAGATATATGGGGTCCCTATCACACTCCACATCGTGATGGATCTCGTTTCTTTCTAACAATTGTGGATGATTATACTCGTGCCACTTGGGTTTTCCTGATGCAATCCAAGAGCCAAACATTCTCAAATCTGTTGAATTTCTTTTCATTGATTAAAAATCAATTCGATAAATCTATCCAAAGAATTCGCACAGATAATGGGCGAGAGTTTTTCACAATAGAATGCAAGTCTTTTCTTGCTTCTCATGGGATACTTCATGAAACTTCCTGTGTCTACACTCCTCAACAAAATGGGATTGTAGAACGCAAACATCGTCATCTCTTAGAAGTAGCTCGTGCTCTTAAATACCAAGCGGCCATTCCAGAAACATATTGGGGAGATTGTGTGGTCACAGCAGCCTACTTGATTAATCGCATGCCGACTAGAATTCTTGAAGGGCGGTCCCCCTTTGAAGTACTTTTTAAGAAAAATCCAGAAATTAAACACTTTAGGGTTTTTGGTTGTCTATGCTATACAACGACTGTGGGTCATTGAGATAAAATGGAACCTCGTGCTGTTCGATGTGTATTCATAGGATATCCCCCTCTACAAAAGGGTTATACAGTTATGGAGATATCTACAGGTCGGTTTTTCATTAGTCGAGACGTTGTTTTCCATGAAGAAATATTTCCATTCCAAGAATTGCAGAATATCTCTAAGGCATCTGGATCAAAGTCCAACCATTGACAATTTCTGTCAAAAGAAGATTTATCTACAAGTTCGCAATATATTCTTGTGCCACCGCAACAAATGTCAACAATCCCAGAATTCCCTAAACAGGCAATTGAGTCACCTGCACCACTCAATGAAAGGGATGATTCATTAGTCTCATCTCCACAGCAACTTGTGAGTGAACCATCTCCAGCATTGTCTCCACAACAAATTGTTGACCAGCCTCGACGTTCTGGTCGTCGTGTTTGTCCACCTACATGGACAAAGGACTACATATGTACCACTTTAAGTTCTCAAGGTACACATTACCCTATATCCTCTTATGTTTCCTTTGATCAACTATCACCAGAACATATGTGTTGTATTAGCCGCATATCTGAGGAACATGAACCTTCCACCTATGAGGAAGCGGCACGTGACCAACGATGGCAACGAGCTATGGAGGTAGAATTGACTGCTCTTATAGATAACCATACTTGGGATATAGTTTCCTTGCCTTCAAACAGAAAACCAATTGGGTGTAAATGGGTATATAAGATTAAGTATAAGGCAGATGGCTCTATTGAGCGATACAAAGCTCAACTAGTTGCTAAAGGCTTTACACAACGGGAAAGTTTTGACTATCATGAGACCTTTTCTCTTGTTGCCAATGAAGTAACGGTACGATCTTTTCTATCCGTCGCTGCCTTCCGTAATTGGGAGCTACATCAGATGGACATCAATAATGCTTTTCTCCATGGAGATTTAGATGAAGAAATATATATGGAATTGCCATAGGGTTTACGCAGACAGGGGGAGACTCGGGTATGTCGTCTATGTAAATCCCTATATGGACTCAAACAGGCTTCTAGGCAGTGGTATGTAAAATTTACTGCTGCTCTTACAAGTGCGGGTTTTCGGCATTCCAAGCATGACTATGCATTATTCACATGGACAAAAGGTACTTCGTCAATCTATCTGTTGATTTATGTTGATGACATTCTCATTATGGGAAACGATGATCTTGCCATTAAGAAGTTCAAAGAATTTTTGCATTCTAGTTTCCATATCAAAGATTTGGGGCCTCCCAAATACTTTCTTGGAATTGAAATAGCTAGATCTGACAAAGGAATATGTCTCAGCCAACGAAAGTTCATCTTGGAAATTATATCTGAAGCAGGATTGTCAGGATGCAAACTAGCAGTGATTCCCATTGAACAGAATGTCAGACTCACGACATTTGATTTTGATCAAGACTCATCATCACCTAATCAAGACCCATTGCTTCATGATCCATTGGGTTATCAAAGGCTTGTTGGGAAATTAATCTACCTCACTATGACTAGACCCGATATATGATATGCAGTACAGATACTTAGTCAATTCATGCATAATCCAAAACAGTCCCACATGAATGCAGCATTGAAAGTTGTGAAATATCTGAAAGGCAGTCCAGGACTTGGAATTTTATTATCTCGAGATTGCAATTTGAGAATGACGGCATATTGTGATACTGATTATGCTACTTGTCCAATGACAAGAAGATCTATCACAGGTTTCTGCATAAAATTAGGAAGATCCTTGATTTCATGGAAGACTAAGAAGCAATCAACCGTCTCTTTATCATCAGCAGAATCGGAATACCGAGCCATGGCGAAAACGGTTTGTGAAATAGTTTGGATACGGGGTCTACTATTGGATCTTGGAGTAGAGGTTGATGGAGCAAGCGAGCTATTTTGTGATAATGATGCTGCACTTAAATTGGCGGCAAACGCTATATTTCATGAAAGGACAAAACATATAGAAGTTGATTGCCATTTCACTCGAGAAAAAATTCAAGAAGGAGTCATTACAACTCGAGGAATTGGAACTGCAGAACAGCCTGCAGACATCTTTACTAAACCTTTATCCCAGAGACAACACAAGTATTTGTTGAGCAAGCTGGGCGTCCTTGACATATATGAGCCGCCAGCTTGAGGGGGAGTGTTGGAAAGAGATTTGCTTCAGTAATCTGATTACAATTACGGAAATCATAGGATAATTGATTTAGTCATAGAATATCTTTAGAATATTCAAAAGATATAATAGGAATTGTAATCTTATTGATTTTATTTGATTTTTCCTTTGCTCTATATATGTAGTCACGTACATGTACAAGATATACAGAGTAATACAATTACATTTCCATTCAATATTTCCCATTTCCTATCATGGTATCAGAGCCAAATACTGATATTTGGCATTCTTTCTTCTTTTTTTCAACAAATTTTAGGGACAAGTAGTTGTTGTCCATTCTTTGACCCTAAATATCCTTATTTTTCATGCAACTATGAGGTTATTCTTACGTTGGACAAGGAAAAACACCGAATAGATGGACCACTCTTCTACTATATTTTCAACTCTCTACTGTACTGTTTGCTTGTCCTTCCTATATACTGGTGGGTCTTGATATATAGAATGCTTGTTAAGCAAATTCAAGCAAGAGGGAAAGTTAGTGATGATGTTAGATCTGGCGAGTATATCATTAGTATCTCATATATCATTTTTCGGTTCTTGCAATCATTGATTTTTGTGGAGACGAGAGTTTTGTTATAGTGTACCCTCCTATGGATTCTTGATGGTAGTCAAAGAGACTAAAACATTTTCCACATTCTTGCTCACTTAGTTTGTCCTATTGGCTTGCATGGCACTTCTATGAAATTGGCCTTATCAACACTTTACTCGGTGGATGGACCTTATTTTCCTTTGAAACATGAAAAGAAAATTGCAATGGAAATGAAAAGGAGGTAATTAGATAACGTGCTTTATCCACTTGGTTGTTTATGCTTATGATGTACGCTGGACTTTCATGTTTTATTGTTCTTTAGATGTTGAATGATGGAGAATGTTATGAGTTTTTGATTTGATGGCATGCATATAATTTGATTTGACTTGCTTGCCTAAAACCTTGACCTGACCCGTTTTCCTTCTTCATGTTTCATGCCTTTCGAGTCGGGCTGAGCCGAGCACGCAAGCCTTCTTGTTTGGGTCGGGTAACATCAAGACCCAACCCGACCTGACCCGACCCATTGACACCCCTAATGCATATGAACATTTCATCTCTCACCCAACCAACGAACCAAGATTGAAGTACCAAGTAGATTTAAATTAACTTAATACCTAGAAATTTCACTTATCTCAAATGAGCATGAACCACCAATATTGTAGCTCTTAAACAATAAATCTAGTTCACTAATTCTAAGATTGAAGGTGAGTATCACATGTGAAAGTTTCTCTTAAGGTTTTTACAAAGTGAAAAAGGGTTCTTCGGCCAAGTAGAAGAAGTTTTGTAAAAGCTAAGATGTCTTCCATTGCCAATTATCAACATGATGTGGCACAATTACAAAGCAAAGTCTTGCAAGAATGAGTGACTCATTTGAAGAAAAAGCATGACTTAATCTAAGTTCAAATATAGCCATAATGCTTCATCTTTAAGAGAACGCTTGGCCTTGCATGAGTCCTTACAAAGACGTGTAGCATTTATAAGCTTTAATTAAAATTTTTGTGAGCAAAAATTTAGTAAAAGAAACGTAACCCTCTTCTTCTAACATCACTAGCATAAGGGAATCACTATTATTATTAATTAACTAAAAATTGCACAATTAATATCAACCATCAACTACTAAGACGACAATAAATTAATTAATATTGCCTTACTATTAGCGTACACATAATTTACATGTCGAACTTGGACAATTTATATTTATGAAAAATTATCCTCCATGCCTCACAAAATTTATGAACCCACTAACATATCTACATATCCATTTGAATCTAAGGCAAATAATACTTAGCTTCATAATTTAAGTATTATTATCATATATGGAAAATTCTAAATGTCACATAATTACAAATACAAAAATTCCAGATGTCACAGCATAAATGGTTGAAAATTGGTTTATAAAAGACCAAATAAAACCCATCTTGTTTAAGTTACTTTTTTTTTTAACCCATTTATGACCCATATCTTTAGGTGACCCATGCTAAGAAAATCCCCTATGTTGTTTTGACGATAACAAAGACAATTAAAATCTACTACCGTGTATATTTATTGAATAGTATCAGATAATATATACATAAGCCACAATGTAAATGGTATTGTAATTAGTATTAGATGTGATACCGAGTGCTTGTTAAGAATTGGGAATGCTTTGCTGATATAGAAGGATTATTACCAATACTTGAGGTGAACAAGTTATTGGGTATCAAGATATCTACAAGTTAGAATGATCTCTATAAAAATAAATAAGCTACAAGGACCTTAATCAGGGGAGAACAAGCCAAGAAGAAGGGGGATATTCATGATGACTTGGAATGACCAAGATAAGGTGATCAATTAGATGGACCTTGATACTGGTGAACCAACCTATAATTGTGATGTTCGTTGAAGTTTGGAAAGACCACACTTGTGAAAGTAAACAGCTTGGTAAAGTCATGATCGCCAGCATGCTTGGAAGGACTAGAAGATAGAAGATGGCAAGTTGTCATCGGGACAATAAATTGTTAGCTAGATCAGTTATCTTTAGATGAGGTTGGAAGATGGTGGCAATGGTGATGATTTAGTGAGTTCAAGGAAGATAAGGAATTAGCGGTGACTCTAAATGCTCTTAGAGGTCTTTGGAAGCTTACTCAATCAATTAGTGAAGGTGAGGAATTAGCGGGGATGCCAATCTCCTTGGAAGTCTTTGTATGCTGAAGAAGTCAAGAGAATCATTGAAAAATTGATTGAAAGTCATTCCCCATGAGTTCGTTAGTGGGCAGCATCAACAAATTACTAGTAATCTACACTCTTAATTATGGGTAAGGGATCGTGCTAATATCAAATCTTAGAAGGTACTACTCAGTTTCTCATCTAATTAGAATGGTGATCAAGATGATTCTAGCCATTACAAAGGCTTGGAGTTCGCATCATAAGCACTGATGATGTTTTAAAGCAGTAATAGCAATTCTAATAGGAGACAAACATTGATAAGAGCAATCCAACTAGTTTGGTAACTATTAGAGATGGCCATTTTGATGCTAGTGAGTGACATAGAGCTATTATGTTAATGGCAACGATAATACCAAAAGCTACTTCATGGAGTTGAGTGGCAAACGGTCATCTAAGAGTTTGATGACTATATATACTCAATCCAAGAGAAATAGTGGGGTTATTTGGAAGCAAACAAATAAGTCTAGAGCTCTCGAGTCTTTTTCTTTGCTTTGTTATGTTGTTAGTAGCTATAATGCTAATAATGTCTCTATGTTGTTCTACTGAGTTGTAATCAGAGTAGAGTCAAGCATGCAAGTGTAAGGATAGTGGTTACGTCCTAATAGTGTAATCTATTGTGTGAAAGGAATAACACTTGTTGGTGTAACTTGCAATGTTGATTACTAGTAGATTATGGCTTAATTGTGGATATAAGTTTCAAGAGTGCATGTCAATTTGGAGATAGAACTGACTCACTATAAAACTCAATTTGCTATTTTCTATCTTTTTATTATCAACACTCTCCATTAGGTTTATTTGTTTATTAGTAGCACTCTTGATTATGTATTTGTTTATCAACACCACTCATGATTATAGTAAAACTATTTTTATTATCGGTGAAGTTTAACTTGTTATATTTCGCAACATATTTTTTTTAGTTTCTTGTTCAATTTATTCACCCTCTCTAAATTGTATTTTTAAGCCAACAATCCATATATGA
Source organism: Angophora floribunda (assembly GCA_014182895.1). NCBI lineage: Eukaryota > Viridiplantae > Streptophyta > Magnoliopsida > Myrtales > Myrtaceae > Angophora > Angophora floribunda. Next base: position 14,201,494 of record CM024710.1, read on the forward strand.
CCCACTTTCATAAATGTGGATTAAAATATGGGTATGGCACTCACTTTGATAGTTCTACTCCAAAGATATGGAGGGCTGCTTTATAAAAGAGGAGATTTAAGGAAATTTATTAAGTTATTGCCCAAAGATATCAAATTTTAATTATTAATGATATATAATGACCTCTTTATTTTTCAATTGAAATTGAAATGAGATGAGATAAAGCTATAGCCGATGAAAAGGTGGTCAAATATATTATGATAAAAGTCATCAAAAATTTCAAATTATATCAACTATGATACATTTATTTTAAACTTTTTTTTAATACAAAAAATCTCAAACTTATACTTATATGATACATTTACTATCCGTTTAAGTTCCGTAAGAAGAACCATTAGAAATTTGTTTATATTGATGTCAGAAAGCAAACACAGTTGGCATAGTGCTCACATGGTTTAAATGAAATAAAAATAACGTTGTTTTAACTGAAAAATCATTTGACAGAATTTTAATTGAGGGTAAATATGTCACATAAGTATAATTTTACGGCTTTTTATGTCATAAGAAAAATTTAAAATAAATGTGTCACAATTTCCATAATTTGGGGATTTTGACGTCACAAAAGAAATTCATGGTAAATATGTCAACAATTTGAATAATTTAGGATTTTTTTTGGCTTCTTTCTTATACATTAATACGGAATGAATTTTCAAAATATTGTTTACATTGGACACGAGAAAAAGCCCCTATCTTGGAAATGATAAAATTTGTTCAATGAATTGCTTAACAAATGTTTTTTTGGGCATATGTACATAAAATGCAAAAAATCTGATGTAACAGCTGTCATGGGGCATGGTTCCGCACGAGCATTCCTGGTAATGTGATTGGGTGGCAGGGTTATTCCTCGTAAGCACTGACACGGGGAACCTATTGATAACGTTAAAGCGATCGCATGATTTCTCAAAGCACCAAAACAGAAACGAACAGGAACACAGAAAGTTGAAGAAAAATCCAAAAAGGAAAAAAACAGAGGAAGAAGAAAAGCCTCCGGTTCTCGTGCGCAGCTGCTCGGCTGGCGCCTCCGCAGCTGTGGCGGTGGACCGGTGGTTTCAGCCGTATCTTCTAGGGACGACAAACAAACCAACCCATCGACGGCCACCCCATTTCCTAGATCGCCGAATATCTCGCCGCGTAATTCAAGAAATTTCTTCTTCGCGTTCTCCGAGACGTTGGAAGCGCTTAACAAATCGAGCATTCCATCCGTTTCAATCTGCTTCGATCTGCGATTCTGGGCTTCGGAACTTTCAGGTTTTTGTTAGCTGTCATTTCCAATGCATTTATTTCCCCCGGTTTTTGGCCGTCGAATGAATCTTTCTTTGAAGCTTTGCCAGTTTTCTTTTGTGGGGGGTGAGGTGATATGCAAAATTGCTCTTAAGTTTTGCTGTTGGGATTTGCCATATGAATGGTTGCGGGTTCTTGTATTCGGACCTTGCTGGGAGTCGAATTTACTAATGCATGATTCACCGAGTTAGAGGATGTTCCCATTTGAATTTGCATGTTTTATTGCGAAACTCTATCGTTCTCGAATAGAAGATGATTCGTCATTGTCGAATTTAGAGACCCGTCTCTTGACGCCGAGGATTTCGATGGAAGCTCATGTGCACTTGGTTAGCTTCGTAGTTGGGCCTCGTGACCGTTAAAATCGTGCGCAAATGCATATCAAGAACATTGTACGCGAGCTCAGGGAGATGCGAGCCGGAATCGGAGACATAGCAGGGAGAAAACTCGAGCGGAGACATGTGCATCGTCAAGGGAGATCTCACATTGCTCCTGAAAACATGGTTCCGACGCCTAGTTGTGCGGAGGTGGTCCAGCAGGGGCCGTGGGCTAATTTGCCTCCCGAATTGTTGCTTCACATAATAAAGCATGTCGAGGCGGGCCAGACCTCGTGGCCATCTCGGAGAGACGTCGTTGCTTGTGCCTCGATTTGTAGATCGTGGAGAGAGGTCACCAAGGAGGCCGTGAAGACTCTGGAGCAATGTGGGCGGCTGACTTTCCCGATTTCTCTGAAGCAGGCAAACTCTTTTTGCTCTCCTTGCGTCCTCTTTTGTGTTTGTGTTTTCTGGCTCATACACTTGCTGTTTTCCCCTCTGCTTATTTTCTGTAACTGACGTGGAATTAACTCCTTTTCTGTTCTCTTCTTTCAGCCAGGACCTAGAGATTTTCCAATCCAATGCTTCATTCGCAGGGATGTGGAAAATTCAACCTTTTACTTATATCTTGGTTTAAGCCCAGGTAAAAAGTTTGTTGTGAATCTTCATTGCTTATTTTCTTCAGGGTTTGTGGGAGCTGAATGAACCTAGGACCCTGTGTGGACTTTGTAAGTGAAGTTTCAAAAAACGTAGTTTCTACAATTTGGCGTAAGTTTGAATATTCCAAATAATTGACGTTCCTCGTCTTTTGCAGTCTTTCTTCTTGTTTTCATCATTTTCATTTGCCAACTCTAGCCCTCTTATTTGTCTCTGGTGTCTGGCTTCCCCTGATCTTTCAAGATTGCATATTTAGGATAGTTGTAGGCATTAGAAGAACCTCCACTTCCTAATAATTAGATCGCTCGGGCATCATACCTTTATTTTCTAGAAAGCCATCAATGAAATTTAGCATGTAGAAGTGGTTTTTTGAATATCGTAACTGTTTTGATCTTGAAACATATTATCTCTTCAACCATGGAAACATGATGATTACAGGCCTATCTGAGGAGGGGAGCAAACTGCTTTTGGCTGCAAGAAAGATCAGAAGGGTCATGAGCACAGATTTTGTAATATCATTAGTAGCAGATGATTTTTCTCAAGATGGAACTTCTTACATTGGCAAACTGAGGTTGGTTCTGTCGTGTGTGTTGTGTCTATTCGTGTAAGTTTTTCTTGTGTGTCTCTCTCTCCTCAGTTTAATTGTGAATGTTCTGGCAGGTCTAATTTCATAGGGACTAAATTCACTGTTTCTGACAGTCAACCTCCGTGGGATGCTGCGATCAAATCAAACCATAAGTCTCATGGAAGACAGAACGTGAAGCAGGTGTCTCCAAGGGTTCCTTCTGGCAAATTTAGTGTGGCCACCATATCTTATGAGCTTAATGTTCTCCGGAGCAAAGGCCCAAGGAGAATGCACTGCAACATGCATTCAATTCCCAGCTCTGCAATCCAGGAAGGTGGTACAGCCCCGACGCCAACAGAATTTTCAAAGAGCTCTGTCGAGCCATTCTTGCAGCCATTGCCACTGCCAGCTTCAAATGGAAAGAAGCAGCTTGATGAGCATAGCTCCACCAGCTGCGAGCCACTGAAGTCAACCCATGGTGCACGGGATCCATTGGTTCTGAGGAACAAAGCTCCTAGATGGCACGAGCAGCTTCAGTGCTGGTGCCTGAACTTCAGGGCCGAGTCACGGTGGCCTCTGTCAAAAACTTTCAGCTAGTCGCTGCCTCAGAACCTTACCAAAACATTGCTGCTGCAGAACACGACAATGTGATACTGCAGTTTGGGAAGATTGGCAAGGATATATTCACCATGGATTACCGCTATCCTCTCTCTGCCTTCCAGGCCTTTGCAATCAGCTTGAGTAGTTTTGGCACCAAGCCAGCCTGCGAATGACCTCCGTCTTGGATGTGTCTTCTCTGTCGCCAGCCAAGAGAGTGATGACATTTCTCCTGTTTTTGACTGTACATATTTTTCCTTCATTGACATGTGCTTGGTAACTTTAGTAGTTCCAAGTAGTGGCTGCTGCATTGCAAGTGACAACATATGTCAATTGTTACCAGTATTTTGTTTTGAGCTCGAACTTCTGCTAGCAGCGGATTGCAGATGATAGGCATTGTCAGATGACTAGGATGTCGCTTGATTCTGTGGATCTTCCAGTTTTGTACTAAGGTCGTGCAGTACTTTCAAATATACTTTGGTTTATCTTGAGGATTTACTGATTAACTGTGGCGCCGTGGATTCTGCACATGATACGAGATAGGAGTTTGAGGAACATTATTCATTTTAGACATTTAGTTTTAGATGGTACTGAAATTATTAGGACATTTTGTGTTGCTGCTGATAAAATTTACGGAGTGAACAATTTCTTCTGAAGTAGATTCCTCTGATATGTGATTCCCAAGAGATCTTTTTTCAATTATTTGCCATGCTAGTTGCTCAGCCTGAGTTTTGCACGGACATCTGTAATCACAATTTTGCATCATTAGTACGTAACCTCAGATATAGGAGTTGAGATAGAAAAGAAAAATCAGGAGTTATTTAATCATTAATAAAATGCCGCCAAGCGACATAACTGAGGTAAAAAAAAGTCACACAATTTTCATGAGGTAAAAAGTCGAGCCATATCGTGATCAAACATTTAGTCAAATTTGCCTTGAGCATTCGCTAATTCATGTGTAAGGACTTTTGGACTTTTGGTATGCCAATAGGACTATGGCGACAAGCTCATACACCTCTAGGTATTCAGTAGCTATAACTCAAACTAAACATTTCTATAGCAGGTATAAGACTCTTATAGTAACATCAAAAGGGTAGTTGTACTAGTTTCCTTCCCTAAACTTTCACAAATAAAATGAAAGAATCATTAGTAAGGTCATTTAATTTTTTATTTAGTGTGATATAGTGCTTTGTTGCCTTAGAACTGTTAACACCCAAAGTTGATTTGGTCATCAACATTCGCATGAGGATGAGAAATGCATAATGTATAAGCCATAGTAAGCAGTAGTCACATGCGTAGTGCATAGACGTCATCTTATACATATTGAGCCAATGACAAATATAGACGTAGACATGTGACAATTGACAGCAATGCCACATGTCCGGTTATTGAAATATGATGACGGATGGTTTGGTGGTCACCTATATAAGCATTACTGGCGAGTTTTATTTGAAAATGTTTCAGATACCATTCAAATTACTAACACAGTTAGCTTCGAAAATACACGTTGTGAGGAGCAGTTGCCATTGGAAGACCCAGTGATGGAACGGTTATTGATAATTGCAGTGCCATCAACACACAATGAGGACAATTATACATAACATTGGCAAATGAAGTCTATGAAAATAAAGGAGTGTGCACAAAGCCAATGGAAGTTACTAGGGAAAAAGCCACCACTGAGCATAGTCGGAGAATGGTTACGACACCTTCATTATAAATACTACCAGCTATTCTATTCAACAAGGAATACCCCCACACAAATCAACAAAATGCTATCTTTTTATCTTTGTTAATCCTATACTGCGCTTTAAATTTCATTAGCTACTATAGCTTTCATATTTCCCTTGTTGATTTCATTCTATCATGTTTCTCTATCCCGATACCTCATCATTGATTAAATTCCGACATTGTTTCTCAATGTCCTCAATCTATGCCATTGATTGAATTCTAGCATAGTTCAAACTAAACTTTTAACTAATGGGCCTTGTCATTGATTAAATTCCGACCTGGTTTAAGATTGTAAATTGTTGTTTGGATTAAAGAAATTTGATTCCTCATTGCATGGTATATCCTTTGTTCAAATTTGGCGCAAAACCTTGTCTCTTTTAATAAAATCAAAACAACTTTCGGTGAAAGATATTTCATCGTGAGAATATTTCCAATGAAACATCTTTTTGGCACGCCCATTAGGACTTGCTTGTTGCTGGTTTGAGAGGATACCATGCCATGTACTAGGATTTGATATGATCTCAACAACGCTGCTAAAATTCTATACCGCCACTGATTGGTGAAGAATTGGGACGTGCCGAATCGTCATCACCATTCACCACCTCTAGCTCTGGATCACGCCCAGACCAGGGACGTGGATATTTCGAGACGACTTACCGAGGAATAGAGAAGACAAAAATGCAGCTGAGTCTTGTGATGCTGTCTACCATGAGAAGAGTGCTGGCAAAGTAACAATACGAGTTCATTGATCACACAATTAAGATGACCCATCAAAGTACGGAGGCCCAAGAAGACCCCCTCTCCTTTCCTCTATTTGTGCAGGCCCATCTTGTCTCGTGGCTCTTTCTGCACATCAAGATGATAATATAACGTAATGCTATGCTTTCTTCATGCGCTTATGCCCGAATAGAGAAGCAACCTATTAATACTCAAGCTTTAAATCTTCACCTGCTCGTCCAAGAAAAGAACTTCATGTAAACTCACCTGCACGTAAACTGACATGCACAAGATATTCTGGAGAAAAAGGTGTAGTTTATTAACAAATCTTGAAAACGTTAATGGAGCTTATTAATGTAGCCTCTGTTTTGACCGATTTAAACCTCATGCGTTCTTCAATTCATGCGTCAAATTAGTTGTTTCTTCTTCTTCCCGGGAAATACTGCAGGGCAAGAACTTGAAAATCTTCAGGACTCTATTGAGATTACAAGGCTTTGCAAGGTATGTTTGATGTCTAATATGTGCTCTCTTTATCATTCATCAACCAATGATAAAAGGCGTTAGGAATTAGCGCATTTTAAGAGTGCAAATGCAGTTTTGAGTTTAATTTAACCATAATTTTCTCTGCCAAACGCAGCATCATAAGTCTATTACATACTCATGCTACTTCGATTAAAAGAATGTTAACAACGATTCTGTCGATCAAATTGCTAAACTTTTTAAATCTATGATTCAACTTGTCAATTCTTGTTTCCTAACCAAATATATCAGATCTTTCAGAGCCAATGATAATATAGATTTTCTACAACAAGAAATTTCTTTGTTTGTTCCTATTAATCTAGACCGCAACTAAGGACGAGTTCAACCTAACATTCAGACTTTCTAAATATTGTTGTTACAGTCAAAAATATCTCTGGAATTTTAGCCTAAATCCAAATCAACAGTATCAAAATGCAAGGATTAGCCCGTGCCATCCGCTCTTGCCAGGAGACTCTCAAGAATGCTATTCCGAAAGATTGGCAAGCGAGAGTAACAGCCAATAAAGATAGCATCTTCTCTCGGTTTGGATCTTTCTCCTCCTCTATAGACATCCGCGAAAAGGGTCTTGAAAATGTGACAGTAGCTGATGTCCTAATGACAAAGGGCAAAGAAAAAACCGGGACTTGGCTGTCATGCCGGTCCAATGACACCGTTTACGATGCGGTCAAGAATGTATGTTTTTCTACATCTTGTTGTAGGTAATTTCTTGTGCATTACATATACATCTGATTTGTGAATAATATTGTGACAATGATGCAGATGGCTCAGAACAATATTGGGTCACTGGTTGTATTAAAGCCAGGACAAGAACAACTGATTGCAGGAATCATCACAGAAAGAGGTGATCCCAGTAATCTCTTTCATCTACGGCTGCAGATGACATAGTTGAGCACTCATCAAATTGCTCATTAATCTAACTCGTCCACACAATCTTCTCAAGTGCAAGAAATTGAAAAGTAATATGAGTGCTATATGGAATATTGTATTGTATATACTAAGAGATGTCAACTCTACACTTTGAGAGCTCCAATACCATCAACTCCCCTCCCAAGCCACAGACTCAAAAGAGGGAATAGAAAAAAGAGATTCAAGAAATAACAATAATTTCATGAACAAAAAGCTATTTGACAAGAATCTGATGTCATATAAGCAATTCTACAGATTATTTGCAGAAGATAATTGCACGGGGAAGGTCCTCAAAGCAGACAAGAGTTGGGGAGATCATGACTGACGAGGTGAGTTTGGCCCTCTCACAATTGTTGTACTTTTTCAGGTGACACAACAAACATTAGTTTTGTCTGAACTACCTTCTATGATTACTCCTTTTCAGCATAACTTGATCAAAGTTTCGTCAGATATGAACATCCTCAAAGCAATGCAGCTTATGACAGGTACTCAACTTATTGAAATATAAAAGCCCGACCAGGAGTCTATTTCTTTTTGGCTTGATACTATGCCAGCCCATGAAAACATATCTGTGTGTTCGTTGCAGAGAACCACATAAGACATATTCCAGTTATCGACGTAAAGATAGTTGGCATGATCTCAATTGTGGATGTAGTACAAGCAGTGGTACAGCAACAGAGAGGGGAATTGAAGAGGCTGAACGACTTCATAAAAGGAGAATACTATTGAATAAAAAAATGATATGCTCACAGAGAATATGCTATTCATGGTGATTTCAGCAAAGAATAAAGATTTCATTCTTGCAGAAGAATAAAATGACCAAATAGATCTACAATGCAGTCGTAAAGTTTACATCGTGCACAACATCAAGGAACTTCTGGTTGAACATTAATGCACATTGTCCCTTCAAGATTAGTACTTTGGCTATGTTGTTCGCTCCCTGGCCCTGCTATGGGTGCATTCACAACTGAATGGGTCTTGAGGCCTCACAAGATGTAAATTACTCTGGTGTATCTAGCAAAAATGTGACACCAATATCTTTTATCCTTTTGCAAACTAATTTCAAAGCAAAATTTGCAATGACAGACATCCTTAACAAAGCAAATAAAATCTAATCAAAAGAAAAAGGCAAGGTTTCAAAGGCAGCACCCCCCATCATTTAAGATTTATTGTGCCTAAAGCCAGCTAAACTTACTAACCCATTTCTTATCTGTCAAGTCAGGTAATCTGTGAGAAGAAATTCTCTCTTTCGTTTTCAATTGCTTACTTATAAAGAGAATATAGAGCCCTCATCATCCAAATCGAATCTCTACCGAGCAGCATATGCTCATATCTGCCTAAATTGCCAAATCCTTCCACATGTAACATTACCAACTTAGAAGTGTTCCAGTAGCTCATAATGCGAATCACCTTGGCTTCACTACTCTTGGCTTCTACAGCAAAGCACACTTTTTTTTTTTTGGTGACCAAACAGCAAAGCACACTTTCATCCTACTGAATGCTAAAAAGTTCATCGGTACCCATATCTAGCAAGTTGCTCTGTACCAAAGAGCCTAGGAGGGGTATCTTTCATGTAAGATTTAGTAAAGCAGTGAAAATTCGATTCAGTACAGCGAGCTACATCACGAATTGGTCCTATTACCATCACAAAAAACATTCTTTGAATGTAGTAGAAGTCTAAAATGTACATTATGCTTAAAATGTTCCACTAGACTCGCTGCTGGCAAGCTATTCGTATAAAAGTTAGTGTAATCAAGATCTACTCATTCATACTCGAAGACGATCATGCATTGATGATGCTTTAGCTGAGCATGAGCAACTCAACTTGTTTGGTCACTTCTTAATAGGAGACAAATAGTTTGATCTATTGCCATAACTATAGTAAAACAGAGTTAACCAGCATGCACAGATAAAATCACCAGTGACCATACATCCAATAGAATTACGTCAAACATGTTAAGAACATATGCCTTGAGCACAAGATATTGTGCATTCCTCACTGGCTAGTATGCGAATACTCAACTTTGGGAACATTCCATAGTGAAGAACGATCCTTCCAATGCTTTCTCCAAGAAGATTCAACACTAAAAAAATCCATCTTGTTTACGTCAAGATTCGTGTCAAGTTGGTACCTCTCCCTTTTTCCTCTAAAGTGGACCATGTTCGAGTAAGCTCTTCCCATCCCTAAGAAGACACATTGCCCCCAACTGTTCCATGGCTTTTTGGGCATAAAAAATTAAAAGTAAAGAAGAAGCTTGAATGGCTGAAAATTCTACACAAATTCAGGTTCAGATTCACCAAGAAGGCTTTAAAGTATGGTAAACCTTGGCTATGGCGAAGTGGCAGGAACAAGGAAGACCGACCCCATATTTTTTTATAACGAGGAAAAAGAGAATCCCATGATGGAATTCTTTGCGGAAGTGACATCAAATGATAGAGGTTCTCTCGCTTTTTGGTCATCTGAGATTTGGCGCAATTTCGCAGAATCCGATAAAATTGTCCAAAAGGGCCTAGAGTTGCATTGCAGAATCAGTGCGCTCAAGTCCCAAATTTCTTTTTCTCGTTGATTTTTCATTTTCTCATGTATTTTTCTTCTTTGCATATTGAAATCCTACGTTATTTGTTCTGATGATATCTATTTTATTTTCCAAACAATGTATTAATCCTTTATCGGTTAACAATTGAATTTTTTATGCCACTATATGTTTTTAAGGAGGATTCTGTAACACGAGTTAATTGTTGATGATAGCAAACCTTTAACGAGTCAAAGGCCATGTTCTTGAGGTTAACTCTCTCTCTCTCTCTTTTTAATCTATGAAGAAGAACAAGAACAAAATAACCATGGAGATATAAATTAGTCTTTCCATTTTTTTTCTCTTCTTCAACCCTATATGAAATGGCCTAATTCCTTTCATTTTCTTATGAAATGGCCTAATTCCACTCATTTTCTTATGAAATGGCCTAATTCCACTCATTTTCTTTCTTTTCTTTCATAAGCATCCAAATAACAATTGAACCAATCATTATTTCTTGGATCCTTTCCATTCACTCCTAATCAATCCATATAAACTGATTGTATGAGAAAAAAGGATCGCACTGTCTTTAAAAAAATTACAAATTTCAGCCATATCGTGAGTATATCTATTAGAGATTTTTATCAATCACAAATATAACCCCTGGGGGATAGATTTTTTGACTTGCGGCATTCTAGTGAGGTTATGGTGACCTTGAACTTCTTGGGTCTGATGGAAGACACATCTATAGCTCAAACTAACGGCCACAACCATTTCACTTGTAAAAGTATTATTGTTAAAAGATTTTTAACATAGGGCAGCCATCGTCCATGTCATCATTTTTTGGCCAAAATTGGCTAGAAGGACTATATTGACAATTTGTCAAAAGGATTAGGAATCAATTGATAAAATTGAAAAATTTAGAATTGAATTGGACACGTGCAATAGAATTATGACTTTTTAGTAATTTTCCGTAAGATAAGAGATCCATGGAATATTTTAAATATAATATAAGATGGTCTTTCATCCATAATATGTAAAATTCAAATTTCTGTATTATCTTTTATAAAGAAACTCAAAATTTTTGTATTTGAGTTTTGTGCACTCACACGATTCACAATGGATTTGGATGATTTTTAGCGAAATAACATGGATATAAATTTCAAATTTGGACATGTGCTCCATGAGATTTCTATTAAGTAGTGTGGGAGCCCTTAAGAAGGTGGACCAATCAAAGCATTCGAAAATTGATCCAGACACCGCCTAATCGTCAAACCCATAAAATAAAAAAAATTACAGTTCACACTTCATTTAATATGCATATTTAGTACATCTGCATATTGACCCTTTTGATTATTTGGAATGAGCTAATTAGAATGACATGTATAAGAGGAGTCGAAGTAGAGGGTAAATAGGCTGGCACAAAATGTTGGAATTACAATATCTAGAAACAGAAGTAGAAACATAATTTTTTGAAAAACTAGAAACACGGTAGAAACTCACCATTAGTATGTAGAAAATAACGAATGAGAAAGAAATATGATTTTATAATTTTAAACTTAGGAGTTTGGGAGTTGTCACAACATAAATGTTCCTACCATCCGTGATATTACATTTCTTGTTGAGTCAACCCATTCCGTCAAATTCATTCTTACCTCCTCCACATAAAATGACAACTTTGTATTGGTCCTTTTTTCTTTTTCTTTTTTGTTTTTTTTGGGTGAATAATACTAATCTCTTCCATTTCTAATGTTTAACCACATTCATTTTTCTTCAAGTCACTAAAGGAGGAAATAATGGAGGTCTCAGCCCCTTTCTTAATTATTCCCGGTAAACAACCCTCAAGATAATATTCCAGAAATCTAATTATAATCGAAGAGGGAAGATAGAGGGGAATCTCATCGATCCAAAGATGAGTCTGCAGGGTTCCTACATATCTACACATTGTCCAATTGCACGATCAATCATGTCATCTGAAGTTTATTGACCCAACACAAGTTAATGGGCGATTAGATAGATGCTCAAGAGATCACAAGGTCAGGAAAAGAGAGCGGAACTTTCACAGCCTTCCTCTTTCATATATTAGTCCAGCATCAACACAGCGCAATAATGCGGCAGAATAATAGCCCTGTCCCCTTAAAATAGGGGAATATGCAATCCCAAGTTGCTTGAAGGAGCTTAAGGAAAGACAAAATCTCAGGGTCACTCCGAAAGGTAGTGTATCGTACTGTGGTTCGTGGGTTTAAAAAGCGATGCGCTGAAAAGAGGAATGTATGCAATCATGATCAAATATGACGTCGTACTAAGACCGCATGTATTGACTACTGTCGGCACAAAATGCCACAGCCGAATAATCAGTACGCTATGATATGCGTTTGCTTTATTCGTGTGCTATATTTTCCTCCGATTAGGGCTCTGATTTGTTGATTTTTTCAGAACTGTCATGCCTAGATAAGTATGTCTTACAAAAAGGAAAAACCCATTAAGGAAAAAAATATATTATATTTCATTTCAATCACCTTTTAGATTGTTGAGTTATAAATTATCACCATTACCTATATGTAAATTCACAAAATATAAATGCAAGTGATATCTATTGTTGTAACCCGCCAATCAAAAGAATAGTTAGAGAATATTTCTTATAAATATGGTCATTCTAGCATAGCCGCCGTCGAACGAACTTCCCATGCCTTCGTCAAACTTCCTCAAGCTCTGACGCGGCAGGGCGAACTTCAGGTTGTGGCAATGAAGGGCGAGGGTAACTTTGGTTCAGACTGAGGGAGGGAGGGAGGGAGGGAGGGAGGGAGGCGGGGGCTGAAGTTGGTGACATGCATGTTTGTCACCATGATACAAGACATAATTGGAGAAAATTCCTCCGAAAATTGCTTCAGTTAGCATTTGAGACAAACATAAACCTCAATAAATAATGTTGTTTTAATATGTGGTATTAAAAAACCTTTCGTCTTAACTAATGCTCTAGAATGTATGGATATGGTCCCGTCCATATTCATTCAAAAAAGTATGATCTAGACAGGATGATGGGCATGGCCCTGAGATTACTTTGAGTGGGGATGATGTGATTTGAGCACAAATCCACCGTATTTAAACTGATCATCTAACCATTTAGTCAACTCCCTAAAGATATATCTTCAAAACTTTGAGATCTACCATAAGGTAATTAATGGTGCGTTTGATAATATTTATGTTTCTGTAAATAATTTCTGTTCAGAAATATATTTTTTTCATTTTTATTTTTTGGATGAGTTTTGAGGAGAAGAACGCATTTAGTACAGCCCTCAATTTTTTTTTTATGAAGTGGAATTTTTTAAAATAATTTTCTGATATATTTTTCTTCTTCTTTTTTTAATTCTTTTTCCTTCTTTTCTTTTTTTCCCCTCCCTTCTTCTTCCTCCTATAGTCGGTCATTGTGCCTTGGCAATGATTGGCGACCAGCTAGAGATGAGGACCGGCGAGATTAACCTCACCGTGGCTAGACAAGGCTCAACCTCACTCGAATCTGGCGAAAATTCCTTTGATTAGCATTTGAGACAAACATGATGCTAAATAAATAATGTTTTAATATGTGGTATCCAAAAACCTTTGCCTTCATTAATGCCCTAGAATGGATGGATACGGCCCTGTTCATATTCATCCAAAAAAGTATTATCTAGATAGGGTAGTGGGCATGGCCTTGAAATTACTTTGAGCAGAAATAATGTGATTTGAACACAGATCCACCGTTTTCAAACCAATCATCTAACCATTTAGTCAACTCCTTGAACATATATATATTCAAAACTTTGAGATCCACCGGAAGGTAATTAAGTTTACTCAAAAAGAATATCGGAGATATCTAGACTTTTCTTACTTACTCAACAAGATCAAACCGGGTGTTTAAATACGTAAGCCAAGAAATGGTCAAAACAAAGCTATGTAATGAGCAATTTATTCCCTTGCTTATTAATCTAACTCAACCACACAATTTAGTTCTAAATCTTTTTACAATTTATTAAATTGGTCTCAAACCTTGTATCAATGTACCAATCCAGTTCTTCCGAGTAATTTTAGCCAGAAATTGCTAAAGGACTATATTGGTAAATCATTACAAAGTTTATGATTAAATTGATAAACAATTAAAAGGTTTGAGACTAAATCATCATAATTGATAGATTTAGCATTGAATTGGCTATTATACAATAGATTTAAGATTAAATTGACACAGTTGAAAGATTTAAGATTGAATTAGCTATCATACAATAGATTTAGAACTTTTTACACAATTTTCTTGATTTTGAGTAGTCTTTGAAATTTAGGGAATACAATTATAAAAAATTAGTAGTTTCTTTTTTTGGTTGAAACACAATTAGTAGTTAAATAATGGGAAATGAGTGCATGACCGTACGGTCAATGGAATGTCAGCCACCGGTTGTGAAGTTGGGAATAGGGATACAAGCTTTGCTGATTTCATAATTTTTTGTCAACGAATTGGTGGAATTGCAATATTTTAAAAAGGAAAAAGAAAAGATTTATTTTTCTGTTTTATTTTGAAAAACAAATCAAAGTGATAATATTCAAACAAGAAGTAATATATGACGAATCCAATCACAACTTCTAAAATAGTAGAAATTATTTTCCTGCCAAATAATAGATTTGGTGAATATTGTTCCTATATAAAAGAGATTTAAAAACTAAAAAAATAGAATGTGAATATCTAGTATACTTCAAACTTTTGATTATTTTGGGATTTTGTAACCGATTAACACATAACCATGGAGAAATTAAAGTATCTGTTGATGCCTACTTTTAGTTGGTATATGTATGTATGTGTGTGCGCATGCGTGTGTATATATATAGACATACAAAGCTTAATTTTTTCCTCTTTTCTTGTTCAAATGAATAAAGTTCATGTTAAAAGTAATTTTACGAATGAAAATAATGTTAGTGATGAAGACAAGATGAATAGTTCAATTGAAGATGCTCGTGATGAAAGAGTCATGAGACCATGCAATCCTAAAGTAAGTGATGAAAGCAACTTCATAATTCTTTTAGGCCATTGGAGAGTCCTTCTAGAGCAAATTGATTTGAACAAAACAAATGATAAGTTATAATGCACAATGATTGTGTCATTAGTTGCAAAGCCAACATTTTAAATATTTTTTCATCTTTGAAATGCATTAAATCTTTCTAATGACCTTAATGATTTATTTTTGCTTAGTGATTATAGGTTTTTACTCATGATTATCTATATCGCGATATATAATTTGTTTTTTCTTTCTTCATATTCAAGGATTTTAAGTTTATGAAAAGGAAATTGTCCAAGAAGTTCTAAACTTATTGCAGTTTTGCCAATTTAGTCCTAAACATTTCAATGTTACCAATTAAATCCTAAATATTTTAGCATTTTTCCAATTAAATTCATCAATTCAATTTTGGTTAGAAATTACTGACATGGACGGCCGACACGGATGTAGACATTTTTACAATATTTTAATTTTATTTTGAATTTTTTATGATTCTTTTCTTTTCTCTTCTTTTTACTTTTTTGGGATCAGGGCAGGCAAGGGTGGCCAGCCACACGTGAGGGTTGTCAACCCTCGCTAGCTTTGGGTGAGGGCCAACCAACCCTTATGTGCCCTAGGTGAGGGTGTCGCACCCCCTCACCAACCCCTCGCCAACTCTAGGTGAGGGCCATGATACCCTTGCTAAATTTGGCTAGGCGACCCTCACCCAGAGCTAGTGAGGGGCACAACACCTTCACCTAGGGCTAGGGAGGGTTAGCTTGTCCTCACCTAGAATTGGTGAGGGTTGTTGACCTGAACTCCAAAAAAAAAAAGTAAAGAAAAGTAAAAGGAAAAAAAAGTATAAAAATTCAAAATATTATTTAAAAAATTCTCTAATCATAAATTAAGTCAAGAGAAAAAGGAAATGATGGAAAGTCAACGAAACCAGTCGAAGGTTTGTCCCGGTTTCCTCCATTAAAAGTTGTGGTTGGTATTAGATGGTAAGAAAATTCAAATCACAATACCATTAAGCCCTTAAATAATTTCAAACGAAAACTGCAGAATTCGAAATAGATTCTGCCATACATACATACATACATACATACATACATACATACATTTGTATACATCTGTACACATGTGTACACATATATAATGTCTTTTGTTATCCTTATTGTAAGATCTATTAAAATTCCTCCTAGGTTTTTTGGAAGTGCATTGAGGGCAATTTTTTGAACATTTGTCCAAACATTTAGATTTAGAAGACTTTGTATTTTTTGGATTTATAAAAGAGGGGTCATATTGAGCACAAAAATCTTTCAATCCTTTGTTTCAAGTTTTTTACTCTTTTTTGAGTTGTTTTTAAAGACATATGTTGGTACACAATTGTGTTCCAATTTTATAAACATAGGAAGCTAGTTCACCATAAGAAAGGAGATTATAAAGGATATGTCCACTATGTTCCTCCCTTATCTATTGGCAAACTTGTTCTCCTATAAGCTTAGGAAGACCAGCAAGGAATTTTTCTTTCCAAAAAGGTTGATTACAATCAGTTCAGAGGAGAACTCTTTGGAAGAAAATATCTTTGTATTCCCTAAATTCTCCGAGGGATTTACACTTCATATTGGATAGAAGATCTAGATTCTTATCACGAATGTGTGAAGGAGCACCTATAAAATGTTGAGAAATCGAATATAAAGAGTATTCACAACATCTTGGATAGGTTGATCATTTTCATCCACAATTGCATGACCATTATCATCTAACTTATAAGTATTAAGAAGATGTGATCTTTGCTCATCAATAAGATAGTTATCTCACCATCTCTTTAATTGACCAGTAAAACCAGCTATTAAAAGATAAGATACTGATTGATCAGTAGTATTGGGTATGGTTTTATATGTATTAGCAAGCATAACCATTTGGCTTAGGATATTTAGAAGATTTTGTTCAGAAGCTCCATCTATGTTCCATTCATAGATAGAACCTGAAGAATATTTGTGTTGATTTTATATGTATTAGCAAGCATAACCATTTGGCTTAGGATATTTAGAAGATTTTGTTCAGAAGCTCCGTCTATGTTTCATTCATAGATAAACCTGAAGAATATTTGTGTTGAGTATTAGAACTTGATTTTCTAAAGCTATATCAGGAGGTGTGGCTCTAGAATAATATAATTATTGCGGATCTTTCCAAGTAATTTTATTGATTTTAGGAATAGATTCAATGTTAGATTGATCCAAAACATTGATTTGGTCCGAGGCATCTTTTATGATAAGATTCCCTATTTTAGGAGTATCTAAAGTAATGGGGTTAGAAGTAGAAGCCAATTTTCCTTTCGAAAGCCTTATTCTTTCTTCCAAAGCTTTAGCAAAATCTTTGCTAGGGCTTTTGGTAATTCAAAATTTTTAAACAAAGGAGTTTTCAAAACTTCCGAATGAGTATTTATATGATAAATAGAGGATTCTAACCTATCCAGCTGTTTGCCAATCATATGAAAATGTTGGTTAGAGTAATTATTCTACTCAACAATCTTCTTGATTCCTATTCCATCGATTTCTGAGGAAGTTTTGAAAGGGGAAGCAACGACTTTGGTGTCTTTATGAGGAATTTTGATTTGTCGAAGAGGTGGATGATTGGATTCTATGATTTGGTCATCATGTAGTTTCCATTTGTAAAATTGATCCAAATTATAAATTTCTTTGTTCTTCAAAAAAGAATCTTCAAGCCAATCAAAAAGGGTATTTGAATCTCATGTTTATACATGTATTCATAATATTCTTCTTTGATCTGTTTTGCTTGGTCTTTGAAATTTAGAAAGAACCAATCTCTAATTTCAGTATTTTTTAAAAAATTAAAATCTTGATTTAAAAGGGCTTTGTTGGGAACAAAATCTTTGTTTAAAACATTGATTTCTGGATCAGCCATTTCAGAAGGAGTAGGCTCAGGATAATCTGGATTTTGTTCTTGCTGGTATATAGGTCTAAATATTCCCGATCTATTGTCAATGCCACTAACACTGGTGGGAAGAGGAGCACTAGGTTGGGTTTATTTTGAACGATAATCAAAGGTAAATTAGGATTTGAATCGACGGATCTTCTGGAAGAGGATGAGTGGAAAGAAGGAATTGTCCTAATGTCACAGGACATTCTTGGAGTATCAAAAGGCATTTTGAAGAATTGTATAGTAACTCTTCCTTCTGGATGTTGGATAATATTGGTAGGGTTTGAATTGTGAATAATTTGTTGGGGGACATGGTTTTCCAACTCCCATTGTTCCAGAAATGTGACTTGGCTCTATTGAATTATTTTGGGAATGATAGTATTGGCTTTAGAAATATCGGTTTGCAAAAGAAGTGTTTCTCTTTTAGGATTGATTTTAAAAGCTTTATTGCTGAAGGTAGAGTTCATTACAAAGTAATGAACTCTATAGATAATAGCAAGAGGAATGGATCCTTCCACTATAGAATAGTTGTGAGTTTTTATTTGTAAGGTAAGAGATTTTAAAATGTTTTTATCTTTAAAAGAAATTATAAGACCGGGGTGACTATCAAAATGGATTGGACCATTGCAAAGACTAGTCTCTATTGTCCCAAGGATGGAGTCATCATATTTTAAAAGTTTAGCATCTCTTAGGACAAGGAGTAAAGAAGTGTCTAAGCTTTCTTTAGTAAGGGGTTTAGCCCCTACTTGGACAAGACCAAGATGTCTAGGCATGTTTCTTTATAGAATCGTTATTCAAGAGTTGAAAGGAAGAGAAAGAATTTGAAAGGGGAACGTCTCATTCTTCAGTAGCAATAACATAGTCATATTTCCCAAAAATATTCCAATTAGAATGCTCATAAATCTGATTAAATTTTACTTTAGGGATGATCCAATTTTCTATGGATTTATTAAACTCTTCTATGCTAATCTCTTCTCTATTTATAGGGCCTTGATCTAAGGACATTTGTAATATAGAATTAGAAGAAGACATGGATCTTCTCAACAAGTTCATTGCATGAGGCTACTTTCTTTTCCCCTATAATTCGATAACTGATGCTGACCAACGGACTCACTACCCAACTTGGGTTTTACTGTCGGGACCACGACAGACACGCAAAGAATATAGGAAGAATTCCACAAAGGTATATCTATAATCTCTCTAGGTAGTAAAGCAAACAAAAAGGAAACTGTAATCTCAAACTTTCGAGTAAAATTTCAGCAAATCTCCATTTATAATAAAGCAATCACGAAAGGAATTTTCAAGGCATGCTAGCTAAAAATATAACGATTATGTACTACTATGCAATGGACAAAATATAAATTAAATGTGAAGATATTAAGGAACATAAATATCTCCCATCTAATAAGCTTTTTCTACGTCCAATTTGAATTGAAGCAATCTTCTTTGACCTGAGATAATCTAAATCTATTTCTTAAAATAACTCAAACATCATATCATACTTACCCTCTCCTTTATTACAAATTTCCACATTTTCAACACATTTAAGTGTGCGCCATTCTTGCTAGTTATTATAAGGAGAAGACGATTCCTATTTTTAACGAGATGAGCCCCTTCATATTCCACTATTCACGTTAGAAAATTAATATCGTATTAAATTTCCAAGAGTAATATATCAGTCTATAACTTTTTCAAACATTATTTTTTGATTGGACTAATGTACTCTTAGAAGTCAACCAAAGTCTCCATGAAGATTCTTCAGATGTATGACAAAAATAAGATCTACCAAATTAGACAATAATCAAAGAGGTTCAATCTGTGGAGAAGAGTTTTTAGTTATATAATGCGGCACTTGATTTTGTCCTTCATATATACGACCAGTATGAAAGGGAAAATTCGGATATGGCTAGGATACATTCATTGACAATGGAGGGTACAACTTTAGTAGCACCTTTTGAATGTATGCATACTAAACAGATGGACGCACTCATTGAAATGTTTTCTCTACTCACCAAGCTATGGACTTAATAAAAACCCGAAATTATTTACTAGGATCGAAAAGTTTAGGTTTCCTCAGCATATATATATTTGTTAATCATGTATCTATGATCTTTAAATTGGGATCTAATACCCCCACCCAAGCTGATAAAATGCTCAAGCAAACCCACTTGCTAATACAAATATCACGCCAATGTCGGCCTTCATAGATTGAATTATCCTTCAAAAGTTCTCAACCTTTAGCAATGATGATTCTTTTTTACCCGTCTTGTCCTAGATCAAGGGGAATCACATCTTGTTAGTATCCTTCAATTTCGATTTTATTTCCAAAAACAAAAGCCAACTTGGAGAGAATCCCACATCTTCCCTTGCTTATAAGTAGCCCCATCGTTGCAATCTCTCAATACATACCACCAACACTTGACCTTGAGTCTTCAACAAATCACACAAAATCGTTCTTTTCTCTTCTGGGGCTTTTCCCTTCTTGCATCTTTCTCATCTCTTTTGGTTATTAAGGAAGCAGTTGACATGGCATCATCATGGACAAGAGAGCAAAACAAGAAGTTTGAGGAGGCACTGGCTTTGTACGACCAGAACACTCCTGATCGTTGGCAAAAGGTGGCGAGAGCGGTTGGTGATGGGACGAGTGTGGAGGAAGTGAAGAGGCAATATGAGGCCCTTGAGAGGGATGTCATCAGGATTGAATCTGGCCAATACCCTCAACCCAAATATAGAGGATCCAACCGAAGTGATGAGACTAGTAGGTAGTATCTAAACACTTTCTTACACAACTCATGTAATGATTATTCTCTATTTAGGCATGGCGAGTATTTTCTTTTCCTTTTTTTTTAAGTAATGCTACGTATGCAGTGACTTGTCTACAAAGTTTGTTTACGAAATTATGTGACAAAATGTAGTGGAGGTGTTCTATTAGATGAGATATGACTCAATCATAATCTACCATATCTCTTCATAAACAACTCGTGATAAACCCAGTATTATTCTTGTTTTTGTCCTTTATCTCTTCGGCTTTAACACTCTATTTCATTAGAAAACCGATCTGCATGAGCGACTGCGCTGCTATAATAATGCTGGGCCTAAGAGCTTTCATAGAGATAATGAAGTTGAAACCAGTCCCTTAAAAAAGGAGGCCTTGATAGTGTAATTCGTTCTTTATATATAAAAGCATAATTTTGTCTCTAGCGTCATGTATCGACTCGTCTGAAAAAACCCATGTTTCTTTTTCTTTTTTATTGGAATACCATTCATTGTGATTGCAAATTTTATTGAAGAAGGAACATCGAAACGTTGAATCGAATCCATGTAATATTTTTGAAAGAAGTCATCTTCCAAATATATTCCTAAAAGCGTATCTTGAAAGATGTCAAGATATTCTCAGGATTGCACATATATCTCCAAGGAATATCATCATATTAATATAATCAACAATTAAAAGTTACTTGATTAAGTCAAACGACAATGAGAGACTTCAATTATTTCTTTATTCTGGAATTTTCTGTGTCTACATTTATACGACTTTGATTGGATGATCGAATTTCTCCTTTCCATGTACCTCAAGGTACAAGACTCGAACATGTTCTTACCTTCGTAAAGCGAAAGTTCCACTAACCCTAGCTTTCCATCGCAAGTTGATTGAGTTCAACCGACCATCTCCCGAAGAAGCAAATTGATCATTTAATATAGTTCTCTCAAGTGCATGGCCATGAATCTTGTGTAGTTTAAAGCGTGTTGCAAGGGAATAAATGTGTTGAGGAGATGTGCTAGCGATCTAAAACAAGGAAATTTAGTTAAAATTTCATGTGGAAGCATAATACAACCTAATATATCATAAATTAAAAGGTTGAGCATAAATTACACCTTACTTTATAATGATCAGCAATTCATGGGTCTAAAAATTCCTTTTTAAAAGTATAAACGCATCACAATTATTTTGCAATGAAAATAACTTTGTCTTAATTGCAACTATTTATCATGTATTTGCTGAAAAAGTTTGTCAAAACATGTTGGAAAAATGCTTTGTTAATACAAGTACGAAAATCATGAGTTTTTTTTTTGGCTCAATGGTACGTGTAAGCAACATAATAATTTTTTTAAGGATGTTTAATTGTGTTAAGACTATGAACACACTAGATTACCTTTCTTTAATGTCTCCTCAGGGTCAATAGAGTGCAAATTTACGAGAATATTAAAATTAACAAAATACATTGGCGGCTGAAAGAATATTGGCAAAGTAGTAAGGAACTCTTTCCATGTATGAAGTATGATATTTCTCAAATTGAAAATAAGTTCTCAACTTCAAATTTCATAATTTTTTTTTGTCGGTTCTAATCTACTCATACTCTAATTCTCATTCTCAAACGTTTATTCTACCTTCTTATAAAGCGTGAAAGTCAAAACCCACATCTGAAATTAAATTATTCCCACATCAACCTTCTCTAGAAAGGTGGGGATTTGAATCCTCACCTCCCCCTTTCCATATGAGAAAAGGGAGGTGGACCTAGATCGTCATCTAATAATATATTTCTTACTTTCCGATTTTTTTTATGTGAAGAATCTTAATTAGAGCTTGCCAAAGTCTTGAGATTAAGGGGGGCCAATATTTTTTGTAAAGTTTTCTTGTTGTATTGGGCTATAAGCGACTTTGGAAGGTTTGGGGGCCTCTAAATTCGCCCATGGCAAAGTTCATGAATTGATTTGGATCGTAAGAAATGGGGCTCGACTAAGAATGCAATAACTGAGACAGCATTTTATTTATTGGTGATATTGCGTGTCAAGTAATGAGCATTATCCAATAATCACGATTCTTCAGCTTATTGACATGGTAAACTCCATCTGTTTTTCTTTTTTTTTTAATGATAAAATTTTTGGAGGCAATAATCAATTCGATGATTTTATCATGTCATCAACATAATGTGACATCACCAATTTACAAAGATGCAACTTATTAGTATTCAATAACCAGATCATACGTGACTAGTTGCTACCCTTGAATGATTAACATATCATAGCATGACAATCCACAAATTCTTATGAAAAGGCATGATTTGATTTTCCTCCTAATGGTTTTACCTCTCCTAACAGGCTCATGAGGAATATGAGGCTCCACTGAAGCAAAGGGTCACTCTTTTCAGCTCAGGAAGCCCATTATTAGCTATAAAGATGCTAAGTACGTGCCAACTATCTATAACAATAACTGTTAATAAAGAAGCCTAAGAAAGGGAAAATAAATTGAAGAAGAGAAAAAGAGTGGTGATATTATGCGCTATAGGTATTAACACTTGTGGGTTTTGAACGTGTAAAAATCTACTTTTATCTGTTCCCTTTTCAACTTGTATGCGAGCTGATATTGCTTCCTTAAAGACTGCTGTGTGTACTTGTTATCGCAAGATCCTTAATTGCACTAACTAGTTTACAACTTCACAAACATGCTTATATACTTAACATCTTTTGCGGGCCAATTGAGAAAGTGGTGAGCGCAGTACATCCACTAAAACATATTTGCAACGTCGAATCCCTTTAGCACGCTACATTTATAGGTGACACTCGCTATGTTCAGTGTTCTAGATGCATTATAGTGTGTAGATAGATATATTTGCACCACACTCACAAAATAATCCCCCTTGCTAACAAATTCAAGACTTATTATTGTTACAAGGGGCCACCTCTCTATGCAAATTTTATCCTCAGCGATTTTTTTCTTTCGCATGGAATTTTGGATGGTTAATATTATGACTCCGAGCACTAGAATGTAGTAAAATTATTTATCATTTCATTAGTAAAAGTTTAATGCAAACACATCGATCTCTTCATATCATTTCTGTGAGTAGTTTTCTTTTATTCTTTCTTTTTGTGGGTGGTGAGTACAATAGATATTCGAATTCAAAATAAGTCTTAATACTAGTAAAAAAAATTCAAAATGGGTAATTGCTTTCGGTGAGTTTGCAGAACGATGACCACGCTCTGTGGAGGGAAGTAGGAGGCCTATCGCATGAATATAATTAAATACATAATAGCTCATACACCCAAAAAAAATGAAAGAAAAACCTAAAAATTTCTATTGGATTTCTTAAATGGAGATGCGGGGTATCGATCCCCGTACCTCTCGCATGCTAAGCGAGCGCTCTACCATCTGAGCTACATCCCCAAGATGAGACTTCGCTTGTAGGGACTTAAAAATGTTAAAAATGAGAATCCGCAGGAGCCCACGCAAAGTGTGATAAAGGGTTTAACATAAAAAATTCCAAAAGAAAAATGTTGGGAGCAAGCAAGCCGGCGATTCCAAATCCGTTAACGTTTCTAATTCAACTCATCTTTATTCAAAAATTGAAATCAATCAATTATAAATCAACCATGATATATTAACCGTTCCATACTACACCGGTTTTTCAATATATGAATTTTTTAACATAACTTACATGTGTATTCCAACGAAAAATGACTTATCTATCATGACAAATAGTGGCCGGCATTCCGTTTTAAAACCACATCGCATGCTTGCATCATGTGTTTGTCCGATTAAATCCATGTTGTCATATCTCCAATCTTACGAAAGGGACTTTCTTTTTTGGAAAAAAAAAAAACCTTTTCAAAAAGCAACATTTTCAATTCAAAGCTATCATTTCATTTACTCAAACGATGAAATTGGAAGTACTATGCTATAAGGCAACTACATATATCACTATTCACTATAGGCTTATAGATTATAAGGGTGTCCATAGTTTGGATCGGTCATGTTTCTGTAATACCCTATTCGATTTGAAACGTTGAGGAAGTGTGCTTGCTGCTACCAAACTAAAAAGACATTTTCATTTTTATTTTGCCTCATAATGTTTGTACGTCACTGGAATTAAATAAAAGGGACGTGAAAAGATGAGTTTGGAGTATTTTCTCAAAATAATAGTAACATTCCCGTGCGTTGAACAGGTTTGTGCATATGAACTTATATGTAGTAAAGAGATTGATACTTTTCTTTCTTACTAAACTATATTTAGCTTATAAAAGGGATCATGCGATAATTTATAGTTTGTTATTAACAATACTCCTGAAGAAGTGCCGATTATTCATAGAATCAGCTGCTCCGTACAGTTTGAATGGTGAGAGCATTAATTAGATGCAAAATATATCGAATAGTCTCTGAAATGGCCAAGTAGCTGTTATATTACCATTCTTAATATTCTAAAGGACGCATGTCAATCCCATTCAACATGGAGGATCCTCGAGGAAAACAAAAGGCTCACTTTCATGCACCGCACAAAATAAATTTAAATAAAGGAGAAAAGAAAAAAGCAAGCACTAGCAAATCAATTATGAGAATTTTCTGACCAAAAAAAAATTATGAGAATTTGCAAAGAGTAATTAAAGATATTTTAATCTGCATATGAGGTTAAGATATTTCTTTATATATATTAAGAAATTGCTCCGCGGTGTTAACCAAAACTTCTTTATAGTTCATGATCTTAAGGTATTTAATTAATAATCTTAATTACCAATTGCAGCACCTTTCCTATAAAAAATTACAGAGAAAATCTTAATTTAGTTATCTCCAAGATTATAAAATGAAGACAAAATGCATACTTTAACCTGAACCAATAAACATAAGAAATTTTTTTAGCCCTCGACATATATTTATAGAAGTTGAAGATTGCAAATTAAATCTAAAAGAAAATGGAAATAATTGTTTAGTTTTTCTTATGGTCAAAGCTAAATAAAATAATTGCTTAGTTTATTGCCAAATAATTTTTTGTGTTAAAATTAATTAAGGGACTTATTTAAGAATCACCCTGTCATATGGTGACATGAAAAAATCAATCTATTATTCGAATTTTAGTTATTTATTATTAGTTCGCGCCAATAAAAGTAAGAACCAACATAGTCATGCAAATTATATTTGCAAAATGTATTAGAAGTAATTGTTTGGTTTAATGCCAAATTAGAGGTCTCTCGCGAGGAATCTTGACCAAATTTCAACGTAGGGAAGTGCATCGTAGGGACCAAAGCCAATCTTGTTTTAGTCCAACCTAAAAACCGGACCTGATATGGGTTATTCTTGAGGAATTGTTTGTTTTTCGATTCCAAATTTTTAGAACTGGAAATACTAATCTAATTTGAGGAATCGAATCGACTAGACCAAATTGGCAGAACCAACCTAGAGTATAATTATTATTATTTAGTAGGAGCCAAAAGTACAAATTATTGGTGGGAGTAATCTCTTCTTTTACTAGTAACTTTCATGTAATTAGTAATTTCATCCTATAACAAAGTAACTTTTAATATATTTAGGAACTTTTGAGAAAGAAAATAATATATTTAGTAACTTCTAGTCCCCAAGACAATCCAGGGAATCAAACTAGGACCAATTGATTAGGTCTAGTCTAGTTTCAGGGCAATAGGGTTGGCTCTTGGTTCCATATTAGGAAAATTGACCTATCCTATCTAGTTTCCATTTCTATATTAAGAACCAACCTACCCTAGACCTAATCATCCCCAATTGCATTTCTTCCATGCAAAAAATCATTTACAGCCAAATCATGATTTAAAATATGGCAAGCACTAATGAGCAAATACATGTATTGGTATAATATAAATGTCACAGGTGATAAAATTGTCATGTGGCACACAATCACCTCCATTTGGCACAACATCATCAATCATATGAATACATGTCATACCAAATGACGCAATCATACCTGTTTTACCCAACTTTGTGATGAGACAAGAGATTTGGATAAGCGAGGGTAAAAACGATTCTAGTATTGCAGCCTAGGTTTTCCTTAAAACAAATTGGGGGTAAAGACGGCTATCCTTCACATAGCAAGAGCCCAGTGATAAGGTCAGTTCATTTGAGCCCCGGAGTCACGAGGAGAGTCTTTGAGCCCCCTTTATTAATGATTGTGATGCATTTGGATTTAGGCAATAAATTACCGCACTTATTAAGATCACATACCAAACCATCACCCGCATGTGATTTATGAAGGATTCAAGTCCCCTCCCCAGCTCGAATCAAACACAAGGGCGTGGTCTTTGGGATTGTCTACGAGAATACTACATGTTTGTCGTGTATCATTAACGAACCCTTTTTAACAAATGGGTCTATCTCCACGCATCATCTCCTTTATATCACGCATATATCTTTCTGGAGAAATGCAGTAGAAGTGTCGAAAATTGTAGATGGTACTTACTTTTATATGCTCACTTTAGTGTTAAAATTTTTCGCTAATTTACTTAAATACCAAATTGAAGAAAAAACGATCACTAAAATGCTTGCGGCGAGAAATTCAGATAAAAATGATTACATAGCTTTTATAATTAAAATTTTAATATGAGTTGATGTATTTTTATTAAAAACCCATCCAGTGGATGTGCAAACCGACGCCGTTACTTTCTTCTTTCTCACTTGGTCACATGTACGAACAGTCTTTTTCCTTCTTCCAAGATTTTTGCCCATGGCAATTGTCGACGCATCCTCCCCAACGCACAGGATGTTCCGCCACCTAATCTCCCGGACCAAATCCGATGGGAAGCCATCAATGGTCTCCTCCTTTCCTTGGTTCAACAATTAGGGTTTCTATGAGATTTCTTTTAATTTTCAATTTAGGGTTTATATTTTGGGGCAAATGCCGTAAGCGACGTCATTTAGAGTCTATATGCTGAATGGGCACTCTGGCAAGCCATGTCAGTCAAAGAAATTAATAAATATAGCCACGATAGATTTTCGGCAATCCAAATTGGAATTGGCACCTAAATAATCATTTTTATAAAATAAAAAAAAGTGCCACTTATTAATTCAAAAAAAAAAAATTTACACTAAAGTGAGCGTTGTATACAAGGGCATTATAATACCTATAGAACAATGTTTTTAAATTTAGAAACCAGTCTAAGCTTCAATTAACAAATCAACCCCTTCAATCGGTTGAATCGTCCGAATAGCTCACTAAATTTGAAATATAACCCTACACACCAATATGAAAACCCACTCTAGTGGTTGAGGTGCTCTTTTATTTTGATTGAGGGTCGATCCAGCCTCATCCGCCTCAACTTTTCAAGTTCTTTCACGAAAATTAAACGCTTGTTCTTGACTAATCCAGGTTGAGTAAGAAAAATCGAATCGGCCCATGGTCCTATTCCCGGTTAAACGGGCCTGTCTTGGGCTTAAAAAAGCTGCTATCGAGGGCCTTTCCTCGGACCTCTGTTTTTTTTTTTTTTTTTTTGGGGGATTATTGCTGACCTCTCTCAACTTTTCGAATTAGCTGCCATGAGCAAGTCTTGAGAGCGAAAAACCCGAACTTGCTAAGTAAAGACCACGTTTATCCATCACTTTCAGGGTGTCAACTTTAACACGTAACATTTATATCGATTTAGCTGAAATTCAGTAGTACGGTAATTCGTCAAAAATAGGTCTCGGAAAATAAAAATAGACATGATTTCAAGATAAGAGTTCATATAATTGTTCATTTGTTCAATATACTATTGACGGGCTTACTTGCTACCCCCCTGGCCACTGATTAGTTTGATTTTTTGGACTTAAGACACTTTTACGAGGATATCAATATGTATAATCTATATCATTATTGGAGTTAATATCCCAAAAAACCCTAAACTAGTATACTTGTGACAAATTTATTCCAAACTAATTCTTTTACCACAAAAAACTCAAAACTTATGCACATGTGACAAATTTACCTCATATGACCATAAAAAATCATAAACTGATATATATATATATGATAATTTACTCTAAACTAATTTTTTTTACCGCCAAAAGTAACAAACTAATATATTTGTGACAAATATACAATTAATTAAATTGGATTAATACCACAAAAAATAAAAAAAAACTAGTATAATTGTGACAAATGGAGAGTAAAATCCTAAACTAGTACACTAATCATCTGTCACATGTCATCTAACTTATCAATTTGATAATAAATTTAACCGAAACTAACATAAAGCAAATTTGTCATGTGCACTAGTTTAGGGTAAAATTATCAAAAGTATACTAGTTTAGAGCTTTCTAGTGGTCTAAAATTAATTTTGAGTAAATTTGTCATAAGTGTATCAATTTGAGGTTTTACAGAATATTAACCCTAAGTTAAAAGTGAGGCTTTTCTCTTTAGGCCTTACCTAATAATTACTCTAACATTAGATAAATGAAGTAAAAGGTTAAGAAAACTAGCCGCTGCCTTCACTTCAAAAGGGAATTGTCTATTTCTTCAACCACTTATTTTTGGCAGGAGCATACCGTGTGCATTGATAATAAATTTAACGGAAACTAACATAAAGTATATTTGTCACATGCACCAGATTAGGGTAAATTTATCAAAAGTATACTAATTTAGAGCTTTCTAGTGGTCAAAAATTAATTTTTGGTAAATTTGTCATAAGTGTATTAGTTTGGGGTTTTTTGGAATATTAACCCTAAGTTAAAAGTGAGGCTTTTCTCTTTAGGCCTTACCTAATAATTACTCTAACATTAGATAAATGAAGTAAAAAATTAAGAAAACTAACCGCTGCCTTCACTTCAAAAGGGGATTGTCTATTTCCTCAACCACTTATTTTCGGCAGGAGCATACTGTGTGCATTTATCTATCTATGTTGTCTCTATCTACCTGACTTCCATCTTTTTATAGATTTTCAATTTACGTAATAGAAATATGATAGATCTCTCGTATAGCCTCACCTATTCATACGCAACCACACACTTTCTTCTAAGAACAATAATAGAGTCATGCACGCGGCCTATTCTTTTTCTACTGTTACTTTTGGTTATCAATTCCTTCAAAATTTTAAAATAAAAACAGTTAAAATTTTTTTAAAATTTATGTGAAATTTTATCTGTTAATATTTAGAAATTTCACAGGTTTCAAGTGCTTCGTTTTAAATAAAGCTGCAAAATCTGTACGAACAAGCTAAAGTTAAAATTGCAAGTCACCCAAAAATCAATTCTTGTTATTGGGGTCTCTTTATCAAGAATTAACATGCGCATGGATTTTTCTTTTTATTGATCTTATGCTTGCTTCCTTCCCTCAACCCTCATCGTCCTTCGTTCATCCTGCACATGTAAGATAATGTAGGAGTCTCACTTTTGGTTTTACAGGGTTTTCCAATCGACTTTACATATAAAAAATAGAAAATCAGACTTTACAAAAATATTTGTTCTCTAAATGAGCATTATTTACGGGCATGTCTAGTTTTACTTTACTTTTTTACTTTTAGCGTGATGTAAATTTTATAATCCACGTACTTTGAATTTTTTTTATTCATAAATTCAAGATTCCTAAAACATTCACAATATCTAAACATTGACACGTGGATTCAAATACGATCGTTTAAAAGTTGATAAGAAGGTTAAAAGCACATTTTGCTGATGCTAAGTGTGAAAAAGCAGGCCAAAATCTGTGGATGCCAGGACAAGAAAAGGTTCAATGATTTTCATACCCGGACAATAGAACACGGAGATCATGTTCAGGAGGAGCGAGTACCAGCTTAGCTTCCTCATGTTTTCTGACCGGTAGAGACGAAATGTCCGGTGGGCACGTGACGTAGGTCAAATTCATATGCCTTGACTGTCCACCAACACCATAACTTTAGTGGCGGCGACAACTTCAACTTCCCCGTGCAATAATTAACAAGCCAATTGCAAGCGGAGTTCGGCTATGGCGATATGAGTGGGATACGTGAACGTGCGGAATACGAACTCCACGTATTTCATCACGGGGTCTGACGTTGTCGCGACAATATCACGCATCCAATAATTTTTCTTAGCATGGAAAAAAGAATGGTCTGACCGTGTCGTTTGTAGACGGTTAGGTAGAGCTTTGATCTCCAAAAACCATTAGTTCCATATGCAAAATCCAAGAAAATGTTATCAAATTGAGTAATTTAGGTTTCATCGGGTAACATTTTTGTTCCTGAGAATGATTTTTGCTCTAACATAGTTTTTTCGATTTTCCCCTAAATGAGTTTATGAGTAGAAGAACATATTTGGTAACTATATAAAGTTTCTAATTTTGGAATATATAAGAACAGAAATGCGTTTGATATAACCTTAAAAAATTTCTATTTCTAATTTTTTTTCATCACCTAACAATTCATATTTGGATAAAACTAGACTTTTGTATGGACTTAATTGATCAAGATAATCTAAAATAGCCTCAGAAAATCTAATGTAATAGCTAGTCAAAAATGGATAGTTGGAAGTGGCATTAACTCAAATTTCTCCATAAGAAGATGAAGATGAAATTCCGGTTCGAAGATTCACCAAAGCAAGGAAGTAATTTCAATCAAATCATGTGAAAATTGGAAAGTCCAAGCCAATTATTGTGCAGATTGGCGAAGGCAAGCCTCGCTCGAAGGTGGCAAGGGTGGGCCTTCCAAGTTTGCAAGTCAACATATTTGCAACAAAATTTGCAATTTCACTCACCACGAAGTCACGCCAATGCGGTTGAGCTTGATTCAATGATGACGGTGAAACAAGCATTAGGTTACGCTAAGTTTGTTCATCTAAAATGACATTGTTCCTTTTTTCCCCAGAAATTAAAAGATATATTTTTTATTTTTTATTTCTATTCCAAATTTATTTCTTGGCTACCGATTTATTCTAGGGAAGAGAAAAATTAACTGACATTCACAAACAAAGTTTTGTTCTTTTTTTTATTCTGAGAAACAAAAGAAAAAAGAGAGAGAAATAGACTAATCATCGAATAGGCCCTTAGTCGTCAAAACACTACTTAAGATAGGATAAGATATAAAATTGAAGTTAATCCCAAAATACAGAATATGACATTATAATCATATCCAATCCCAATATACTATTTACTTGGTATTTATGTATTCGTTCGGTACGATATTGGATGTCATGCCGGATGTACTCATATCCATTTACCAAAAAAGTATTCGGTGAACCTGAATTAGAATTGGATGTAAATTAAAATTATCCGGATAAACTAGTTTTTGATCTTTCAAAATCCAGATAAATTAGTTGAAAAGGATAAAAACAGGCATATAATCTAGAGGTGCTTGCGACGACCACTGCTTTGGCGGAGGCCATTTTTATTTTATTAGAATCACCACGACAAAAACTTTTTGAGACAGGACTGGTTGAGCCACATGCATGAGAGTTGTGACATGGGAAAATTGTCCAAAAATTACTACATTTTAATCAATTTAGTTATAAACCTTTTTAATTTTACTAATTTGAGTCATAAATATTTTTACGTTATGTCCATCTAGCCAATTTTAGTCGGAAATCACTTACATGGACGTCAATGATTTTATGTGACATTAAAATTTCTTTATTTTTTTCTTCGTTTTTCTTTCTTTCTTTTCCTTTTTATTTTCCAAACCCACCAAGGCTCGGCCAACCTTTGTAAGCTACGGGCAACACGGCCCTCGCCCAATGGTTGACAAGGGTCACCAGCTAGCAAGGGTTGGCTAGCCCTCATCGAACTTGACAGGAAAAGAAAGAAAGAAAATTAAAAAGAAAAAATTATCCATATTAGTATCGGCTATGCTACGTAGCACTATAAAAATCTGCGTTAATGATTTTTCGATTAAAATTAACTAAATTGGCAAAATTGGCAAAATGTGAAAAACTTTATGACTCAATTAGTACTTGAAAAGTTTATAACTGAAATTAACCACAATGCAATAGATTTATGATATTTTAGACAATTTTCTAGTCACGATCGACTACTTAGGCAATCACCACATGACGATTGTCGTCACATAGGGAGTTCGCTGGCACTGGGCTGCTTGAAGACAACAACCACCATAGTGGTCCAGCCATCTTAGATATGTTAGATCTACAATTGAGTGGGGGGGAAAATGTGGTGCGCTAATGACCTCAACTATTAAGTGGTCGATAGCGTTGCTAATGCATCACGTGGACGAAATTATTATATTATTTTATTTACCGATTCATATGATTGACTTTATATCCATCCCCCTTAGACCTGGACTAGTGAGCTAGAATAAGTTGCATACCATTTTAGTTGGACTCATTAGGTTTCGTCCCAACCAAGGGAACTCACCAAAACATTGGATCGAATAATTTTATTATACCTAGTCGATGAGAAATTTACATTTATGCGTGGTCCAGGCACAGATTAATATAGAATTTCGACAATGAGAGCACGTTCACTAATAAATCCTCTTACTATATTTGTGATGGCATTATGAAATGTTTTCAAGAAGGATTAGTTCGTACATGGGTATCGCTCGTGCTTTTATTTGCTTTACATTTTCATGAACGTGATTTCCAATAACTCATGAAGTGTGCGGACCAAACTAATTTTTGGCCTTTACTTTATTTTATTGATGACGTGGCGATTTGAATTTTCCAATCAAATCGATGGGCTTGTCAAATTTCGCTACTGATTGGTGTTAAGAACACTAGTCGATAATCGCGTGGACCTATGAATTGGTCTGGCAGAGGAGAGGGTCCACATCCATCATGACCACTAGAATTGAATAACATGCCCTAAAACCGATTGAATATTCGCGGTCGTACGTATTAAACAAATCCTCCCACGAGCCTCTCGCGTGACTGACTGGCATGGTTTTGGACAAGCGAGAAGGAATCCAAGATACATGCTGTCGATCCAAAAGTTAAAAACTGAGATAGTATATTGGACCACCTGAATAGAAAATTTCCAATTTTGGTTGATTCGGCATATTTTGATATAGCAATATAAATCGTCTTCTCTTTGCAATTGGCGCCCAATTTGCAGCTTCGTATCTCACCAAACATATTTCCCTTATTTTTTTTTTTTAAAATAGAACTTTTAATTTCTTTTTCTTTTTCTTTTTCTTCTTCCTTGGCCGATCGCCGGCCATCAGCAGCCGACGATTGATCACAAGCGAGCTCGAGCGTCCCTTGGGCAAACTCAGTTCACTAGATTAGGCGAGGCTCCAACTCATCTATGGCCGGTCGCCATGATCGATGATTGGTTAAGGAAGAAGGAAAAAAAATAAAATAAATCAATTTAAAAATCATTAAAAGGCGTGCATAAAGAAAAATATTTTTTTATGGAATAGTGGAAAATATTATTTTAATTCATTTTTAAAATTTAACCAAACACTAAACATAATCATTTTTTAAAAATTAATTTTCTGAAAGAAAAGTCATAAAACAAACGGACCTAAGAGCTTTTGGATAGATGCCATGCATGTGCGTAAAATCTGGAAGCATTGAGAGGTGTGAGGCCGTCCTCGAAAAACGTACGTGCTGAATATATCGAGAGAATGGGACCCATCTCTGATTCTCGAAGACACCCTGGCAATCAAATCTCTTCCTTAGTCCTTCCTTTGGGCCCCACTCACCTACTGCCTACTGCCTACTGCCTACACTCACGGTGGTAATAAAACTCCGGGTGCATTTGGGAGAACATTTAAGAAAATCTATATATCAATACGAAAAGACTCTAGATCAAACAAGTTTTATTAAATATAAATAATGTTTGCATGAACTCTTCTTTTTTTTTTTACAAATTTTAATATCCATTCAGAAAAGTATTTTTCAAAAGTTAAAATTCAAATTTAACCACAAAAATATTTCAAAGAGATTGCTGAATAAAGCAATCTTAGACAAGGCTGTCGATGCTAAATGTGGCTTGCCTATCCATGCAAGGTGACTCTTGGATCACGCAGCCTCAGTTAGTGGATGACACTAGTCAAATCTAAGCTCACCGGCAACTATGCATGGTGCTGGTCAGGCATAGGAAAACGAAGGTGAGGGTAAAATTGGAATTTAGATAATTTCACAACGGTAAAGTTGGATGAAAACATTTCATTAACGAAAAGAAAATTAAGCCAGGGTCTATGGTTTTGCGTCAATGAACACTGCCAAATTTATCACGTCATCGGTGGCTTGGACGCATCTAGTACCCTCCTCTTTCACCGAATTCCCATTATGCCCTCAAGGGAAACCATTATGGAATTCCCATGACTTTTAAGCACTTCTAGTGCATTCTCTCCGTCGCTTGGAAACTAAACGCATGTTCCAAACTACTTAAAATCCAATCAATCAAAACACTTGGCAATTCCCATTAACATTCTTCATCCCTTTTAGAGCTTCTAATCTTTGGGCTCCATGCCTCTGAAAATGTGTGAAATTCTTCGTGGGATCATGTGTATTTTTGGTGGGAAGAAAATTGTCTTTTGAACTAAAAAAAAGTCAGATCGCAAAAATATCGAATTGCCTAGATTAGGAGGCATCGAATCTTTTTATACAAAAAGTGAAAATGCGATCTATGAATTTATCAGGAGCTCATCGTCTAAAGGAAAATCTATTTCAAAAGTAAGGTCAATAGTTTGAGCTAGAATCTCAAAGTACAGCAGAGGAAAGAGACATTGGATGAACCCATGAGTCATTATCACACATAGAAAGACAACATAAATGTAATAAACAAGAAAGGGTAGTGCCCGAATCATGGAAAAGTAAAAAACGCCGTAATTTCAGATCAAAATTTACTAAATGGACCCCATTGACATAAATACAAAATATTTATGGTTAAATTGATCCAATTGAAAGGTTTAGGACTAAAATGGCACTGATGCAATAATTTTATGACTTTTCTTTTCACATTTGCCCCCTCGAAACCATAGTCTCAAAATTGGTTGATTTTCGGTTTGATTGCCAATTCGATTTTAGGTGAATGATTAGTCTATCAAATCGCATGTGAGTCTCTCAATTTCCCAACGAATACAATTCAACGCTTATCTAATTCAACCAATTTATAATTTCTTGTATGTTTACGTAACAAATGTTGTAACTTTTGTTGTTGTTTTTTTAGTCATTGATGTTGTATTTTGATCAGGGGTGTTAGAACCAAGTCAAAACTGAAAACGAACCGAAATATTTACAATTTTACAATTTTCAATTCAATTATAATGATATCACTTTTATGGCTTATGTTTACATATAATCCTTGGGTTCATAAGACAACGGGAAGCAATACCTTTAGATGTAAAGATATCGCGACATATACTTGAAATTAAGTTTTCTTTTTCAATGTTATGTTTTGGATCTTACTTGAAATTTTTTATTTTATAATACGGCCTATTAAATATGTACGCGTATATCTTTGTTAATGCTTCCGAACCAATTTATAGATTTAAGATTTTCATTCACGTACCTAGCTCGATTAACAATTATGACCTGAATTTTTACTGATGGACGTCGTTTGTGTACATTTTTTTTTCATTTAATTAGATCGTTGAACTTCACTATTCTTTTTTTATTCAACTTAATCTTTCAATGAGAAATATAGAAGAAAACGTTCGCGTAGCATGCCATATCGTCGCTGAATAGACCAAAATAATATGATCAACATGGGGATCAAACATGCCATCATGACGGGGAGAACTTCACCCAATTTGTATGGACGGAAGGTTGATTTGCATTCGTGAGGGCTAGTCAAATAGAGGATATTGTTATGATTAATTCCACCAAAAATCTGAATTGGTACGGGTGAATTATTTTTATTTGAAATTAATTTTTATATCATAAAAACTCTCGAATTTGTGTACTAGTGCAACATTTACTCTAAACGAACTTTATGGTATAAAATATCTTAAATTGATATACATATGCTATATTTTTACCCCAAACTAGTTCACCCGGGCCATATTTATCATAATTTAGAGCAATGTGGCATGGATGTCCCAATTCAAGATTTTTGTGACCTAAAAATTACTGTAAGGTTTGCATTTACAATTCTTGGTGGTATTAACTCAATCATTATTATAAAAATATTAATAAGATGGACTAACATGATAAAAAGAAGAAGAAGAAGCTGAAAAACAAAAGCCTAGAATGAAGTGAGGCTTGGGGGCAATGGTTTTGCTACCTTAACCATTGGACCTTGCAAGACTCCCATTGTTTCTTTCAAGTTAATATTATGAAAAATATGAAATTGATAGTTATAATAAATTTATTTTAAAGTCATTTTTATATCATAAAAAATTTCAAACCGATACATCTATACAAATTTATCCTAAACTAATTTATTGACTATTAAAAATTTCAAATTGGTACATTCATGATAAATTTACCCTTCGTTTGTTCCTGTTAAATTTGATTAATATAATGAAAAATCATAAACCGGTACATTTGTAACAAATGGAAGGCCAAACCCCAAATTAGTGTACTCGTTAACTACCACGTCATTTGATTCAACAATTTGATGGTAAATTTAATGGAAACTGACGGTAGGTAAATTTGTTATATGTGTATCGGTTTAAGATTTTTCACAATATTAACCTTTTTTCTTTTCAAATCTTGATGCGTCAATCGATCCGATTTGTGTTAATAATCGCATATCTCAATTTCAATTAGGGACAAAGAAACGTGTCGCTTATATCATAAATAAAGAAGTTCGCTTTATCTCCTTTGTACCAGATCATAGTCATGGTACATGGAAACTGATCACTCGACCTTAATATGATAAATATCAATATTTTAGCTAGAACTATCACCACGAGCAACGGGAGGTTAGAAAAGAAGGAAGAGGAATCAGAAAAAGGCAGATTTTTAATCCATTTGTTAAGGATTGATAGAGTAACGGAAGGAGAGATGACCCTCATGATCCAATCGTGGTCCAGCTAATGAACAATAAACGGTTAAAATACAAAATGTGGAGGGTCGCGTACCGGTGGTGTGAGCTCGACCAGAGGCGGATGACAACGACACGACACGATACACCAGGTTGCCAGCTGCAACGGCACGTCGACCCTATGGTGTTCGATGATTAGTTTTGCCCGATATTAAACAAAACAAGAACAAGAACCAGATCCTCGTATACTTCCGTTCCTGCTGTTTCGCATCACAGGCTCTCCCCCAAACCGATTTCCCGTAAAT
Source organism: Angophora floribunda (assembly GCA_014182895.1). Lineage (NCBI taxonomy): Eukaryota > Viridiplantae > Streptophyta > Magnoliopsida > Myrtales > Myrtaceae > Angophora > Angophora floribunda. Next base: position 14,239,167 of record CM024710.1, read on the forward strand.
CCTCATTGTCTTTCTTTGATATGTTCTTCCCTGTCAGTCGCACGGGCGTTTCAGCGAACAGATAGAGTGCAGTCTTGGAGATTTAAGTGCTGGGCTCGTCGATTCGTCCGTTCTTGATCCGATTGAGAGGAGTCCAGTTCCCGGAGTGTGTGGGAAAACATGAGCTTCAGAGAGGAGAATGAAGAGGGGAGGGATCTTAGGAAGCCGTTCTTGCACACGGGAAGTTGGTATCGGATGAGCTCGAGGCAATCCAGCATGATGGGTTCTTCTCAGGCAATTCGCGAGAGCTCCATATCGGTTGTGGCCTGCGTCTTAATCGTCGCTCTGGGTCCTATCCAGTTCGGCTTCACTGTAAGCAGCTTTCTCAATCTGTCTTTGTCGATTTGTTTGCCCGTTCGGTCACTCGAGCACGATTGCAAAAGCACTGCAATATAGTGTGAAAAGCCCCTTTCTCTTGATTGTCAAACAACGAAATCAGCTCTGGTCAAGAGCAAATGAGGATGGGTAACTTCAAAATTTGGCATTGCTTTTGAACTCAATTCGTTTAACTGAAAATGGGGCAAATTTGTAGCTGTTGATGTTCTTATCTGAGCGTTGATTGCTTATAAACAGTCGGGTTACTCATCGCCTACACAATCTGCGATCACAGAGGATCTTAATCTTACCGTCTCAGAGGTGTGCATCTCTCAACTCTCTATCTCAAATTTATATTGGGTTTTCTTGAGTACAGCGGCTAATCGGATTCTGGGTCAGTACTCCTGGTTTGGTTCGTTATCAAATGTAGGGGCTATGGTTGGGGCAATTGCCAGCGGTCAGATTGCGGAGTATATTGGACGAAAAGGGGTGGGGTTGAATTTGTTGATTAGCTTTTCTTTGTCAACATTTCATTTTTGCGGTAAGATTTGCTTGTTTTGATTAATGTGATGGAGTTTTACTGTATGTTGTCAACTGCAGTCTCTGATGATTGCTTCCATCCCGAATATTATTGGATGGCTTGCCATTTCCTTTGCCAAAGTGAGTTTCTGTAATTAACTATTTATGCCATAAGTTGTGGCGTCTAAAAGGGAAGTGCTCAAGCCTGATATTTACAATGTTCTCTTAGGATTCTTCTTTTCTGTACATGGGAAGATTGCTAGAAGGCTTTGGTGTGGGCATAATTTCTTATACGGTACATTCTATTCTGCTCTAGTGTGTATCTTTTATAGTTAATTTAAGAATGAGGAAAGTGATGATGCCACCTATTTTGATATCCATAGGTGCCTGTATATATAGCTGAAATCGCACCTCAGAATATGAGAGGTAGCTTGGGCTCAGTGAATCAGGTTGGCATTGCTTGATCACTAATTGAGATTTTCTTCCTGAAATAGGCTGGGTCTCCAGGTAGTAACAGCATGATTTGTGTGTTTTTAGCTCTCAGTTACTATCGGGATATTGCTGGCTTATCTGCTGGGACTTTTTGTTGAGTGGAGGATACTTGCTGTTTTAGGTAAAGCTGGTTCATGGTTGTTAAGCGCATATTTTCTTTTTGTCTATTGTTACTGCATTAGCTGGTTGAGAAAATACTGTAATTATCTTAGAAATTGAAATAGAGCTTCAAATGATATCCTTAATTTGCAAAAAAAAATTGGCGAAAATTCTTGTTTCTCGCAAAGTCAGAGCTATTGTATTTTGTTATGAGGGCTCTTCATAAAGCAGAGATTTTTCCAGATTAAAGAAAACGGCAATGGTGTTATTGAATGAAAAAACAAATCTACCTTCTCCAGTTTCCTTCTTTGCTTGATAGCATTTTGTTAGAAGTTTCCTCTGTCTCAAAATTATTATGAAGGCATATTGGTTTCTTCAAAGTATTGCTCTTGCATCTCTCATAGAGGTTAAATTTGCACTAAACTTCACTTCTGATTGCCATGGCTCATCTTATTTGAAATTCCATATGTAAATCAAATTATCATAATGATATCCCAGCTCTTCGAGTACCCAACTGATCCAAGCTGGGAGTGGCAGCCTTCTGTTTCATGCCCATGCCGTGATTACCAAAGCAAACATTTTTGCTTTTGGGGTAACCTTAAGAGAATGTGCGAGCATGTTGATCCAGATCCAGGTCACGAGTAAGGATGAAGAATATAACTACCACTTGAGTAATCACTTAAGAGTGCAAAAGCAGCATCTTGATACAATTAGCGCAATTGAACCTGGTTTTATTGGTTCTTTTATGGAGAACTAAACTGAATGTGGATAGGGAATCTATACTTGAGAATACAAAAGCTTGAGAGAAATGGAGGCCCTATGTTTTGAGTACTTGAGCAATGTTAATTAGAATGATCGAGATGAAAATTTCATGTTCATTAGTCTTTATTCTTTGTTTTCCGAGAATAGAAGAGATGAGATGAATATCTTAATACAGACAAACTGTTCGAAAAGACCTGACCATCTTCTTCTTGTATTTTTTATATTTTTCTTTATTGGTTACATTCACAGGAATATTACCATGCACAATATTGATACCCGGTCTGTTCTTCATCCCGGAATCCCCCCGCTGGCTGGTAAACTCTGTTCAGTAAGATCATTCTGCAATTCTAGTTTAAGTTTTGTCGTAGTTCATTCCGGATTCATTCCTCAAGTACAGGCTAAAATGGGCATGACAGAAGAATTTGAAGCTTCTTTGCAAGTTCTTCGAGGCTTTGATACTGATATTTCACTTGAAGTGAATGAGATCAAGGTAGTGTCGAGTTAATTTTTCATTTGCTTTTGCAGTTGTGACCAAAAACTTGAGATGTAGCAGCATCCTTCCGAATGAGTTCCTTCTGAGCATGCAAGCTGATGCTACATCTAGTTTGTTTACTTTAATGCTTGTTGCATGGTGCACCTGTTTAATTGATTACAGGTAATTTCTTTTGTCTTTCACAGAGAGCTGTCGCCTCAAGCAGCAGGAGAACTACCATTCGATTTTCAGAGCTCAAACAAAGAAGATACTGGTTCCCTTTGATGGTGAACACTTTCTGGAAGTTTTCCTTCCCTTTTGTGTGTTTTGCCATGTTAAACATCAAAGGCTAATTGTCTTCCACAAATGTGATCTGCAGGTTGGGATTGGTTTGCTTATCCTGCAACAGCTTAGCGGGATAAATGGGGTTTTATTCTATTCTAGTACCATTTTTGAAGATGCTGGTAAGCATGTTGCACTCCCTTCCTTCACATTGTTGTGAAGAATTTCCAGCGGAATTAGCTTTTAAATTTGGTCATAGTCAGTAAGTTTATCCATGCTGACTACCCTGCGGCTGTCTGCTATGTTTTTCGTTTGTGTTGAGTTATTTGAGCAAGCAAGTTCAGTATCTTCTTCTGTAACAACTTACCCTTATCAGTAAGCTTCACACTCTAATTTCCTTGGTGTTTGCTCCTGTCTCAAATAGGGGTTACGTCAAGCAACATAGCAACAGTTGGAGTCGGTGTGGTTCAGGTAGAATATAAGTAGGCTATCAATGGGCCTTTACATTTTGTGATTGAAGATTTCAACCATAATTGATTATCTTCCTAAGGCTTAATTAAGGGATGATATGGCTTTTAGGTTATTGCAACTGGAGTTACTACTTGGTTGGTGGATAGAGCAGGCCGCCGGCTTCTTCTTATCGTAAGTGTCACAAACCTTTCAGTTTTGGGTATTGGCAGCTCTAGCAAAGGATTAATGACTGTCTATTTCAGATTTCCTCAGCTGGGATGACTGCTAGCCTTCTTGTAGTTGCAGTGTCCTTCTATGTTACGGTAATACTGTAGTTTGCTCCGCATGATCAACATAAGAATATTGCCTCTAGACGCTTTTGGAAACTTTCTCATCAAGGGTTTCTTCTTGATGATTACAGGAATCCATATCAGAGAGTTCTAGTCTTTCTAATATTTTTAGCATCTTGTCAGTGGTTGGGGTTGTGGTAAGTCACTATGGTCGATGCTGGTAGATACATGTCCCATATGCTCATTGAAAACCTAAGGATGCATGGTAACACTGTCCTATCTCTGTCTTCCTGTCAGGTTATGGTAATTGCATTCTCGCTTGGAATGGGAGCCATACCGTGGATTATAATGTCAGAGGTAATATCACTTGGATCAAATCTGATCTTGTTAGAACTGGCATAATCATTCGCTTGAAATGACAGTTTGGTTTTGCAGGGAAGGAAGTTGTTCCACTGACTTTGCTGTTTATTTGTTAAGCCAGACATGTATGACCTACAATAATAATTTCATGGTCAATGAAAATCTTACTCTTCAAAAAGAATGGAAGCAAGAGGAACTTGAATCATCATGCTTGTGAGCATACTTAGAAATTTTAAAAGTTTGGACTTAAATTATGCAGCCTATAATTTTTATGTCCTTCCTTTTTCGCTGGACTAGGTTCCTAGTATCCCTTTAGGCAAAGGGAGAGTCCAGGATCTTTCATCTTGACTTTCATGATAGAATAAACACAATCTAGTGAGCCCTACCTATGAAGTGCTGGCTTAGATATTACTTTGTGCAGTAATCTGATGTCATTAATAATAGGATGAAGTGACTGGCCCACTAAAAATGTCTTTGATGCTGGAGGAATCTGTTCATCTTGTATGGGGGGTGGGAAGAGAACCACCATGGGGAAGATAGCTACTTTTCATTTTCATATGAAAGGAATTGTGATCTTGTTGCCTCTAAATTCGAGGTTATTCTTCTGGTGAATGCAGATTCTTCCAGTCAATATTAAAGGCTTAGCTGGAAGTATTGCCACACTTGCCAACTGGTTAACCTCTTGGGTAGTCACCATGACGGCAAATTTGCTTTTGACTTGGAGCGCCGGAGGTCTCTCTCTCTCTCTCTCTCTCTCTCGATAGAGCACACATGCATTTTCTCCATTTTCGAAGTTGATTGTATATTTGACTTGGCTACCCTACATCATAAACAGGTACCTTCACTATCTATATGGTTGTTAGTGCTTTTACTGTGGCGTTCGTTTCTCTTTATGTGCCCGAGACTAAAGGAAGAGCTTTGGAAGAAATTCAAAGGTCCTTCAGATGATGATGGTCTCTCCTTTCCTCTCGGGTTGCTGTCCTCTCTCTCTCTCTCTCTCTCTCTGAAGAGACAATCTCTGCATTCCCCGGCATCAAGATTTGGCACATGCTCTGAGGGGAAGCATGATGTACAATCACTTACCATATAAATGCGGGCATTTTCTTCGGCCAGCAACCATTTTGCGACTGTATTGCTTCCATGACTTCATTAAGTCACTCATCAGAGCTGTATCTTTGAAAGAACTTGTTAAGTTTCTCGGCATTGATTGTAATTTATCTGTCACTTAGAGGGAAGACTGGATTGTTAGTGAATCTGAAGAAAGGAAGTTTTGATGGAGTTGTTTTGCTGCTTTTACTAACCATTGAAAAGAATCCCAATACTTTTATTTGTATCTGGCAATACAGACACACACATATATGCATTCCAAAGTTCCTAAGGACATGTTAAGCGTACACATGTCACGACTATCTTAAACCAATGGATTTCAACCAAAGTTAGGATGTGAGCTGTGTTTATGATTACTCTGACGTTATATCACTCACAGTTTACATGTCTTTGGCCTCCTTTTATAGAACTGACAAACTAGAAGTCAGTGCAGCCATAGCCTGAAAGAGACAGCAACCAACTACTTTTTTTTTCTTTATTCGGCTAAAAGCAACCAATGCATTGACCGTTAGGAATATGTTTTGAGTGAAAAACCACTGTCCACAATGAACTGGTCATCTGATGGTTCTCTGGCCTCTGCTTACAAAAAATCTTAGGTATCAGCCGAAGAGTGAAAGGTCAATTCAATCTCCTCAGGTTCCCTTATTGGCTTAAAGGGACTGAAACCGTACAAATAATAGATGTACGTTGTGAATCAAACCCAATAGAAAGAAAGCCAAAAGAGTCTTTTGGCTGAAACCTGGTTTCAATGGCCTTAACCATAGTTTCTATCTGAATCTGTCCTGAGATTTTCGTGTAGGCTACTTTAGAGTAATTTATCAATGAAATTTATTTTATTGAAGTCTCGAGGAGGGAGGAAGGCAAGTGGTCTAATTTGACACCTCCACATTACTGGAATCTCTTCATAATTTAACTTTGACAACCCAACATGCCAAATATTCTCGGATTCAGGAATTTATTCAACTGTGAACCGAATAAAAATTGTGAGCCTAGAGCTAGGAAATGATTAGGATGTGTCTCAATATTACATTCGACATATAACTGAAGAATGTAGCAAGGTAACAGTGTCAAAAAACATAAGAGTTACTAAAAAGCAAGGGAAGCAAATCACAGTTTAAAGTTGGTGCAACGTAGTTTTAGGTAATTGAGCTAAAAATATTCTCATAAGAGACCAATGGTAGCATTTTTAAAGAAAATCAATGTAAGGAAGGTCAACAATAAGTGCTATGATCAGATTCACAACACTTCCTTTATGAGTTTCTCGGTGAGAGCTTTGGGAAGTCCCATGACGCTATCAGTTGTTCCTACCTGCAAAGAATATCACCAGCTAGTGTTAGTCTGCTGCAGAGATGAAGATGAACTTCACAAGCATACTAGACTAAATGAACATGCAAAACCATCATATAGTCTTGATAAAGCACTAACTCAGGGTTTGTGTACTTGAAACATAAATATTAAAGAAATAAAAAGCAATTCATGTATAGACTGATTTATCTGGGCACTTTAACAATTAAGACCAGCCTCCCTTCATCTTTTCTCTTTTGAATGGTGTAACAGTTAGCCAACAATGAAGCACTACCTAAGAAAGAAGCAAACTATCACATTCTCCAAACTAGAAGTCTACAAACCATAGAATGCTTGATTTCTACAGAGCTAATGGACTAACACAGTTAAGGATATCCACTAGAGAAGGATTCTTTGATAAGAAAACCAAAGTAACCAAAATAAGTTGTGAAGGATCCATCAAAATCGTACTTAGCATATCTTGATTAATCTCCTGGCTCATGTATCATACATTATGAATGGTTATGCCATAACATCATTGTTTACATTGCTGTGCCATTGTTAAATTACAGAGATAAGTAAACCAACCACTTGCTTCACGAAGGGCAATATCAATGGATGTTCTGTAATTAGTCCCCCAGCAACATTAAGCACAATTCCTTCCTCTAACTGTACAAAAAGAGAATATGAATCTTATTAGCTCACCATCTAATCACAAACCAAGATTTTGTCGGGTGGAAAGATAACAATACAAAAAGAAGGGAACATTCTTCACCGTTTTCTCAATGATCTCGTCTGGTATTTCATGAAAGAAGATCTGCAGGGCAGTATCACAAAATAGTTAAATAGATTGTCATTGGGGGAATACCAGATTGACTTTTGTGTACAATTCTATCACCATCATGAAAATCACCATTGAAAGAACACAAGCTAAATGAAATCCCTAACATTTCATGGAACAACACAGCCTCTTCTCACTTCACAATGCAGGAAACAAGTTTCAGTAGCACATACTGGAGCAACAATGTCAGTTTAAAAAAAAAAATTGATGAAATAGCAGGACCTTCTAAAGATGCTTGAGTACCATTGACTCAAAATAGCTTCATTATTTAGACTTGTGTAAAATTGCAAAAGCAATCAGATTAAAGGCTTGCTCTATTCATATAAACATAATTTGACATAAAAATAACCCAGAGATCTTTCATCAACATCAGGCAGTAAATAAAGCATAGTGTAAAGTAAGCAACACATTAGGCAATGAGTCTACACATGTTTTCGAGGAGTTTTGGACAGGAAATCAGCAGACAACTGCTGTCTCTAATAATATTAGCTCAATAAAAAAGTTGCATCAACAGGTAATACACATTGTAAACTTATTTAACCCGCTATGAAAAAAATCATAAGGTCAAAATCAATGTTTCCATACTCTGCTGATCTAACCATAATGGTGTTCAGTATCTACTGAAGCGATCAGAAGCAGCCAAAAAACCATATCAAAATCTGTGTCTATAGCTGGTTGAATCGGGATTTGGGTTTCTAAATACTGGTTGAAACACTTAAATCAGAATCGCCTTCATTTCTTTTCTTTACGAGAAGGAGACAGAAAGTACCTCCGCACGATCCCAGTCGCCCTTTCTACTTCCAGTTTTGAGATTTGAAACAAGAACAGATCCAACAGTTGCAGCATGTCCACCAGAGTATCCTGCAAACTATCTGGTTTAGATTCTATGGTCGTGGAAAAGGGCATCAATGGTGAAGTGAATTGAACCATTTTAAGAAACCTTTAAGAAATTCTCGTGCTTCTTCCTTACTGGATGGTTTTTCCCTAACAGCATCTCCATAGACGACCACCTCCAGATCAAATTCACAGTAAGAAAAAACACAAAGCAGGCTGTTTCGAGAGAAGAATTTCCAATTAAGCAAAAGAATATGTTTTATCACCGTCCAGGACAGCCATCTATGTTTGAGGATACAAGGTGCTTTAGGAAATTAATAGATAGTTACCTAATGAACTTTTAATTTTAATATGTGAATGTATAAGCAATTCTAATATTGTAGACACACCAAATATCAGCATTAAATGGGTTTGTCAAGTGTAGAACATATTAACAAAGGACTTTTACTTGATCCGAAGTTATAAGTAATGTAGGATCAGCATCCTTAATGTAGTCACCAAGAGGTATCTTCTGAGAGATGGCTTCTGCCTGACAAGAGGTTCCATGAAAGGAGGTAAGCACTGAGTTACATCACACTGCGACCACCAATGTAATCAAAGCACAGTGACAAACAAATCATACAACTCAGTGAGATCACCAACTCTCTGGCTTCTGTTATACAACAACAAACTACTGTCTAAAGAAGGCAACATATTGAGCATCAACTATATCCAATGTCAATATCATTCATCATCAATCGTTGCTTGTGACCATAAGAGAGAAACCAGCACATTCACAACCAAAGAATTCCTACAACTAGGTATCTAGTCCACAGACCAGAGTATATTAATCTATAGTCAATTTGTTCAAGTAAAGGATTTGCTCATTATTTCCATATGAGGTCAAAAGGTTCAAAATGCAACTCAGACCAGGGCACATAGAAGAAACCTCAAATTAAATAAAAGACAGTTCGTTGCTTTCAACTTGCCAAGGTATATCTCAGCTTTAAGGAAAGAACAATTGGCCCGTTGCTGGTCCTCCCTTATCAAGATCCAAGGTCACGGGGGTTAATTCCTACTTCCAGTCTCCTAAAACCAATTTGTTTATTAAAAGAAAAAAAAAACATTACTTGTTTCGCAAATTTAAAATCTAAAAAGCTGTGAACCATCAAAGCATGAAAAGAAAAGAGGGTGAAAACTAACATTAAGTTATAACGTAATAAATCAATGTATCCCCAAATCCATAGATGGCGCTAGGTAGGTGACCAATTGAAAGGGTTTATATAAGGAAATTTGACAACACAGTGTAGGAAAGATGTACTGTGTCTGCTGCAATCAAAATTATTGGTTCAGAATCCTTCTCTTGGCTATTTATCTGTGGTAATTTGGACATGATAGCATTGGCCTGTAATGAAACTCAAAAGCAATCAATAGAAGAGATCACAAACCCAAACTACACTGATTCATTCCTACGAAAAAGACCCAGAAATTGGAATTAGGCAAGGCTGAGGACTAAGAACCTGCTACTGACATTATATGTTATGCTAAACTGAAGAGTCCCCTCATCACTAGTAGCTTGACTAATAAATCTTAAGGTCAAATATAATGACGACGCATCCATAATGCCCATCATTAATTAAGCAGCACATAATTTTTTAAATTATGCAGCCCAATTCAACATTTTAAAGAATCACATCACCTTAGCCTCGGCGAGAGCCATCACCAACTCCTCCGGCTTATCCTTCCGGATTGATTTCTCATCAATATCTGCAGTCTACCTAACAAGCGGAAGCTAAAATTTTTTTCCATAGGCAACACTAACAAATCACAATAACGACAACAAAGTCCATGAGAGACAACATACCATGATGGTGAATTCGTAACCCATTTCAGCCAATATTTTCCTCCGGGCTATCGAAGAAGAGCCTAAGATTATCTGCACAATACAAAGCTTAGCACCCCATCTTTACTTCGAGTATAACCCCAAGAGAGATTACGGGTTTCTTTCTGAAACGAAAATGCAACTACTCGAGGCACCAATTTAACGGCTTTTTCTAGTTCCTCCTCCTCTCTCTCTCTCTCTCTCTCTCTCTCTCTCTCTCTCTCAAGGATGAGTGCGACAGGACAGAGCCTACCTTGAAGGGAGAGCAGCTCGCTTCCATCTCTCACTGCGGCGAGAAAATGGAACTGTTCGTTCACCTCCGATTCTGTCGGGGTTGCTGGTGATCTGTTGTTTTATTTGCTTTGCCAGGCGAAACGACATCGTTGATGCTGATGTAAGCGTCGGTTCAAGCCATTGTCATCCCAAGAGACTACTTTAAAAAACGAATCGAATCTATTTGCGTTTTTTTTTTTTTTTTGTGTATTTTCTTTTTGAGTTTTAAACAACGCTTTGCATATTAGCCAATGTACGTTTGTGACTTGAAATTACAATCGTTTTATTAATTGAATGGTTGACCGTCTTATAAAATTAGATTTTCTTATGGTACAATGTGTTCGGATCCTCGACTTGACTATTTTTACATTTGGCCAAGTCAAACACAATTTGTGAATATTGATTTCGTGTCTATTTTCAAAGCTGGTGGTGTGTGCCTTAATTGAAACTCTATCCTCGTAAGGATGCTCATTTTATGGTAAATGTGTTAAATATAGTTTTTTCTCTATGAGTCATCCTTTCGATTATTTGATCATTGAGTTTGATTTTTGTCATCACATCGTCAAAATATCTTGATTTGTGAAATCAAGTCCTACCAATATTTGTCATAAAAAAAACTCCATTTTCAATATTGCAAACTTTCTTAGTTGGATTTCATACTTTAAAAACAAAGAAAAAAATGTCACTTAAAAATATGAACGTAAGAGACTAGACCATAAACTTCTCGCTCGTCTCCCTCTTCTCAGATCGCTTGGCATTTTAGGCCGAAAAGATATCACATCATTTAAGATATTCCACTTTCGACCAAAAAAAAAGATTAAGATATTCCACGTCAGCACCACATCTGCATTTTAGGGAGTTTCTAACATTAGACTGCACAATCGAGAAACTTCAAGGATTGATTGCACAAAATCAAACTTAGTGTTTGCTTGATAATCCAAATAAGTGCTGATGATTGAAATTCAGTACTTAATGTGATTAAGCTCGGTTGACAATCTTAAGCACCATTGACTTAGACGTTCAATTAGCTAAAAAATCCACTTAATCTGATAAGTAGAAAAGAGGTTATTTAATTTGTTTTAATAAAAGGATAATTTCTGGCACTTAAAATCTAGCCAAATGTTTTGATAAAAACTACCAATAATGGTCATTTTTCTATGTTTGGTGAGAGATTAATAATATCCAGCTATCAATGGGAAAATTATCATAAAATTCTTTAACTTAGTTCATTTGACGAAACTCAATCGGCCAGTGCTAACATGGCCATTGGCTGGCACTGGCCATTCGACGAGCAATTTTTTAATATTTTTTTTTGAATTTTTTAATGATTTTTTGTTTTTTGTTTTATTTTTCTTTTTTTCTCCCCTTTTCTTCCTTCTTGGCTTCTTCTCCACGTAGTGGCTAGCAAGGCTTGCTGGTCATTAGGTGATGGCCGTGAAATCCTCGCCGACCACCGGCATGGGCCGTAGCCCTCACCCACCCTCGCCAGCGGCCTCGTCCAAATGTAGTTATGGCCTAAGACCTCGAGTGAGGTGGCTGTTAGGTGAATTGCAAGTGCACAATATCAACAAGTAATAAAGTGATGAGTGAGTATCGTTCCCACGAAGATTGTTTTAATTTTATTTTATCTAATTACTTACCGAAGGTGATCAATCCAAAAATTTAGCTAACCAAATCAAAAGGACGTGTAAAAAGTGAACTAAACTAATTAAAATACTAAAATATAGAAAAGGTCAAAACTTAAAGAATTAAAAGCTAAGTAAAATTAATTTAAAGCAAATTCAAGATCACAAAGTGTTAGAGCATCCAACTTCACTTAACCATTCATAATTAATTTTCTTAACTTTTCATGCAACAAATTAATTTCCAATTGTGTTGGCGAAATTTCCCTAAGATGAATTAAAAGCCGACCTCGGTCTAATAATCCCTAATTAGGTATGTTAACCCACACTAACCTTAGGTGAATTTAAACTACCTAAAAGCATTAAGTTCTTGTGGAAATTCCCGGATTTAATCTAAGTAGTCCCAACCTAGATCTACTACCGCAGCCACATAAATAACCTAGTGTACCTTGACCTAAATTTAATTTATGGTTCAATATCACTATTGCACATGCACACAATCTCCACCCAAACATCATTCAAAAGTCCCTTCCATGATGACTAGGCCATTGGCGAAAGGTGACTTTGAAAGTTTAGCCATAGGCCCGTATGAGCCATTGCCCGTAGTAAGGCCGACTTTGCTCAAAGTAGTTAGGGATCGAGGCCATGGTGGGCTTGGGCGAAAGTTGCCATGGCCTCGCCAGCCACTGGTAAGATTGCCTTCACTCGTGGCTTGACCATGGTGAGGCTGGCCTTTGTCAAATCTAGACAAAGCCTCCTTACCCATGGCCCCTAGGCCTCGCCTAGACCTAGGCAAGGCCCTCACCTAGTGGCCAGTGAGCCTTGCCAACCACTGCATGGAGAAGAAGCCAAGGAGGAAGAAGAGAAGGAAAAAAAAAAAAAAAAGAAAAAATACTTTAAATTTGAAAGGAAAAAGAAAAAAAAATTCAAAAAATATATTAAAAAATTGCTTGGCATTTGGACGATAGGTGCCAGTCGGTGGCCACTCGGTAAGATTGCCTTCACTCGTGGCTTGACCATGGTGAGGCTGGCCTTTGTCAAATCTAGACAAAGCCTCCTTACCCATGGCCCCTAGGCCTCGCCTAGACCTAGGCAAGACTGCTAATGAGGGTAAGTGAGGGTCGTAATCCTCACCTAGTGGCCAGTGAGCCTTGCCAACCACTGCATGGAGAAGAAGCCAAGGAGGAAGAAGAGAAGGAAAAAAGGAAAAAAGAAAAAGAAAAGGAAAAAAGAAAAAAAAATTCAAAAAATATATTAAAAAATTGCTTGCTGGACGATAGGTGCCAGTCAGTGGCCACATCAACATTAGCCATCCAAATTTTGCTGGATGGATTGAATTGACACTTTTGGAAAATATTTAGGATTAAATTGGCAAAAAAAAAAGGTTTAAGACATTTTGAGTAATTCTCCCGCTATCAACTTTTAATAATCCTCAAACAACTTTTTATTACTATTTTCAACACTTAAAATTATTGAAACTTAAAATTCGGTAGTTAAATTTCAGTACTTAACTTTCAATTTTGTCAAATAAAATCTTAGGTTATGTTTGGTGGGTCGGATAAAACTCCAGATAGGATAACTTTTATCTTATCCAGAGTTTGGAGTGACACTAAATCCATATATGACCGGATATAATTTAAGTATAGTCTGGATAAAAAAATTCCACTTAAGGGGTGTGATAGACTTGAGTAGGATATGTGAAATTTAAAAAGCTAAAAAATTTGTTCTCTTCATCCCCCTCTCCCTTTGTTGCTACACTTCAAATTTGGTCGGAGTTGTGGTGATTACGCAAAGATGGAGCCAACCAGATCAAGCCAAGACGAGATTTGGAGCCAAGGTCCATGGCCTAGTCACTATCTTAATTGCGGCGGCTCACAGTCGTTGGCCATCCATGGCCTAGCCACCTCTTTGTGGTGCTTGCGTTTAGGCTCGTTTGTTGCCATATTTACATGTGGTAGTAGATCTCAAGCCTTCTCATCACACATTTCATTACAAGTCATCCAAATATAGAAATTGAGAAAAACAGGAAAGAATATAAAGGAGCAGGCAAAAACTCTTTGGGATTATTTCCATCATCTCCAAAAATATTGCCCTCATCCCCTTCATTTCTCCAAATCCAATCCCATGCTCTCTCCTCTTTGTTCAACACATGTTTGACAATATCATCCTTAAACAGTATGTTGTAAAAGTAAGCGATTGAATAATAAAATAGAAATAATAAAAAACTAAATCATACATTAGATTTACATGATTCGATCGTAATGACCCACGTCAACAGAGATTATAATCATACTCAAGTCACTCAAACACTCAATATTTCTCCATCCCTAATTACTCCCAATAACGCTTGTAGTATTTTGCCCCATAATTCCTCTAAATAATCTCTCAATCTTATGAAGGAATTATACATAAATTCTTATCACAATAATTTAATTTACTTGAAAATACTTAGATATCTTCAGGGTATAATTCACAAGCAGAAGCTCCTATTTAATACTCTTTACAAAGAACGTCCATTTCTTATATGTAAGCAAGAATTGGATCCAAGACTTAAAATCTCTTTTCTAGGAAACCCTGTTAAACTTGGAAACCTATTCAAAATAGGAAACCTACTTAAATTATGAAACTTTATATTTTTAGGCTCAAACTCGAGACATATTTTAACATGATCAATTCAATAACCTGACATCTCTAGCAAAGTGCAAATCTGGTTTTTCCTCGAGTTTAGTTATTTATTGAAAATCCACACAATTTTCTATTTCCTGCAAAGAGATTCTCGGTTCACCTCACTCACCAACAACTCTTTTTTTTTTTTTTTTTTTTTTGTCTACTTTTAGAGTATTGTTTTCTTTGTGGAAGTTGAGTTGAGTGACAACGGCCTCCTTTGCTTCATGGCCTCCTTCTCTGCTTCACAAGAAAGAAGGACTATTTTATTTCACAGAGAGCTGTTGCATGGTGCACCTGTTTAATTGATTACAGGTAATTTCTTTTGTCTTTCACAGAGAGCTGTCGCCTCAAGCAGCAGGAGAACTACCATTCGATTTTCAGAGCTCAAACAAAGAAGATACTGGTTCCCTTTGATGGTGAACACTTTCTGGAAGTTTTCCTTCCCTTTTGTGTGTTTTGCCATGTTAAACATCAAAGGCTAATTGTCTTCCACAAATGTGATCTGCAGGTTGGGATTGGTTTGCTTATCCTGCAACAGCTTAGCGGGATAAATGGGGTTTTATTCTATTCTAGTACCATTTTTGAAGATGCTGGTAAGCATGTTGCACTCCCTTCCTTCACATTGTTGTGAAGAAGAATTTCCAGCGGAATTAGCTTTTAAATTTGGTCATAGTCAGTAAGTTTATCCATGCTGACTACCCTGCGGCTGTCTGCTATGTTTTTCGTTTGTGTTGAGTTATTTGAGCAAGCAAGTTCAGTATCTTCTTCTGTAACAACTTACCCTTATCAGTAAGCTTCACACTCTAATTTCCTTGGTGTTTGCTCCTGTCTCAAATAGGGGTTACGTCAAGCAACATAGCAACAGTTGGAGTCGGTGTGGTTCAGGTAGAATATAAGTAGGCTATCAATGGGCCTTTACATTTTGTGATTGGAGATTTCAACCATAATTGATTATCTTCCTAAGGCTTAATTAAGGGATGATATGGCTTTTAGGTTATTGCAACTGGAGCTACTACTTGGTTGGTGGATAGAGCAGGCCGCCGGCTTCTTCTTATCGTAAGTGTCACAAACCTTTCAGTTTTGGGTATTGGCAGCTCTAGCAAAGGATTAATGACTGTCTATTTCAGATTTCCTCAGCTGGGATGACTGCTAGCCTTCTTGTAGTTGCAGTGTCCTTCTATGTTACGGTAATACTGTAGTTTGCTCCGCATGATCAACCTAAGAATATTGCCTCTAGACGCTTTTGGAAACTTTCTCATCAAGGGTTTCTTCTTGATGATTACAGGAATCCATATCAGAGAGTTCTAGTCTTTCTAATATTTTTAGCATCTTGTCAGTGGTTGGGGTTGTGGTAAGTCACTATGGTCGATGCTGGTAGATACATGTCCCATATGCTCATTGAAAACCTAAGGATGCATGGTAACACTGTCCTATCTCTGTCTTCCTGTCAGGTTATGGTAATTGCATTCTCGCTTGGAATGGGAGCCATACCGTGGATTATAATGTCAGAGGTAATATCACTTGGATCAAATCTGATCTTGTTAGAACTGGCATAATCATTCGCTTGAAATGACAGTTTGGTTTTGCAGGGAAGGAAGTTGTTCCACTGACTTTGCTGTTTATTTGTTAAGCCAGACATGTATGACCTACAATAATAATTTCATGGTCAATGAAAATCTTACTCTTCAAAAAGAATGGAAGCAAGAGGAACTTGAATCATCATGCTTGTGAGCATACTTAGAAATTTTAAAAGTTTGGACTTAAATTATGCAGCCTATAATTTTTATGTCCTTCCTTTTTCGCTGGACTAGGTTCCTAGTATCCCTTTAGGCAAAGGGAGAGTCCAGGATCTTTCATCTTGACTTTCATGATAGAATAAACACAATCTAGTGAGCCCTACCTATGAAGTGCTGGCTTAGATATTACTTTGTGCAGTAATCTGATGTCATTAATAATAGGATGAAGTGACTGGCCCACTAAAAATGTCTTTGATGCTGGAGGAATCTGTTCATCTTGTATGGGGGGTGGGAAGAGAACCATCATGGGGAAGATAGCTACTTTCATTTTCATATGAAAGGAATTGTGATCTTGTTGCCTCTAAATTCGAGGTTATTCTTCTGGTGAATGCAGATTCTTCCAGTCAATATTAAAGGCTTAGCTGGAAGTATTGCCACACTTGCCAACTGGTTAACCTCTTGGGTGGTCACCATGACGGCAAATTTGCTTTTGACTTGGAGCGCTGGAGGTCTCTCTCTCTCTCTCTCTCTCTCTCACTCTCTCTCTCTCTCTCTCGATAGAGCACACATGCATTTTCTCCATTTTCAAAGTTGATTGTATATTTGACTTGGCTACCCTACATCATAAACAGGTACCTTCACTATCTATATGGTTGTTAGTGCTTTTACTGTGGCGTTCGTTTCTCTTTATGTGCCCGAGACTAAAGGAAGAGCTTTGGAAGAAATTCAAAGGTCCTTCAGATGATGATGGTCTCTCCTTTCCTCTCGGGTTGCTGTCCTCTCTCTCTCTCTCTCTCTCTGAAGAGACAATCTCTGCATTCCCCGGCATCAAGATTTGGCACATGCTCTGAGGGGAAGCATGATGTACAATCACTTACCATATAAATGCGGGCATTTTCTTCGGCCAGCAACCATTTTGCGACTGTATTGCTTCCATGGCTTCATTAAGTCACTCATCAGAGCTGTATCTTTGAAAGAACTTGTTAAGTTTCTCGGCATTGATTGTAATTTATCTGTCACTTAGAGGGAAGACTGGATTGTTAGTGAATCTGAAGAAAGGAAGTTTTGATGGAGTTGTTTTGCTGCTTTTACTAACCATTGAAAAGAATCCCAATACTTTTATTTGTATCTGGCAATACAGACACACACATATACGCATTCCAAAGTTCCTAAGGACATGTTAAGCGTACATGTCACGACTATCTTAAACCAATGGATTTCAACCAAAGTTAGGATGTGAGCTGTTTTTATGATTACTCTGACGTTATATCACTCACAGTTTACATGTATTTTGCCTCCTTTTATGGAACTGACAAACTAGAAGTCAGTGCAGCCATAGCCTGAAAGAGACAGCAACCAACTACTTTTTTTTTCTTTATTCGGCTAAAAGCAACCAATGCATTGACCGTTAGGAATATGTTTTGAGTGAAAAACCACTGGTTTCAATGGCCTCTGCTTACAAAATATGAACTGGTCATCTGATGGTTCTCTGGCCTCTGCTTACAAAATATCTTAGGTATCAGCTGAAGAGTGAAAGGTCAATTCAATCTCCTCAGGTTCCCTTATTGGCTTAAAGGGACTGAAACCGTACAAACAATAGATGTACGTTGTGAATCAAACCCAATAGAAAGAAAGCCAAAAGAGTCTTTTGGCTGAAACCTGGTTTCAATGGCCTTCACCATAGTTTCTATCTGAATCTGTCCTGAGATTTTCGCGTAGGCTACTTTAGAGTAATTTATAAATGAAATTTATTTTATTGAAGTCTCGAGGAGGGAGGAAGGCAAGTGGTCTAATTTGACACCTCCACATTACTGGAATCTCTTCATAATTTAACTTTGACAAGCCAACATGCCAAATATTCTCGGCTTCAGGAATTTATTCAACTGTGAACCGAATAAAAATTGTGAGCCTAGAGCTAGGAAATGATTAGGATGTGTCTCAATATTACATTCGACATATAACTGAAGAATGTAGCAAGGTAACAGTGTCAAAAAACATAAGAGTTACTAAAAGCAAGGGAAGCAAATCACAGTTTAAAGTTGGTGCAACGTAGTTTTAGGTAATTGAGCTAAAAATATTCTCATAAGAGACCAATGGTAGCATTTTTAAAGAAAATCAATGTAAGGAAGGTCAACAGTAAGTGCTATGATCAGATTCACAACACTTCCTTTATGAGTTTCTCGGTGAGAGCTTTGGGAAGTCCCATGACGCTATCAGTCGTTCCTACCTGCAAAGAATATCACCAGCTAGTGTTAGTCTGCTGCAGAGATGAAGATGGACTTCACAAGCATACTAGACTAAATGAACATGCAAAACCATCATATAGTCTTGATAAAGCACTAACTCAGGGTTTGTAATATTAAAGAAATAAAAAGCAATTCATGTATAGACTGATTTATCTGGGCACTTTAACAATTAAGACCAGCCTCCCTTCATCTTTTCTCTTTTGAATGGTGTAACAGTTAGCCAACAATGAAGCACTACCTAAGAAAGAAGCAAACTATCACATTCTCCAAAACTAGAAGTCTACAAACCATAGAATGCTTGATTTCTACAGAGCTAATGGACTAACACAGTTAAGGAAAACCACTAGAGAAGGATTCTTTGATAAGAAAACCAAAGTAACCAAAATAAGTTGTTAAGGATCCATCAAAATCGTACTTAGCATATCTTGATTAATCTCCTGGCTCATGTATCATACATTATGAATGGTTATGCCATAACATCATTGTTTACATTGCTGTGCCATTGTTAAATTACAGAGATAAGTAAACCAACCACTTGCTTCACAAAGGGCAATATCAATGGATGTTCTATAATTAGTCCCCCAGCAACATTAAGCACAATTCCTTCCTCTAACTGTACAAAAAGAGAATATGAATCTTATTAGCTCACCATCTAATCACAAACCAAGATTTTGTCGGGTGGAAAGATAACAATACAAAAAGAAGGGAACATTCTTCACCATTTTCTCAATGATCTCGTCTGGTATTTCATGAAAGAAGATCTGCAGGGCAGTATCACAAAATAGTTAAATAGATTGTCATTGGTGGAATACCAGATTGACTTTTGTGTACAATTCTATCACCATCATGAAAATCACCATTGAAAGAACACAAGCTAAATGAAATCCCTAACATTTCATGGAACAAAACAGCCTCTTCTCACTTCACAATGCAGGAAACAAGTTTCATTAGCACATACTGGAGCAACAATGTCAGTTTAAAAAAAATAGCAGGACCTTCTAAAGATTAGATGAAATAGCAGGACCTTCTAAAGATGCTTGAGTACCATTGACTCAAAATAGCTTCATTATTTAGACTTGTGTAAAATTGCAAAAGCAATCAGATTAAAGGCTTGCTCTATTCATATAAACATAATTTGACATAAAAATAACCCAGAGATCTTTCATCAACATCAGGCAGTAAATAAAGCATAGTGCAAAGTAAGCAACACATTAGACAATGAGTCTACACATGTTTTCGAGGAGTTTTGGACAGGAAATCAGCAGACAACTGCTGTCTCTAATAATATTAGCTCAATAAAAAAGTTGCATCAACAGGTAATACACATTGTAAGCTTATTTAACCCGCTATGAAAAAAATCATAAGGTCAAAATCAATGTTTCCATACTCCGCTGATCTAACCATAATGGTGTTCAGTATCTATTGAAGCGATCTGAAGCAACCAAAAAACCATATCAAAATCTGTGTCTATAGCTGGTTGAATTGGGATTTGGGTTTCTAAATACTGGTTGAAACACTTAAATCAGAATCGCCTTCATTTCTTTTCTTTATGAGAAGGAGACAGAAAGTACCTCCACACGATCCCAGTCGCCCTTTCTACTTCCAGTTTTGAGATTTGAAACAAGAACAGATCCAACAGTTGCAGCATGTCCACCAGAGTATCCTGCAAACTATCTGGTTTAGATTCTATGGTCGTGGAAAAGGGCATCAATGGTGAAGTGAATTGAACCATTTTAAGAAACCTTTAAGAAATTCTCGTGCTTCTTCCTTACTGGATGGTTTTTCCCTAACAGCATCTCCATAGACGACCACCTCCAGATCAAATTCACAGTAAGAAAAAACACAAAGCAGGCTGTTTTTAGAGAAGAATTTCCAATTAAGCAAAAGAATATGTTTTATCACCGTCCAGGACAGCCATCTATGTTTGAGGATACAAGATGCTTTAGGAAATTAATAGATAGTTACCTAACGAACTTTTAATTTTAATATGTGAATGTCTAAGCAATTCTAATATTGTAGACACACCAAATATCGACATTAAATGGGTTTGTCAAGTGTAGAACATATTAACAAAGGACTTTTACTTGATCCGAAGTTATAAGTAATGTAGGATCAGCATCCTTAATGTAGTCACCAAGAGGTATCTTCTGAGAGATGGCTTCTGCCTGACAAGAGGTTCCATGAAAGGAGGTAAGCACTGAGTTACATTACACTGCGACCACCAATGTAATCAAAGCACAGTGACAAACAAATCATACAACTCAGTGAGATCACCAACTCTCTGGCTTCTGTTATACAAAAACAAACTACTGTCTAAAGAAGGCAACATATTGAGCATCAACTATATCCAATGTCAATATCATTCATCATCAATCGTTGCTTGTGACCATAAGAGAGAAACCAGCACATTCACAACCAAAGAATTCCTACAACTAGGTATCTAGTCCACAGACCAGAGTATATTAATCTATAGTCAATTTGTTCAAGTAAAGGATTTGCTCATTATTTCCATATGAGGTCAAAAGGTTCAAAATGCAACTCAGACCAGGGCATATAGAAGAAACCTCAAATTAAATAAAAGACAGTTCGTTGCTTTCAACTTGCCAAGGTATATCTCAGCTTTAAGGAAAGAACAATTGGCCCGTTGCTGGTCCTCCCTTATCAAGATCCAAGGTCACGGGGGTTAATTCCTACTTCCAGTCTCCTAAAACCAATTTGTTTATTAAAAGAAAAAAAACATTACATGTTTCGCAAATTTAAAATCTAAAAAGCTGTGAACCATCAAAGCATGAAAAGAAAAGAGGGTGAAAACTAACATTAAGTTATAACGTAATAAATCAATGTATCCCCAAATCCATAGATGGCCCTAGGTAGGTGACCAATTGAAAGGGTTTATATAAGGAAATTTGACAACACAGTGTAGGAAAGATGTACTGTGTCTGCTGCAATCAAAATTATTGGTTCAGAATCCTTCTCTTGGCTATTTATCTGTGGTAATTTGGACGTGATAGCATTCGCCTGTAATGAAACTCAAAAGCAATCAATGGAAGAGATCACAAATCCTACGAAAAAGACCCAGAAATTGGAATTAGGCAAGGCTGAGGACTAAGAACCTGCTACTGACATTATATGTTATGCTAAACTGAAGAGTCCCCTCATCACTAGTAGCTTGACTAATAAATCTTAAGGTCAAATATAATGACGACGCATCCATAACGCCCATCATTAATTAAGCAGCACATGATTTTTTAAATTATGCAGCCCAATTCAACATTTTAAAGAATCACATCACCTTAGCCTCGGCGAGAGCCATCACCAACTCCTCCGGCTTATCCTTCCGGATTGATTTCTCATCAATATCTGCAGTCTACCTAACAAGCGGAAGCTAAAATTTTTTTCCATAGGCAACACTAACAAATCACAATAACGACAACAAAGTCCATGAGAGACAACATACCATGATGGTGAATTCGTAACCCATTTCAGCCAATATTTTCGTCCGGGCTATCGAAGAAGAGCCTAAGATTATCTGCACAATACAAAGCTTAGCACCCCATCTTTACTTCGAGTATAACCCCAAGAGAGATTACGGGTTTCTTTCTGAAACGAAAATGCAACTACTCGAGACACCAATTTAACCGCTTTTTCTAGTTCCTCCTCCTCCTCTCTCTCTCTCTCTCTCTCTCTCTCTCTCAAGGATGACTGCGACTGGACAGAGCCTACCTTGAAGGGAGAGCAGCTCGCTTCCATCTCTCACGGCGGCGAGAAAATGGAACTGTTCGTTCACCTCCGATTCTGTCGGGGTTGCTGGTGATCTGATGTTTTATTTGCTTTGCCAGGCGAAACGACATCGTTGATGCTGATGTAAGCGTCGGTTCAAGCCATTGTCATCCCAAGAGACTACTTTAAAAAACGAATCGAATCGATTTGTGTTTTTTTTTTTTTTTGTTTCTATGTTCTTTTTGAGTTTTAAACAACGCTTTAATTGAGCGATGCATATTAGCCAATGTACGTTTGTGACTTGAAATTACAATCGTTTTATTAATTGAATGGTCGACCGTCTTATAAAATTAGATTTTCTTATGGTACAATGTGTTCGGATCCTCAACTTGATTATTTTTACATTTGGCCGAGTCAAACACAATTTGTGAATATTGATTTCGTGTCTATTTTCAAAGCTGGTGGTGTGTGCCTTAATTGAAACTCTATCCTCGTAAGGATGCTCATTTTATAGTAAATGTGTTAAATATAGTTTTTTCTCTATGAGTCATCCTTTCGGTTATTTGATCATTGAGTTTGATTTTTGTCATCACATCGTCAAAATATCTTGATTTGTGAAATCAAGTCCTACCAATATTTGTCATAAAAAAAACTCCATTTCAATATTGATATAGTGATGCTGGCATGGAATTTTTAACTATCATGGCATCTTTTTAGCCCAAAATTTCTTAGGTGGATTTCATACTTCAAAAACAAAGAAAAAAGTCACTTAAAAATATGAACGTAAGAGACTGGACCCTAAACTACTCGCTCGTCTCCCCCTTCTCAGATCGCTTGACATTTTGGGCCGAAAATATATCACGTCATTTAAGATATTCCACTTTCGACCAAAAAAATAGATTAAGATATTCCACGTCGGCACCAGCACATCTGCATTTTAGGGAGTTTCTAACATTAGACTACACAATCGAGAAACTTTAAGGATTGATTGCACAAAATCAAACTTGATGTTTGCTTGATAATCCAAATAAGTGCTGATAATTGAAATTCAGTTCTTAATGTGATTAAGCTCGGTTGACAATCTTAAGCACCATTGACTTAAACGTTCAATTAACTAAAAAAATCCACTTAATCTGATAAGTAGAAAAGGGGTTATTTAATTTGTTTTAATAAAAGGATAATTTCTGGCACTTAAAATCTAGCCAAATGTTTTGATAAAAACTACCAATAATGGTCATTTTTCTATGTTTGGTAAGGGATTAATAATATCCAGCTATGAATGGGAAAATTATCATAAAATTCTTTAACTTAGTTCATTTGACGAAACTTAGTTGGCTAGTGCTGACATGGCCATTGGCTGGCACCGGCCATTCGGTGAGCAATTTTTTAATATTTTTTTTGAATTTTTTAATGATTTTTTGTTTTTCCTTTTATTTTTCTTTTTTCCCCCCTTTTCTTCCTTCTTGGCTTCTTCTCCACGTAGTGGCTAGCAAGGCTTGCTGGTCATTAGGTGATGACCGTGAAGCCCTCATCGACCACCGGCATGGGTCGTAGCCCTCACCCACCCTCGCCAACAGCCTCGTCCAAATCTAGCTATGGCCTCGGGATTTCCTTCTTGTCGGAAATCCCGACGGGGGTCCAGATGTAGAGTCGCGGTAGATGCCAGCCCCATACTCCTTTGGGAATGCTGTCTTGGGAGAGAGCTCTTGATGTAGTTGCACCTCATGGGGGAGAGTGATGCCTAGCTATGCCAGTAGACACTAGTGGGAGTTCAGTTGTAGCTCTGAGGGGCATTAATAATCAGAACACGTGTGAATGCAGGGGTGCAGGTGAAACATATTGTGACGTGCCCTAATTATGCATGTGTTGTTTGCAGTGACCAGGGCATGCGTGAGGTTATACTGTGCAAGGTATGGCAATGACAAGGTAAGATTGCCTACGAATTGACTTGCTTGTGATTGATCACTGTGGTGATTAAAATGCCAATTGTATTGTTTATGGCATGCATGAGAATTTACACCGTGCAAGGTGTGGTATGACCGGGTAAAGATGCTTACGAGTCAATTGATTGCTGATTGTTTCTTATGGGGTTTATCGGATAGATCACATTTATAGTTAAGTCAAATCATACGTCACTTTACAATTTATCTGCCATCGTTATGAGGATTTGCCTATTAGGAATCCCGAGGTGAGTTGATGTCCTTGTTAGGAAAATCCCTTATGATATTTTGAAGATGACAAAATAAATCAAAGGCTACTAACGTATGCTTTTGAGTCTGGATGAAGCAGACGCAAGAACTTCAGTTTGGTAGATTTTGAGTCTGTCCGTACTAGACGCAAATTTGAGTCTGATCATACCAGACGGAAATTTGAGTCTGACCGTACCAGATTGAGATTTTAAGTTTGAACGAATCAGACTGAAAATCTAGGTAGACTCAGAACTTGAGTCATTCAGACTCAGAATGAAACTACAGGATAAGATCACCAGCGGTCAAGTATTTCACTTACTTTATTTATACTGATTCTGTTGTATCAAACTGATTGGCAAGATCAATCAATGGACAACTTCCAAAGAAGAATAGAACACTTATGGAAGCCCGGATTCTGATTGAATGGGCGAACAGAATCCAAGGGGATCCAATCTATCTCCAACGGTCAAAAAGACTTGCCTTATAAAGTCTGTTCAGGAAAGGGAAGACGAAACTCTCAAGGAAAGAGCCAATGGTCGAGTGTGGCTTGGAGAGTATATAAGGATAGGATGAGACTTAGGAGACTAGAGAGGATAAATATATTCCAAGGCTGATTTAATTCTTCACTAGTTGTCCGAAAAGAGCGAAACCAAGTGATCTTAGTGAATTACCAAGAAGAGTGACTTTGTGAGACATATCATCACCAAGTGCTAACACTCAAGAGTGTGTAATCACCTTTGATCATATAGTGAAATCCAGCCTATTGGCTGATCGCTTGGAGAGTGGACGTAGGCTTGTCTAAAGCCAAACCACTATAATCTGTGTTTGCAATCCTCTTCACTCTCTCTATTTAAATTCTGTTTGTAGATTGCAAAAGATTGTTATTGCTTGCGCGTAAAATTCCTCTACACCTATTCACCCCCCTCTAGGTGTTAATACTAGTTAATAACAATTGGTATTAGAGCCTCGTGCTCGAGATCTTGAAGTGTTTGTTACTTTTGAGTTAAAGATCCTCTATGGCTAGTATTCTTGCACTAGGTTTAATTGAGGGGCAGAGCAACACTCGTCCACCATACTTCGACGGCAAGGATTACAATATCTGGAAGAATAAAATGAAGGCCTTTCTCAGGTCGAAAGATCCATTGGAATGGGATGTGGTTGAGAGGGGAATTGAGCCCACTGATAACGCTAGAAAGATGTCAAAGAGTACCGATGGGAAAGAAACAGAACCATCAGCCACTCTCTCTCCAGAAGAGATAACCAAGAGACAAACTCTTGATGCTAAGGCCATCTACTCTCTTTACTGTGCTTTATCACCTAATGAATATAATCGAATATCTTCTTGTGATACAGCAAAGGAAGTGTGGGATAGGCTGCACGTTACTTATGAAGGGACTGATCGTGTAAAGGAGACCAAAGTCAATATTCTTCTCGGGCAATACGAATCATTCAAGATGAAGCCAAGAGAACCCATTGGAGACATGTTCAACAGATTCACTGAAATAGTGAATGGACTTGCATATCAAGGACAACCAATCTCAGGACCCATGAAAGTGAATAAGCTTTTGAGAGGATTATTGAAGGATTGGAACAACGTCAAAACTTCCATCCGCGAAACATTGAGGATTTCACCTTTATTTGTTGATGAACTTATTGGAACTTTGCAATCATATGAAGCAGAACGTATAAATGACGAAGATCCGGAAGGTAAGAAGTTAATTGCTTTAAAATCTAATGCTGATTTTGATGAAGCAGATTCTGAGGAAAATGAAAAAGATGACAATGGGGAGATGAAGTCGTTGATCAAAAAATTTGAACAAAAAAGAAGCAATTCGAAAGGGAAGAAGTCCACAAATGAACCCGATTGTCCTTTATTCAAGAAAAGGAAAGGGAAATTCGAAAAGAAGAATAAAGCTTTGAAAGCCGAGACGTGGAGCGACATTGAGTGTGAATCCAGCGATGATGAGAATTTATGCTTAAAGGCGGACATTGAATTTGAAGAAGATGAGGTAACATGTTCAAATCCTATTCTTGATGATGATAATCTTTTTGAAGAATTATGCGCAAAACATAAGAAAGCATTGAAGAAGATCTCTAAATTGAAGAAGGAAATCTCTAAATTGAGAGAGAAAAATTCTACAAATGAGACAAGGATCGTTGAGCTGGAAAAAGAGAATTCTTTTGTTAAGGAAGAGAAAGATTTTTTGCAAAAGGAAAATGATTCCAATAAAGAAAAAATTCCGAAAATTTGCAAGAAATTTTCTATTGGCTCAAAGTCATTAGAGCATGTCCTCTCCATACAAAAGCCAAAAGTAAAGGAGAGATTGCAGCGCAAACCTCCGATCCACCATTATTGAAATCATTTTGGTAAGCAATTTGTTAAGCCTGTTGGATCTCAATTTTTTAATTGCTTGAATTGTGGTGATCATAATCACTTTAAGCAACAATGTCCATTTGATTGGAAGAAATCCAAGTCAATCAATTGGAAATTTGATGCTTCCTCTAACCGAAATGGACCCAAATTCATTTGGGTACCGAAGAAAAGATAAATTGTTTTCTTGCAGGTAATAAAGGTAAGGAAGTGAGAATATTTTTTGTGCATAATGTTCTTTTTATGTTACGATGAGTTAGAATCTGATTTAATATGATTTAATATCGTGCTTAGAGATAATCATGATTATTTGATCGGATTTTATGCTCTCTTATTCTGTTATATTTTTGCAAAACAAAATTTTGTTTTACGAGATATTATACCAGATATTCTTCCTAAAATTTTCTACTGAGATGAGTCAGCAAAGCATCGTTGAGTTTTTATGAAATTTCCTATTTGTGCTTTAACGTTAAAGAAGGATCCAAATTCATGGATACCAAAAGAACAAGAGCTTGCTGCAGGAAATTTTACAAAAGAAGAATGATTGCAAATCTATGCAAATCATTGAGCAATCATAAGAATATCTCAAGCGATGATTGACGAAGATTTTTTTTTTCTAAATCAATGGTATATTTTAAATATATATACCTTGGGTAAGGAAATGAAATATTCCATCTTTGTCATCCTACTTTCCAAAATTATACACAAATTTTTATGATTATGGATGATTTTTATGACTCACGTGTAATATATATTACAAAAATTCTCTTGTCAGATATTGCACATTTTTATTACTTGATTTGGCACGTGATAAAAATTCTACTTCGTTTTTGCATATTGCATCAATAATATCTTTTTGAAATTTATGCTTAGGGAAATCGCTTTAATCTTGAAAGATATTGTTGTATTTTGGGATTCACTTACTATAATCTTAGAAGATATTTTATATCAGGCAAGTTTGATCCGCAAATTGAAAGTAGGTATGTGCGTGATATTTTCTATAATTTGCAAAGGTTATTATATATTTTACAAGGATTTGGAGGTGGCAAAATATATTTCCATATAAGGTTGAGAAAGCTTGATCCGAAATTATGGAGATTTTTTAAGGCTCAGAAATTCTATTTATTGCACAAAATTTTCAGAAATTATTGAGCAAGCCACTAATGTGTCATTTGTAAGGTTGAATAGTTTTGAATTGAATTTTTTTTTTGTCATATATGTTATTCAATTTATTTTGTAAGAAAAGGCATTATATATTACGTGAAATATTATAACAATGCATTTGTACAGAAATTTTGTTAAGTTTGTGCAGATTTAATTTGAGGCGAGCTTGATTGAAGAAAACAAACTTCTACCTCAAATTTCAAAAGCAAATGAATGCTGTGAATATTGCTACTACAAAGGAAATAAAGGGATAACATTCTATTCAATGTGTACAAGCTACGATAAGTATTATCGCAAATACTGTCATGAGGACAGGGGAGAAAGTGAATATAAAAAGAAATGGAGAATCATGATTATTTCGAAAAGGCAACAAATTGAGGGGGAGCATTGATTATTATGGCAAATTTTTTGAATTAATCTTGACCCTGATTACTATGGAAAGAAAAGATAAATTGTGTTCTACATAATTTGGTAAGTATATTATCCATTTCTTTCCTTGGCAGATTTTTGTTGATATATATGAGCTATATTGAATATTCTTTATGTTCGTATCAACATGATATCTTTAAAGTTTGTGTTTCATGCCTCATATATTTTTAAAGATATTATGTGAATTTTTTCTCCACGTGACACCCTTTTTAATTATTATCGCCTTTTGATTATGACAAAAAGGGGGAGAAAATACATATATGCATATGTGCTAATTGATTTATATTATTTAGTGCATAATATTGAGCTGTAATTATTTTTATATATTCTTTTGCTCAATTTTGGAGATTGCATTATGTGCTTATGATGCTTTGATTTATCAATATATTTAAAAGCATAATTGCATATTCAGATATTGTTTTGTCATCATCAAAAAGGGGGAGATTGTTAGGAAAATCCCTTATGATATTTTGAAGATGACAAAATAAATCAAAGGCTACTAACGTATGCTTTTGAGTCTGGATGAAGCAGACGCAGGAACTTCAGTTTGGTAGATTTTGAGTCTGTCCGTACCAGACACAAATTTGAGTCTGATCGTACCAGATGGAAATTTGAGTCTGACCGTACCAGACTGAGATTTTAAGTCTGAACGAACTAGACTGAAAATCTAGGCAGACTCAGAATGAAACTACAGGATAAGATCACCAACGGTCAAGTATTTCACTTACTTTATTTATACTGATTCTGTTGTATCAAACTGATTGGTAGGATCAATCAACGGACAACTTCCAAAGAAGAATAGAACACTTATGGAAGCCCGGATTCTGATTGTATGGGCGAACATAATCCAAGGGGATCCAATCTATCTCCAACGGTCAAAAAGACTTGCCTTATAAAGTCTGTCCAGGAAAGGGAAGACGAAACTCTCAAGGAAAGAGTCAACGGTCGAGTGTGGCTTGGAGAGTATATAAGGATAGGATGAAACCTAGGAGACTAGGGTGGATAAATATATTCCAAGGCTGATTCAATTCTTCACTAGTTGTCTGAAAAAGAGCGAAACCAAGTGATCCTAGTGAATTACCAAGAAGAGTGACTTTGTGAGACATATCATCACCAAGTGCTAACACTCAAGAGTGTGTAATCACCTTTGATCATATATTGAAATCCAGCCTATTGGCTGATCGCTTGGAGAGTGGACATAGGCTTGTCTAAAGCCGAACCACTATAATCTGTGTTTGCAATCCTTTTCACTCTCTCTATTTAAATTCTGTTTGTAGATTGCAAAAGATTGTTATTGCTTGCGCGTAAAATTCCTCTACACCTATTCACCCCCCTCTAGGTGTTAATACTAGTTAATAACAATCCTAACTAGGGCTTGGGGTGATAACTCACTGAGATTATATCTCACTCGTCTTTGTTAAACATTTTCAGGTCCATGGTTTTGGCATTTATATTGCCATGGATTAGACAGTGCTGGAGCATGTCGTGGAGAGCAGTAGGTTGGTGTGCTCGATGGTTAAATGAAGTAGATTAACCTTGTTTAGTATCTTTAGATGACTATAGAGGAAGTCGCTTGATTGAGGGGCTTGTATATAAACTTCCTAGGATTAATTAGTACATGAATAAAAATGATGTTGCTGCTGTTGTTGATTTGCTTCCACATACGTTTAATTGCAAGATAAAAAGAATGGTCGGCGACACATCCTAGGACGTCGCATTCATTTGACCAAAGTGAAGGGGTTGTCGTGTGTTTGGGATTCGAGGCGTGACATCTCTGCTCCCCTCTCCTTTGCTCTCAGTAGACATCTCACTTTGCCTCTTCGCTTTTGACACAGCTTACCTCTTTTCCCTCACCCCTGCTCTTGACAGTCTAGTTTGTTATTATTATTATTTGCATAGTTATGCTATAGAAGTTATGTCTCAGTTCAACCTACAAGTGTTTAAATGTTACCGAGATCAAATTGTCTCCTTCATTTCAATCTCTTTTAGAAGAAAGTTGATCATTGAGAAGTGTTCAACTGTGTTCTTTCCTAACTACCTAAAAAATTGAGCCATTATTTGGCATTTTTAAAAAGAAGTGGAAGATTCTAATTGATATTGCTAAGTTATTCATATGAAAAGCAAGTGCAAATTTTTATAGCGGCAATAAATTGCATAAAAGCAAAATTAGTAAGCGAAACTATAAAAGGCTAAATTGGGTCCATCCTCTAAATACTATTGATCCTTGTTGGCTTCAACTTAAAGTATGAATAATATAATTGATCTATTTTGTTAAAAGGAATTAATTGTCATATGATGAGCTCATAAGAGGCAAGACTATATATGAATGATTTTATATGATTCGTATCATGGGTAATGACATGTTGATTTAAGATGATAATAATCCTTGGTGGTGCCTACTTGTATCTTTGTCATGAGATTGTTATTCATAATAGGTGCGGAATCAATTAGGCTCATGATGTCATTAAAAAATGTTATGAGTCATTCTATAAATAATGGGTATATTACATGAATAAAAAAACACGGTTGAGTGATGTCAAGAGGATTTTGAATGAATTTGATGAGCAAAAGTGTGGGAGAGATGGACCTATGCAAAAACATAAGTTCACATCATATAATCCATGAGTAGTGAAATTTATTAATTAAATTGATTATCAGTTGGTAAATAAGTTAGATTAATAAGGGAAATGAAATCAAGTAAAAAATCTAAGTAATGTAGAATGGGGGCTATTTTGTAATAACAAAAACTTAGAGGTCTCATGTTTTAAAACTGAAAATTTAGTGGTCTATTTACAGGTTAATGATGCTTATGATGGTAGTTCTCAGTTAGTTTTGCAATTAATTGCCTAATCTAGACAATTTATCTAACTAGTTAAATTTTAGACTTAATTGCAATTTTTTTTTTAAAGTGGATTGTTTTGGTAATTTTACAACTGAGACATTTATAGTGTTAATAAGATATTCATATGTATAAGATTGCAAATGAAGGGCCTTAGCTAGTGAATCCAACTAGTAGAGCTAGATTAAGAGCAAATTTGAGATAAAGAATAAAATGGTAAAATTATAAATTATTAAGGGTTAATCTTATAATTTTATGAAGCTGGAAATTTCGAAGATCGATGTATTATGATGGCAAGATTTGAATATAGTCTTGATATATTCTTCTTAATCAAATTCTTAAATAATCATGCTATAAAATCAACCTAGTGTAAAAGTTTATTTTATGGATCATGTAACTTGGCATGCATTTTAGTTTTTCATGGCAAATTAAGAATAATAATAAACATTCAATCAAACAGTGTTCTGAGATCTTGGATTGGATGATAATTGTTTTCTAAATAAGGGTGCATTTTTTTTTTACGAAAACTCAATATTTGGAAAACATCTTCCAAAAATGATTGTTATATTGATTAAAAAGGTTAGTCAATGGAAAATGTTGTCATTATCGACAACAATTTATGCCTAACTATTTTTGTGAATGATGAAATATTTTTCATCCATTTATTTTTGTAAGTGATACAATCATTTTTTTTCAGAAAATATTCCAAATCTTGAATTTTCCTGTAACAAACGCAACCTCAAAGTTTGTGGGTTTGCAAATGGTGATAAAAATTGGATGTGGTTTCCATTGTTAATATGAGAAAAGCTAGAGATTTGTGTAATAATATTTGCACTGTCGATATATAATTGTACATGGCAATAATGATGTTATTAATGATTTGCATGTCAATATTGCCATATGATGAAGACTTTTGCCATGGCCTACTCGCTAGAGAGCAAACTCCCCTCTATGAATGTGTATAAGACTATGGGAAAAGACATGTTCTGCCATGTAAAGAAATGTCTCTCTAAGGTTAAGAGGACATGAAGTCCTTTGATTCACACAAGAAATGATATAGCTTGTGCAGCTTGATAGGGCTTGTGTAGCTTGTGATGCAATATCATGGAATAACCATCTTTGTGCAGTTATTATCCCTATTGATACAAAGGACATTTGTGATGGATGGGTTAAGTAGCACATCGAAGATGTTTTATAATTAATTCCTTATGAGCTAGTGGTGACAATGCCTCATTAGTTGAAATGAGTTTGAGTCAATGACGAGTAGGGAATAAATACTCATATGTATTGCAACCCTCCTTTCTAATTCAATTGGGGAAGAGACAAGATTTAGAGACAATGCCTAAAAGGTGGGTCCAATAGCCCTTGATTAGGTGTAGACTCTCCAAGTCCTAACCTCCCGTGGTGTTGATTGAGTTGTTTGTCTAATAGTTAATATTAGTGCCCTTTTAGTTTCTGTAACTTGATTGAGTTGTTTGTCTAAGTGATCGTATGGTCCTTATTACCAATTATGAACTATAATGGTCATTAGATGTTGCTAAGTGTTCATGCCATGGATTTTGAAGTTTATAATGGTCTTAAGGGTTATCATAACCATTCTAACAAGAAAAAGAATAACCAATGTAATGAAAATACGTAAATTAAACACCCAAGTATTGAAATAGCTCAAAGTAAAGTACGACAAAAAAAATCCGATACTTGTTAGGCAAAGAATATACAATGCTTCTTTTTAAGCCTCGGGACATGATCCCCAAGCTTAACTTGATAATAAGGTGGAAAAAGAATATACTGGGCTTTTATTCGTAAACCCCTAGGCATGATCCCCATGAATATGATATTAGAGACTAGGCCTAGTTCCTAAACTTCAACTAGATTAAAACAGGCCTAACTTATACTCATTTTATTAAGGGAGAAGGTACTAATCTAGACTAAACTACCCATTTATTAAGAGAATGATTCTAAGTGCAAATTCTAAGCTATTTGGATTATTAAGTTCTATGTCTATTAACTAAGCTAGCCTAATGAATGCTAAACTAAGCTAGAAATCCTAAATCTAATCCCATCATGGACCGGCACTACAAGCTCTTTGCAACTGGTCTTCGCCATCAGTCTCATCATTCATCCATGCAATTATTCAATCCACACATTAGCAAGTTCACTTAATCAATCATACATCAAGAGTATCAAGCTTGGGTTGGGAATTTGGTGTCAATCATACAATTTAATTAACTATCAACTTCATAATCAATTAGGAGTTAATTAATCAATTTGAAGTGAATACTAACCCCCCACTTGCCAATTCCTCAAGCAGTGGGCTAAGTTACTAAATAACTAATTAAGGTCTAGTCCCCATTATTAAACTACTTGCCAAAGGGTCATGCATCATTAATAGAAATTTAAATAATCAAACATCAATTCAATCACAAACATGGTCAAATAGACATGTATTAAGGCGAATTAGCTTTAAAAACCACCAATCAATTAGTTGATCAAAAGGCCAACTTCTCTACTTTATCCTTGATTCTGACCTTCTAATCCAATTGAAAGTCTTAACAAATTCCAAATTAAATTATTCTAATTGCCAATTAAATATTAGGATTTTCTCTTTAACTTTCATTAAGATCTTTTTTCTTAATTATGGCTTAATAAATCAGAATATTCAGTTAATCTCAACTGTTCCAAATTATATCCTGTTCCCACCTAACTCTTTCCAAATTTGAAAAAATATCAAACAATCACCAAATGGTGCCAAATTTTATGGACTAACGACTCATTATGCGTTCTACAACTTTTAGTTTTTGAGATTTTGTAAAGAAGCCCTTCAATTATGTGAAATTTTGCAATTTATCTCGAGAACTTAAACTGTATCATTTTTGTAGACCAATTCCGACGTTGACATTATTCATTCAAATTGCCCAATCGATTTTTAATAGAATTTAATGAACTTTTGAGTATTTTTAGTTCAAGACCTTTTCCACAACTTTCAGTTTTTGAGATTTTGTTAACTATTCCTACAACTATTTATTATTTATAAAACAAAATCAGCCAACCCGGAGACAAAATTTTCAAATCTAACTCCAATTTACTTCAGTTTCTTCAGACTCAATGTTCATAGCCTTAACGATTTTCAAATTTTATGAAATTTATATCAAATTGAAGTTATGAATTTTAGATACAATTTCTAGAAGAAAATTCTTTCAGATTATGAGTCAAATTTCTCATAAAAGTAATTAAACATCGAAAGTTCAGAACAATTTTGAATTTTCCAAAAAAAAAAAAATCAAACATTCAACACTTAATCTAATGCATTCATTTAAGCCTAGAGCATATTCGCCTAAGTTTATTTAAGACATTCAAACATACCTTCAATATTCAAGCATCAAAAATTAACGTCCATCACTCCATTTAATCACAAACCTTAAAAGATCATCATGAAACTATCTTAAATTGCTCTTAGGTCATCATCATCATCATCTATGAAACATACATCAACCTATAACTAATTGACATTCAAATCACCATCAAGATCATTTTCAATAAGTATTGACTACCTTAGAAGAGATTGATTTATTTATGCATAAAACATTAAAATCAAACTTGAGCTATGATTAATTTCTAAGAAGTAATACCTAAACTCATAGAATCAAACTCAAATTCATGAGTTTAGGTATTACTTCTTAGAAATTAATTCCTATTTAAGAGATTTCGGCTGCATGAAATTCAACTTGAAAGAAGACTAAGCATGTATTTCATTGATATTCCTATACTAAACTTACGTGAGAAACTTACTTTTATTCGATTTCATCACATCTTGGTTGATATTCACTCTTTAATGAGCAATGAATGATATGATTGACTCTAATTAGGTCGCTTGGATCAAGGATAGGTGCATGATACACATCCTAATGTCTAACTTGGAGGGGAAATGAATGGCTAAGATTGGTTATGATAATATACATGGAATGAAATGTTCTTAATATCTATATATAAATGGGATTCTAGTGGCGCTTAAATGACTCCTTTTGGCCGAGAAATGAACCATATTGATCAAGATTCCCAAGTCTTGAGTTTTTCCTTTATTGAATTTGTTGGTGAAAGTTCAGGCATCAACAATCTTTATATATTGATGAGCTACTATGTAGTATTTGCGTATCATGAGATTAGTATATTCATTTGCGTGCATTTGAAAGTTTAACTAATGTTGGCTTGTGAAAAGTGTATTGGATTGTAAAAGTGCAATTGAGTTCTATGTTGACACTTGATTTTTAGCTAATGCGCCATTAAAGGTAAAATCTTGAGATCATGATTTTTGAGCTTGAAGGAACCTTTTTCTTTAGCAAAAAGTGTCATTTTTCATTTCTTTTTATTGTCCCTTTATTTTTACTTAATTTCCTAGCCATTTTCATCAAAAAAGTCAACCATTTGACCGAAAAGTCAACCTAGGTCAAATTTTGGCATTTTGCACAAAAAGTTCTCAATTGATGTCAATTTCACTTTTGCATTGAAATTTTTAAAAAATCAAAGTTTTGACCCATTAACCGTTAGTGATTAATCACTAAAAGGGTTGACTTTGTCATTTTTGACAAAAAAATTGGAAATTTTCAAAATCCACAAATCATCTCATTTTAGCTTTGATTTTATTTTGGCATAAATTTTTTCTCAAAAATCAATTAAGAATTTTTTTTTCCTATTTTTCTAGATTTAGGTTCAAAATTGGCCACAAATAAAATTACTTTCTTTCTAGTCATAATTTAACTTAGTTTTCTTCATGACATTTGATCTAGATGATATTTGACACTCGCTAGTTGAACCAATTTTGAAATTTTGCAATTTATGCTTTTAGCCCTAATTAGCGATCCCCCATTGGTTCTTCATGGTTTGAGTAGTTTCATCCTTTCTTAGTGACAATCCAAATCCGGCATCAATTTTGTCAAATTCACTTGGGACCATTTCAAGCTAATGTGCTTCTATTGATGCAATTCAAGTTGACTTGTTCTAGAATAAGGCTTACTTTGACCAATTCAGGTTCAATTTGACAATTAAACCTCACTTTCATTTTTCAGTCTAATTCCCATCATGTTAATGTCAATTTGAGTGCTTTAGGTCTTAAACTCAATTGATTGGATCCATTGATATTTTATTATGTCAGTTGAATTCGATTGCGATCAATTTGATGATTGGGAATGGGAATTGTGGAGATTGTGTTAAGTGATTAAGAAGTTCAAAATTTGCATAACCATTAAATCCGAGCATGATTCATGTTTTGGTGAAGTAATTAGGCTAATTTAAATCAATTGCAGCATTGCTGAAATGTTCAATTGATTTAATGTGGGTAAATTTGGATTATTTCTTTTGAATTTAGCCTCAATTGGAAATAAATTCTTTACAATTCTTTACAATTTTCAACCAAGAATAGGCTGAATCGATCATAACCGGTTGAGACTATTCTAGTCGGCCTCTGGTGGGAAATGGCCATTTTGGTCGCATTTTGGTGGCCGACCATGAGGTGGTCACCCTCTTGGCCGACCAACCCATCTCCCCCTTGCATGAAAATACAAAAATTCCCCTATGTGAAATTACAAAAATGCCCTTAAATGGTGAAATTACCAAAAAAAGCCCTTGATTAGTCATCCAATGAAGAAGCGATCTTGACCATACATCCATCCCTCCATCTCGGTCATCCAAGATGACAAGTTATCTATCGAAGTGATCATACTTAAACCAACAAGAAGATATCTTGCTTAAGTTATGTGCTCTTAACAAAAGTCAGAGATAACACTTGGATCTTTCATTTGACTCTAATTTCATAAAATTTGGAATTTGTTTGGTTGTTTTTGGGGTCTGATCAGTGCGCCTAATCAATTTGCATTCAGACCTTGTAGCGTGTCTTCTTAGGACTTCTGAAATTACTTCATTATTTTAGTGAAATTAAAGTCTCCATTTGCAAAATTGCCAAACATAAAACTTGTTTTGAAATTTGCAAAATGAAGATTTTCAAAAATTAATTCCTTGATTTGATAGCTTTAATTGCTTACCTTTTGAATAAGGTCTACTCTGCTTTCCAACTTGGTCTAGTTTTGACCATTGAATGGAAAACAATTTTTCTTTGCCAATCTGTAGTTCATTTCAAGAAACTCAAACTTCAAAACTTATTTGACATATCTTGATTTAGTTGTATAAAATTTTTCACATTTTTTTCATCTTCATTTGGTATTTTTTCATGAGTTTTCATGTTAGAGTTAAATAGGGTCAATTCTTAAACCCTTTGGGGGTAAAACACTCGTTTCGGGTCAATTGGTGCAAAATTGGGATAAAGTTCTTCTGGACATTTGTTGTGCTTTTCATTAGTTTTCCAATGACATGTGATTTACCCTATTTGAATATCAATTGATTGGTCATATTTTTTTTCAAACATTAGATAACCCAAATTGTCAAATAATGAACAAGTGACCCTTCTTGGGTTCACTCCTATTGATTGCTTGTATGAGAAACAAGGCCTTTTAGCCTAAGTGCATGCTTTAGTTCATGAGTTTGCATGTGAATGTTAGATGAATGTTTTAGGGCTGATCCATGTTCGTATATACCCTTAGGAAAACACTTAGTCCCAAATTTACGACCAAATGATAATGACCACCGCTTGTGAACAGAAGGGATGGCCAATTACCATTGGTCACAAATCAATCAATTAGTGGTCCTAGGATTGGTCAATGTGTGCTCAAAACAAAGGCCGTCCTTGAGGCCATTTAAGTCAATTGAATGCCCTTGTTTGCTTCATTGATTGTGATTGTTCTTCATGAAATGTGGTTTATGCATTGTTTGTTGGCATCTTGAATAGCTTCAGTCTAAATGATAATCAACATCAAGACATCTCAAAGAGATGACCAAAAGAACCAACAATGGAGGTGGCCATAGACCGATGTCAATCTAGTTTTTTTTTATTATACGATGTGATCCGATCAAATCTCGGTTTTACCATTTTGTGTTGTAATAAATACCCGACATAGATTCTAAGGTTTCCAAAACTTTTCTCTCTGAAGTGAGAGCTTCTCTCTACCTTATGAGGTAGCTCCCCCATATCCAAAAACCCTAGTTCCCCTTCATCTCCTTCCCAAAATCGCACCAGCAATGATGGAAGACCACCTCACCCACTTCCCACATAGACCCTTTCCTCCATAACCTATACCATAGAACCCTCTTCTCACTCGCCTTCTACCTCAGTCCGCCTCTTGGGAAGCAGCAAACATACGACGTTTCCAGCGACCATGGAGCTGAATGAAGAGGAGAATGCACGAATGGCCTTGCTCTACAAAAGATTGGGGAAAATGTGGTCAAACCAAGCCATTACCACCGTAGATGATGTAATTTCAGCTAGTAAGGTAAGAGAATGTCAGCAAACCTTAATTAGGCAGTTGTTTTAGAATCCCAAAATAAATTTCCAAGCCTTCCAAAACACAATGCAGAGTATGGAAAGTACAAAATGTAGACATTAATCTGCTGGCCCCTGGTATATTCACCTTTCATTTCGCTTCAGAAAGGGACAAAGAGAGGAAAATGTCTTTGGGACCTTGGTCTTTTGCAAATCACCTATTACTCTTACAACCATGGGTACCAAACACTCCCCGGCCTGTTACAAATTTGATACCTGTGTTTTTTGGGTCCATATTCATGGTCTACCAGCAGAATGGATACAAGCAGAGGTGGTGGAACGCATTGCAAGAGATATAGGAGAAGTAACAGAAGTAAAAATTGAGGCAAAAGGATATATGCCCTATATGATAGGGAAAACCAGAGTAGCTATTGATATGTCCTTACCACTAAAACCAGGGGCGATCTTTAGTAATAGAGCTAAAAAGATTTGGCTTGACTTTCGATACGAAAGATTACCACATTACTGCTATGCGTGTGGTAGATTGGGGCACTATGCACAACATTGTACTGAAATCCCATACCAGGAAGAAAACTTTCAAAACAAAAAAGACATGATGTTTGGCTCATGGATGAAAGCAGAGGCAAATCAATATAGCCCTTTCTAGGATGTTTTTTATGGAACAACAGTGGAGGAATTATTGGAGGAGATACACACTCCTGAAATTCCAGCTAGTCAAGGAGAAATGGTCATCTATGAAAAACAGAAGGGAGTTCCCTTAAACAATGCAAGCACCATGGATAGTGGAAAACGCAAGGGAGTCCTCGAAGAAGATATGAATTGGCACCAAACAATAGCCATTATAGAAATCCTAGCGGATGATCAGCACATATTAACACAAAATATAGGTAAGAGATGTATTATCATCAATGGTGTAGCAAGAAAGGGTAAGGGACAGAAATACTTAGCTTAGAAAAAACTGAGAAGGTATTCACCCTATGAACCACAGGGCTTGAGCACCATAGCATTGATGAAACAACTTTACTGGATACTCCAATTCTGATGGAGGAAGAAACGCGAAAATGGGATTTGGTGGCTAGCCCTAATAAGCCACCAAATTACAAATGAAAATACTGAGCTGGAATTGTTAAGGGTTGGGCACACCCTTGACATTCCAAGCTGTTAGAGCCCTAATGGCTCAAGAAAGGCCCGCCATCTTATTTCTAATGGAAACAAAAAACAAGGAGGAAGTAAGTTAGAGACTACAACGTCGACTACAATTTCAGCATAGTTTTATAATCAATCCAAGAGGTATAGCTGGGGGTTTGGCTCTGTTTTGGAATGACCAGGTATCTCTCTCCATTATTTCAAGCTCCACACACCTCATACATGTTAGCTGCACAATTGGGGAAATAAATTGTACTACGAAATTGTCTTTCATCCATGCACCTACTGATTTCCAGGACAGGGTGAGATTGTGGGTTGATATAGCCTCCTCTCGATCTCCCACTCACGATCCCTAAGTATGTATAGGGGATTTTAATGAGGTACTATATGTGTGGGAGAAGGTGGGAAAACGACTAGCAACAAATCACAGAATGCAAGCCTTCCAGGACTTCCTGAATCACTGTGGACTAATGAATATAGACAACAAAGGTTGTGTGTTCACTTGGGCAAATAACCGAGAGGGTGCTGAATTAGTGAAGGAAAGGCTGGATAGAGCATTATGCAACATTGAATGGAGAGTGGAATTTCCATCAGCGGAGGTCTTCGTTCTTCTGACTATAGGGTCAAATTACAGCCCCTTGCTGTTGGACTTCTTTCCCCAGTCGGAAAAATGAAAAGAGAACTTTAAATTTGAAGCATATTGGCTAAAGGATGAGGAATATGAGCAAGTCATGATGGATACTTAGAGGGG
Source organism: Angophora floribunda (assembly GCA_014182895.1). Classification (NCBI taxonomy): domain Eukaryota; kingdom Viridiplantae; phylum Streptophyta; class Magnoliopsida; order Myrtales; family Myrtaceae; genus Angophora; species Angophora floribunda. The sequence continues at coordinate 14,279,714 of CM024710.1, forward strand.
GCAAGCCGCAAGATCAGATGTATTTAGTAAAATCAAACAGATCACTACAAAGCTCCTTTCTTGGAGCAGGAAAAGGTTTCCCAATGCCCATAATGCAATACAATGCCTTAAAGGGGAAATCTAGCAATTGACTAATTGCCCAACTTTGAATTATGACAAGAATAGAATGACTCGGCTGCATGATGAGATAGAAAGATTATGGAGACGAGAGGAATTGTATTGGGGGATACGATCCATAATTCAATGGCTCAAATGGGGGAATAAAAATACAAAATTTTTTCATGTAACAACAGTGCAACGAAGATAGAGAAATAGAATCACGATGTTGAAAAACCCCAATGGAGAATGGACACATGACCCAGAACAAATTAGACAAATGTCCATAAATTTTTTAATGAGCTCTACACCTTAGCAAGGTATCAAAATTTTTAGCCAGTATTGGACCAGCTACCAAGCCTGGTAACAGAGGAAATGAACCAGTTACTTACTAGAGCTTTCACACTCGAGGAAATCAATGTTGCTACCTTCCAACTGGGAGCACTAAAAGCCCCGGGGTCGGATGGACTAAACGGACAATTTTTCCAGCACCATTGGAATGAAGTTAGCTTAGAAATCCAGAAAGAAATCACTTATTTAGGGAATCTGGCTGCCTTAATCTAGAACTGAACAAAACCATAATAACCCTCATTCCAAAGGTGAAAAATCCAGAACAGTTGGACCAATTCAGACCTATTAGCTTGTGTAACTTCGCCTACAAAATCATATCAAAAGTGCTGGCAAATAGGTTGAAAAAACACCTGTCCCATCTAATTACTATGGAACAAAGTGCCTTTGTTTAAGGAAGGTTAATACAAGATAATGTGTTGCTTGTGCAAGAAGTGCTTCACCAGCTGAGGACAAGGCGAAGACGAAGGAAATTCCAAGCAATTCTTAAACTTGACATGAAAAAGGCCTATGATCGAGTGGAGTGGGATTTTCTAGAAGCTTGTATGAGGAAAATGGGCTTCCATGACACCTGGATCTCTTGGGTAATGCGGTGCGTCACTACAGTCTCTTATTGCATCAAGGTGAATGGGCAGACTCTACCATATTTCAAACCCTGTAGAGGAATTCGGCAAGGTGATCCACTATCCCCTACCTCTTCATTATAGTGGCAAATGTCCTCTCTCAATTGTTGCACAAAGCTATTGAAGACCATAGTATCAGGGGAATCAAACTTAATAGGGACTGCCCTACCCTATCCCACCTAATGTTCGCATATGATCCAATCTTATTCATGGACGGGAAACTCATAGAATGTCAGAATGTAACTGCTGTGTTGAACCAGTATTGCTTAGCTTCTGGATAGGCCATTAATTTAAATAAGTCAGGATTATTCTTCAATAAAGACCGCCCACCAACCCTAAAACAAAGCTTAACAATGGAGATGAGAGTCCCAGAACTGGAAAAAACCGGAAAGTATCTGGGGATTCCCTCAGACTGGGGTCGATCCAAAAAGGAGACTTTTGCTTGGATTTTATCTAGAGTAAATGCCAAACTAGAGGGCTGGAAAGAAAAGTTTTTGTCCAAAGCAGGAAAAGAAGTATTGATCAAAGCTGTTGTATAAGCAATCCCGTAGTATGTTATGTCGGTCTTCAAAATTCCTCTATCCATATGTAGGGCTATTGAAAGAAAAGTAGTAGATTTTTGGTGGAAAACAAATGAACAATACAAAGGTATTCACTGGAAGAAGTGGGAAATGCTTAAGAAAAGTAAAGAAATAGGTGGGTTGGGTTTTAGGGACCTGATTATATTTAATGAAGCTATGCTCAGTAAGCAAGCCTGGCGACTATTACAGTAACTTGAAAAACTATGGGGAAAGGTCTTTAAAGGGCTATACTATCCACATGGAAACCTCCTAAGGGCAGCAATTGGTAGTAATCCATCGTGGGGTTGGAGGAGCTTACTCATCAGGAGGGATACAATCAAGCCGTCTTCTAGATGGATTATTGGAAATGGTAAGAAGGTTCAGATTCATGATGATCAATGGCTACCTAAAGGAGTAATAAGGAGGCCAGCAAATAAGGGTGATCCAAAAATGGTGTCGAATTTGGTGGATGAGGATCAAATAGTATGGAAGGAAACCATAATCAGGGAATTATTTGACCAAGATACAGCCGAGGAAATCATGTCAATACCCCTGAATAGAACAAGGCAAGAGGATAATCCCATATGTACATCATCAAAAACAGGCAAATACATAGTAAAAAATGCATATCACAGCCACCAAGCCATACAGTATACTCCAACACAGAATACAACATCCTCCTCCTTCCAAATCCCGAACACATTGTGGAGTCATATATGGAAGGCCAACACACAACCAAAAATCAAGCATTTCCTATGGCAACTATGTCACTATGCTTTACCAACAAGGGCTAACCTTCGAAGAAGAAACATCATCTCGGATGATCGGTGCGTATTGTGCTAAAATCATCAAGAAACAAGTGAACATATCTTCCTACTCTACCCCTGGACGAAAATGGTGTGGGAACACCCCAAAATCCAGATCTACATAGACCCCCACCAAATTAGACGAATAGAGGAATGGATAAGTGATTATCAACACACAACTACCCCCTTTGAGATACTTACCCAACTCCTTTGGCAGATATGGCGAGGAAGAAACGCTTTCATCTTTTGAAATCAGCGGCCAAACACAGCAGAGCTCCTCGAAATAGCCCTCCACAAACATCACAGCATCAATCAAAGCCACACCCGAAGAAACAAAGGCAACGCACAAAAATCAAACATACCCAGCACATGGAAGCCCCTTGCTCGCGGAACCCTAACCTGGAACGTCGATGGATCCTTCATTAGCATAAACCGGAGATGGTGCTGCTGCCGGTGTATGTTGAGACTACAAAGAGACTCTGGTTGCGGGTTTCACCCGAACACTAAGGGCGGAATCGGCCCTCCAAGCAGAAGCGGCAGCAATCGTCGAAGCCCTAAAGTGTACGGAGAAGAACCCAGCTGAAGAATAGAACTGCATGAGTTGGGAGATATAATCAGACTAGTTGGAGTTAGTCAAAGTGATAAGCCATTGCACAGATCAGTCCTGCAAGTGCACAGATCACAGCAGCTCGGGAGAAAGCGTTGCTAAAACAAGTTGGGAAATTCAGCCCTTAATTTCTGAAGCCCATGCCCTCTTAACCAAAAGCTAGCCTAAGAGGTTCTATGAAACTAATTCATAAACTCGAGCTGCAAACTTATGGCAAGTATGCTATCCCACACACGGCTCTTCTGGCCTTAAAAAGGGACTGCCCTGTTAGCCATCAAGTAGCTTCTCAGCCATGAGCTTAGATCATAGTAGTCTTTAGAATATCGGAAATTCGATGCACGGGATCCCCTAAGGGCAAGTGCGAGCATACTCCGAGGATTTTTCTCAATCATAGTGTTTGTTTAGAACTTTCGTTCTGGACTAGAAGAGAATGAGAGTGTTTAGAAGATCATGTTGGGAGTAGAGTACACAACACACTTCTTATTTCACTCTCTAGTTTTTACAATGGTGACTCCTTGCTCTTATATAGGCAAATGAGGGTACATAAGACAAGAGCAGGCAGACTGGCCTTGCTCGGACATAATTATGGGGCAAACTAGCCACTTATGGGCTACACGACTAGGGAGTCCTAAAGAAATCCCGTGACAGGCTATGAACAGTAGCCTTTTACCTGGTGCTACAGTAAAAACAGACTGGATGAATAGTGAACAGTGTTTTCGGGACGTCCGCTTATTTGTCTCTTCCGTCTTTAGCATTGTAGTCATAGTCTGAATCATCAGAGTTATGGTGAGCTATCTGTTCTTTGAGTAGTGCGTCCTCATCAATATCGGATGGACTGGAGCCTCCGTCTTTTTCTCTTTTGAAGGCACGGATGAGATTCTCGATTTCTTCTGCCGACAAGTCTGGTGGACGTGAGGAGCTAGCACCGAAAGAGCCATGGAAAGGGGCGTAATTTGGGGTGTCTCCCCATGGGTCTTGGGAAAGTGGCCCCCCCCAGGGATCATAGGGGGTGGAAGAGTCTGGATTATTTTGTTGAAAGATCTGGAGGGCTTCTTGGATCTTGTCTCGCGTTGGATCCCAAGCATCGAGGTGGTCCCAGGAAACAGGGATATGGGCGGATAGCCATGCTTCTGGCGGGATGGTGCGATTTTCCTGACATAGAATTCTCTGGAGTTCTCTTGATGAATATCGGCTGGTGGTGATGGAGTAAGGTAGTGTCTCGGTGTATTTGTGCGATTCTTGAAAAACCCGAGGTTTGTAACTTGACGTTCTCGCAATGAAGGTTTGTCGAGATCCATCTAGTAGGATGGCAATATGTCCATGGGCGGTGGAATAGGACAATAGTATGACATTCTCGGTTCGAGCCTTCCTTGACGATTCTGGATTTTGAAGAGTTCTTTCCAAGATCTTGGAGTGGTTTGAACCATGCAAAAATGTCTAGGAGATATTTATGGTTATGGTCACGTCCGCCGCATCCTTGATGAAAACCTCGCAAAATTTGTTCGAAGGAAATTCAATGGCTATTGTGTACGGGTTGAACATGTACCAAAGTAACCATTTCATATCTTCGAGAAATGCATCATTAGGAGACCATCGGAGGGGATGGATGAATGGATATTGTGGATGGAGTCCATCTGGTCTGAGCATTAGGCCGCCATGTTCACGAAAAATTTGGAACTGATATTCCCACATTAATTCCGGAAGTCTTTCTTTCAAGATATTATGTCGAATGGCCAATGGAATCAGGAGGGTATTTAAGGCTTGGCCAACCACACTGCATGTCAGTGGTGCGGTATGTTTCTGAGAGAGGCTCCTTCTTGACATACATGTGAATTGATTGAATTAGTTCTTTTGGTCTGGATAAGAAGTTGGCTAGGACATTCTTAGTCCCTGGAATATGTTTGACTTCGAAGGAGTATTTAGAAAACCATTTAGCCCATCGGAGTAATTGTGGATGAGGGACTTGCTTTTGTTTAAATTTGAGCATTTGGGGAAATGAAGACATCTATTTCAACAAGAAAATGGTGTCCAATGAGATGAAACTCAAACTTCTTGATGCCGTATTTGACTGCAAGTATTTCCTTGAAAGTGGAATGGTAATGGATTTCTCGGGGAGAATCGACCACTTTTGTAGGAACAAATATGCCTATTCCCATCAATTTCTTCTAAAAGAATGGCTGCCCAATACTTGTCGCTGGCATCAGTCTGGAGGATCCTTTTGCCAATAGATGGGATCTTTAAGGGATGAAGATGCTGTAAAAGTTGTTTAAGCTGAGAAACAGCTTGAGTTTGCTTGGGTCCCCATGAGGGAGGATTCTTTTTGAGCATCTTTTGGAGAGGTCTGAGATATGTAGAAATATGGGGAATAAAATCTCGCAAGTAATTTACAATGCCAAGGAATTGCTGGATTTGTCTGGCATTCAAATCATTCTCAGGAAATTTTTGGAGTTCCTCTGCAATATGGGGTTCAGGGCAATAGGTTCCTTCTTTCAAGTGCATGCCAAGGAATTCAATTTCTGTTTGGGCAATAATCATTTTTTTTCTAAGAAAGCATAATGCCATACCTTTTTACAATATCAGCAAATTGTGTTAAAAGTTGGCAATGAGATTGTTCATCAGGGCTGAACAAAAGAATGTCATCAATATAAATTTGGGAGTTTGGAAGAATTGGTTCAAAGATTTTGCACATAGCCTTTTGGAAAAGGGAATGTGCAGTTTTAAGGCCAAAAGGAACAACTGTCCATTGAAAGTGTTGGTTTGGGATACAGAACCCTGTCTTGGGTCTGTCTGATGGGTCAATTCCCAACTGCCAGAATCCTGCCTTAAGATCAAATTTTGAGTAAATCTTTGCTTGAGCAAGGCTAAGAAAGAGGGAATTTCGATGGGGCAATGAGAATTTATCATCCTAGAGGAACTCATTCAAAGGTTGATAATTAATTACTAACCTCATTTTTCTACGGTTTTGTTCAGCTCGCTTGTTGACATAAAATGCTTCACATGCCCATTGAGAGTCAGATGGTTCAATGAGACCTTGTGCCAACAGTTCTGCACATTCTTGCTGTGCAAGTGCAAGGTGGTGTGGGCTCATTCCAAAATGACTTGCTCTCGTCGGATTAATGTCTTCATTCTTCTTGAATGGAAGTTTGACATAAAAAAGGGAATTTTTCCATAAGGGCTGGGTGTAGGTCTGGGAAAACTGGGAATGTGACTCAGCACAAGAGGAAATTAGACTCTGGATGATTGGGTCAAACAAGGCGGGTTCAAGTGCATAGAACCGCTTGGTTTCTACAAATTCTCTGAATTGATTTTTGAAACGTAAACCACTGGAAAGTATTCTAAACTTGGGGAGTTGGGTCAAAATGTCACAGCCAATGATAATATCTTTGTCTGGGGATTTGGAACCAAGGACCCTGGTGGTGATAGAACACTGGGGAAAGAATTGAATGGTAATTGGCTTACTACGATACTTGGTAGCAAATGTGTCACCGTAAGCTGAATTGAAATACATGGTGTAGGGCTTCCAAAATTCTTCCGGAGAATCTTAGTATCTAGAATGGAAGAACTTGCTCCAAAAGATATCAATGAGTGCCACCAAAGGGATTGGTTTATGATATTTGGACAAAAGGATATGGATGGGGATGTATGGATGGTGTATTGGTTTAGTGGTATGGATGTCATCAGGAGTGTCAGGGAAGAAGGTGAAGACATCATTTTTAGAATCCGAGGCCGAGTCTAAGCTATATGTTTGGATAGCACAGAGAGTATTTTCTGATGGTTGGTCGTCTAAGGAGAAGACAGACTCAATGTCAGAATCATCAAGTTGGATGCCAGTGCTCTTAGTGATTTTATCAATCAAATGGCTTCCACGACTTTTGGCCTTTGGACAATTTTTGGCAAAATGTCCTTTTTGTTGCAAACATAACATCTATCTTTGCTTCGTTTTTTAGAGGAGCGATGGTGGCTTTTTCGCAAGAATTTCCATTTGCCTTTGCTTTTTCCTTTGCGTGTCTTCTTGAAGGAAAACTTTTTAAAGTGTCTCTTCTTTTTGCAGCCTATACAAGAAGGATCGGTGCAATCCTTGGGACACTTTATCTTCAAACCGGGTTTAAAGCATGCATTGTCAAGATGTCTGTTTTCTTTGAGGAAGCTTCGGAAGGCTTCTCTACGGAGACAAAGTTCTTCTATGGCGATATGAACAGCCTGTTGGATTTCACCAAGAGTGGCTTCTGTGAGGCTTTTTTGTCGCTGTTGGAGGGTTTTTTCTGCAGCTTGGCTTAGTTCTCTTGGGATGGATGCCAAGAAAATAGGCTTGAGATTCCAATCTGCACCAAGTAAATAGAATAACTTGATCATGGCTTGGAAATGTCGGTCAAGATCTTTCCGCCTTAATGAGCAACATTTTCGGTCGAAGAACTCCTTTCTTTTGAGCTCTTTGGAGTCTTCAAGTTTACCAATGAAATACATGTGGATAATCTGGATAGCATTATCCAATGGCTGAGTTAAGAAGTACATCTGGTCTTGTTCGGAGGCAGTATGCCACCAATCTTTAAGTGCTCCTATAAATCGGCTGGTAAATTCCAGGAGAATATCATAGGTCTTTGGGTTCGATATGTGCACGGTGGTGAGCCAAGCATGGAATTCTTGGAGTCGATCAGGCCACTTATGATACGGAATGTCATCCAAGGTAAAGTAAACTTTGGAGGAAGAGGCGGTGAAAGTCTGGGTCGCATCAGGTTGCTCTGGGTGGTGTATTTCAGGTTCAGAAAATATATCTTCGTCCTTGACACTATCTACCATGAACAGAGCTTCTTCCGAAGAGACTGATTCGGTACAAGCATTGAAATTGGATTCATACGAGGTTTCGACCTGTTCAGCTGTGGATGGTTTGATGACAGCAATTGAAGGAATCTGCTGTCGAAGAAAAGTCTCAATGGGATTGGAAATGGTCAAGGTAGCGGGTGGGTTTTCGGGAGGATGATCACCGGGTGGGTGTTCGGGTGTACCGGGAGGAGATGGTGATTCTAGGAGTGAAAGATTGCTTTTACTTTTGTTTAAGCTTGCGGAGCTTTTCTCGAGAATCAAAAAATTGTTCGAGGTGGAGGAGCAGGGCGGGGAGCGAGAACAAAGCGGCAAAAGAGGATGATGATCCTAGAGATGATTCTCGGCTTGGGTGGTAAAGAAGGAGAGGGGAAAAAAGGTGGGTCAATTGGAGTGAAGGACTGCTGACTTTTGAGAATTTGAATTTGCCTCTTGAGCTTCTCAATTTCTGGCTTTTGATCTTCCAAATAATGACTAAGAGGTGCTTTCTTGGTTTCTAGCAGATGAAGCCTTTTCTGGAAGTCTTTTAGCATACGGCAAGATAAGTCAGTAGTCTTGTCTACACGTTCAAGACGTGTAGCAACAGAGCTAAGAAGCTCATTTTGGGCCAAAGCATTTTCAGTTTGCCGATTCAAGACAGTTTCAGCGAGCCAGAGGGTCTGCTTTCGTTGTCCTTGGGCATCAAGGCCAGTGAGGTTTGGTATCTTGGGGGAGTGCTGAAATCTTTGGTGAGGGTCGGAAAATTTTTCCAATGGAGGAAATTTCCGGGGATGAGTGCTGGTTTCGGATGATTCGGTGACCTCAAGTGGAGGGAAGTCATCAGGATGGAACATACATATGCTGGGTAAAACAGTGGGTGGAACTGGTTTGGGTATGCAGGTGCTTGGTCTTGGGAGGTTTATGGGACAAGAATGATTCTTCTTTACCCATTTTTGAATGGGCTTATAGAAAGGAGAAGTGACCATGGGTTTAGGTGGGGGTTGAGAAGGGGTGATGGTTTTGTAGGGAGATGGAGATGAGGTTACCATAGTTTTAGGTGGTCCGTAAGAGACAATAAACTGGTATTTTCCACCGTCTTCTCCTAGCGGTCCAACAGTTGGATCTCCGTCAAGATACCTTTGATAAATGATATCTTTTTTCTTTTTCTTCTTTGTGGAAGAAGGTCTGTCATCTTCATCTTCAAATTTAGTACAGGATGAACAAGCACAATCTGGATCCCAGAAACAATGCCCAGTAGGGTCTTTAAACAGGTGGATTGGTTGTCCCTGAGAATCAAAAGAGTGGACAAATCGTTTGTCATCTGGTTCGCTTGAAACAGGGTCAGCAGGGCAGGGTGTAAAGTGGAGGATGGTGGGGAAAATGGAGGAAGGTTCCTCTTTGGTTTTGTTAAACCTGATGGCAACAGTACCATCTTTTTTCCTGGTGAACTGTGGTTCACTTGACTGGATCGGTTTATAACTTTGATGGAGTTTTTCATAGTTGGTTACCCAACTATCAAGGAGGAGCTTTACAAGCTCGCTTCGTGGGATTTGTCGAGGGACATGGATGCAAGATGTCTGGTCATGATCAACAGATATAACAAGAGCGTCTTCTGAGTTTGGAATATTGAGATCAATGGCATGGTTTTGGACACGGTAGATCATTTGGTAATGTAAGGTGGCAGCGATAGATCCAGGAGTTTGAGGTGCTCCAGTGATTTGTAGCTGAACCTTAAGAGTAGTAAGCAGGTTGGGGTCTGCAAGAGCAATGTTGAAATTTGGGAAAAGCGTGACAAAGACAGTGCCCGCATTCATGGTTGTTTGGATAGTGCCAACACAAGCTTGTTGATATTCCAAGAATCTGGTGTCTAGCAAGGCTATTCGAGCAGTAACCGATAGGCCTTTTCGACCATGATAGGTTAAGGCAAGGCGGATGGCTCCAAAATGGAGATGAGTATAGCCTTGTTGAATCCATTGAGTAAGAAATTCTGGTGGTATCTGGAGAGTGACAAACTGTTCTTGTTCAGTTGCCTGAATGAGATGCTAATCAAAACTAGAAGACTGGACATACTCTTTCACAGTGCGAGGGGTATGTCTGATGAGGTGTCTAATAGATCGGAGAGGTGAAAATGATGGTGGTTTTGCAAAAGCGGTATAAGGGTTCATCATGGGAAGTTGTGTTTCTGAGATCTTACTATCCTCGGTGAGATAAGATACCTCATAAAGATAGTCTATCTTTGAACATGAGGATTTTCGAAGCTCGGGTGGAGGCTGAAGAGAAAGAGTAGAAGTGTGAGAAATAGGGAAAGAGACAGAGGGCGAGTCTGTGGTTTCCATGGGATGAGAGTTTCTCTTCTAGAAACAGAACTTGGTTATGACCAAACTAAAATGATTCAAAGAAATCCTTGGCTCTGATACCATAAGAGGTTCTATGCAAACTAATTCATAAACTCGAGCTGCAATCATTCACTGTAGCAGAGAAGCGAATGGAGCAGCGGACTGGGTCGCAAAGGCCCAGAGAAACAACAAACTACTGGATAAATGGGTCCAATACCCCCCGTCAAATCTTCTGGAAATTTTATGTGCTGATGTAGCTCATCTGAACTTTGGCTAATGCAACTTACATATGTTTTTTCAACCAAAAAAAAAAAAACTCGACATGTTACGAGTTTTACCATTCTTGTACTTAGAATAGCTTGTTTCTTGCTTTCTTAAGTGTTTACTTTCCTGCAATATACTTTCAATTACTTGAGTGTTTATTTCGTATCATATTGATAGTTACTTTAGAATTGCACGAACGAACCATCCATGCATGATCACCTTTGGATGCTTCAAATTAAATTTGCATGAAAACATAAAAACAAAATGCATGATCACCATAGGTAACAACAATACCATTAGGTATTAAAAGGGCACTAATATAAACATTAGCATAACCCAAAGTTCCTGAAGCCACAAGCTTTGGTTTTGTAGAAATCGAGAGAACACTCTTCATCCTCAATTGGCTAATCTAACTAATCCCCAAAAGCAAGGCTAGTGGCGACTCCTAGATCCATATTTAAGTTGCTTAAAAAACCTTAAAATAAACCCGTTATCACATGAGATATGAGTTTGTTGATGGACCTCTAAGGATTATTGTGAAGGATGACATGCTCGAGTTGTCCTTGGCATGATACACCTTTGAGGACTATCATTTGAACAAATATCTCTAAACTCACCTCACACCTAACTTCTTTTCATTAGATGTGTCATGGCACCAAGGTCGAGTTGCGACATCCTAAAACTTAAAAAAATTATAATGAAATCCTAAAACTTATAACAAAATGCAAATGAGTCATAAAACTTTCAAAAAATATAATCAATTCCTAAGAATTACATATTTGATTCAATTAAGTCCTTGGGTTAATTACATTTTTTGAAAATTTTAAGATTTGATTGTACTTTTATGACAAATCTTAAGACTTGATTGCCTTTTTTGAAAATTTTATAACTCGATTATACTCTCGTAACAAGTTTTATAATTTGATTGCATTTTTTGAAAGTTTTAAAACTTAGTTGTACTTTCACGATAAGTTTTGTATTCATTGTACACATGATTTTCGTCATCACATATGAATTATATCATATTAAACAAACTTAAATAATATGTTTGGAAAGTGTATATAGATACTCATTCTTTTGAATTTGTTGATCTCCTTATTATTGTAGTGTAGTGGGTAAATATCGAAGGAAAAATGAAAGGGTTGATTAGACATGTAATGACTTTTATGAGTATTTGGATTCTCGATATACTCATAAACCTACATTATGATAAGTGTTCACAAAAGGTGAATTGGTTTAACATGTTGGATTGGGATTATATTACAAACTCTTGAATCATGTTAAATACATGTACAATTTCTCTAGTAATGGAATCATTTTATTATGAACTTGTAAATAATAAAGTCAATAAGTTGGTATATATTGCACTCTTGCGAAATAAGTGATCGATAGTTTCTGAATTATACTAATTCTTTTAAGTGATACGTGATAATTAATTGATTGTTGGATGTGCTTTGGGATCAAGTGGTGATTAGATCTTCTACTTCAGACATAGAACTTTTATATATCGAGTTTAGGCTTACCCTAAAATACTTTCAAATTAGTTGAGTTCGGAATTTAAGGGCATTTAGGTTAGCACTTCCGAAGATTTTTGAGAACTGGATTAGAGTGTAGCAAAAGTTAGGGGTGTGTCTTCTATACTAGGAGTTTTGATTAGGTATAATTGCATACATCGAGGTTAAATTATTTATATGAGGTTCAAATTATATGGAAATTTCAGGTCATCACACAGTTGCTCGTCCACACCCATATTCTTGGAGTCAATTTCTGACGTGGTCCAAGTTTGCTGCCTCTGTCTTCATCAATGAGAACTCAATTCAGAGTAACCCTAGCAACTGGAGAGAAAACAAACCCTAGGAACGGCGTCATCCACATTTCTGACGTCAACAGAGTTTACTGCCTCTGTCTTCATCAACAAGAACTCGATTCAGGGTAACCCTAGCAGAGAATTCGCTGCGTCACAAGCACATGAGTGGGGAGAGGAAAGTTGAATCGAGTTTAGTTCTGTGATAATAACTTGATTTCGAGTGAGCATACGAGCTGGAGAAGTTTCTGAAGGGGGAAGAGGCAATTGTTTGAATGCGAAATGCATCGTCGCTTCGTCGAGGAATGGACTGGTCATGGGCTCATCCTTCGTATTGTCAATGGAGGCCCAAAAAGAGTTGGACGCTGTACGATCCACGCACGAAGTATTGATGGAGCCTGCTACAAGTGGGCGACCTGAAAAGAATTTGGAAGCCAAGTAAAGCACACAGTCCGTCTACAATTCGATGGTATGCAAACCAGAAGCATACTGTAAGTATCATAACTTTTGTATGATGTTCATTTGAATGTCATTATATTTTTTGACCACTTCAATGTCATGACTTCTGAAAAATGTTCATTTGAGTCATATAATTTTTTATCGATTACTTGAGTTTCACAACTTCTAAAACCTCATTCACTCAAATGCCAAAAATCCATATGACATAATACTTGTGGTGAACGTTTTTAAAAAGTTATGACATTCAAGTGATCAAGTGAAAAGTTATATGGCACTCAATTAAGTGGTACATACGTTATGACATTCATGTGATTGAAAAAAAGTTGATAATATTCAAGTGAGTATCATACAAAAGTTATGATATTTGTAAGTTCCTTTTTCTCATTGTTGGAACTTTATCATTGCTGATGCAGCCATATATTCACTTTCTTCACCTACCTCTTCTCCTTTTTTGTTGTGCCGCTTTTCTTAGCCAACCGCACGTGATGCCATTATGGTCACTCCGTCTGATGTCGCTCCCCACCTGGCATCTCCGCCATCGAGGTCATTCAATTACTCATGTTCCTCATCATATTTTTCTAGACTAATTATATTTTTTTGGGATATAGACACTGCAAGTGTCATAATTTTTGCATGGTGCACATTGAATGTCATAACTTTTTTTTTTTTTTTCAACCACTGGAGTACCTTAACTTCTAAAAAAGTTTACTTAATTGCCATTACTTTGAAATAGCATTCACCTAAGTGTTGGAAATCCGACGTGGAATGACACTTGTGGCAAATGTTTTAAAAAATATATGACACGCAAATGATCGATTGAAAAGTTGGATGGCACTTAAGTGATCCGAAAAAAAGTTATGACGTTCAAGTGATTTTCGTAAATAAGTTATGACACTCAAGCTATGGAACTCAAGTAATCTCCGTACAAAAGGTTATAATACCTACTGTGTCCTTTTGCCTATTTGTTTCTTTTTCTGCTTGAAATTTCCAAGTGTGTTTTTTCTTGTGACACTTGGTGAATGCTGCATCATTGTCACATGTTTTAAGAAAGTAATGAAAAAGAGGCTATATCAACATTTCCCATTAACCAAATTGTGCAGAATTAATGAAGGGATTTAATTGCACCAATTTGACAAATTTTAAGATTTGATTGCACATTTTGAAAGTTTTAAAACTTAATTGTATTTTTACAAGAAGTTTTAGGACTTCTATATACTTATCCTTTTAGTTTATTATTTTATCCATCAAATAAACTTACATGGTTATCATTTACAAGTTACTGGCAATAAGTGTTATCGTAATTCTTTTTGCCTTGTGGTTGAATAGGATTTTAAGTTCTATATATATAAGAAAACTTGGAATGCGCGAGAGGTTAATGTAGTAACATGATTATGATGTCGGCCAAATTAAGTTACCATTTTGCACGTTATCTAATAATGCAGAGCTATTATTTTATGTTATAGCAAGCATGGACCTTACAGATTTGAGGTAGAATATTGTTTTGGAGTTTGCTTTTATAATGCAGAGAAACTCTTATTTACAGGGATTTAAATAATAAATTCTCCGTTTTCTTTCTATATAATTGCCAAATGTTTGATGCCTCGACTTATTTGTACTATTCTCCTTTTTTTCTCTCGATATATTCATAATTTACATGATTTAAGCATATTTTAGAATTTTAGGAATCAATTAAAACCTCTTTACAAGTTTAATAAATTTAGATTGCCAATACAAACAATTTTGTGCAGGCAGATATTCTAGATGAACCCTAGATAGTTTCCATTTCTAATTTTTACCCTTCCATCGACAGGAAGCCCTTATACCTGATCCAAAAGAATTACGACAATTCAAAAATAGAATGAAGGGAAAAAAAATTAAGATAACGATAAACTAGATCTCTTCTACTTTAACTTGTGAATCCTAAGTTTTTAATATTAAGTTTAAAACCTAAATTTTCATTATTTTTTACTTTGAAAGCTAAATCCTTCTTATTTATAGCAATTTAGTGTTTTTTTTTTTTCCGCAAAATCCCAATTTATTTGGGCCAAGTGACAAGCCAACTGTCAGCCGTGAAGTGAAGTTGGAAATGGAAACACCTGTCTCGTTATCTTCAGCCGACAAGGTGGGAAAATAACATGTGAAGTTGATAAATTTTTGGACTCAATCCAATTGACAGACTTCGCGAAAACTTGTTTCTCTCGAACCCTTCTCTCTTTCTCGTACCTTCACTTGCTTGAATCTACTTGTCTCCATGATTCCGTAATCGAATGGCATTTCGAATCTGCTCTTCATGAAGGACCTTTCTTGCATTCATATTACTTAATAATATGACTAAATATTTAATCGTTTTTTCGGAATTACTCTCGATCATGGGAGACTATATTTCGAAAGTTTTCTGAACCTAGCAATTCAAGCCCGCCTTCTTTTGAATGGATATATTTCAAATATTCAATTGAAATGATTCTTTCAATTCATATTAGAGTAGAAGGAATATGAGAATCAATAAACTTTTATTTATATTTTATATTTTATTTATTTATTTAATGCAGGTACATCAATCACACATATGTTAAAATTTTTAAAAGTCCTTGCATTGGATTTCGACGTGCCATGTAGCCAATCCGGCGTGGGTAGTAGGTTGGACTTGGTTGCCCATTTTTAAATGATTAGAACTGGACTACGCATTGAGTAAAACATTTAGACTATTGATGTAAATTTTTCCTAGTTTATCCATGATGGTAAAAATAAAAGCATTTTGAGCCAGAGCTTTGTCAGCGTTCGCTATATAGGGCCTGTTGAAACTGAATTTTAGTCGATGCATTCTAAATATAAAAATTTGAGATTAGGATTTCCGATTGCGACATAACCCATTTCTCGTACAAAAAATGTCATTTTTCATTGGCCAATCATTTGTAGGTAATTTCCTATTCATTTTTAGCAAAAACCCAAAAAAGCCACATTTTGACCACAAAAGTTATTGAATATTTTTAAATTTTAATCATAAAATTAACCATTTAGTGATTAGTCACTAAAGGGTTGACTTTTGGTAAATTCTTTGACAAAAAAATGGAAAAATGTGAAAACCCACGAATAGTCTCGTTTTTGCTTCACTTTGACTTTGGCATTGAAAATTTTGCAAAAATCGATTAAGAACCTCATTCCTTTTCCAAAATTTTAAGCTTTAGGTTCAAAATTGGCCAAAAAATAAAATTCATTCTAGTCATTTTTTACCATTGCTTTCTTCACAACATTTGATCTAGAGGTCATCGCACATTCACTTGTTCAATTAATTTTGTGATTTGGCATGTCGAGATGAAAATTGCCATTTTTAGCCCTAATTAGGGGTCCTGATTAGTTCTTCATGGTTTAGAAGGTACCACATTAAATCAACTCATTTTCTTAAACTAAATCCAAATCCAACGTCAATTTAGCCAAATTCACTTGGGAACTTTCCAACTTAATGGATTTAGCTTACTTGGACTTTGTAAATTCAAGCTAATGAACTCCAATTGATGCAATGAAGTTTTTTTTGGGTCAGAAACGAAAATATTTCATTCACTTAGCAAAGATGACAGGCCCATTAAATGGGCATCATTACATAAGAGCTCCTAAAGTGCTTGGAGAGGGGATAGGACGCAATTCAAAGGTAGGTGGTTTCTCTTGTGGGCTTTAGCAATTCAGTCCGCTATAAGTTTAACCTCTATGCACAATTTGGATACTAGAGAAAGACCGTATCTTATCTTTACACTTCCAGACAAGCATGTGGACTTCTCAACTCAGCTTATCTGGATTGTTAAAGGCATTAACTAAGTTTGGGTTCTCAGGCTCAAGTACAAAGGTTTTGTGCCTTTTGGGATAGAAGTGATTGAGGGCTTCCATCAAAGTTATGGTTTTGGCCATTAGGGGAGACGACACCATCACTGAACGAGCAGCTCCGTCCATAATCCTTTCGGTGAAATCATGGCAGATGCAAGTGACTTATGCTCCATCTGTGTTTGTCTTGTACACTCTGTTCAGCGGTGGGTTCCAAGTCTGTGATGGTTCGTTTGCTCTGTTCCTAAATCTACTCAACTTGGGGTTACATCTGTGACAACTTTTGAGGCCTGCCAAAACTGAATCAAAGAGGGTATTTGCATCTAGTTTCCTATTTTGAAGATGTCTTGGTTGCATGCCTTCCACATGTTCCACAATGTTGCGGCCATCGGTTCTAGATCCGGTGACTTGCTCACCTATTCTTTTAATTTCCAAAACCAACCTTCAATCTGAGTGAGTCCCTGATTTGAGATGTGGATGTTTAATAGGGTTTGACCATCTTTCATTCATCCAAGGCATAATAGAAACAAATGCTTCATGGTTCCCCTGTTTCGGTTGCATAAGAAGCATTTGGGATCAAGTATGAATTTCCTTCGAAATAAATTGTCCTTTGTTGGGAGAGCATTCTGGCATAAATTCCACATGAAAATTCTAATCTTGGGTGGGGAGTGCAATTTCCATATATCTATCCCTAGGGTGGGGGAGGTTGAAAAGAGGTTGAAGCTTGGTTTTCGTTATGTTTCTCTGCTTTCTCCTAGACATAGTTGTATCCACTTTTAAATATGTACTTGCTTGCCTCAGCTCCAGTCCATACTAGCTAAACTTTCTTTGTTTGAGGTTTGATAGGGATAGCAAGGATTTCTTTTACTAATTGATCCTTGAAATATTTTGTTAAGACTAGATCAAGGGATCTGCCTACCTCTTTAACAATGAGTTCAAAGACAAAATAAGGTCCGTCTCTATTAGTAGGACCTCCTATAACGCCCCTCTTAAGACATTTATGCTTCTTGATTTTTATTTGAGATCCATTCCCTACTGCCCATATAACTTGAGGTAACATGGAATTTCTGCCTTGGAGCAAACTTTGCCATCCCCAAGAGGGACGTTGTCCCTTTCTTGCATGCCATAAGTCTATATGGGGAAAGTAAAGCCCCTTAAAAAAAAAATACTCCAAAAGAGAGATTGGGTTTTGGCACAAGTGCCAAACTTGCTTTTCTAACATTGCTTTAATGAAGGAGAGCAAATCTCTAAATCCAATTCTACCCTTATCCTTCCTTGTCTTCAGAATATCCCATCTCTTCTAGTGAATTCCAACTTAGTGTCATTGCTTTTCCACTAAAACAAGGCAATTTTCTGTTCAATAGCCTTACAAATAGAAACTGGGATTTTAAAAACAAACATTGCATATTGTGATAACGCTTGAACTACCATTGTAAGAAACACTTCTTTTCTAGCTTTGGGTATTAGCCTTTCCTTCCACCCTTCCAATTTTGAGCTAACTCATTCGAGATATTTTCTAGTTTGTCAATAATTGAAACTCTCAATTCCCTTGCTATATTGTCTTTCAAAGTCTGAGGGTAAACCCTACTAAAAAAGATCCTTGATTTGTTTAAGTATATGGCTTGTCTAGATGCTAGGTAGTATTGATTCATAATCAATAGCAAATTCTAGCACTCTAGAATTGTACTATTCAAGAAGAATATCGAATCATCCGCAAAGAGTAAATGAGAAAGGGTGGGACACCGCCTGTTTAGGCTAATTCCTGTAATGCTACCATTGACCATAGTTGTCTTCATTAATGAGGATAATACATTTGCCACCTGAATAAAAAGGTAGGGCGATAAGGGATCCCCTTGCCTGATTCCTCTTGAAAGCTTGAAGTATTGTAAAGACTCTCCATTAAGCTTAACGCTGAATGAAACCATAGTAACATATTGCATATTTCATCCCACCCATTTCTCATCAAAACAAATCTTAATTAAGAACACCTCCAAGAAATCACATCCCACTCGATCGTAGGCCTTCTTCATATCTAATTTTAGAACCGCTTGAAATTTCTTTCTTTTTTTCGGATTATGATTTGATGTACCACCTCCTAAATAATAAAGATGTTATCCTGAGTTTGTCTCCTACTGATGAAAGCACTTTGTTCCACTGCAATAAGTTCTAGTAGGAGTGGTTTGAGTCTATTAGCCAGCACGTTTGAGATAATCTTGTAGCCAAAATTACATAAACTAATTGGACAATACTGATGTTGTCTCTTTGGATTTGGAACTTTCTAGATAAGGGAGATGTGTTTTGTTCAAATATGGTGGAAAGGATCCAATGTTGCTATTGCCATTAGGCCTTAGTGCTTTTGTTGTGTTGAGCTAGAAAGTTGCTTTTGTTACTTCTTCTAAAGTTACTTCAGCTAGCAATAAGTGATATATCTCTTATGTTACCACTTGAGGTACTTGATCCATGACTGGTGAAATGTCTCGAGAGATCGTAGGATTAGTATAACTCTCGGAAAAAAAAAGCATGGTATGTTCTTTAGCTAGTTTTGCTCAAACAGTCATGTGTTATCTGAATTTTGCAATATAGAGATCCTATTCCTCTACCACCTTAGAATGGTAGTCAAATTAAAAAATTTCTACTTCTATTTCTCCACCTCTGCCAATTGATTCTAGATCGTAACCCTCAATACATCTCTTCCTGTCTCCATAAATCATCAATGTTTTCTTGCAATTTTTTGAATCTCGGTTTGTCAAAGGATCCCATAGTGTTATTTGTGAGCCACTCTAGTTCATGTTTTAGCAAATTGATTTTCTTTTGTCCATTCACACATTTCTTCTTGCTCTATTTGGAAAGAGTAGATTGTACAACTCACAACTTCCCAACTAAATCTTTTGGAAACTAATTTGGATAGCGCCAAGTTTTTGCAATACCTCCCCACAATCATCACTCTAAAGCTAGCAAGTTTCAAACCTAAATTTCTCTTTTTCTTTTTACTAGGTTAGGCTAAATAGAAAGGAGAATAGGGCTATGGTCTGATCCTATCATTAGAAGAGCATAACCTTCAGCTTTAGGGTACATCAACCTCCATTCAATCGTGCATACTGCCTTGTCAAGTCGTTCTTTTACATATTCCTCCACTTTTCTATTATTGGCCCAAGTGAATGCACACCACTTGCTATCTATGTCCATTAATGAGCATGCATCCAAATAGTCACGAAAAACATTCAAGACAAAGTATTCGTTGAGCTTATCTTTCACAATAAAATCGCACCTCGTTGAGGTCCCCTAAGCACACCTAAGGCAGAGTATTCTTGAAGCTTATCTTTCGTAATTCCTCCCAAAGTTGCAGCCTCTTCTGGTAAATATAAGGAGTATGAACAAATGTAATCCTCATTTATTCCCATTTAACCCCACTTTACATCTCAAGTTCACAAAGTCCTCAATCATCAAATCTATTTCCAGTGAAATTCTATCATCCCACATAATGGCCAAGCCTCCCGCCATGCCCATATGATTAACTACTTGACAACTCTAAAATTTCTTCTCTTTATTTTCTGAACAAACTCAGCTTGATTCTTGTCTCCATTAAAAAAACCAAGGCGGGCCTAAAACAAGCCACTAAAGCTCTTAATTCTTGGATTGTTAAGGGTGTGCCCAATCCTTGGTAGTTCCAACATAGAATATTCATGGTTCATTTGGTGGCTTATTAAGGCTAGCCACCAAAGCCCATGTAGTGACTTCTTCAGTCATATGAACAGATGTTTCAAAAAGTTGTATTTCATCCAGCCAACCTAAGATTAAAGTTGGTGGATCGTAAATGCTTGCGCTCTTCTATTTTTTTGGTAGAGGGAGTTTTTGGTTCCTTGCATGTCTTCTTTCTGCTATTTTCTAAACTTGTTTAGGCTAGCTGCATGTATAAAATTTTTTCATGCATAAGGCCTATGAGAAGAAGTGCTCTTTTCTCTGGATTATTCATAGTTATCTCTTGTTGTTGTTGTAGTGAGAATCTATCCTCATTTGTTATGTGTATCCATGATGTATATTGTGGTTAAACTTGGGAGGGATGGCTTGAACATCATCCATAAAATCAGGTTTTCATTGGTGCTCAAGGGTTTCAAGATTACTTTCTTCTGTTTCTTCTGCTGTAGATTCCTTCTGGTAAATTTTTTTTTCAAAGGGGGTCGTGTTCTATAGTTTCAACTTTCATCTAGCTCCTAGAACATCCTATCAAATATGTTGTGAACTTCTCTTCATCATATGGTATGTCAGTTCCTCCACCACCACAAACCCTAGTTAAATTAAGGCATGATACACTTTTTCATTATTGGGACAACCCAAGTACTCTCTTTTAGATCCAAGAAACAGCTCTCAGATGGGGTGATTCAGGTGAGATTCAATGTAGATCCAATTTTCTATTCATTCGTGGGATCCGGGCGGGGCCCCTTTACCATTTTGTATAAATGGACTATTAGTGTCAAAATTTTACCACACAAGTAACAAAAGAATGGCGGCCTTTCGTATTTAAAATCAAGCCATACTTTCTTGTTCAACTCTCAATTCGGCCTCAATGTCTATTTCCACTCTAGCTATATATCGTCTAAAGCAATCAAATGCTTTGGACTTATGGGAGATTAGAAAAACATAATCAAAATGTGTTAAGTCATCTATAAAATTGATGAAATATGAGGCTCCATGCCTCGCCCTTATATTCAACGAACCACAAATGTCAGAATGTATGAGTTGTAATGGAAATTCAGCTCTAGTTCCTTTACCACATGGTTTTCTAGTGGTTTTTCTGGTTAGATAATGTTCACATACGAGTATATCAACATTAGCGAGTGACCTTAAAAGGCTTTTTTTTGCTAATCGTTTCATTCTTTATAACCCAATGTGACCTAGTCTAGCATGCTAAGTACTTGCATCAATTTCCATATTAGTAGAAGATGTAATTAAATAAAAAACAACCATCAACATTAACATTGTACGCATCATAATCAATGTCTAGTGCCATAAAACCATCTAATATATAACCAGAACCGTAATAAACTATTCCAAATAAAATGTCAAGACAAGTACCATGGAAATTCAATACATAACCTAAGTTTAGAAGAACTACTAAGACTAAGTTTCGTCGAATATTCGGAGCATGGAGGACATCATGTAGGAATAGGTTTCGATGATCACGTAAGGTCAATTTACATTTGCTAATATCCTTCACTTCAACTCTTGAGTTGTTTCCAACATATATCCATCTTTTTCAGGTCGTATTCGACAATACTCCATAAATGCTCCTTGATCTCTAGCTACATGGTCTATTGCTCCCAAGTTTACAATCCACATAGGATGAGATTTAGCAAGCATTACAGTGCTAAAAACAAAAGCATTACTTAAAGTAATGAAGCAATGTGGTACCTCTTTCGGTTCAGTGCATTCACGAGTGAAGTGACCCAGTTTACCACAACTATAGCACTTCATCTCAGCCTTGTCCCTCTTCCCACCACACTTCTTGCGTTGGAGGGCCTTAGCTCTCTTGGATGCCTCATTTGCCTCATTCCCTTTGTTGTTGAATTTTCGGTTTCTCTTGTGCTTAAAGCCCGGAACTTTGCGCGAACTCAATTCAGCAACATAAGCATGGGTAGAGGATTTTGCAGCCTCTAGGTGCTCATCCTCTAATTCCAAATGACGCGCTATATCGTCAAAAGTAACGATGTTATCATTATGCGTCATATTGATTTTCATATGCTCCCAACTATTAGGAAAATACCTTATAACAGTTTGAACTTGTTGCTCATCAGTAAGGGTGTGACTTGTCGACTTCAACTCATAGATCATGTTTGACATCTCGCGAAGATGTTACCTCATCATGAGATTTGGGCGCTTCTGGTATGTGTCAAATTTGATAGTGAGTCCCCTCAACTTAGTAGCAAACGTACCCCTAAACTTATATTTTAAGACAATCCAAATCACTTGAGCTTTGTCATAACCTTCAAACTCACACATGAGATCATCTTGCATGTAGCTCAGCAATGTTATGCGAGCAATACTATTTTTTCTTTTCCAAGCTTGATAAGCTTCTTGATCTCTCTTGTATTGAGCTAAAGTTCCATGCTCAGGTTCATCCATAGTGTGGTTGAGGGTTTCCAAAACCTCTTGCTCCTCAAGGATGTACTGAACCTTTCGATGTCAAATATCATAATTGTCACTGTTCAGCTTCTCACCCTTATTGAGGTCAGCCACAATGGTCTTGGATGCCAAACCTATAATCAATTGCTACTACACATTAATATAATAAACGCATAATCAACACTAGCACAATTTTCACATAAACACACATATATTTAATTTGCAACAAAAACAAACTGAATTAATGATAATTCAACAAAAGGCACTGAGCGAAAGTTCACTATGTTCCCAATTAGCTTCAGTGTACAATTGTTCTATTATCATTAACTCATTTTAATTTATGCAAATTTTAAGTTCTAGGTGAGAACTCCTTCGAATTTTACCAACCTACAAACTCCCACTAGAAAAAATAATTACATATCCTCATGTAATTATCACATTTTTCTATCAAATATAAAAAAGCATAGCATGATTGTGGACCAACATACAAATAATCATGCAACAATTCTAATCACTAACAGAATTCAAGACATATTGAATATTTCAAGGATCTCTTGCCATTATTCAAGGTAGCTTAGAACTAGGAAATTGCAAGTACATTAAACCATATACATGCCATTATTGAACCAAGCTCTACATCACTCATATGCGGTCATTTTCATGTAGTATAACTTATGTATTTACAAACTTATAAGAAAATACAGATTAAAAGGAATAAACAATGCATATATACCTAAAAAATACACATATTTAGGGTTCTATACGCATTTTTATACCTTTAAAAACCTCCAATATGTAAAATAACCATACCACAATATAGAGCATTTCATTACGAACACATGAACACCAAGCACACTCCAAATGGAGCCCGCACGCACCCACACGCGCCGCTTGAATGCTCGGCACGTGTGGCACACGCGCGTGCCCAATTCGAGTGGCTAAACCGGTCCGACTAGTCCAACCGGCGTTCAGTCCGACCGGTCAACTCGTTATGACCGTTGACTAGTCAATCGGGTTGGGTCTCGATCGGGTCGGGTTTTGGTCGGGTCAGATCGCCGGTTAGGTCGGGTCGATGATGTCATCATGCCGTTATCGACAGTTTAGCTAACGTCATTGATGACATCAGCGTTGGTTGCGCGGACGCGCACTAGGCAGTCCCAATGTGTGAGGTGCATGGTGCTCACGCGCCGCGGCTTTTGGCTGCACGTGTGGGCGCGTCTAGCGTCTTTCGACAGTGTGCCATCCATCGTTCTGCTTGTCTCCACAAGACCTTTCAATTTGTGTAATCAAAATTTATTTTTTCAAAACATAAATTGTCGAAACAGAGTGAAACAGAACTGTGGTCTTCATCATTCGAACCCGTTCTTCATGTCTGAATTGTTTTCGATGATACGTATTGCAATTTCCAAGAAATGAACATCCAAATGATATGAAGTTCATTCGTTCAATCCCCATATCAATCAACAAGTGAAAAAACTCATAGAAATACAAGACAGAGATCATAACACAGGCTCTGATACCAATGTTGGATGAAAATAGATGGCGGAAGAAATAACTTACCTCTTTCGATGTGCAATAAAGAAATTACCCCAGGAACGTATGTTGAATCCCGAACGAACGATGGACGATATGACTTCACGTTGGTCTGAATACAATCACGAGGAAAGTATTCACATTCCACAGTGTTAATGCCAATTGTTTCTCAAAGTAGATGATGGAACCCTTGAATGTTTTTCTTTTGATTGAGAGGATTCTCTTTCTCTCAATTTCTTTCGTTAACGGTTATTTTTTGAAGTTATCATTTTATATTTCTCTTGAAAAAATAACCGCACATACCCTTTCAAAAGATACCTCTCTAAAATACACTATATCATAAGCAATAGGTGTCTCTTGAACATATCCTATCATAGATGTACCAAAATGTAACATTACTCTACAATTTTCCATCACTTTATGTTTTTTAATATTTGCTGTCTCTTATCATTAGTTTAGATTAGTTTTTGTCTGTTAGTTAGCATAATATCTTGTGTATCTCTTTAAGATTAGGTAGGGATATTTTGTAAATTTTTCCATTCTCTTTTCTGTTAAGCACTACTTTCTATATATTTTTGCATTGTACGATGATAATACAAGCAAATTACAAATTCATTCATAGGTATACATTCTACGGACCAAAATGTTAATCTCAAAATTTTTGAAAAGCAAAAAATAATATAATGAGATAAAAATCCAATACCTAAATGCTTTACTTATTTCAGTCAGTAATTTTAATTGGCCTTTTGTTCATCACTGTAGGAATTGTGTTCAAGAGATCAAAATGGTTATATTTGTCGGAGAATTGGGATTGTACATCTGTATAAGTGCCACCCATTGTATTAGTTCTATCTCTTTGTAATTTCTCCTTCTCGTTAAAAAATATTCCAAAAGATCAGTTAAATATACTAGATTACTACCATAAGTTTGATACCTCCATTGCAATTTATCATTCCTGTGTTTGTCACTATATTCAAAATTTACATGATTTAAGCATATTTTTAAGGAATCAATAGGTTGTAAAATTGTAATAATTTAGGTTGCAAATACACACACTTTCGTGCGGGCAGAAATTCTAGTGGAAACCCAAGAGAGCTTCCATCTTTTTACCTTAGAATTCGATCAGAACACAAACATGGAATGAAGGGAAAAAATTTTATGGGTAAACTAAATCTCTTATTCTCTAACTCGTGACTCCTAAATCTTAATACTAAACTTAAAATCTAAATCTTCATTGTTTGTTCTTTGTAAGCTACACCATTCTTATCCACTGCAATTAAGTTTTTTTCGTAAAACGCCTACATAATTTTTTTTTGGCCAGGCTCTTTATTATTGTTTTTTTAGTTCAGCTCTTTACTAGTTTATTAGAAAAACAGAAAAAGTCAGATAAGAATGCGAGAGAGAGAGACAGTGGGGAGCGGTCCCGGGGGGGCGGGGGAACCTTCCCCCTTATCCATTCCTTGGTTGAGCCAAGTGGGAAGCCAGCTGTCAGAAGTGAAGTGGACGTCGGATGTGAAACATTTGTCTCGTCATCCTCAGCCGACGAGGTGAGAAAATCATTTGGACTCACCACAATATTTTGGTATCTCTCTACCTTTTTCTCTCTCTTTCTATATGCTTGTGTCACGAGCTAATCATTTGGGTTGAGACCGTACGGCGACTTAGACTTACTTGAATTGATGGAGCACAGCAAAGCCGTTTCCTCTCTCTTCCTATATGCTTGTGTCACGAGCTAATCATTTGGGTTGAGATTGTACGGCGACTTAGACTTTACTTGAATTGATGGAGCACCTAAGCAAAGTCGTTTCCAGAGATCGATCGTTCGTTTGCTCACTCGAATTGTATTTAGAGAAAATTCTGAAGAGATAAGCTCTAAGAAAAAATATAACTTTATTACTAAAATATTCGGATGATTACAATAAGGGAGAGGATACTCATTCTTATAATAGAAGCCCTTTCATTCGGCACAATTATTGTCTCACTCGTTCTTGAAAATGTTTTTGAAACCCTAGGTAATTTTGGATAGCCTTCCTTGATCAAGCATGGTTCCTTGGTATGAGAACCTCAATCAACTTATCTATACGATTCCTTACTCGAATGGGAGTTGGAATATGCTCTACATGAAGGACCTTTCTTGCTATCGTATCACTAAATTATATGACTGATCTTTAGTTCTATTTTGGAATATACTCTTAATAATGGAAGACTATATTTCTGAAGTTTTCGACACCTAGCAAGTTGAGTCGGCTTTCCTTTGAGTTTTATTGGATATATTTTGAAGTGTCCAAACATAATCGTTCTTACAGTTTAGATTAAAGGAAAAATGAAAATTGATGGGCTTTTGTTTGCTTTTAACTTTTCATTTATGCTCTTTCTGACTTAGCGTCATATAAGCATTACGCATGCTAAAAATATTATGAAACGCCACATTGGATTATGACGTGTCACGTAAGAAACATAATTGACTAAGCAGTTGTTGACATGACTTCATTGCACATTTTTTAATTAGGACGTGATTACATATTGAGTAAGACATTTAGGATTGTTGATGTAATTTTATTTATATTTATCCACGATGGCCAAAAATGAAAGTACTTCGAGCTAGAGCTTGGAGCAACTTGAGTTTTTGGTAGACTACTTGTGTTTCTAGATAGCGGTTGAGTGTTTTTTCTTTTTCTTTTTTCCTTTAGGCATATATAGATACATTAGACTTATGATTATTATGCTTAAATTAGCTTGGCCCCAATAAGCTTTGCTCTTTGTAATTGTAAAGCTGCTTACACAAAGTATTTGGTAAGGACATTGTAAATGTCATGAGTTTCTTACAATGCTTACATAAATATTGTAATTATTTTTTCAATCACTTGAATACTATAACTTCTAAGAAAACATTCACCAATCATGACACTCAAATGATAAAAAAAAAACTTATAACACTCAAGTAAATGTTGTATAAAAGTTATAGTACTTGCGATGTTATTTTCTACAAAAATTATAGCTTTAACCTAGTCCCTATGAGAATGCTATAACTTCTAAGAAAACATTCACTAGTCATGACACTCAAATGATAAAAAAAATTATAACACTCAGGTAAACGTCGTATAAAAGTTATAGTACTTGTGATATTATTTTCTACAAAAACATATAGCTTTAACCTTGTCCCTATAAGAGTCAGTTACCAGAATGTGCAAGTGACAAACTCGATGGTATAAGAACACTAGAAGTATCAAAAGTTTCGTACAACGCTCACTTTAGTGCCAATATTTTTGTTTCGGATTACTTAAGTGTCAATTTTAGGTCACTCGAAATCTAGCATTATCATATTTTATTAATTTCTCTATCCAACATGACTCGTTGACTTGCCTAGTCAACATATATACCCCAAATTGAAGTCATCTACATATTTGCCCCCCAAGTATAAATCCTAATCGAAACCCTAATTCAATTTCCCCCAAATTCAAAACCCTATTTTGAAGCACTAGTTCATATTCAAAATATCATAGTCTTATCGAAGTATGTTTAGATTACTAGTTGATGCTCAATCAAAATTGATTTTCACACAAACTTCAATCACAGCTCTCAAATCTAAGCTCACCAAATTAGAGCAAGGAGGCATTAGCCATTGATGTTCAAATTGGAGAGCAAGGATCTTGGAAGCATCTTCGCTGGCAAAGAATGACCAAGGGAGCTTGACATACTTCAACCTTCCTGATTGAAAAATAGAGAAATATAATGGCATTTGCAATGCGGCTTGGAAATGATGAATGGAAACGACGACGGTTAATTGTAAGGCCTCCTCTTCCTCCTCCAAGCTTGAAGAATGGGTCCTTTCTTCGCCCATGCCTTCATATTTCATTTTCTTGAAAGAGAATGGAAGCGAAGGTGAAACCCAAGCTAAGATAGAGCTCTGTTTTGTAAGAGTTTTCCTGATGTGGGCTATATTAATTGAGATTGTAATTTGCCGTTTTTGTCACATTCCGAGCTTCAAGCACACGACAACCCTTTCACTTTGGTCAAATGAATTTGACATCCTAGGATGCGTTACTGGCCATTCTTTTTATTTCGTGATTAAACGCATGCAGAAGTGAATCAACAGAACACCTAGTCAATCAAAGTAGGGATAGTAGAAAGACTGATACAATAGTAATAATATTGTTTTTATTTTATTTTTACTAATTAACCCTAGGAAGTTTGTACACAAGCCCCTCAGTTGGGCGACTTCCTCAATAATCACCCAAAGACACTAGGCAAGGTTAATATACTTTCTTTAACCATTGAGTATGCAATCCCATTACCCTCCACGACGTGCTCCAACACTACTTGTCCCATGACGATAGAGGTGCCATAATTACGGACCTGAAAAATGGTTAACAACAACCATTGAGATATAAATTTCAGTGAGTTATAGTCATAAGCCTCAGTTAGGATATTAACTCTCATCGGGGTTCTTAATAGGCATATTCCTAAAAACGATGGCAGATCAATTGCAAAGTGACCATCGCTTTGCCTTAACTAACAACGTGATCTACCCGGTAAACCACATAAGGAACAATCAGCAATCAATCAACTTGCAGGCATCCTTACCTTGCCATTACCATATCTTGTACGGTTTAAACACTCATGAGTGCCATAAATAATGCAATCAGCATTTTAGTCACCACAATGATCAATCACGGTCGAGTCGATTCGCAAGCAATCTTACTTGTTCATTAGTATACCCTAAACGGTATAACCCCATGCAGACCATGGTCAATGCAAGCAAGCACATGCATAATCAGAACACATAATCATTTATTTTTCATGCACCCCTACATTCACTCATATTCTGATTATTATGCCCTCACCAAGGCTACAACCAAACTCTTGTCGGTGTGTACAACTGAACTCCCGCCAATGTTTTTGGCTTAGCCAAGCATTGTCCCACCCCATTAGGTAGGGTTACATTTGGAACTCCCACCCAGAAGGCAGTCTCGAAGAAATATAGGCCTAGCCTCTACCACAACCTGCATCCGGACTCCCGCCGGGTATTCCAATAAATCGAACTTCGTCTGCCGAACTTCCGTTGGGGTGACAAGTTATATTATGTGATCACATGAGCATACCACGTCATCCAATATCAATTCATTCTAATGCAAACGTGGTATGTGCTCAACATAATAAACCATTGCATATTTTTCATGTAAAAATGCAGGAAAATATTCGTACGTTGTCACATAATTATAAAAAACTTATCAAACTTTGCATGCCTTAATTTTTAAACATATTGGCCTCATTTAAATTGTAGAACTTGACATATACTCTTGACACCTCAGGATTTCCCTTTTATAATGTCCATAGAAACCCTTGAAAAAATAACTACTCTAGGGTTCACATGAAGCAAATATTTTTCAAGGCAAAATAGGCATCAAACAGCATGGCACGTGAAGGAAAATATCATAATATTCAAGCAAAAAGCACATAACAAATAACACTTATCGCTCGTTGGCAATAGCCTATCAATTATTTCCCAATGACTTATCGCCTACCTGGCGAGAGCTTATTCTCAAATTCGCGATAGCTTATCACATTTTTTGATTGCTTATCGCCTTAATTATAATTAACTTAATTAAACATAATTAATTATAATTAATCCAGATTGATTAAATTAATTAACCATAATTGTAGTTAACTAAACTTAACCACACAACAACTGTGATTAATTAACCGTAGTTAGTTAACCTAACCACCTATCAACCATGGTTACTTTTTCTAACCGAAGTTTAATAACCATGGTTACTTTAGGTAACCACAGTTACTTTATCTAACCAAGGTTAATTACTCTAACCGCCTATCAACCATAGTTACTTTATCTAATCATGGTTAAATAACCTAATTAACCTCCTAATCAAGGTTAGCTAATAATTTAAATTAACCCTAAGCAAGGTTAACGGGCTAATCAAGGGATCAGAATGTAAACTCATTCGGTAACGATTCCGATGACACGGGCACGACGGTGGCAACAAGGACAACGAGCAGCTAGCTTGGGGATAACAACGGATGACAACCGGTAGTCGAAACCTGGCAAAACAGCTTCCGATAAAGTTGATTTGCATCGAACAGAGGAAGAATAGCGGCTGGCTAAGCTTTGATGAATGGTAGTAGCTCTGACTAACATCAACAACAACCGGCAGCAGTAGTAGCAAACCGTAGCAACAGAAAATAGAAAACAACAACAGCAAATAGCAATGGCAACAATAGAAAACAACAAACAACAACAACAATGGCAATAGCAAAAAACAACTACAACATGGCGGAAATGGAGGAAATGAGACAAAAACAGAGAGAGAGGGGACTGGGGTGAGGGGCGGTAGCCAAGAGGAGAGAAAGGGAGGAAACGTGGGGAGGGGATTGCCACTTGAGGAAGAAAGGGGGAGGATAGAGATTACTTGAAGACAAAGCCAAGAAATAACTTGTAGACTTCTAGAATGGGTAATTTGGTAATTTCCCAAAGTATATTATACCGTACTATACACATATACATGCCAAAATTTTATATAGGATTGAATAAAATTTGTTCGAGCTCAAAAGGACGAGAAACGAGCTTGAAAATGCTAATGGGCTAGCTTGGGCCCACTTGGGCTTGGTGGGCCTAGTTGGGGCCCACTTGGCTAACCCACATTGGGCGTGAGACCCATTGGGCCTTCGGTCGAATTGACTCATTTTCCAGCTCCAATTCTCAACCCGTTAATCCTTTTCCGATAATTTTTAGGCATATTGATAAATTTGAAAATTAACGAGACAACGTCCAATATATTAGTTTCGATGTTCTTGAAAGTTTGATACCAAAATCGAATTGAAATTCATGGCTAAAATCAATCAATCGTAACTTTAGTACGACCTAACTATCGGGCGACATTTAGGGTTTCCACGCATTTGACCCGTGATTGATAGCTTTTCAATCCACAATCGTGCCTATTCAAATTAAGGCGATACTCGATTGTCATGTAATCGTGAGAATTTAATTACTCATCATGAGTACAAGGCCAAAATGAAATCAATTTAATGTTGTTCGCAATTAATAGTGAAGTCATGTGGAATAATCCGCAATCCAACCTTGTACATCTATTTAATCGATTTATTTCCGTTCACTAATTAGCTTATAACAGCGTGGTATCATCCCTCTTTGATCCTTATGGTCGAGCGGCTTATCCTTGATTGAATTCATTAGTCGTACGTATATCGATCCTTAATTGCATTTCCAAATAGTTAGTTAACTCATAAAAGACCAACTTAGAGTAAACGCAACTAATAACGCATTGATAAAATAACAATTTCATATATCTCGAAATATATTGAAATTCGGGACATCAATAGGGTTAGTCTACTGAAATGAGATATAAGTTTTTCTTAATAGATCAATATGGGTCTGACTTGTGTAGGTCGAGTTGAGCCTAGCCCGTGATGAAAGGGCCCGGCTAGAAGCTCTATAAATAATGCTAAAGATCCCTTCTCTAGCCTCAGTTGTAATGTGCATTGTAATCGTCACATAAGGAATTCATGAGGGGCGATTAAAGAGTAGATTCATCGGGCTAGGATTTTGAGGATAATAGAGGAGAAGATCGATAGCTTTTAAGGATCCGATCGACATCATTCCGCATCAGAGTCGATGGAATCGACAACAAGTATGCAAATCTTCTTCTTTCTTGGTTATTATACTCAATTTTCTAGCTATGTCGATCTTGGAACACCGTTAGAATGGCCGACATTTGGTATCAGAGCAAACATAGCTTAGAACTCGAGCTATTGCATTTAGCCTGTCCTCAGAATTTCTATCCATCAAAACTTGATTTTATAACACAATCATATTCATCTTGGTGAAATGAGTACATTGGTGGGTGGTGCACTGCCAATAGTGGCCGGATGTGCCCAGGCCAAGGTTTTGAACTAGTTGTTTTTTAATGGTTTAGGCCAATTTTTGTGATTTTGGTATTGTAAAAGTGAATTAGGATCAAATTTTTGGAATCCTCTTGTTGAGACGAAGAAATTGGTGGGTCACACACTTCTAGTGGAAGCCAAACGTGCCACCACGTGCCTATATGCGCCGAGACAGCATCGATGATAGATGTCACGCACTCCCCATGCACTCAATCGCGCATACATTCGCGACGCGTGAACCAACATAGTGAATAAATGGTGTCATGCATGACGTCATCCATTGACACGTGTCATAAAAGCATGCACGGGTGTCAAAGTGACATCAGCAATGACATCATGTGTCACCGCATTACTTGCACATGACACATGTCATGATGACTTCATCAATGATGTCACTTGTCAACTAACTCAACCTATGTTGATAAGGTTGACTTGACCTAGGTTGGCCATTGACTCGATCTGGTTCGTTGACTAAACCGATCAAATCAGTCGGACCGATTATACCCAGTCGAATAAGCAATTTATCGGTATAGCACGCCTAGTGCATGCACTACATGCGCAAAGCACTTCGGCAGTGCGTAGGTACGCCTATGGTGTCCAATCAGTGCATTCTTGGTATCAATATGCTCATATTGAAATTCTCTACATCGTGATGTATGTATTTTACATGTTTGATACTTTTAATTATGTTTAAATACGTATAGAACACTAAGTATGCGTGTTTTTCGAGCTATTTTTACGTATTTTATATGTATTTCCCTACTATTTTAGAAATACAAATGTTAGCTCACATGTATATCATCACATAAAGGATGTGTAAAGTATGATTCATTGTTAGCATGTTTAAGGTTCAACATGTATTAATGAGTAAAGCAATGTGATTGGCATGATATGTGATTTTGATGATAAATACCTCATCTATCTTTATGTTTAAAATCACATGTATATAGTGAGTATAATACATTTTCAAGGATTCAATTGGGTTGTGACTGCCAAAGTGGCATACTTGATTGGATCCGAGAAATGTTAGTCTCGTACATCATATTATGCTAGGATGTCTCTTGTACTGATGCATGGTCATACTCCCAAAAGAGATGATTATGTATTGGTCCATGAAGAGATACATGTGCAACATATGGTTGAGGAGTGATTGATCGTAATGGTTCATACACCCAAATGTGGTAACTTCACGAAAGATTGGAATATATTCCCATGGCTGCTATCATGTGGAGAGTATGCAATTACTTGTGATGTGTTCTGCCCAAAGATGATTATATGATGATGTATGCAACTCTCTGGATGTGTGCTTATATGGTCTCAAATTATATGTACTCACACAATGTTAATTATATGCATTGCTTATTAAATTAGTCACATTTTCTATAAACAGCAACTCCATCGCCATTGAGATTCTTGCAAGTTTAAACTTTAAGAGATGGAAAGATGATTTTCTGTTTGGGGGTAGAGTTGGCAAATGTTCATATTGCTCTTACTGAAGATAAGTCGGAAGATCTTACTAGCACCAGTATGGAAGCCCAAAAAGCACACTTAGTTGCTTGGGAGAAGAGCAATAGGATTTGTTTACTTATTATGAAACGATCCATTTATGAACATTTGACGAGTGGTCTACTAACTAATTATACTGTTAGGCAATTGATGCAAGCCCTATAGGCTAGAAATTGTGTCTCTCCTAATATTGAGATAGGAACACTTCTATAAACACTCTTTAATATGAAATATGATGGTTCTAGTGGAGTTAGGGACTATGTCCTTAGGATGGTAGACCTACAAACAAAACTCTGAATCCTTCAACTTACTATTCCTGACATTTGCATTGTTCACCAAGCCTCAAACACCCTTTCTTTTGACTTTGGTATTATCACTACTAATTACAACTCTCATGAGACTTAGTCAATTTATAACCTAATAGCTAGGGTAGTGGCAGAAGAAGAGAAATTGAAGAAGCAAAATGGACAACTTACCTTGTATGCCTCAAGTTCCGACAGTAAAGTGGGTAAAAGGTCCAAAAGTCATGCTCAAATAGGAAATTTTGAAAATCTTGGTCCATCTAGTAGCTTGTATCCTAAGATAGCATTTTCCAAGAAGAGTAGTATATGTTGTCATTTTTGTAGAAAGAAAGGGCACATGAGGAGGACTTACAACAAATTCAAAGTTTGATTGTTAGAGCATAAGCATATAGGTTTTGATTCATTGACACTTGTTTATGAATCCAATCTAACTAAAGTACCATCAAATTCATGATGGTTAGATAGCGGTGCAACTAATCATGTTGCATTTACTGTATAGGGATTCATAAATCAAAGGAAGCCAAACAAGATGAATCAAAACTCATTAAGGGAAGCGACGATAAAGTCGGCGTTGAATTCGTGGGAGATGTCATTTTGATTCAAGATTCTATTTTCAACTTGACATTAAGAAGCATTTTATATATACCCTCCCTTTAAATGGAACTAAGTTTCCATGTCTTGTTTGGACATGTGTGGCTACTTGTTTGAAGTAAAGAACAATACTATATCTATGTTCTTTAATTTTAATAAGGTTGGATGCTGCACTATGTTCAATGGATTGTACATATTGTGTTTATCTCCCGATAATATATACGTTGCTTGTATTGCTGAAAACGTTATTTCCAAAAGACCTTTTCCTAACGAACAGTCTTATGCTTTGTGGTATAAAAGTCTTGGTCACATCTCAAAAGAAAGAGTAGAAAGGCTAGTAAAGGAAAATATACTACGCACTCTCAAAGATGACTTAAAAACTTGCGTAAACTATTGTAGGGGAAAAATAACTAAGGTAAAGAAGAAAACTGTAGTTTGTAGTTTTAACTTGTTAGAAGCCATTCACACTGATATTAGTGAATCCTACATGGCAATCTTGTGTAGAAATTACTATGTCATCACGTTCATTGATGATTATTCCAAATATGGTTACTTGTATTTGATTAAGGAAAAGTCTGAATCTCTTGACAAGTTTAAAATTTTTCGGACTAAAGCTGAGAAGCAATTGGGAAAGGTTGTAAAGGTTATTAGATTTGATCGTGGAGGTGAGTATTTTGGCAGGCATGGTGATATAGGATGGATTAAATGGCCATTTGTCAAATACTTGGAGGATTTTGATAGTGGTTTAGTTTACTATGCCTGAAAGTCTTGAAAAGAATGGCATGGCCAAAAGGCACAATCGCACACTTATGGATATGGTGAGGTGTATGATTAGTAGGACTAATTTACCAAATTTTCTATAGGGTGAAACTTTAAAAACTGTCGTTTATATACTAAATTGTGTCCCTACTAAAGCTATTCCATTGACTTCTTTTGAGTTATGGACTAGACATAAACCTAGTTTGATCTATCTTAAGGTTTGAGGATGTCCTACAAAGTGAGATTATATAATCTAGCATTAGGTAAGTTGGACTCAAGAACCACTCGATGTTACTTTGTATTTTATCCTGATCATTTGAAAGGATATCGGTTTTATAATCCCAATAGAGGCCCAAGAATCGTGGAGTCACAAACTGTGAAGTTTCTAGAGTTTGATGTGGTTGAAGAAGGTAGTTGCTCATAGACTATTGAACAACAACAATATGGTGGGGCTACTATATCATTTTCTCTATCTAATCAGACAATTGTAGAGTTTACTATGCCACAGACTAAACCTATTGGAGCCCAAGATCCTATTATTGAAACAGTTCCTAATGATGTACCTCAAGCTTCTTAGATTCAAAATAAGACTGTAGTTGCTCCACTTAGAAGGTCCATTAGAAAAAGGCATTCAATCATTCCACTTGACTATATAGTCTATTTGGGAGAGCATGACTATGATATTAGCTACATCAAAGATCCAATGACTTACACAAATGATGTTTCTTGTCCTCAAACAGATTTGTGGTTGAATGCGATGAAAGATGAGATGCAATCTATGAAACATAATGGTGCTTGAGAGCTTGTTGAATTTCCATGAGGTTACAAGCCTATAGGTTGTAAGTGGGTTTATAAGACTAAAAAGGGCTCTAAAGGAAAGATTGAGAAGTATAAGGCCAGACTGGTGGCCAAGGGCTTCACTCAAAGAGAATGATTGGATTATGAAGAGACATTTTCTCCGGTCTCTTCTAAAGATTCCTTTAGAGTGATCATGGCGTTAGTAGCTCATTTTGATATGGAGTTACACTAGATGGATGTTAAAACTACTTTCATAAATGGAGACCTTGATAAGGAAGTCTATATGATGCAACCCCAAGGTTTTGCAGCAGGCAATCCTGGTAAGCTTGTATGCAAATTGAAAAGGCTATTTATGGTCTAAAACATGCTTCTAGACAATGGTACTTGAAGTTCCATAATGTTGTTACTTTTGGTTTTATTGAGAACAAAATAGATCAGTGCATATACTACAATGTTAATAAGAGGAAATTTATTTTTCTCATACTTTATGTGGACAACATTTTACTTGCGAGTAGTGATATAGGATTACTGCATGAGACAAAGTACATGTTGTCAAAGAATTTTGACATGAAAGACCTTGGATAGGCATCTTTTGTTCTTGACATTGAGATCCATAGGGATTGTTCTCGTCGTACATTGAGATCCATAGGGATTGTTCGAGGGCATATGT
The DNA here is from genome assembly GCA_014182895.1 of Angophora floribunda. NCBI lineage: Eukaryota > Viridiplantae > Streptophyta > Magnoliopsida > Myrtales > Myrtaceae > Angophora > Angophora floribunda. The sequence continues at coordinate 14,316,420 of CM024710.1, forward strand.
TGATCATATTTTAGAAATATTCAATATGCAACATTGCAAGCCAGGAGTTGCTCCTATCATTAAGAATGATAAGTTGAATCTATCATAATGTCCTCAGTCAGATAGTGAAAAAGCCCAAATGAATGATATATCTTATATTAGTGCACTTGGAAGTATTATGTATGCTCAAGTTTGCACTAAACCAGATATCGCTTTTGTTATTAGACTTCTAGGTAGATATCAATCAAATCTTGGTCACGATCACTAGGTTGCTGCCAAAAAGGTCTTAAGGTATTTAAAGAGAACAAAAAACTATATGCTGACTTATAGATATGTTCAGAACTTGTGACTAGTAGGGTATTTGGATGCAGATTTTGCTAACTATCAAGATGATAGTAAGTTGACAACTGGATATATCTTTATGTTCGTAAGTGGTGTAGTGTCTTGGAAAAAGTGAGAAACAAAATCTATATCTTCCTCTACCATGCAAGCGGAGTTTATAGCATGTTTTTCAACAACTACTCAAGCTATTTGGCTCTGAAACTTCATTAGAGAGTTAGCTGTATTTGACTTTGTAGATAGACCCATAATAACTCTGTTGTGCTGTTTATCAACAATAACAGAGGTCTTAAGGGGTCTAAACATATGGAGGTCAAGTTTTTTACCATAAAGGAAATGGAACAAAAAAGTGACATTACAGTAGAGCATATTCCCATAGATGATATGATAGCAGATCCACTTATGAAAGGCCTTCACCCTTGTGTATTTGAACAATATGTCCTGAACATGGGCTTGGAATCATCTTTGGATTCTGTCATTTAGTGAGAGCTGCTTGTGATTTACTCTAATAAAATATACATCTATGTTTTTGTTACATTTGGTAACATGTTGATATATGTCAACTTATTTTGAATACACTATTGTCGAATTGAATACACATATCTGATAAAAATCTCGAGGTATTGTTTAAGCCTTGAGTGAAGGCTAGGAACATTTAGTTATTAGCCTTGTACATATGTCTTGATTACTCATAAAAGAGTTGACTGATTAACCATGGAGATAAGACATATGTGGGTTCATTGGAACCATATAACATTCTCTGATGTATATCAAATATGGTAGCACTTAAGAGAATGGGTGACCAACAAATGGGATAACACATATGGTATTACTCTTTATAAGGTGTTATCCATTTGCCACACAATCATATTGAATCCATGTTAATATGGTTGAAAGTATTTGTGATCATAGAAGGCTCTGCATGATTACATGCAGTTACCGCCATGATTTGATATTTGAGACTCTATGGGACTAGATTAGCTATTAAGAATTATCTCCATGACCAACTTGAAGGTGAGTACCTATAGTACAGTTTCGATTAATATAGTCCAAGTGGGAGAATGTAAGAGTTTTCTTGATGTGGGTTATATTAATTGAAATTGTAATTTATAGTTTTACGGAGTTGGTTTATTGAAATGAGATATAAGTTTTTCTTAATAGGTCAATATATGCTTATCTTGTGTGGGCCAAGTTGAGCCCAGCCCATGATGAGAGAACCTGGCCTATAAATAGCGCTAAAGGTCCCTTGTCTAGCCCTAGTTGTAACGTGCGCTGTAATCCTCACATAAGGAATTCATGAGGGGTGATTAAAGGGCGGTCTCATTGAGCCAGGATTCTAAGGGTAATAAAGTAGAAGATCGATAGCTTTTGAGGATCCAATTGACATCATTCCGCATTAGAATCGATAGAATCAAAAATAGATATGCAAATCTTCTTCTTTTCTTGGTTATTATGCTTGAGTTTCTAGCTATGTCGATCTTAGAACACCATTAGAACAGCCATCATGTTTCTCCATGTGAAAAAAAAAAAAAAAAAAAAAACTTCTTTTTTTCATCTTCTCACACAGAGAGAGAGAGAGAGAGAGTTAGTTTTCTCTAAAGAAAACTAGGTCGTTTTGTTTATTTTGCCAATATAAACAAAAATTCTCCACGTTGAATTTGAATTTCTTTTTAAAAAGCCACTTTAGAGCAAAAAATTAATTTGAAAAGCCATGTAGAACTTTTGGTCAAAATTTGTAGGAGGTAAGAGTGATCTTTTTTTTTTTTTTAATCTAGCACTTAAATAAACAAGCAAAAACTTTTGACATGAAAATGAGCATCAAACGAAACTTTTGCCACTTTTAATGTCCTTATACCCAAACTCGAGTTAGATGCTGGAATTAGTATGTCCTATTTATTTTGAATGCCTATTCAAAGTTTGGCATCATCTTAAAAACTAAGTTTACAAATCAATGAATTGAAAAAAAGTTATTCTAATAGAGCTAGGCTTTTCTTCTTCTTCTTCTTCTTTTGGCTGAAAATATAGCTACTAGCCCATTTATTTCCCTTTCCTCTAAAACAACAACAAGTGACGCAATCATAAAGCTCTCTTGGATTGAGTTGTTAGGAAAATTAACGAAAATGTCATAAATTTATTACAATTGTGTCGATTCAGTCCCAAAATTATTTTTTTGACTAATTGAGTGATAAATCTTTTGCAATTGTGTCAATTTAGTCCATTTGGCCAAATTTAGTTGATTGGCATTGACGACTTTTTTATTAATATTTTTTTTTTCAAATTTTTTATTAAGTTTTATTCCCTTTTCTTTTTTCCTCCTCCCTCCTTCTTCCCTTGCTTCGGCGACTAGCCAGAGAGGAGAGCTAGCCAGTCGCCGGCTTAAGGCAGTTAGGTGAGCTTGCCTCACCGTCACTAGGCAAAGGCGAGCTCGCCCAACTGGTGGTGAGGTGAGCTCTCACCAGATTCGACAAGGGCTCGCCTTGCCGTCGCTAGACAAAGGTGAGCTCGCCTTGCCATCACTCGGTGAGCTCTCGCTAGCAGTTAGGCAATCTCACCAATTAACTGAAGAGGTGAGCCCTTGCCAGATCCAACGAGGGCTTTCCTTGCCAACGGCGAAGCGACCTTGCTTGGTCGCCTTAGGCCGATGACTAGCTAGCTCTCCCCTCTAGCTGGTTGCCAGAGCAAGGGAAGAAGGAGGGAGGAGGAAAAAATTATAAAGAATAAAAATTTTGAAAAATAAAATATTAATAAAAAATAGTTGTTGGACCACATTAGCACCAGCTAGTCAAATTTGGCCAGATAGACTAAATTAGAATAATCACAAAAGATTAGAACTGAATTCACAAAAAATAAATAAATTTAGGACTAAATCGGCATAATTGCAAAAGGTTTATGACTTTTTTGATCATTTTCCCTCGAGTTGTCTCGTGATTAGCTTCATTGAGAGACTAGTTATTCACTCTATCGTAAAGGGAGAGTCTTAGGATGACCAACGTTCATATCAGAAATTTATAATTAAAATCGGTTAGAAGAACTACGTCAACAAATATTTAAAAGGGTTAATACTAAATTGGTCAAACTAAAAAATTTAGACTTGAATTAGCCGATATGGGATAAATTTATGATTTTTTCAGATAATTATCACTATCATCATTAGTTTGCACATGCAGGGCTATTTGCATATTTTGTTGGCTCAGATCACAAACCATCAGTTTTAATGGTCTTTGGACGTTTTACAGTCAATTCCATCTCAAAGGGCATTGAAAGGATAATTTATGGTGATTGTTCCCTTTGGAGAACAATGAGAATTATATTGTGCATTACAGTGTTTAAAAAATCTATGTTCTCATAATCAAAAACCTGAAATTGAAGGAGACATAATTATCGATCGCTTGTAAAATTATTCACTGATTTTATTTTTGATCAAAGGACAGGAGCACATCATTAAAATGCGTATACAGTTGTCCCCATTGATATTTTTGACCTATAGTATGATAAATATGTTAACGATAAGGGATTTCTCGGTTTATTTTACAAAAAATAAATAATTTTCAAAATAAAGCCACTTGTATCTCTCACAAAATTGAATAAACAAAAAATATTTTTATCGTTCACAAAATATTTAAGCATACATTTTTATTGGCAATGAATTTTTTTTTAATTAATTATTTTGAGCGATAGAAATATTTTTTTAAGAAAATATGATATTAAAAACAAACATAGAATCTTTTGATTTGTTGGATTAGTGAGAGTTATTTGTAAACTTGGTTTCCTTTCACGAGTTATTAAGATATCCAGTCATTTTACAGATGCTTATGAGTTGTGAATATTGGTTGTATTCATATGACTGTTGAATTTCTTATATTATCTTAAATATTACTTTTACGAATTAGTCTTCATTCATGGAATGTTACTTGGAAAACAAAAAATAATGAGGACAAAAATGGAGGGCCCGAAAATAGCCTATTTAACGACAAAAATGTCTCAATCGGACGAGCAATGAGTTGACAAGGCGTCGTCTACAGCGTTGACGCAGTCATAGACTTGGGCAAACTATTTGTCTTTCTTTTAAAAAGCTTTAAAGAAACATCCACCATGCATATGTAAGTCAAGAACTATTGCAATGTCTGGAATTTCGTCCGGTGCTAGTTTCATCAAAACTGTACATACATCCTCAAGATTTCGCCATTGTCGAATAAAAAAAGAGAATGATATAATTGACCAATTTTAGTTATTACCCTTTCATCTTAATGGGTTTAATGAATTTATAAATTGCTTTAATGGGTATGGTTAGTTCTTTGATGGGTGGATAGGCATGACATGGACCGCCGGAGAGTAATGATCCTATGAATTTTAAATGCACCCGAATCATGTGCATTCAGTTTATGTCCGTTATTTGATCGGGTTCACGTGCGTTTAGTTCATGTCTTGATCAAATGAGAAAACCCATCTATTATTCCAGCAATTTATATGAGGTATAGACTCACGTTCTTTCAATATTTGCTCATGATGGTTCTGGGCAAGGGACAAAAAATAAACTACAGCATTCAATTCGGAGCTTGTTAGAGGGTTATGAGTATGCAGTGAAGAGCAGTTGAAGGATATTCTACCACCCTATCCTCCTCAAAGAATGTTGCCATCTATGAGATTTGCCTGCAATAATCCATCTAATAAGAGTGTCCAACTAAATTACGTTTCTTAATTTAACGTGTTGATACTCACACACCTCTTATTCCTAAAGAATATTTTTCTTTCCTTCTAATTTAAGAATGCCCCCAAATTTTACGTCTCGAATTCAAAAAGAATAGTTTAAGGACTTGCTTAGGTCCCGATTTAGGTATAAAAAGAAAAAATAAACTTAAGGAAGTGTCCTAAATTAAGAGGAATGACAATAACGAACGATAAGGTGGAGATGAGAACATCCAGTGGAAACTGACGAGAGACAGAAGACGCGGAGGCTGTCGAGCCAGGTCAGATTCCGCGTGGAGGATGCCACGTCAATTCGCAATCTTTCGCTTTCGTAGATCTTTCTTCTTGCATGGCCTTTGTCTCCTTTTCTTCCGTCGTCTTTTGACCCCAAAATGTGAAAGGGCTTCGAGACGCCTCCCCAACCTTTGTCGTTATTTGGCGCTGTACCGCTAGCATGATTGCATCTTTCATTTCGAGCTTTTCGACATTATTTTAATTTTAGAGCTAAGTACCTCCCAAAAAGATAATCGACAAATGAATTTTCTAGCAGATTAATGCGTGTTCCATTACGCTAGATTCTACAGTTTTTCAGTTTTGGCACAGTATACTTGCGGACATTGATCACTTCGCAAATCGGAAGTACGTTTTTTTCTTTCTTTTTAGAAAATACCTAAATCCCTCTTCATTTTACTCCACTACCAATTTATTGGGCCTATTTTGTAAAATACCATTTTGCATTCATAATGTTTAGGACCTATTTGATAACGTTTATGTTTTTCAAAATTTCTATCTTTTTATTCCCTGAACCAAAAAAGAACAAAAATCATTTTTGTAACGTTGGCTAATTTTTCTATTTATTGGAATAGATCAATGGTTGAGGAATAGAGTTGTTTAGAAATATGAAAGAGAAAAATGTTATTTCTTTATTTTTTAGAATAATTTCTAAAATAAGTCTCTCGTTTTTCTTTTTCCTCCTTTAGCCAGTCGTTGGGCCTCTGTCAACAAGTCTCCGCTCACCATTAAACATTGCCTACCACCCATGACCATCATCTCTCATCATCTACCTTTGTTGTGCCACTCTTGCAATCAATTCCTCTCTTCCTCTCTCTCTCGACATAGTGTCGACCTTCACCTCTTTCAGGTGACCTGCCACTTTGGAGATGACAGCTCCCCATGACCATCGCAACTCAATGGTAATGTCGCCCATATGGGTGGGGGGGTTTCATGGCTGGCCATTCAAAGGCTTCAGCTATCACTAGCCAATGCACAAGTCAGAGGAAGGTAGCTGCTAAGTACATTATAGAACTTCTCATTGAAACAAAATGTTAGTATATGTTCAGTATATCCAATTCTATTAGTAAAGTAGCAAGTCTAAAGTTACAACCACTTTTAACTTTTATGAAATTTTGAGATACTTGCACTAAGTAAAGGTTTAACTTGAAAAAGACATTTTATGTATATATATTAGTCTTGTGGAAATTTTAAATATATATATATATATTTGTAATTAATTTTGTTTTTGTTATTTTATTTTACAAACAAAGTGGTAGATTGTTGGAAGTTTGTTTGTAAGACAAACAAAATTGCCTTAATCCACATAGGAAAGTTGGGAGTATGTGAGCCAATATTTAAGTGTGGGAATCTTCTAATACTACAATGGAAGACAATGGGCTATGTTGACTCGACCTTATATTATCTGCGTGTAGGTACGCAATTATTAGACGCTTTTAGCACTTTGCACTCGCAGATCATAATTGACACTAATCCTTGTTTATTATTAAAATTCGAAGTTATATTTATAAAATAAAATTTTGTTGTATTGAAACAGTGCAATTGTTCGCAATATAGTTACGGTTATTTTTTATTATTTAATTGCAAAATTTATTATCTCTGCCTAACGGTTATTAGACACTTTTACAACCTTTGGAAGGTTGTGTTTGTTCGGACGTGGTATTTATTCGATCAATAAATTTCAAAAGTTATAAAATTTTGAAATTCTCAAAATATATATTTCTATTATTATCTTATTAATCCAAATTTTCAACATGTTTTTTTGAAAAGTATCCGTTCACTTTGTAACATTTCCCAAAGGATTGCTTCCGTTCTACAGACTAAAATGAATTCATTGTTTTCTTTCGTGTCATTTCATTATTATGAAGTCTTGTTGATTTTCTTTTTACATATATACAATCATTGTTTTCAATTGTTTTCATTTGAAAGTCCCTGGAGATATACCAAAATTGCTAATTGGTATTGTGGAAGATTTTTGTCAATAGTTATTAACAACGTTATGGGTCAAATAATTCTTGCCCCAAAACATGATTCCATTCCGCTTCCCGAGAGAATTTTTCCCAACACAAAGTTATGCATGGATTTTGCAAAGATCATAGTCAATGTTTACTATATGCAATATTTAATTCACGGTACACACAACGGGTAAATTAACTAGATCTAGTAGAGATATATTTGAGTAGAATTTTTTTTTCTTTTGTAGACGAAAAGAAAATGCTTAGAAAAATTGAAAGTATATACATGGGTAATCGATGCTTCTTAACAGTACAAACCATCCCTGGATGACCAACCTCATTGGAACTTTGACCGCCCAAAGCCAGCCGCGAAAGTCTCCTTCTCTGCGCCTCCATTTTGAAGTCGAAAGCTTTTTGTATTTTTTTGGTCAGATTTGAACTCAGACTGTTCGGTGGCCTAACTACGGCAAACTCTCTCTCTCTCTCTCTCTCTCTCTCTCTCTCTCAAAAGCAACTAATAGAAAATTCAAAAGCTTAGAAATCGTGTCCCGAACTAAATTGCAATTATAATAATTAAATGAGGACAAAGACTCGCGACTTTTCGTTTGGGCTTTTTCGCTAATCCCAATCATTAAGAACGCGTTCATTAGACATCACCAGTCCTAATCACCTCTCATTCTTTTGTCTGAAATCATACGAGTAAGGGGATCCCATTTTCTGCATGACTGGTCATCTCGTTTACGTAATTAATCTTCTCACTCGAAGTCGTTAAAAAATGATTTTTCGTTTTTTAATAATTTTTTATAAGCTTCTCTCACGATTAAATTTGATATTCCTAAAATGAAAAAAAAACTCCGCATCATTTCAGAATAATTCATTAAAAAAAAACACATAACTGTACAAAGCCGACTCTAGAAATAGATTTTGGTATCGAAGTGAATAAAAATAAATATTGTATATCGCTTAAGTCTTGAATGTGGATAGTTTGAATCCCCACATTCTCAGGGGTTTGAGTGAGGACGACTTAATTTCAGAGTGGGTTTCAACTCCTATGCTTTGGACGGAGACATGACAAAAGTCTAAGGACTAAAGTAGGATAAGAGTATAATGTAAAGTAGGATCAACCAAAAAAAAAAAGTCTTAAATTATTAATGACCATTATATCTTTAAGCATTTTAAGTTAATATAGAATTTCTTAGGTTCAAGGTTAATCTATTTAAGGCAAAGTTAATATATATAGCTATCACCCAATAAACTCTTGAATTTTATAATTTTTTTTAAAGATTAATAGCGTGTTTTAGAGGTAATTAGGGCCTTTTAGCTATGATTTGACATTCTTACATTCGAGATTTAGTCTTTTATTTTTGTAATTTAATGGCCGGTGGTGCAAAGAGTTTAACATAACATGTACGTAATCATTTAGACTATTTTTATAATATTGATAAAATTATTAAACTTTCAGAGTTAAGACTCAATATTATCAAGGAATCAGTTTTTTTTTAACAAATCAGGCATGCCATATCGATTTGATTTTCTCATGCCATTACATGCAAAACAATCTCATGTTCGAATCAATCGATCAAGTTTTGACTCACGCATTACATGATCCATAGATTTTGTATGGTACGGGGCATAAGTCTATGCTCATAAGCGAAGCCATGAATGAGGGATTTTAACATTTTCTAAAGATCTGAAGACTCGTTGATTGGAGATTGATAGTCGTAGGATTAGAAACACACATCCATGTTCAGTGTAAAATTATAAACCACTTCTATACTCATGATTCGAGAATGATATCCCCAATGACCCTACCCCACCCCGCCTTCCTCGAAATAGAAGAAAGGTATACGCCTTTCCGGCAAAGAAAACCAGTAAGATAGAAAAATCCAATCCACTATTTGCTCCAGAGAGAGCTCCATCATCAATGGTGGCTGTGCATGTGACCCGAACCGTTTGAAAAGTCAAATGCGGGAACCCCCCCAATCAAACTCTCGTAACGTCACTTTAGCTTCACCATTTCAACATCCATTGCCAGAGCCGCCTCTACAACGAAACACGAACCCGACTCGAACCACCCTCCGCCTCCTTAAAACATCCCGGTGAGTCTCAGTCTGCAGTCCCAAGAAGAAGAGGAGGAGGAAGAAGAAGAGCCATTGAATAGCTCCGGTGACCGAAAAAGGGACGTCGTTACTGGCAGTGAAGCCGGGCGGTTAGGTACACCTCTCACCCCCACCATTAATAACTCCCTCCCCCTTCTTTAATCCTCTTTAATGCATCGCTCAGTCATCACGAAATAAGCAAAAACCCGAACCCAAGAAAGAGAGAAAAAGAAAAAAAGAAAGAAAGATACCTCCATGCCCATGCCCATGTGTTGCTCTCTTGCTCAACTTAAAGCCACGTTGACCCCAAATTTAGGAAATTAGAAAAACTGCGAGCTTCACAGACATAGGATATATATGATCATGCTGTGATGCGAGAGAGAGACAGAGGAGAGACAGAGAGAGACGGAGAGATTATATTTTGTGAATTATCTTAGTAGTACATGGAGGGGAGGTTCATTTATTCTCAGGGCGTGGTTTGGTCAGCGTGTGCAGAGGCAGAACAAGGAAACACCAGCACGGGCATCGAATGCAGAATCGAAGCTCGTGATTGGGAGTGGCAAGAATTAACAGAGCGGCGACAAAAAATAAAGAAAAGCAAAATGGGAAACTCGCCCCAGAAATATTATTAATCGAATACAAGCATATATTGGAACACCAACAAGAAGGAAGAAGAAGAAGAAGAAGTATTTTTGTTACTGTGAGATGCCCAAGAGGATTATATGAAGCGGCTTTAAGTTTCGTCAGCCATGAAAGCGAAGCGAGTTCTTGTTTTAGCGGCTCTGGTATTTTTCTTGATCCAGTGCGCGGCGGCCCAGCGGAACACCCTCAACTCCAGCAGCGAGTGGTCGGCATTGCGTCGGCTCCGGTCGTCTCTGGGGCTCCGAGCCCGGGACTGGCCCATCAAGGCCGACCCGTGCCGGAACTGGACGGGCATAGAGTGCCGGGGAGGGCAGGTCACGGTTATCAGCGTTTCGGGCCTTCGGAGGAGCAGGGTCGGGCGGATGAACCCCCGTTTCGCTGTGGATGCTCTCGCCAATTTGACCCTCCTGGAGACTTTCAACGCTTCCGGGTTCTTGCTTCCCGGGTCAATTCCCGAGTTGTTCGGATACGGCCTTCCGGGTCTTCGGGTGCTCGATCTCCGGTCCTGCGCTGTGAATGGCGCCATCCCAAGTTCACTCGGGAGCTTGAGCAGGCTCAAGTATCTGTATCTATCTGATAACAGTCTCACCGGCAATATTGCTTCCAGTCTGGGACAGTTAAATGAGTTGTTGGTTCTTGATCTTTCTAGGAATTTCTTGACTGGTTCAATACCTGCTTCATTCTCAATGATGAGTAACCTTTCTACGCTTGATCTTTCATCAAATTTTATATCCGGGACGGTACCAGCGGGTTTAGGATCCATCTTTAGTCTACGAGTGTTAAATCTTTCGGACAACAGCCTCACGGCATCAATTCCAGGCGAGTTAGGTAATCTAACTCGGTTGGTAGAGCTTGATCTCAGCAAGAACTCTTTTTCTGGCGCTTTGCCTGTGGAATTGGGAGGGTTGAGGAGTTTGAAGGTAATGAGAATTGGTAGTAGTGGTTTAGAGGGTCAATTGCCAGAAGGGTTTTTCTCGGGTCTCGCTCAATTGGAAGTTGTGGTTCTTAGCGAGAATAAACTGGACGGAAGAATTCCCAGTGAAGTATGGTCCTTCCCTGGGTTGCGCTTAATTGACTTATCTGCTAACAATTTCACTGGTGAGTTGCCGAGCACTGGTTTGAATGGCAATGTCACTCAGGCAATTTTCAACTTCTCAAATAACATGTTATATGGGAATCTCAACTCTTCGATCAGGTTTTTCAATTTGACTGATTTGTCAGGGAATTACTTTCAAGGCAAAGTAAGTGATGATAGTCGGAGAAATGCTACTCTAGATAGAAACTGCCTTCAGGTTTTGCCGGATCAGAGGAGTTCAGCAGACTGCACGCTTTTCTATTCTGAGAGAGGCTTACAGTTTGATGATTTTGGAGCTTCGGGACCAACAGATTCACCATCCCATGTATCTGCTTCAAAGAAAAACAGAAGACGGGTGTATATACTAATTGGAGTGTTTGGGGGGCTTGCCTTAAGCGTAGTTGTGGTTGTAATTCTGGTGCTGCTCCTGAAGAAGTGCTGCAACAAGGGCATCCCTGATCAAATAGGCATTGCCGATAAAGGGCCTGCTCTGGATGGAGACGGCCAACTGGTTCCTAAGGAGCCTTCTGAATTATCAGGTCTTGGAGATGTCTTTTCCTATGAACAGTTGGCCCATGTGACCAGTGAGTTTAGCGAGAGTAATCTTATCAAACATGGCCACTCTGGGGACCTGTACCGGGGCATTTTGGAAAATGGGACCATTGTCGTCGTTAAAAGAGTTGATCTGCGTTCATTCGACAGAGAATCATACATAAGGGAATTGGAGATTTTCGGGAAAATTTCACATACAAGATTCATCCCACTCTTAGGTCACTGCTTTGAGCATGAGCATGAGAAACTTTTGGTCTACAAGTACATGCCTAATGGAGACTTGGCAAGTTCATTCTACAGAGCGACTGATTTAGAGGACGAGAGTCTGCAATCTCTTGATTGGATTACCCGATTGAAAATTGCAACAGGAGCTGCAGAAGCTCTATCATACCTACATCATGAGTGTAACCCTCCTCTTGTGCACAGGTATCAGCTTTCACTTATTCAATGTTTAAGTAGATTCCACTGAATTTTGTTGGCATCGGAAATAGTTGTTTATCGACCATTAGTGGCACTAGCCTATACGCCTTGTTCATAATTTCCTATTTTGTTTAAGGAGTTGATGGCTAGTTAAGCAATCTGTACTTGCTTGTTATCAACATGTTCAACCATCATACTTGTGCTACTTAGCTGATGCACAGACTAATGATTCCTTGTCATGCTACATTATACTGTGAATTGCACTTCTCACTGTGTGTTAGCTTGTCTTTCGTTCCCTTTGCAAGTCTTATTTCTCTGTTAGCTGTTGATATTAGTGTATAAATATCTTTGTCAAAGGGGGTGTGGCATCATTTGTGAAGAATGAATGCTCTGTACCACACTGCATGCTTTATTTCCCTACACGAGCTGATAAAACTGCCATAGCATATGTGCTACCATGAGATAAAGAATCTCAAGAGTGATCAAATTTGATCACCTTAACCATTTTGCACTGTGCACCTTTTGTTTTCAGTTTCCTTGGAAGTTGCATCTCTTCTTTGTCAAATTTTATGTATTGGCCAATGCCTCTTCAGTGTGAATTACACGAGTTGAACTGAATATTTTCTTGTTCTTCGGTTAAAGAGATGTTCAAGTGGGCAGCATACTTCTTGATGATAAATTTGAAGTGCGAGTTGGAAGCCTGAGTGAGGTTCGTGCCCAAGATGGGGATTCTCATGGTAATGTTATCACAAGATTGCTACGGAAGCCTCAGTAAGTACCCTTTCATTCAAGCCTATCAATTCCCAATTGCCTGATCAAGAATCTGCACAATAACATTAGGGAATGCAGACCCAAAAAGATCAAGAAAGCAGTAAGGGCAACAAAGGTCATTAAAGATAGAGGAGTGAAAAAATTGTATTTAAAAGGAATTTGATTGCACATCTTCTAGATAAATGATAACATGAAGATGACTTATTAGGTGGTGTCAGTTCATCTTTTATGCTTAGATGCTTCTGAGATGGCAGCTAGCTTGAGATTCTTGCCATTACTAGGTACATGGTGAAAGTAGTAATCACATAGGTGTCAGGTTACAGGTCACTTGCTCAGCTAATTGCATTTGCCCATGAACTTTAGTAGGACAATCCAGCAGTAGCTGATATGTTTGTTTGATCTCCCCTAGCTTCAATTATAGCATTACGGAATCCAATTGCCTTATGGCATAGTTATAGTGGTCGAACATATAATTTACTACATGAGAATCTACTGATAGGCAATTCTCAGTTAAATGATTCACTCGCCCTGCTGATGTTGGTGGAAAATTTGTTCACTCAAATTAATCCAGCCAATCTGAAGGTTATTAAGTGCTCCATGAGAACAGATTTGGTGATTCATCGTTATTATGCAGTTGCATGCTGAAATAGTAAATTTTGGTTCTTCTTAGTTTGATTATTTTTCTACAGAAAGCTGACTCGTTTGTATTATTCACACTATCTTCTGTACTTATGATGGCAATTCTCTCTTTGTAATGTGCAGGACGCCTGAACAGGCCCTTTCTGGTACGTCTACTTCCCTTTCTTGTGGATATCACGTGGTCTAATAGCCTCTGTTAAGCCTGTATCGCCTACTCAGACAATAGAGTACTTGCAGATTGTCTTCTGGTGGGAGTTAGTGTAACATAGATATCGTTGTCTAGGTAGCCATCTTAGACTTTTCATTTCAGATGTAAGTAAGGTTCTTATTCAGGTATTGTCAATTGTCTGAAGTAAATCGAATATGTTGGTGGAGTGAGAGAAAATAAAAAAAAAACAAAAACAAAAACAAACAATTCTGAGCCAGTGTAGTTCAGTTTCTTGGATCATGATCTAATTTCTGCTCTATGCTAATGTGCAGGATCCTCATTGGCTAATTGTACTTATGATGTGTTCTGTTTCGGGAAAGTCTTACTCGAACTTGTGACGGGCAAGCTTGGCATCAGCAAATCGGATGATGCCACAACAAGAGAGTGGTTGGAGCATGCTCTATCTTACATCAGTGTGCATGACAAGGAATTAGTCACAAAGATCATGGACCCGTCCCTGATTGTGGATGAAGACTTCCTAGAAGAAGTGTGGGCCGTGGCAATTGTGGCTCGGTCATGCCTTAACCCTAGGCCTTCGAAACGACCACTCATGAGATACGTGCTCAAGGCATTGGAAAACCCTCTAAAAGTGGTTAGAGAGGACAGCTCCAGCTCAGCAAGGCTGAGAACTGCTTCTTCGAGAAAGTCTTGGAATGTCGCCTTCTTCGGAAGTTTGAGACATAGCTCGTCAGACAGCAATGCCATTCCTGCTCAATTCAATAGCAATGGGTTCAAGCAATCGGGGAGAGTGGGCTCCCATAGTAGCGGTGGGAATGACTTCTCATCATCGCTTAAGAGATTATCCAGTGAGATCTTCCCTGAACCAATCGCAATCATGGACATGGAGAGGCTGGATGAACATTAAGAAAAGAAGCCTCATTCCTTCCAGAGAAGAACGGAGCTGAGTTTGCTTAAAGGGACTGTTCTGTCAATTTTGAAAATATTTACGGAGGAAAACGTCTCTGCCCAACCCTTCTTGAGATTATAATCTGCTGAGCTCGACATAGACGAATGCAAGCTCATTAGTTTGAGTGAGTTTGTAAAGAAAGGCAGATAGATTATGTTTTAGCCCCCATTCTTCTAGGCTTCTGTCCATACAAGCAGTGATTTTTGTGTCATGATTTGCTCATAGTATATAGCTTCCAAAGTTTATTAGAAAATCTGTGATATGGAGAAATTCATGTGCTACGTATACTTTGCTCGTGTTAGTATGTTAAGGGTGTCAAGAAGGCAACTCTGGTGTACCTGAAGAACATTTTTCCCTCTTCAGGTTTTGAAGTGGACAAGAACATATTGGATATGGTTTCAGAGTTGACTATTCAATGTGAATTTTCAGGTTTCTTGTTGTGTGTGGCTTCATGATATGAACTTCGTTTCGTATTCTTTGTTGTAATATTTTGACTGGATGTTCCCAAGAGCATGATTCGCCTGTCAATTTTGACCAAAAATAAGTCCTTACGGTACTTGTTGACGATCTCGTCTTTGTTTTACAAATAATTCTTGCAGCGTGTTATCTGTTTTGTAGTCCAATCTCCCACAGAATCAAGTTAGCAAACTCCTTGGAATTATTATGAATTTCCTAAGTTCTTTTGTATTTCACACGGAAGTTTCTGTTGAACTTCTGCCATGAAACGACATGTCAACTGACAAAAATTTTCTCCCACTGACGACATAGGATTAGTCCGTCAAAATCTATATATGAATCACCACATGACATTCCTGAAAAGCGTTTCCCTGAGTATGAATTGTCAGATTAATTAGTCGAATTAGCCCCTTGACTGAAGGACCAGCACAATAACCACGAAAACATCTGAACATCAGCGTTTAATGCAAATGAAACAATGCAGAATTCCCATCGAATAGGTTTTTGGGTCATGTTGTTTTGCCTACCTTTCAATTTGGACATATTCCAGATTGGTGTAGAAATGCAACATAATTAATCGGACATTACAACTAGCAGGCACAGAACATAACCTTCGTCACTCCAAAATTCAAGAGGTCATGGGTGATTCACTCTACTGCTAGCTTTCGCCATCCAATCCTCAGTATGTCATTAGGTCCCTTCCTCATGGTTCTTTCGTTGTCATGACTAGAATTGATTTTTGCCCTGGCCATACTTGATCTGAAATAATATGGAGCAAGCAACATACGTATCTGTAGTCGCATTCCAAGGTATCTCAGATAAAATGGCTCTACTTTTCTTGGTCTAGGTCGCTTCTAGTATGAAGATGCTATGACAGTCATTGAAGGAGTTGTCCCGCCTGAAAAAAACAAGAGTGAAAGCTCACTTTCTTCGAGAAGCTCTTAGGAAACGCTAACGTTCACATTCAGACTTTTAAAAACATTATGGGGAAAGCTTAGAGACTTGAGAATGCTAACGTTTCACGCATGGAATCTGGCATTTTTGGGCTTGCTCTTAAATCAGAATATGGCCTTTGATGGGTTATCGAATCTAGAACTTGGTCTTGTTGGAATTATCTATTACTACTTCATCCCTTGGAGCACAACATCCCACCTCACGGTTATGAGTTCAACATAGTGCTATTTTGGGTTCCAGATCCACGGTCTCCCTTGTGAGTGGTTCTCAGGAGGTAATTCGCCGAGCGACCGGGTAGAACTGGTGAAGTCCTTGTAAAATTAGAATCAAGTCAGTGAACTCTAACAAAGTTGGTAGGATGAGGATTAATTTGGGTCCATCGGCTCCTCTTAAACTAGGGACACTACCAAGATATGAAGGGAGAGAGGTCTGTGGGTTGATTTTAAGTATGAAAGGTTGCCTTACTTTTGCTACTTCTGTAGTAAAATTTGACATTTTGCCAAGTATTGTGAAGAGACTAAGTTCAATGAAGACCAATTGGAGGAAGGATCCCAGGGGTGTTTTGGTGATTAGCTGAGAGCAGAAGAGCTTGAATAAAGCCCCCCTGAGAAGTAGTTATATATGAAAATTACTAGCTATCCCCCAGAAACTGAAGAAGTCGCTGAAACTCCCCCACCCTTGATTCTTTTAATGATAAATCTGATGCCGCTTCGAAAGATGGGAAAGCGATTAGCAAGAACAGCCAGGAAAAGGATTTTGCAAGTTCTTGGAGTAGGAAGAAGGGCAATGAGAAGACCGACAAAGAGCCCTGAACAAGTAGAGTTGATGAGAACGTTGAGCCAATAGGCTCTGAAGGTCGGTTTCGTAATGACAGCACCCAGCTGGTTCCCTACTGGTCTAACAGCAACTTGGCTTCAGGGAAGCAAATTATTGTGTCCCCGGGGTCATCTTTGAAGAAGAAAGTGGCGACAGTAGAGCGCAAGGATCAAGAAAAACTACTCAGAATCTTGCATAATATGCTACGAGGAAACTAAACTTTGACGAGACATAACTTTTAAAATCCCCAACCCAAGTTTCCTAGTATTATTTTTTATATAGAGTGATTACAAGTTGCATATATACAAGAATAGAGGACCTAAATTAGGTAAGAAACCTATTTATGTAAATATCCTAATTAGCCCCTAATTTCTATCAATAGCTAATTTACAGCTAACAAAATCAAATCAAATCACATAATATCACGTTATATTCCATATAATCGGGGAGAAATTATAGGAGATTTTCCAACACATTCCAACAAGCCCTCTCAAGCTGGCTTGAAGATATCTTCCATAGACAGCTTGCTCACTAGACGAACAAATTGCCTTTTATGCAATCCCTTGGTCAGAATGTCAGCAACTTGTTCATCACTTGAAATATATGGCATACTAATCAATCAATTATCAAGTTTTTCTTTGATGAAGTGTTTATCAACTTCCACATGCTTTGTCTGTTCATGTAACACAAGATTATGAACAATTGTGATTGCTGCCTTATTGTTGCAATACACTTTCATTGGTATGGAACTCGGGATCCGTAATTCATCTAAGATACCTTTAATCCACATAACTATGCATACATCATGTGCTACTGACCAAGATTCAACTTCAGCACTGCTTCTTGCCGCCACACCTTCTTACCACCACAATTTACTTTTTACTCTTCCAAATGAATAAATTACCACCAACAAACGTGCAATAGCCTGAAGTAGATCTCCTATTAATATTGCTTCCAGCCCAATTTGCATCGATGAACACCTCAATTTCCAGATGTCCATGTTTCTCAAACATTAGACCCTTATCAAGACTTCTCTTCAAGTAGCATAGAATTCTATATATTGCTTCAAAATGCCTCGGCCCTAGTGAGTGCATGAACTAGCTCACCATACTTACGGCAAATGCTATGTCAGGTCAAGTGTGAGATAAGTAAATAAGTTGATTGACAAGCCTTTGATACCTTTCTCGATCTATCACTTCTTCAGCCTTGGCAAGTTCAAGTTTCATATTTGGTTCCACGGGTGTCTCTGCCGCTTTACATCCTAATGGACCTGTCTCTTTGAGTAAATCAAGAACATATTTGCATTGGTTTACATATATGCACTTCTTAGATCTCGCAAATTCTATTCCTAGAATATATTTCAAGACACCCAAATCCTTAACCTCAAACTCCTCAGCCAACTTCTCTAACAAGCTTTCCAACTCAACTTTGTCATTACTAGTCAGTATTATATCATCAACATAGACGATTAGAATTGCATGCTTACCTTCCTTTGAGTGTTTATAGAATAGAGTGTGATCCCCTTAACTTTGGTGATAGCCAAACCTTTTAACCACCTTCCCGAACCGTTCAAACCATGCTCTTGGAGATTGTTTAAGTTCTCATAGCGACTTTTTTAATCTGCAAACTTTGCTTTCATTTTCTACAAAACCTGGTGGCAAACTCATAAACACTTCCTCCTCCAAGTTACCATTCAAGAATGCATTCTTCACGTTTAACTATTGTAAGGGCCAATCAAAAGTAGCAGCCAAATATAGTAAAATCCAAACAGAATTTATCTTGGCAACTGGAGCAAAAGTCTCTCGATAGTCAACTCCATAAGTTTAAGTGAACCCCTTCGCCACTAGCCTTGCTTTGCACCGCTCAACACTTACATTTTACAGTAAATACCCATTTACAACCAATAATCTTGTTTTCTTCTGGTGCATTAACCAATTCCAATGTGCCATTCTTCATAAGTGCCTGCATTTCATCCTCAATTGCCATCTTCCACTTTGGATCCTTCAAAGCTTCCTAGATATTTCTAGGAATAGATATGTGAGACGGGTTTGACACAAACACTCAATGATGATGAGACAACTTTTGAAATGACACGTGTTTTGATATAGGATGTTGAGTACATGATCTAACCCATTTTCTAAAGCTATAGGCATATCAAGATTAGAAGTATTAGTATCAGAATTTGAGACTAGAATGGAGGGAAAATGAGTACTACTAGGATCACCTGATGATAAAGGCAAGTGATCATCTCTCGAGGCTATAGACAGATGAGGCTCCAAGACAAAGTCTTGATCTGCAACCTTTTGAAGAGTTTTTCTTCTAGTATAAACCTAAAACTCGGGTTTGTTGATCACATTATGATCTTGAGCTTTTTCACCCCCTATCTTTGACACATCAAGATTCGACAGAGGTGATTTTGAAGACTCAAACAAAGGAGTGGAAAGGACAAGAGAGTTTGAGTGCCACAAAATCTCTTCACTAACTTCAGTATTCTCCCCTTGAAGAGATTTGTTAGAAAAAAATGGTTGTGACTATAGTGATATGAGTTTTGCTTGTAACCTCTTTGATTAGGTGCATACCCTATAAACACACACTTTTCAGCCCAATGATCTAATTTGGATTGACACTGACTTGGGAGATGGACAAATGTAGTGCAACCAAACACCCTTCGAGGAATATCACAAAAAATACAAGCTGCGAGGTACACTTGTTTGAGACAATCTAAGGGAGTAGTGTAGTTTAATACCCGAGTAGGCAACCTATTAATTAGATAAAATGTTGTTAGCACAGCTTTCCCCCCATAAGTATTTAGGTACATGCATTGAAAAATTGAGGGCATGGGATACTTCAAGGAAATGGCGATTTTTGCGTTTGGCAATGCCATTCTGTTGGGGTATAGTTCGACAAGTTGACTAGTGAAGAATGCCTTTTTCTTTCAAAAAAAACTCCCCAAAAACTAGTTATAATATTCAGTACCATTATCGGTACAAAGAATATTAATAGTAGTGCGGAATTGAGTCATAACCATTTGATAAAAAAAAAATTTGAACAAGGACTCAACTTCAGACTTGACACTCATCAAGTATGTCCAACATAAACAAGTATGATCATCTATAAATGTGACAAACCATCATTTCCCGATTTTTGTTGGCACGAGTAAAGGACCCCAAATATCACTATGGATTAAATAAAATGGTGATGATGTACAATATTATTTTGGACTATAATGAGTGTGATGACTTTTAGAAAAAAGACAATTGTCACAATGTAGCGAGGAAACATCCACATCTTTGAACAAATGAGAAAACAAATGTTTCAAGTATCCAAAGCTAGGATGGCCTAATCTATGGTGCCAAACCATTATTTTTTCTTGAACAAAGGAAGAACTGAAAGTTCCATACGCCTGAACTTTTTTATCAAAGACAAACTCTTCAAAATAGTAGAGACCATCCCTCATCCTAACACTGCCAATCATCTTTCCCAAGATCTAATCTTGAAACTCACAATGGGAAGCAAAAAGACAACACGATAGTTAGACTCTTTAGAAAGTTTACGAGGTACAGACCTCTGGAGTGCCAAAAGTCGGCACAAAGGGACACTTAAGTGCCAAAAGTTATAAAATGTACACTTAAGTGCCAAAATCGGAGCAAAAATGATCACTTAAATGCCAACGGCGAAAAATTCCGATCAAATTGTCACGTGTCCATTTTCCGGCGATTTCATTTGCTGACAGAGCATTTTTTTTCAAAATAAAAAATCCACGTGGCAATTTTTTAAAAAAAAATTATCCACGTCAGATTTTTTTAAAATTAAAATCGATTTTATTATTTAAAAAAAAAGGGAGGAGGGGATCGGCGAGGGTTGTGCAGCCCTCGAGGATCCCCCTTTTTATAAATAAAATCGATTTTATAATAATATATTTTTAATTATTTAATATTATTTAATTAATAATTTTTAAATTCACGTCAGCCAAAACAACGTCGTTTTGGCTAATTTTTGGCCGATTCAGTTTCCGGCGAGCCACGTAGGCAAGAAAATTAATAAAAAATTGCCACGTAGGATTTCCGGCAGGGTTCCGGCGACTTGGCACTTAAGTGATTCATTTTTTTAAAAAAGTGGCACTTAAGTGTACCTTTTGTAACTTTTGGCACTTAAATGTCTCTTTGTGCCAACTTTTGGCACTCCCGCTGTACTTATGCTGAAAGTTTACTAACAGACAATAGGCTTCAAGCTAACTTAGGAACATGCAATACATTATGAAGTGTAATAGAATTAGAAAGTGAAACTGATCCTTTACCTGCAATAGATGAAAATCTCCCATTGGCAATTCGAATTTTTCGGTTGCTGGGACAAGGAATATAGGATTTGAACAACTATGGAATATTAGTCATATGGCCAAATGCCCCTAAATCAATGATCCAAAGTACATGTTGTGAACAATAGGAGAAGGCATTTAAATTTCTACTTTGGTGGGCAATTGAAGTAATTACCCGATACAGACCTAGCCTGAAGTAGTTACAGAAGATAGTCTAGTTGTTCTTTGCTGAAAGGGAATGCGGTGGCCTCATTAGCTGTAGGAGGCATGCGCTAAGATGACTTATTATCATGGCTAAATGAAGCTAGTCTCCTGGCCTCGCTATTTGTAGAAGCTAGACGGCCATGAATCCTTTAACAGGTCTCCTATGTATGACAGGGTTTGTTGCAAACATCACACCAAATACAGGGTTTCCCATCTGATCTACGCAAGTTAACAGGGATTTTACTTACATTTTTTCTCGAAGAATATTGTTTACAGGAATACAGCCCTTCTTGTCTTCGAAGATAGCCAATGCTAAACCTTCCAATGATCTATCCTTTCCACCAGTAGCTGCCTTGCCCAACATTATTTCCCATCTACTTTCTTCTCTTCAAACTTTTGGGAAGACCTCTCTAATAGGTGGAAGAGGCTGCTTCCCAAGTATTCTACCGCGTACCTCATCAAACTCATCTCTAAACCCTACTAGGAAACGTAGATACGTTCTGCTTATACAATTTTCCTGTACCGATTACCATCTTCAATACACATCCACTCATGGTCATTGAATACATCCAACTCCTACCACAAACATTTCAAAGAGTGAAAGTATTTTGTGACAATTTCCTCTCCTTGTCGCATCTTCCCCAACTTCAAGGTTAACTCGTAGATTTGAGATTGATTACCTATATATGAATACATCTCACACCCCGCATCCTAGAGTTCCTTAGCGGTATGATAGCCTAGATATTTTGTGCCAATATCTTCTTCCATGGAGTTGGTCAGCTACGTCATAATCGTTGAATTCTTTGCATCCTAGATAGTCCAAGTGGGGTCATTTGTCTCTAGTTCTGCATTATCTCCAGTCAGATAGCCAATCTTTCCTCTACCCTGTATATACATTCGAACGGATTGACACCACCGAAAAAAGTTATCACCATTCAACTTTATGGAAATGATCTGAATGGGATGAAGTTCGGTGGACTTTGTGAGAAGTGATGGGGTTAGATTGGGTGGTTGATGATTCGTTCGATATAGTGATCAAACGATCAAAGGAAAAAATTAAAAAAATTAAAAAATCACCTAAGATAAATAGATAAAGAACCTTCGAGCTCTGATACCATGTAGAAAAGAATTTGTATTATTTTTTACCTAGAGTGATTACAAGGTGTATATATATAGGAATAGAGGACCTAAATTAGGTAAGAAACCTATTTAAGTAAAGATCCTAATTAGCCCCTAATCTCTATCAATAGCTAATTTACAGCTAACAAAATCAAATCAAATCACATAATATCACATAATATTCCATATAATCGGGGAGAGATTATAGGAGATTTTCCAACACATTCCAATAGATATTATGTCAAAATTGCTTGGCGTTGTGCAATCCTTTAACAATCTAAGCTTTGTGGGTGCTTGTAGCAGCTACCTTAACCCAGAAATAAGCTGGCATATTGGTTTCTATCATCATAGTTCTAACCATTTCTTGAAGAGAACAATTTTTCCTTTTAACAACTCAATTTTGCTATGGAGTGTAGAGAGAGGAGGAGAAATTGTGTTCAAAATCATACCTATCATAGAATTCTAAGAAGTTTTGACTCTTGAACTCTTCACCATGATCAATTCAAATTGATGAAATGCTATAGCCCTTCTCATTTTGTATTTTTTGTGTGCAAGTTTCACAAATGTCTGAAATGCATTATTCTTGTGAGTTAGGAATAACACCAATGTGAACCTTGGGTAGTCATCCAAAACCTTTAAACAATATTTCCTTATTGCAAGGCTTGTGCTTCTGGTTGGTCCAAATAGGTTCATGTGCAATAGCTACATAGCATAATTAGTAGCAATAGATATATATTTGAATGTGCTCTTTACTTGCTTACCCGGTGAGCATGCACTACATGGCTAAGATTTTTCATACTTGATTGTGGGTAATCCTCATACAAGGTCCTTAGTTGCTAGCTTAGAAATCTACTTCACTCTCACATATCCTGATTTTCCAAACCATATTTCTTGTTCATCTTTAATTGAGACTAAGCACTGAGCATCATGCCAATCAAGGTCAAGTAGATAGATATTGCCAAATCTCTTCCTAGTGAATTATTGACATTTATCTTTACCTACTCTAATGCACTTATCTTTTTCGAAACTTATTGTAAAGCCTTAATCACAAAGTTGATTTATGCCTATCAAATTGTGTTTGAGTCCTTCCAATAGGGATACATCTTTGATGATTAGGTTTCCTATATTGATGTCACCCTTGCCAACAATCTTCCCTCTATCCTTTTCCTCTGAAAGTGACAATACCGCATTCAACTTGAATGGAGTTAACAAATTTGACAGCATCTCCAATCATATGTCTTGAGCATCCACTATCAAGATACCATTTGCTCTTCTTCCCCATTCCATACAAGAGAATGAGATACGTTTCTTTGATACCCAAAGAAACTCGGGTCCTTTCTTATTAGGCTTAGAAGCAATATTAATTCTCCAATGAATCTTCTTTGCCTTAGCATGCTCATTTGGACATTCTTGCTTAAAATGACCACGCTCATTGCAACTGTAAAGTTAAAAAACTTGCTGTTGAAGGGTCCAGTCAAATCTTGTCAAAAAAAAAAAAAAGGGTCTAGTCAAATGCTTTGCATGATGACTCTTATAAAAATCAGCACGGGGTTTCCTTCTGATTCTTTCCTTTGGTTTTAGAAAAAGGATACTTTTCTTCTTCGTCTTCCTCATAACCCCAAAGCTAGATTTGTTACAATAAGGAATTTGAATAGAAAAAAATGTGCTCAAGTTTTTTTTAAACCAAGGAAGAACTTTGTGCTAATTTTTAAAACATCTTCCCTTAGTGAAGCACTCGCTTTTGATAGTGGCAAGTTCCTCTTGTAGATTGTTGAATTCTTTTTCTTTCTTTTTTTGTTAAAAGGATAAGTATATTAGAAGTTTTAAAACTTGTCATGAAGGTGCGAGATTGAGTTTTAAAACTTTCAAATTGTACAATTAAATCCTAAAACATTATGAAAGTGCAATCAAGTCATAAAACTTTTAGAAAGTCAATTGAGTCATAAGACTTATCACGAAAGTGCAATCGAGTCCTAATACTTTCAAAAAGTATACTCAAGGACTTGATTGAACCATTTTGACAAGTTTTAGGGTTTTATTACATTTTTTGAAAGTTTTGGGAGATTCTTCACCAAATTTGTACTAAAAATAGAAAAAAGAAATTGCAAATTTTATTGAGACTGAATTTTAAAAAGGCATATAATTGTGTTGAATGGGACTTTCGTTAAGCATCGGTTTCGTCCAAGGGTGGATTAACTTGGTTGTATGACGTTAAAGACAATTACTTTCAACATCAAGTTTAATGGGGAACCTCCATATTATTTCCAACCTACGCAGGGAATTCGACAAAAGGCCCTTTGTCTCTTTATTTATTCATTTTGGTTGTAAATGGGTTGTCCACTCTTATTGACAAGGCAGTGGAGAATGGCTCTATTTATTGTCTTTTTAGTGAAAACAGGGGTCGATTTAATCATATGGGCAATGGAAATTGCGCTGCCTTTAATTTAACAACAATTCTTTCACCAACTTTTTTGTAGATGACTCCATCTTTTTTTTTTATGGAACTCTTTGAGAATGTCAACAGTCTCGAAATTGTTAAATCAGCATTGGCTATTAATCTCAACAAATGAATTGTATTATTCAGCAAGGATGATGCTCTAAATTCTTGAGGAACAACCTAGCTGCTGAGTTGAGAGTGATCATAATGAAATAAAAAGGGGGAGATATCTTGGGTCCCCTCCGATGAGAGAAATTCAAAAAATGTGACGTTCATGGATCTTATCTAAAGTTAGTATAAAAATAGAAGATTGTAAATAAAAATTGCTGTCAAAAACTGGCACGGAGATATTTCTGAAAGGCAGTTGTACAAGTATTCCCTACATATGATATATCTGTCTGACCGAAAGGTTTTTTTGTGGACAACATCTTAAATCAGAGAAGGGCTGCATTGGAGGAGCTGGGAGGGAAACATCCACAAGGAAGAAGGATGGTACGCTTGGTTTTAAAGGTTTGTTACCTTTTAACAAGCCTATGGTTTTTCAATACTTGCAAAACAAGCATGGGGCCACCCTCAAAATCCCGATACCCTTTCAAGTATAGTTTTTAAATGTCTCTACTTCCCAAACTGATTTTCGACGGGCCGGGAAGGTATCACGTTCATCATGGGACGGCAAAGTCTTATTTTAAGGAAATGTGATATCAGATTCTGTGAAGAATATTGTGGTTCTTACAATCTTTCATTTGCTTGATGAAAATCTAATGTGTTTCCTGACAAAAACAGGATATCATTCTTTGGGTGATTTTGTAATACCAGAAGGCAACGTTGGATTGAAATGTAACAAATCTCAATCTAGACTACTGTGATTTTTGCTTTTCAGTGTAATAATGAGAAGTCCAGGAGATGCAGTCTATTGAGGTGTAAGGTTTGGAAGAACTATCTTAGATAGTCAAGAGTCCAAGAACTCTAGAGACCCCTTCCACTAGGGTTCAAGCATCCGTTATAAGGTTCTGTCAATTTTTTTCAAGACCATAATGAATTAGCAGACTTTAAGTGGATGATTTAGATAGCAGGGAAAAGGTAAAGAGAGCGAAAAGTGAAAGGCAAAGCCCGTCAACGTGCCTAGAAAGTCAAGTCTCTACGACAATGACCCGCTTTCAAGAACCCCCAGTCAAGTTTCAGATTATTTTATGGTAAAATGGAATGATAAAATATATGAGAGGAAATCTCAAAGGAGAAATGAGAAGACGACATAAGCATACGACTTTCCTCTCGGTAATAAAAACAATTTTATTATTCAGGAAACCATGGAAAAAGGAATAGAAAATTGTACAATCTACGAACTCTCTCTGGATGTACCTATCCTTAGAAAATCTATAATTTTGAATTTGTAGTATGTGCGCTGAATCTGAAGGATGTTTGGCAAGTCGGAAACCAAAAATTAAAATACTTGACGACACTAGCATTCACGAATGTAAATCACATTGCGACACTGAAATTCATAAAGTTTTCTTCCATAAAAGTTGGGAATGTCTTGAGATTACAGGGAAAGGAGACTGCGATGCTTAAAGATCTAAATGTACAATTAAGACTCCATTCCCATACCACTAGAGTCAGCGAGAGAGAACTCAGAACCTTGTAAGCACTAGGCTGATGAGATCTAGCTTTCCCCGAAGCAAATTCATCCATTTGATTTTACTTTGGTCCCAAGATTCCACGGCCAAGGCATAAAAAATTCACAGGGCAAGAATACCAAACTCATGAGGCATGAAGTCTTCGCTGGGTCTGTAGTATTTGTCCGGAGAGTACAGGCTTAAGTTGGATACTTGGCTTGTATAGAGGCAGGCAAATCTCTCGACCTGCATATGGTAAATTTGTTGAGAAACCCTCTCAATTAGTTGTTTCCTGGCTTTACACCTGTGCAAAGCCAAGACACAACTACATAAAAAGAGGTTAATTGTTGGACAATAATTCTGGTTCACATTAGCCGAGCTAGTATTCATGATAGTGACAAAAATTAAGATAGGTGTTTACAACATAAAAGGCTTACTTGATGGGCAAAGCGGGAGTTCTGATATCCAGTCTTCATGAGTTGTCCCCAGACTTTATGAAACTGAATTGTTCATGGAAAAAGAAGTCATAGTTCCATTAAAGTAGCTGGATTTAAGGACCAACATGCAGCCAAAGAGGAAACACACATAACAGGAACATTCTTTACCTTGTGGTGACAACCTCTTTGAGCCAGTTGATGGCTGAGACGCACCTTATCCCTTTGAGACTAAATTAGAATGATGAAAAGAAATTTGTCATCATCAATTTCATACCAAAGAGATATCAATTGGCTTTGTCCTTACCTGCAGTTCTTCCACCTCAGAGGATAACTTTTGCTTCTCTTCAGGATTAACATTTTCAAACCTGAACAAAATAACATACTTCACCAATCCAAAATATGACTCCACACTAGGATAAAGAGCAGACAACCATAAATTTCTTTACTATTGAGAGACAACTGACTCATAATTCAAGTAGTAGGATTTAATGGCAAATCAAATCGAGGGTCATGATGCAAGAATCAACTGCACACATGAGAAATGCGAAAAACTAGAATTATCTAATATAGGATGAATGACAGGTATAATTTCTACCTTGGCCAGAAACCCCCACATCTATTTCCAGCTTTTGTTATCATCTTTTTGTCATGTTTAAAACCATATTCATTACCGGAACTTGAGGCAGATCCCACTTGTGAAGCAACATCATTATTATGTGGACACATCTTCACTGTCATCCTAATCATTCACTTCTGTACCCCAAAGCATATGAATGCATAGGTAAACAGACACTATGAACTAATAGAAATTAAGAGCACTATCACTTCACATGATAGAAGATCGTTTGAATGGATGCTCACTTCCTTTGGAAGGATAGGGAATTGCTTCTACAAAGACAAAAGTCTGCTAATATTGATATGTACAACAAATTAAGTTTTATAAAAAACATGACTCAAAAAGAATTCACCATTACAAAAAAGAAAAAAATTGAGCAAGCAACATAGAGACCTGAGATAAAATTAGAAGACCCGACTGGTAAGCCCGATCAACCATCATTTTGGATAATACAGATAAAACTGACTGCCTCATTTATAATTAAAAAAAACATAATAACAGTACAGACATTTTGAATTCCACAAATTTCCACAATCTATGCATCTTTCTATATAGTACTTACTTCTTCTTTTTTGGTCGGAATATAGTACTTACTTGAGAGACCACTTTAGATGATGGATTTTATCTTCAATATGATCCCGCTCATTCCTCATTAATCTGAGTTGCTGCACGGAAATACACCTACATCAGGTTGATGTGTATTGTATGTTACAGGCACGGGAAGTCAAACATTATGAAGGATGTGTTAAGAAATAACAGAAATGACCCCTTGAAAGGCAGTGAAGATAGCTATGGATGATACAGTGGACTAAGAGTGTAGATGCCATCCATCATCTAGACTCTCAAAAGAAATCCTTTACTGAGGAAAGAAGAACCTCAAGTCCCAAACTAGAAATTATTTCCAGTGAATGAACCAATGACCAAGGACAAAAAGGAAAGCTTAACACCACTTGAATTCTAAATTTTAGTCCTGCGAAGTGCAGCCTGCAATATATCGATACCACAATGTTGGTGAATCTGACCAATCATTTCTCCATAATAATTTTGAAAAACGCCTTCATAGCCTAGTAAAGAGAAAAAGGGGTATTTCATTGAACAAGACTCCTGTACTACGGGGTCTGGGGAGGGGTGGAAGAATACAGCCAACCCCTGGTTTTCCGGGGAGGCTGTTTTGGAGACTTGAGTTGGTGATCTCAGGCCACAATGCAGTAACCTTTTACACCACATCAACACTCACCCTCTTACATAGTCTGGTAAAATAACCAAATAAAAAAGTACGGAAGTTTTCTCCACAAACACCTTACGGCTGTCCCTTAATTCCCATAGAAGTTTAACCTCCCTTTCAAGCTCCGGAACAACGAGCATCGTACGCCAACCTGCTCAACAAACATGATGTAACCAGCATAGAGCAGTTAAGCAACTATAGGATATGAATTTTTAGAATGAATTTACTGACAATAACAGTAAAAAGGAATGGCAGATGAACATCAAAGCTGTAAATTCAAGATTCAATGCACAGAAACAGCACATATAAGAGAGACTTTTAAATTATCATTTTGCAGTACACATATCGACCTCGATTTTTGCCCAGTTCAGCCATACTACCACTATTTTCCATTTGTAAGTGTTACAGCCTTATTGTTTACTAAAATTGGAAAATAAACCCTGCTTCTTATTTAGTACAAAGTCCACTCCACAGATGTACATTCATAACTGATTAAAGAGATTCGCTATACCAGAGAAGTCAGATCTTTAAAATCCTCTAGGTGTAGTCTTTTGCCAAGTTTCAATTTTAAGAATGTAAATCATACAATTGCTCAAAACTCCAGAAAAAAACTGGATGAATTTGGATATTGTCCTAAATGTGCTTGAACATGTAGCAACCGAAATCTTGCCAGCATGCTCTTACACAATGCAAGAAGAAATGATCATATATGATGGTCAAATATCTCTCATCTTCACAGTTCAGTTAAAACTGACAGATGCTGCTAACAAATCACTTAACACCACTCAATAAGTAGATTCATCATAGAAAGTAAAACAGACTGATCAGACTACAGTTGGCAGAAACTGCTTTAGCAAATTAAGGGAGTCATACCAAGGACCTTTTTACTCCGCAATATATCCCCATAGATGTGATCCCCAACATAAAGAACCTACCAGAGTGGTGGACCATGTCAATTATATAAGTATTTTCGAGCATCAAAACTCATAATAAAAGTAACAAGTGTATCCAGGCCTTTCAGCTGAAATATTGGCACTGAAACATCTCGATAAAGAAATGAGATGAATCAGATCTTACATATACAATAAGATAAGGATGGTCCAAAGCTAAAAATGAGAGATGGTTAATGTTCCAATAAGATAGAAGAAAGATTGAGAAAGAGATTTGCCATGATTTTCATTTTTATGTTACTCATTAGCAAATGAAATGATATAGGTTCAATTGCCAAAATAATCAGAAACACGGACAAAATAACCTGTGAACTTGACTCAATGGAAAGTAGTTTATGAAGATGACCAACATTTCCTCCCTGAAAAGACAAGTTTCAAGCATCATTGATGATGGAAAACAGTCATTCTGTTCGACAATAGTTATGGACTGGAGCAAGTAATATTCATCTAGAAAGAATAAGATGTTTGTCAAAGAAATACCTGAAAAACTCTGCAACCCTTATTTGATGGCTGCAACATTAATCTTGGCATAGTGTTGCCCACCTTCAGTTACCCTTAATTATCAGGTACATGGCACAAGCATATAAAGGGCTGAAAGAACTGAGTAACACTACAACAACCTGAGGCATTGGAGTGCCATTATCAGTATTAAGCAGCATCCCGGACTCAGGTTCAACCTCGAAAAGATTGGCCCGATTATCCTCATGGAAAAAGCTAGGCTTTGCACTGCACACAGTTCCGTCCGTTTAGTTATTGCCACATAAATTAAAGGCCATGAACATATGTTGACCACTGAATGTATTGACTCAGATTCATAATCTGAAAGATCAAAAGCCAATTGAATCATGCATGGATGTCGCCTTTCAGTATTTTTTGACTTGTGAACTAAATTTAAAAAAGTACACCAGTTAACTGCATGGCATTCTCTCTTTAAATCAACCAAGGAGATGACACAGATATATACTTGAAATTTTAGATGTCTCAAACTAAAATCTTTATAGAAGGGCTCAACAGTTGTGGAATAAGACACTGCTTCTTAATGGTATACAAATATTAAAACAAGAAAATCCTAACACCCCACCCAGACTCTTGCTGAAATTATTCAAAAAGTAGAGGAGCAGCAGATAAAATGCCAGCTTCCTGGCAAGTGATCATGCTATGGTTTGGCAGCTACAGTCGCTAAATGTGAAACATGAAGGAAGCAAATGTTTGAATTTAATCTAGTTACTTCAAAAACCAACATACCTGCCAGTGATAACAACGTCAAAGTATTGGAGCCAGTCAAAATTGCAGGCGGTGTTACCCCCTGATGTATGGGGACCACAAAGATAATTCATTACAATATTCGTGTAGTCCCATAAACTGCAACAAAAGAATAAGGATTATGTCAATAGCAGAATGGAAAACTTAAAGTGCAAAACTTAACTACGAGCATTTCAAAGTGAAAATGGCTATCAAAAAGGAAATGAGAAAAGTTGTCCCACATTCCATAGAAGATCATCATAAAGAATCCCATACTTAAGAAACATAGATAATTAAAAATGACAGAACCACATTGATATAAAAGCATAAAGTTACTACACTTTCTGCTCAAAAGAGAATGAATACCATACCTGTTTGTTGCTAAGAATGTTGCACGTCCAGAATCCCTGAGCATTTTGAACAAAGGTACTATAGATGTATCCTCATTGATATACCTTGCAAAAGAACAACCAAAAAGCCCACAGAGAGATTATCCGTCGGCAACCCAGCAAGTGTAATTAATCAGTGCTGCACCCCAACACTCTAGTAATATGAGATGAAAAACCTTTTCTGGATAGAAAGCTGCCCGAGTTAGACATTGTTAGGCTACCATTGACAGAGATTTTTTATATCTACCTTTTAGGATCTTTCGCAACCATTTGCTTCAAAGTCCCATCTCGATGACACAAATCAACCGCTGCTCGAACATCTTTGTACATATGCGCATAGCTGGAGGGAAAATTTGCAAAATATAATGGGTAAAATAAGGCAGGCATATACAAAATAATGTGACTTAAGGGAAAAGTTTGTCAACAATCTCCTCCCATTGGATGCATCTTAACGGTCTTCTCACCCAGAAATTTGTGTGTACTTCATCAAAGGAATCACTCATTGATGTTTTCACAAAAAAGACTAGGCTATGATTGAGCAAGTAATTTATAAAACCTCACGATTGCAATTTTGCATAAATGTAGGAAGCTCAATATTTTTAGCATCATTGGATCTTTCACAGTGTTGCACGTGTCATATAACAGTAATACAGTTAGTAGGACTGTACTCATAAAAGGACAGAAGGGGCCACTCCTGCACTTTCCACGAGAACATCCCCAATGTAAATCTACTTTCCCATCTATCTAGACATTTCACCATGGCTGATAAGTGAAAGACCAGAAGGAACATCTATCTTATCAATTAGAGAGCAATAAAGAGTCTATTTATATGAAAGTTGTCTGTTAAGTGCTATTGCAATTTCTGAATTTCAAATTCTAGGTGTTGCTAGAATCATACAGGCACATCAGTCAACAGGTTTTGATAAAAAATTGCAGAACGTAAGGTCACAGTGCCTTAATCAAAGAAACAACGAAACAGGGGTAATCACCATGATAATTATCCGTCATGCTATGGAAATTGCTACAAACCTATGTTGACAAAAGTATGACTCCATTTTGCATGTAAGAGCTTTAGAGCTTTGTTACAGCTATTAGAGGCTCTACTTGTTAAAGTAAAAGGATGACAAAGAAATATAGTTGCATACACAACCATGCTAAGCTGCAAAGAGAAGGTCAATTGTCCTCTTACTTGGTGCAATCTTTCCTGGATTCTTGTCCTTAAAATCAACTAGTTGTGCAAACAAATAAGCTTCAGCTAGCGAAAACAGGGTATCAATGAGGGCATAGTCTGGCTCATCAAAAGAATCTCGTATCAGAGTATTGCCATAGGTGCTGACTTTCTCTTCCTTAGTCAACTCTCTGAAACCATGGTAGGCTACTTTCACATATTTATGCCTATCCATCTGCATAATGAAAAGTCACATTACATTAAGTGCTAATCTAATAGAAAGATTTAAGTAACAACTTGCCAATGGCCCAGAAAAGTAGCAACTAGCACAAAAACTAAAGGAAGACCTTTAAGATGTTGCCTCTCTTCTTATCAAGAACCAATCCCCGCACCATGTACTTCCAATCAAAGGACCATTCCAACAACTGCATAAGTTTATCTCAGTCAGCTTGCATATTAATTTATAAAGCATAACAAGTACATCATTACTTATCTTAGTGATCCAAAAAGATAAAACAGGAAAAAATTCTGCCAAGAACTTATCTAACATATTTGCAAATTAATTCCATTACTGGAGCCAACTTTTAGTTGAAGAAATTGCAGTAATCACTATCACAACCAAGCAGAGATTACTGGAAAAGGTAGTCTAGCAATTTAGATGGCATCAAACGTCGCAATTATCTAAACCAAGCACAAGATACAAGACAAAGCTGTTTTAGTTGCTAGAAGAATATGTCACGGGGCAGAAAAGATATTAAACAAACCTCGATAGGGTATCCCAAATCATAGACCAGTTTCTTGATTGTGCCTTCATATGCAAGGGACTCAAAAGTGTCAGACTTGTATTGAGCCAAAGTGTAGTCCATGTCAAACCCCACGGCAACAATACTTCTCATATTCAATGATCTGTTGCAAAAGATCTGCTGTGCTATGTCAATCTTCTGTCCTCCTTCTGGAGCTGACCATATGCATGGCTTCAAACCATTATTTTCAAAACTGCCCATCTGTGAACAGTCTAAAGTCCTGTCATCGACAGTGGTTGCATGAATCCCGTCCATCGAGTAACTTGCATGCAACTGACGGGTTCCTGCTTTTGTTAAGGAGAGGAGCAACAGCCTTGATGAGAAACCGTGTAAATGTACACATTAGTATATGCTTGGTACTCATAGGTACACAAAAAAAAGTAACGACAGGTTCCAGAAAGATTCCATAACTTAGTAAACACGGCCCAGAAGAGCTTGCCTACAAAGAATCTGGTAGTAGTAACTAAGCAACAAACAAAAAGACTGTCGAAATCTGTAACACATTGAAAGCCCACTACAAAACAAGCAAGAATAAGATGAGGAGTTTGGTTGAATCATATACCAGCAAAGCTCAAGCATAGGCTCAGAATTAGCCAAATGCACTGCACAGAGAATTTATGTGTACTTTTCATGCCCAAACCCCTATACTAAGTTCTTGACCATCCCTTTTCTTCAACCAAAAAGTTAATCTTAGCAATTCAACTAAGTCCAGTCCCGACAACTTACACTCTTCTCCCATAAATTGCATCTAAGAAGTACCTTTATTTAAACATTAGAAAAGCAAAAGGATATCTTACCTCACATTCAATCAAAAGAGAACATAGCAGTCCACTTAAATGATCCCCACTTTTAGAACTTCCCGTGTATGCTCCAAGTATAACCTAAAAATTCAAAATCTCAATCAAATAGCAGCTCTTTGGTCCCTAGTAGAGTTACCTACTGAACCAGCTCAACTTCTCCCCGAAAACCACCCAAAGACACTAAAAGAAGCAAATGTTTGGATCGTATAACTAGCGTAAACCCACTAAATTGACTTCCCAAAGAAAAGATTCCTCAGAACAATTCATCAGAAATGGTAATGCCAGACCAGATAGAACTCCGACCACTCAAACTCGAAGCCAATCATCAACGTATCGAAAGCTCCAGAATGCAAACAATTAAGGCAATATTTAACTAGAGATTCAAACAACAGCTCAAAAAACTAAAACAACAAACAAGCACCGCCAAAATACGAGAGAACTTCAGAAAACGAAGAAAGCCGAACCTAAAGTGAGAATCCCTCTCCTCCTAACGGAGAAGCGCGCCGGCCTCGAGAGACAGCGCGAGCCGAACCAGACGCGGGAGTCGTTGCCGCGCGGCAAGAGCGGAGGGAAGAGAGAGAGACAAAAGGAGACGGGCTTCTTCGGGACTCGCATGGTGGAAGGAAGATGAGGACTGGTGGCTATATTTATACAGGCATCCCCGTCCTCGCCTCGGGAGTGATGCGGACCACACGCGTGGAGGCGAGGCAGATGATGGAACGGGAACGGGAACGGAAACGGAATCGGAATCGGGTGCTAGCTTCAGCAGCAACGGCAGCGGCAGCAGCAGCAGAGCGCGATTCTAGGTTGGCGATTCGGTTGCGAGCAGGGGCATCTATGCGACGATAACGATGACGTCATCACCACCATGGCCACGGTTGGTCCACTGCCAGCAGCAGCCGCATCATCTGCGCTGGGCGGTCGCCGTCGATTCGGATGCGGGCCGAATCGAATGATCATTCGTCATCGGGGAGTGGAAGAGTAACGGCCTCTGCATCCTTTTAGGGAGATGGAGAACTTGATTCTCGAGAAGATTCGCGTGGAGTCTGTGCTGCTTTCCTTGTTGCAGGAATTAGAAATGGTGGGTGCGAACTCGTTTGTTGGTTCAGTTTGAGGGAGGGAGGAAGAGAGAGAATGGGAATCGGAGACGTTACGGTTGCCACGTGGGAATCTACGGGATGCTCTTGAGATGCCGACGATGCATGCGATTAGCTTGTGGTCTCGCGTGGATTGAGGACGCTGGTGGTCCTTCTTGGTTCCGATTTTTTTATCTTTTTCTATTTCTCTCGCCAGTTGAAATAATAAAAAAATTGGTTAGTGAATAATTTTGGCAAAAGTCGGGTCTAGTAGAGTCTAGACGCGGAATTGATTCTTTTTCTTGGGCATTTTGCTTAAATGATGGCGTTGTAGTGCTTTTGGAATTTTCTATTCTGAATGTGACTTGTCATGGCGTGTTTTTTCATGAAAGAATATGCTCGAGTTGAAATTGATTATTTCAATTTTAGGATAAGTAAGTGAATAGGTAGCATGGAAATGAGATGTCAATTTGACTCGCCAACATGGTATGACACTACTTTTTTGTCGTTTGATTAAGCTAAGAGGTAATGAAAGCAATTTCTTCAACGAGTAACTTGGCTATAATAATTGGTTCGTGAGCAAAATAGTGATAGTAGGAAAAATTATGTTGAAAAGCATCGCTACATCATGTATGAATTGAAAAAAAAAGTTTGAATGACATAAGTACTTTCCTCATCCGCCACTCAAATGTTCTATTTAATGTATCAAAAAAGCACAAACTACTCAATGGGCGAGTCCATCATCGAAGCCCCACCAAGTGTGAGTGGAAAAATCCAAAATCACGATACATTAAAATCTAGGCCCAACTAATTAAGGTTTTCTAAAACCGAGACTAGATTTTGAAGAATCAAACCTATGACCTTCCCCTTACAAAGTAAATCTTGAATGCTCAACCAACCAGTTAATTGATGTATTGATGCATCACAAAATGAATAATCGAACAATAAAAGACTTTTAATGTTAAAACTCTTGATTTTCCTTGTAGTTTGTGCAGTTGGCTCTCGAAAATTGCTATTATTAATTATGGCCAGTAGTTATTGAGAAGTTCGTTAACATTCGCCATAAGGAAAAAGTTATGATATGGCTCGTTGTCAAACATAGATTTAAGTGGACTTTAAATGGCTTCTTAATGCAGTTGTTGGATCAAGATCCTTATGTAAAGAGAGTACACATGCCCTCTTGCGAAATAGCGTGGAATTGATCTTATAATGAATGCCTAGCAAAATCAAAATAATCAGAGAAAACAGTAAAAAACGATAAAAAAAATTATAAAAATTTATATGGTTCTATTAAAGTGTGTAGTATCTACCGTGTGAGATGAGTTAGCCACAAAACACAAATTCCCATAAACAATCGTGATTCTCTCACCAACTTTTACTAGAAAATCCTAAGAGACATTATAGCTTTGTGTTCATGTTCTCGAAAAATCACATCAAAATAGATTTCAACTAGGTAGCTGAACGGACACTTTAGAAAATACCCAAAGGCTTACTAGCTAGCAACCCAGCCTAAGTGTAGCCACGTTGCTGGACCAACCAACCTTGATTCGGAGCATTTTCGGTACATCCGTTCTCGACCTAACAATGCCCGAATTCAAATATTATTCTCTCTCATGCATCACACATATCATGAATTTCGATCGAAACTCCGAAATAATAGATTCAGCAAGAATCCAAGCCACAAAAAGTCAATATGTACAAACCTAGATATATTTGTATTTTTTCCTCTTGAGCTGGAGCGACATAAAAGCATCTTCATGCAATAAACCTAGATATAGTTCAACTGATTCTGCTTCCGAGAGTAAGGTTTACAATATTTAAGAGATAAATTTCTAAGCACAACATACTTGTTAGAGTTTTAGATCTGCCAATTATAAATATAACAATTTGATTGAATAGTGCTCATTGTTATTGTCATCATGATTGTCCTACTTGATTTAATGAACACTTTGTCGTTTTCTCTTTAGAGATAATTAGTTTAGTTAGGCCATTTTAATACTTTTTCATTCATTTTTTAGCGAAACAAACGAAAATTAAATTGTATTTGTGTCCTTCATGCAAAATTTCAAATTGACGTGTTGGACTGTCAGCCCATCATAGGCAACCCAAACCCCGTTCAAATCCAACATCTCCAATTCTCAAGTGGATTGGGCATAATCTATTAAAGATTGATTGTTTCACTAAAAACTTTATGTCGTTGGAAATTATTTTCAAGAAATTTCAATTTCAGCAAAATATATATCATTTTTCTGGTATTTGTTTTGTGTTAAAAAAAGTTGAAAATTTTAATTTTATGGTAATTGATAATGAGTAAATTTGCAAAATGCAGCTTGTATCATTAAAAAATGATATATGTAATATAACTAACTCACATTAATATCTTCTCTATCTATTCCATAATACATCAAAATGACAAGAACCACAAAGAAATTAGAAAAGACATTATAGAATTTTATTCGCAAAACATTTTTTATGATCGTGTATTGGAGAATGCAATAAAACATTGGCATTGATGAAGTATATTCATAAGATGATATACATGATTTGCGGAGAAAACAAATGAGACTTATCAAAAGAATAAATCCATGAGAGATAAAGAACCGAGAAGATAAGAAATAAAAAATCGGAAAATGATTTTTTTTTTTATCAGAGAGGAAAGTCTTCTTTTTTCCCAATTTAAACCTGTTATTTTCAATTTACCAAAAACTCTTTCGGATGATGTAAGTAGTTCATGTCGTCCAAACGCTCAAAAGTTCACCCGATCCTATCGTGCCAAGTCAGCACTGTTGCCACGTGTCTCCTTCCGGCTCATCAACTACCTCGCTTCCACTGGCCGGAGCTTCACTGTCTGAACCCCCCTCCCAAAAAAAAAAAAAAAAAAAAAAAAACTCACCTTCTTCCCCCATGACACCGTCTCTGCACCGCCTCACCTCCATCGCCACTACTCTAGCCGCTCCACCGAACCAGAAGCTGCAAACCCTCACACCTCGCGACGACAAGCACCATGGACGCCTTCACCTCCGAAACGGCATTGCTCGCAGAGACGCCGTTTTGCTTTCGCTCCTCTCTCTCTTGCCCTCCTCCCTCTCTCGGCCTGAACCAGCAGCCGCCGCATTCTCCATCGGAATCTGTACGCTCCTGTCTTACGATCTGAATTGGGCGGAGGCTTTTTGTTGATTGATTGTTACTGCTTAGAATTTCGAATCGTATCCGTGATTCTCGAAAAACGCGAGAATTCAGCAGGACCTAAGGAGTGGCTGAAGGAGCAGAAGAAGAAGTCCTCCAAGTTTCTCTTGGCTCCGATTGATGCCTCCCGAGAAAGCCTGCACGCAGCTTACCTGATTCTCAGTTCGGTTTGGTCGTTGATTTGATTTTCTGTTGCTTAAGAAAGTTGATCTTCTGTTGATTTGAGTAAAAAATCTACTGTAGCTAAGGCTTCTGAGAGTAGGGGTGATGATTTGGAGGAAGCTCAGAGGTTGCTTAGGTCGGCTGCTAGGGACTGCGTTGCAGAGGACAGAAATTCGTTCGTTGCGTTTCAAGCCAATACAGGAGTAGAGGTTGGTCCTGCAGCCTGTTACTCCTGCTTTTCTAGTGGAGAGGAGATTTTAGATATTTGTCCTAAGTAATTGATGGATAACTGTGGTAGGTGCTATGACGACTTTGAGTCATTAATTTTGCCTCTGATTCATCCAAATCGTGAGCATAATCGATGCATTGAACAGGTCTGCACATTCAAGTTGATTGTGAAGAATGCAGCTTCCTTGCTTGCCAATAAGGACCCTGTAAAGTTAGAAGCTGAAGCTGTGCTCGATCATCTTATTAGGTAGCTATCTTTTCAAGTTTGGTGGTGACTCCTTTTTTCGTGAGGAGGAAACTAAGAGAATGCGATGATGAAATTTTATTTCTTCCATCCATCATTCTCAACTGGATGACTCGTGTTACAAGCGAATTCAGATTCCCACACTTGATTGTCATGAGAAGTTGTGCACCATATGGGACAACATTTATAGGAGAGATAGGCATTCAAGTAAACAGAAACAGTTTTTACTTCAGTTGGTTTTCTGTAGTCTATCTCAGAAACATCTCTTTTTGAAAGGTGAGGATCTTATAGCTTTTGTTGCATGTGACTATCTTCTTGCAAGATCAAAGCTCCATCAGACCAGGAAGATACTATCTCTACATTTTGGTGCTTCAAATGATTGCAAAAATTAAGAAATTTCCTCTAGCTGCTTATAAGAAAAAGAAACAAAATAGTTATGATGTGGTGGGTCAATCCAGTTATGCTGTTTGTGGACCAACCAATCTTGGTATGCTTCATTACTAACCTCTGTGAACTGTCAAGACAATTACTGATTGACATGGTGAGACATCCATATTTTTTAATTTAATGTTTTATTATCCAATTCATGAGATCCATAGTGGATGGAATGGTTTGGTTAGGCATCCATAGTATCTTTGATGTATCACATTTGGAGGTCTGGGAACTCTATTTTGCATCAGCAGTAGCAGTTATAAGGTGGATCACGAGGTTTTTGATGTTCTTTTTGACTTAAAGCCTCCTTAGAGTTCCTAAACTGTGTAGAAAGGCAATGACTTATTTACACTGTAGTCTTTGTAGACATTCAGACATACAAGTTTGTTGGTATTACCAGTATTTGAGTTGTAACTGTTGGGTTTGCAGCACATTGACCCCTTCTTTTACAAATAAAAAAAAAGTAATTACTTACCAAAAATTAAAATCTTCGACGTATCACTTAGTAGGTGTACCATTTTAGTAGAGGTTATAAGATCTTTGGCATTTCTTTTCCCAAGAAACCTCTACCTATAAGCTACATCTGCAGAGAACTCTTCAGGTGGAGATATGTCGAAAGATTCATGGATGAGCTAACTGCACTACTAGCAACACAAAGAGCAAGTATTGTTGGCTTTCTGATCTCTAGTACGAGGCATATGGAGTCTTGTGAATAGGAAATTTAGTTTTAAATTTTGATGGCTCCTTGGCCCATGCAGTTGCTGAAAACAGGAAAAAGATTTGGAGCACAACACGTCATACTTGTATAGAAGAACCAAACTAACCATATGCCAAAACTCTAGGGGAGGTGGGAAGTAGAGCATCTGCCTCCACCTAATAGAATATCTGTGCATGTTTAGGAGCAGTTCTGTCTTTCTAATTTTGAAGTGATCCATATGAATAGAGAAATCCTACTTTAGCAATAGTGTTGTGGTTCTTTTCAAGATTTGGTACTTTGGCTTATTTACCTTTTCTCTGTCATCTTTTACCTTCTGTAGATCTTTCTCTTCTCTGAATGGTCTGACAAGCACGAGTGATCTTCAAGACATGACCTATAGGTATGTCTCTCTCTCTGGTGACACTAAATTCTGGCAGTATGAAAGCTAAGTTTGTTAGTTCTGAAAATATGAATAAGTTCTATACCTCTCATCTTTTCTTAATTATCCATGACATGCTACACATGCACTCACATGCACACAGAGGCAGTTGTTGCCTCTGCCCTTGGATTTCTGCTCACTAGCCTATTCCTGGCATTTCTAGTCTGTTTGAATTCAGCATATCTTAAACAACTCTGCAGAACGCTCATGTTAGCTGAAGATCTTCAAATTCACTGCATAAGCATTTTTTTTATAGTTTATTGATATCTTTTGCTGCAGAGAGAGAGTTGCAGATGCACTCACGGATACCATATCTTCTCTGGACAAATTCGAGCAGGCAGTCAAGGATTGCCTTGAAATATGAGCATGTGGTTCTATTCAGCATTAAGATCTCACTTGAAGGTTTCAGATTTAGCTTATAAATTCATTTGGAACACAGAAGATGGTGGAGAAGATGGTCTCAGTGATTTTCATTGTTATTTGCATGGAAGAGTAAAAGCATGTACCTCCTTTGATATGATGAACCATAACTTGGTGTTGGAAGATCCCCTTTCAATTTCTTATTTCATCAGATTAGCATAAACATGTTTCCCATTTTTAAGAATGTTGTAACAATGACATGAAAAGAAACAGCCTACTTGCATTGTCTGCCACTTTTTCATTTTCCAATAAATTAAGAGATGATTGTATGTTTTCTGCTTGTGCCTCATTACACCGCCGGGTCAGGGGAAAGATATTTCATGGTACATCATGTGATTTTGCCCACATGGCAATGCTTTTTCCTTTTGTTGCTTGGACAAGTGAGTTAATTATGTATTACTGTCTGGTAAAAAATGCGGTAACATGACTACAAAGAATCAGAGACAATATCTGATGGATTTTTGCCAGACTTATTTTTAAGCTCCTCTTTTATCCCTTTGTAGAAACACTGTCGAAAGTCATTCAATGAGATATTCCACCTTAGAGATACACAGCACTTTATTGATGACTTTAGACAGTGGTTCTGTTGTTTTTTTGGTAAAATAGACAGCTGTTCTTACTGTCTGAGTTGGATGTATTGCACCTTCTCGTTTCAGTATGACTAGTTTGTTAACATTGTGAATCAAAAGGAAAAAGCCTGATTTCATTCAGTGTCATCTTTTGATGGAACTGATGAATCTTTCAGTAAATGCAATAACTTAAGGCATATGGATTTGTCTTGAATTTGTTTTTTTCCTTGCGCGGACATACTGAAATAATGCAAGATATGCTAGAAGTGCAGTTTGCTTCTTGGTCATATGAAGTGATCTCCTTGATGGATATAATTACTGAAGAATGGCATGAGAAAGGCAAGAATTTTGTTACTGAGGCCTGAATTTAATCTCAAGTTGGCGTCAGCAAACTATTAGGACTATTGGCAAGCTAGATTGCTTCATTTCATTGGGAATTTTCTTTAGGTGGTAATATCTAATGTCTGCCTCCTACTCTACAATGAAGTCACTCAATTGCTTTTCTGTTTGCCTTGTTTGTCGCTGCATCTAGTTGAAGGAAAGTTTATGCCCTTTTGGTCTGAGGTGAATGAGTTCCCTCTAATCAAAGTTTTCTCAATAAGGTTAAAATTTCAGAAAAGCAGAAAAAAGTTATCCCTGCCTGCATAGTTTATGCTCTAAATTGTGATTCTCCATGACAAAGTTAGCACTTTCTAATTGCAAAGTCTCTATTTTTATGGGGATGAGTTATGTAGCCCAGAAACTGATCTCATGGTTGCAGTTCAATCAGGTTTTGCATTCCTACTTAAAGCTGCAAATAATGTCTCTACTTTGGAGTCATTGCCTATAATTTATGTACCCCAAGTCTATCACTAAAGATGATCTTCAGTTGGGTGAACCGAAAGCCTGCACCAAGTACAAGCGACGACATGGTGTTCCATCTTCAGGGTGGATATGTACTGACCGAGGCAAACTACGAAGCTTGTTGAACAGGTTTAAGGGATCATGCATGAGCCCAAAGTCAGCATCTGGATCACCAATCTGTGAAAGCCTGACATCAGAAAACCCGAGAGATGGTAGTAGATGGTCTGGCCAATCGCTGTAAAATTGGAAGGTGGAACTGGAGAGTGTGGTGGAGGGTTTGTTCATGAAATCTGCTAAGAGGACCGTCTTTGTATGGTTGCACTTGTCTGCAATCATCTTCAGTACTTGCATGGCATGTGATTGGGGGAGATAATAGAGTAGTCCTTCCAAGACCCACACCGTGTTCCTCTCTGGCATGTACCCAGACTCCTGTAGCTTT
Organism: Angophora floribunda; assembly: GCA_014182895.1. Classification (NCBI taxonomy): domain Eukaryota; kingdom Viridiplantae; phylum Streptophyta; class Magnoliopsida; order Myrtales; family Myrtaceae; genus Angophora; species Angophora floribunda. The sequence goes on from CM024710.1 coordinate 14,359,262, forward strand.
TCGAGCCAGAGATCATCCTTGATGTCAGCTGCTACTCTGTTTAAGGATTTTGCTATCACCTTTAATTCACAACCATCGTCTGGGGATTCAAGTGCTGCCTGGATTAGAGCAGCCTTTACCTGCAGGACATCTGGAAAATCAACCTCAAAAACATCACTTTTGCTCAAGCAGCTTAGACGGTATGCCCTTGCGTCCATTCCTGTATAATAATTTGCAGTAACTGTTAGTTAATAAAACTTCCCCCTCCAATTAATGCGAAACCACCTATGTTCATAATAGGTGGAAGCTTAAGCATGAATGCTTTGTTTTGAATTGATTCTTTTGTATATGGGGTACCTATTATTGCAAGGGTTAGGCATATTTCACCCATTCACAGCAGTTGTAGGCATTCTTACCTTGCCGTGAGTACTGGAGAAATTATTTCGTTGGCTCCTGGCAATCAGTCAGTCAAAGCTCATTGTTTGTGTGACTAGAATGTTGCCATGGAAACATACTACTTACAATGTTAAAGGAGGATTTATCAGTCGAAGACATTAGTCAAGTTGACAAGTGATGTGGTCTATGCTTGCAGCCTAGGGCTAATACTACCTACCATCATTGTTCGACCTTCTTTAGAAACAGAACTCTGAGTTTCTCTCAAAACTCGTGAGCTTGGGGGGGATTTGGTGCAAATGAGAAAGTACTACATTGGAAATTGCAATGCGAAGAATAGAGTGGTTTCCCAACCTGCACCAAGGAACACCACCTGCGCCGCTTCCCCATCGAAAGAATTGATGACAGCTTCGATTTTTGAATCAAACCATAACGTCCGGACCGCAAGGATCACTCCGGAAATTTCACGTGCATTGCTCGTGCAATCTTTCTTTATCTTCTCATGGAGACTCCTCAGATACGTCTCTCCTGCAAGCACATCTGCGAAAGGATCGTTAATGATATGCTTCCACAGGGCTCTTCCCGCAGCTGTTTGGCATGCCGACTGCTGAAGGGAGTCCCATTCCTTTTCAATCCTCAAATGCAGTCCACGGACTGCGTCGTCAAGCAGCAAGTCCGGGAGCTTGAAATCCATCGAGAACAGGTCCTCAGGCAGTCCATTCTCATGATTTGACATACTCTTTCAATCCTGTGAATCGTGAAAACACTAGTAGAAGCGAAGCAGAGGATATATGCATGGTGTATATAGAGAGGGTTTATGGGAGGGAAAAAGAGGAGTTGTTGTGTAGGGATAAGAAAAGAGAGCCACACACAAAACCAACGTCTGAGAAGATGGCTCAAATCGTATCCTGCTTCTTTTTCCCTTGATGGAAAGGAAGGTAATGAGGCAGTCCACGAGAGCCACCATCTCATTCTATGCATAATGCCCTCGACCTGTCCCTTTGTTGAATAGGAAGAAAAAAAGTAAAGGACTAAACTGCTCCACCAAAGAAAGGTCCTAGTGACGTCAGGTGGTGGCTCCCACTTCTTAAGAGAAGAGAAAGCCTAGTAAGTTACATTTGGTGGGTGCTAACTCTTGTGGCCCAGGAAAGAAAGTCTTTCGTCATTTGTGTTGTTTGTCGTGGCACATCGCATCTGTTCAGCCATTTGTTTCTAGGGGCTGTGACAGTGGCTAGTGCGAGAGATGGCAACATGGTCAGTAACCCATATTTTAACTCATATTTAATGAAATGGGATGAAAAATAGGTTAATTGAAACTTTATTATGGGTTTGAAATAGGTCTATTACAATAAAGCTAATGGAAAAAAGGATCATAAATGGATCTAAGATAAACTCATAAATGACCCATATTTATGACTCATTAATTACTCAACTTAGACCCATTATTTTTTAGTCTTTTTCTTTTTTCTTATTCCTTTTTCTCCTTTTCTTCATTGATCACAACAGTGGTTGCACAATCGACCATAGGGGAGCTCAAGCCTCACCATAGGCAAGTGAGGCTAGAGCTCACCAAATTCTGGCGAGGTTGAGCTCCATTGGCCTATGGCTCATTGGCTAAGAAGAAGAAGAAGAAAATTATTTTTTAGTTTATTTTTAAAAAATATAAAAATCGATTTTAAAAAATATAATAATAATAAATTATTATAATGGGGGCACGAGGAAATTTTTCCTTCTTGAACAACGAAAAATATTTTTTAGTTTATTTTTAGGTTTCAGTCGAAATATCGAAAAATATAATTATTTTTTTGAAAAATAGTTTTCCTAGAATATTAATTTGTTTTAGTAATATGGGTCAGATTGGGTACAAGTTGAGTTAGGTATAAGTTATTAAATTTAAATTGCATGAAAATGGATCAAAATGAATTAAATGGGTTAATATGGGTTAACCATTTTCGACTCAATCCAAATTCGATCTTACCCATTTGTTTGACAACCCTAGCTGGTGCTATTGCTAACATAGGAGCAACTAAGGAAAAACTCATTGTTTTAGTTGTTGATCGGGGAGTCCTGCATTTTGGACCCAGAAAAGACCCACACGATCATTGGCAGCGAAAGACCCTATTAATGTGGTCCAAGGTCCAAACAAAATCTCCCAAGCCACTGGTGGCAAAGAATCTTAGGTGGATAGGGCGTTTGGGAGCTGGTAAAAGGGTTCCATTGGCATAATTACATATGATGGGAATAACTAGGTTGGTCTAGGATAGGTTCTATCGCATGAGTTTTTTATACATATGATATGGTATATAGAACTAATTACAACATCATAAATCAATGAGATTTTTTTTTCCTTTTCAATTGTTTAAAGTGCATTGCATGAATGATTTAGTCAAATATATTGTCTTAGGTAATTATTATTGTGGTTTTAGAGACTAGAGTGTCATTCATGAAGCTCGGTGCGGTAGTACAGAGGCTAAATTGATAGCACTCTCCAAAAGATGTTCACTTTCATAGAGGAAATCTCACAAACTTTTATTCACCAAATTGTCTACATTACAATTGAGAGGCTTCCTCTATTTATAAGAGAAATTAACTAGGCTATTTCTAAAAATACAGCTACCATATCAGGAAAACAAACCTCTAGAATCTAACAAAATATCTCACAATACCTCATTATATCTAATCATATCACATTGTATCTTATAATATTTCAGCAAATCTCGAAAAGCAATTATACCATTTGGAAATACCAGTTGGCTTATTTCAAATATACCATTTTATTTAGAAACTCCAGCCTTCATCTATTAAAGCATGTTATACCAAAAGTTTATCCTAGCTTGGGTCAACATCGATAATGCGGATACCAAATTTGTCGAGGGAGTTAAGTCGGATGCTTCCGCATCATCCTCCTTGGGTTGTTTGAGATTTGTCCTCAAATCTAAGAAATCTTCATCCTCCAAATAAGGAGAAAAGTCTCTCACATTAAAAGTTGCTGAAATTCCAAACTCTCCAAGAAGATCAATCATGTAAGCATTGTCATCAATTCGCTCAATAACTTTAAATTGGCCATCAGCTCTCTGCATGAGCTTATTATTTCAATGAGATGGAAATCGACGTGCGGACCCCAGGAGTGCCATAACTTGGCACGAAGGGACACTTAAGTGCCAAAATCGGAGTAAAATGGATCACTTAAGTGCCAACGGCGAGAAAATCCTATCAAAATGCATACGCGGCATTTTCCGACGACAAACTTTATTGATGTGGCAATTATAGAAAAAAAAAACACATGTGGCGTATGAAAAATTTCCAACATGGACTTTAAAAATACAAGTGGACTTGCAACAAGCTAAACAACGTCGTTTTTTCACAAGACAAAATGACGTCGTTTAGCTTATTTCGGCCAAACACATCGGGCTCACTCCTGTCTCCGTCACTGGCTCAGTTTTGTCTTCGTCGCCGTTCATCTTCACAAAGGGCACTTCATCACTCGCCATCATCACTCGCCGTTGTTCCTCGCCGTCGTCACTAGCCGTCGTCGTTCACTGGCTGAGATTTGTGCTTTTCTCTCCCCATGGAAGAAATTAGGGTTCGAAATCATCTATTAGGGCTCGAATGGAAAAATTGGGGCTTGGCTGTGAAATATGGGGCTTGACCAAGAAAGATAGGGCTCATATAGTACTATGATAGACAATTTATGGCTCAAATGTAGTGTTAGAGTAATTCAAGGGTTCGCATTGGCAATTTAGGGTTCGACCGAGAAAAAATTAGGGCCGGTATGCTACTGTGATGTGTGATTAAGGGCTTGGATATGGTTTTGTGATATGCGATGGTATTTTTAGGGCTTTGTTGGATATAGTGATGTGCGAGGGTATTTTTAAGGTTCCAATGGGATATTCTGTAATGTGCAATAGCAATTTCTAGGGTTTGGAGTAGTTGTTGTAGGGCATTCTGGTCAATTTGAAATTGACATATTGAAATGGGTATCGTGTGGGAGTTGTCCTTATTGGTGGGGCCTCTATTTATTGGTTTTATAATAAAAGTGATTGTAACAGTTAGATGTCCATCTCTTTCTTTAATAAAGTGTATGATAATATGGGGACCTCCATGTGCAATTACAATTGTCTATTGCCTCTTGTCGATGTGATCCCAAAAAATTAATTGTTTTCTTTTTTCCTTGCTTACAGAAATGGCTTGTAATAAGGATTATGTTGCTGTCATTGTTTGCTACGGAAAAAACTTTGTCATTGGGGAGGACGAGTGTGGGAGTATGAGGGGGGAAATGAGGGCACTATTTTTGTCGAAGTATAGAAGGCATTTTATATTGGGTTTGTTAGAGATATAGTGACATATTTGCCTTGCAAAATACAAAAGTTGTTGTATTGTGCTCCGGGGAAGGGTTTGAGAGATGGTTTGAGAAGCTTATAAGATGATAATGGATTTAGAGATGTTTTGTACTATTATCTTCATGGTGAAGAAGCGAAAATATATGTTGAGTACAATAGTGAGTTTGAGGATGAAGATGATGATGGAGAGAGCACCCAAGTAGGAGAAAGGGGAGATGGTAGGGATGAAGGACGACAAGATAAACAGGAAAGTGGTGATATCACAATCACTAGATTAGATTGGAAAGTAACTCAATCCAATGATGATAACGATGAAGGGTTGGCTGTTGAAAATTTCTTAAGTGATGAGGACGACGAGTAGCTTGTACAATCAAGAAGAAAGCAAATGAACTTTTTGGCCCATAAATTTGCAGCTTTGCAACTAACTGATGAAACTCCAAACAGGGCTGAAGGCCCTGTAGATACTGGTGTTGCTGGTCAAGAGACTGATTATGAAGAAAGCATTGAAAATACTACGTCCGAGGACGACCTTGAAGAAGATGAACAACCTATGCGTAGAAGGAAAAGTAAGTTTCCTTCTTATGATCTTTCTGTTGTTTTTCTTTTTTGTCAATAGGTATAAAATTCCAAGATGCCAAACAATTTAGGGAAGCTATATTGAAGCACTGCATTGCTAAACAAAGGAATATTAACTTCATTAGAAACACTAAGGCCTTTGTAAGAGCTAGGTGTTCACAGCAAAATTGTCCATGGAAGATCTACGGCGCATTTGTTAGGAAGAGTGGATCCTTCCAGATTAGGTCTTTCCAAGAGGAACATACTTGTTCCATTAATTTTCAAAACAAAAGGGTCATAAGTGCATGGTTGTCAAAGCAATTCTTTGATTTGATGAAGTTGATACCTAAGATGAAGAGTGCCCAGTTCAAACAGTTGGTGAAGGAGCGTGTGGGCATTAATGTTTCCAAGAATCAGTGCAAAAGAACGAAGCAAAAGGTGATGAGGGTACTCATTAGTCAGTATGGTGAGGAATATGGGCAAGTGTGAGATTATGCTTTGGAGTTTTGGGTGCAAAACCCTTGGAGTAGAGTGTTTGTCAAGGTCGTGAGAGGCCACTTCTTGATATTGGAACTAAGTTCGATAAGTTCTATGTGTGCTTTGATGCGTGCAAACAAGAATTTTTAGCCGGGTGTAGACGGATGATAGGATTGAATGGTTATTTCTTAAAGGGCTTGTGCAAGGGAGAATTGCTGGCTGCAATTGGAAGAGATGCGAACAACCAAATGTTTCAATTGGCTTGGGCTATTATGAAGATAGAGAACACGAACAATTGGTCCCGATTCCTAAAAAATCTTATGGCTGACTTAGATATGCATTTATGAGCGACCAACAAAAGGTAATGTCATACTAATTTGTTTGTTTTTTGATATTAACAACATGTTATTTTCTTACATTTCTTGTTTCAAATTATTGTAGGGATTGGTTCCAGCATTAGCCGAATTGATGCCATATGCCGAACATCGAATGTGTGCACGGCACATATATGCAAATTGGGCCAAGACCTATAAAGGGGATAAGTTGCAATTGCAATTTTGACAGCTAGCAAAGAGCACAAACATGGCTGACTTTAGGATAGCTAAAGAAGGATTGGTTCAGTTGACCAAGGAAGGCTCTGATGCACTACTCAAGACAGAACCGAAGCATTGGTGCAAGGTCTTCTTCAGCGAGCAATTCAAGTGCGATCACGTTGACAACAACATATGTGAAGCATTCAATGGGAGAAAAATTGATGCGAGATGCAAACTAATCATCTCAATGCTTGAAGATATACAAGTATTGGTCATGACTCGACCATACAAACAAAGAGATGAGGCTGCGAAGTGGACCAGGCAATATGGTCTTAGGATTGTCTAGAAATTAGATGAGAACTTGGCTACAAGTAGATATTGTCATCCCATCTGGAATGGGGATGAAGGATATGAGATAATGAAGGGTTCCGATAAGTATGTTGTCCATCTAGGTAGGAGACAATGTTCATGTCGAGCATGGCAACTAAGTGGAATTCCTTGTGTACATGCCATATGTGCCATCCAATCGAAAGGCTATAACGTGGATGATTATATTGATGATTGGTACAAGAAAACGAAATATCTTGCTTCTACCAATTCGTGATGCAGCCAATCAGAAGTAGCAAGTTTTGGGAGCCAACAAATCATGAAGCACCTCAACCTTTGCCGTTGAAGAAGCAAATGGGAAGGCCAAAACGAAGATGAAGAATGTCGGAGGGGGAGGTCTCGGGTCAGCAAAGAATGTGCAGGATATGTGGGAAGATAACGTGCTCTTATTACCATGTAGCAGGGCACAATACTAAATGTTATCAATTGAGAAAGTAGCAAGAACAGTCAGGTGAGAGGCCAGTGGAAGGACTTAGTGAAGGGACAGGTAGAGCGACAACTGAAGGCCAAACGGAAGGGCAAAGTGAGTCAATTGTTCATCAGTCAACAACAAGAAACCTCGTAAGTTATGATATTTTTGTTTATGTTATTTTTGGTTTATTACATATTTGTACATAGCATAATTAGTAGGTTTTTTTTAATGTATTTGTCAGGTGACGAATAGGACACCTGAAGGATTGGCTAAAACCCTATATGTACCCAAATGATTGGCTGAAACTGTACAAGGGCCAGTTCAATCGACCATTCCTCAGTTGAGGAAAAAATACCCAGTAAGTTCAATAATTTCTTTAGTTTTCCTTTACATTATTATATGGGCTAATATTATATTCATAATGTCTTTATTAGGTTCAAAGAGGGCAAGCTCCAACTCGATTGCCAATGGAAGGGCCAACAGAAGGGCCAACAACATAAAGGCCAATAGAAAGACTACCACACAAGTTAGGTGAAGGTGTTGGTGAAGTTGAAGGACTAGATACGAGAAGGACAACTAAAAGAAGGGCAGTTAAAGCTTTAACTACCAAAAGGCCAGCTAAAGAGCTAGCTACAAGAAGGCCACCCAGAAGACGCCTAGCTGAAAAAATTGATCAAAGAAGCCCCTGTTGCACCTGAAGGGCCAAATGTAACTGAAGCTGAACGGCCATTAGAAGAGCCACATGAAGGGCCAACTAAAGGGCAAAAAGAAGAGCCCAAGAAATCACGGGCCAAAAGAAGGGATAATAAATCACAAGATGTTGAACGTGATGCTCCAATTCAAACAAGAGGGGCTCTTGGGAAGAGGCTAAAACAATATGGTTATGGCCTTTATATAGATTATCGTATTGGAACAGTCACTCTTAATGTAAGTTTTATTGCCTATATTTAATAAATTGTGCGAACTTTTGCTTATAATTTACTTGTGTTTTTTTAGGTCGGGAGAAGTTCGGAGGTTCTTATTTCTCAAGGCCCTACTCAAGAATCAATGGCCGCACCAAAAAAGAAAACAACATCGGTTACACCAAAAAAGAAGACAACATCGGTTGTGCCAAAAAAGAAGACGATATCGATTGCGCCAACAAGAAAGACTAACAACTTAGCACCAACTCCATCTGAATCAGTTCATCCCGAGACAATTGCAGCTCCATCTAAATCAGTGCATGAAGAGACAGTTGAAAAGGAAGTTGTACATCCAGTTAGAAATGGTGCAAGGATAATGAATCGAGGTCTATCAAAAGGAGCACAACCAGGAGGCCTGTGCATATTGATATTGATTGATAGGAAGTGCTGGTTTTGTTACAACTTGCTATGGATGATTTTTAATTTTTTTGGTTTGTCACTGAGTTGGTGAGACTTGAAATCAATATCAATGAAATGATCTTGCTACTTATCAATTTTTGTTGTTGTGTTTTTGATATTTTTGATTTAGATTCTGCTTTACTTGCTCTATTGGTGGTTGTTGATTATTGGTGGTGGGTGTATAATGATGGTTAGAGGCCCCTACAACACTTGGTGCAAGTGTGCAGTTTGCATATCTTGCACCAAGTGGTGCTTGGTGCAATCTGGTGCAAAGTGCTTGCACTAGCATCTTTTCTAGCAGCAACACACCATAGCCACAATGCAGGCTGATGGTGGTTCATGCTGTGATGGTGGCCAATGGTTCATACTATGGTCGTATTAAACCTGGTTGTATTGAAGGTTCATGCATGTTGGTGGTGGGTCTGTAGTGATAGTTTGGGGGGTTTTTGTGCAGCACCTTATACAAGTGTGCATTCTGCACATCTTGAATCAATTCGTGCTAGAGCTGGTAACCTGTACTTAAGTGCTCCTTTCCTGGAGAAGTTGGCACTTAAGTGTTCACTTTTAAGCACTGAGTGGCACTTAAATGATCACTTTCAACAATAACCTGACACTTAAGTGATCTTTTCTTTAATCCAATTAGAACTAAAGTGATCACTACATACAACTTATGGCACTTAAGTAATATCTCATGTCTGTCCTATGATACAGCAAGTAACAAACCCAAACCAACTCCAGTTCAACTGGGTTAACGTTAACATTGCGAATAAGCTACCACAATAAGACCCGGTGCACATTCTTGTTGCTTTATATTAAAGAACAAGAAAAACACGTGTATCATCTCATCATTCCCTTTTCTTGATCTCCCTCAAAGCCGATCGATGGTGTGGACAATACAAACACAAATAAATTAGTCTATATTTAATCCAAAACGATTACATTTATCAACTCATTTTCAACTATGGCAGTTGAAGAAACTTCTTCTTATCTTCAAGTGCTTTACATTTGATCATTAAGTAGGCTATATAACAAAACAACACTATAATAAACATTTGATAACACTTCCGTTCATTTTTCATTCTTGAATCTTCATTCTTCAACAAATAATTAATTGAAGATACTTCAGCTTGCTTTGACACTTCATTCTTCAAATAATTAGCCAAAGATGCTTCAACTTGCTTTGAGTCAACACCATCCAAGCCATCCACAAACGTAGATGGAGGTTGATGCCACCCATCAAGTAGGTTTAATATCACCTTTGTCGCTCGAATCGAGAACTTCACATCGATCCATTTGAAGTATTTGCACTTTGACCCTTCTCTATATCTAGCGCATCCATAGAATCTTCTCCCGAGATTCATTCGAGTCCACGATGTTCTTCTTGGACTCGGTAACCCACAATAACAAAAACGTTTGCACTCGCCTTCTCCTTCGCTTTGGTGAGACAAATTCGAGTTGTTGCTTAAAATTTTGCTCTCCATTTTCAATATTCAGCGCTCGGTAACCCACAACAATAGACGAATTCGCACTCACCTTCTCCTTTGCTTCGGTGGGATCTGGGGTTAATTGAAATAATTTGAGTGCTTGAGGGATTTTTGGGGCAAATCAAAATTAGGGTTCGAGCTCTTCTTGGGGAATTTGGCTGATTTAGGGATTTAGTCGGCAATAGGAGATGAAAATGGAGAGACAACGCCGTTTTGGCCAATTTATGACATTTGCTTTATCCATCTATGGAAACGGCGTCGTTTTGGGTGAGGGTTAGCTGAGGTGGATCTTCGGCAGCCTCGTTGGATAGAAAATTAATAAAACATTGCCACGTAGGATTTCCGGCTAGGTTCCGACCACTTGGCACTAAAGTGATCCATTTTTTTTTAAAGTAGCACTTAAGTGTACCGTTTGTAAGTTATGGCACTTAAGTGTCCTCCATGCCAAGTTGTGGCACTCCCGCTGTACTTATGCCGATGGAAATCTCTTCTTCCTCAGATGAAGGCATACAAGATCTCTCGATTAAAATCGAGCCTTCTTCCAATACTGATTAGCTTTCATCTTGTAAGACCCATTGGCTTTCTAAATCTTAGTTCAAATTTGCTCATGAAGTTTCTTCATCGATTCAACTTTTGCGTTGCCATCAAAGTTTACTTGTGAGTTGGATGGAATTGGAATCAAATCAATCGGCGTGAGAGGGCTAATTCCGTACACAACTTCAAAAGTTGATCGACTCATAGTATAGCTCGAAGATCAATTTTAAGCAAATTCAGCATGTGCAAGCTTCAAATCCCAATCTTTTAAAGACTTACTCACCATGCTTCAAAGAAGAGTAGTGAGAGTGCGATTGGTTGCCTCCATTTGGCCATCGGTTTGGGGATGACAAGTGATGCTAAATAAGAGCCGTGTACTAAGCATTCTCCATAATGTTTTCCATAAGTAGCTTAAGAACTTAGAATCATGATTTGACACAATGGTTTTTGATACTTCACAAAGGTGAATAATCTCCTTGAAATATAATTCAGCAAAGTGAGACGCATCATCAGTCTTGTGACGTGGCATGAAATGAGCCATTTTAGAGAACCGATCAATGACCACCATGATGGCATCTTTTCCCCTTTGAGTTCTTGGAAGAGCCACAATAAAATCCATACTCACATCTTCCCAAGGCTGCAATGGAACCAAAAGTGGATTATACAATCCCTGATGGAATTGACTTCACTCTTTGACAAGTTACACACTTCGAGATGATAGTATGCATGTGTCCCTTCATTTTTGGCCAATAAAAATGCTCTTGAAGAACCTCAAGAGTTTTGTTAATATCGAAGTGTCCAGCCAATCCCCTATCATGTGCCTCTCGAATCAACAACTCTCAAAAAGAACTCTTGGGCACACATAAATGATTTCCTAAAAAATGAAACCCATCTTGCAAAAAATAAGTACTTTGAACACCTTGCTTACAGTTGTCAATAATCGATGAGAATTCCAAGTCTTCATAATATAACTCTTTCATCGATTGAAAGCCAAGGATCCAAGAATCTAAAACGGCAAGCATGGAATATCTTCTCAATGATGCATCCGCAACAACATTTGTGTAGCCAAGTTTATATTTTGAGACAAAAGAAAAGGACTGAAGAAATTCTACCCATTTTGCATGTCTCGAATTGAGCTTGCATTGCCCGCTAACAAACTTGAGAGTCTCATGGTTAGAATGAAAGACAAATTGCTTTGGCCTCAAATAATGACTCTAATGATCAAGAGTTCAAACAATGATGTAAAACTCCTTGTCGTAAGTTAAATAGTTCTTCTTCGAATAAGTCAACTTCTTGCCGAAATATGTCAAAAGTTTTTGGGCTTGCACAAGAACAACACCAATGCCAACTCTGCTTGTATCACACTCAATTTCAAATACTTTATCAAAACCAAGAAGGGCGAGAATAGAGGACTCACAAAATTTCTACTTGATTACCTCAAAGGCACTTTGAACAGCCTTTATCCATTCGAAAGACTTCATGCATTCGATTATTTGAGCCATGATAGTATTGAAGCCCTTCACAAATTGCTGATAAAAAAAAAAAAAAACAAGTCCATGAAAACTCCTTACATCAAAAATGCATATTAGAACCAGCCAAGTCTTCATAGCTTCTACCTTGGATTGATCGACGGAGATCCCATCTTTATAAACCACATATCCAAGGAATACAACACTTGGAGAGAAGAACTCACATTTCTCCATTTTAGCATAAAGTTTTTGTTCTCTCGAGACATTGAAAACTTATTTCAAATAAGAGATATGCTCTTGCTCATTCCTGCTATAAGCAAGAATATTGTCACGTCCCAAACCCCGAGCACGTGACAACTCCTTTACTTTGGTCAAATGAATGCAACGTCCCAAGACACGTCACCGACCATTCTTTTTATCTTGTGATTAAACGCATGCAGAAGTGAACCCATCGAACACCTAGTCAAACAAAAGCAGGGATTACATAAAGACTAATACAACAATAGCAACGTCATTTTTATTCTTGTACTAATTAACCCTAGAAAGTTTATACATAAGCCCCTCAATCGAGCAACTTCCTTTATAGTCATCCAAAGATACTAAGTAGGGTTAATCTACTTCCTTCAACCATTGGATACACAATCCCGCTGCCCTCAACAACGTGCTCGAGCAATGTTCAATCCATGGTGATATATGTGTCACAACTACAGACCTAAAAATGTTTAACAACAATGAGTGAGTATAATTTCAGTAAGTTATCGCCCTAAGCCCCGATTAAAACGTCAACTCAACTAGGATACCTATCGCACAATTAATTCACTCAAGCATATCAATAGCAAAAACAATTCTTGTTTGCCTTAGCCAACCACTTGATCTACCCAGTAACCCCAGAATAACAATCGACAAGCAACCTACTAGCAGGCAACCTTACTCGGTCATGCCATACCCTGCACGATAAATACACATGCATGCAACAATTAATGCATCTTGCACTCTCAACATTGCTTTAATCAATTACAATCGAGTCGTATCACAAGCGATCTCACCTAGCTATTGCCACACCCCGTACGGTACCAACTCAGGCATATCATAGTCAGTGCAACCAGCATATGCACAAGCAAAACACATCACAATATGTTTCATATGCACCCCTACATTCACATGTGTTCCATTTATTATGCCCTCACTAAGGCCATCAAACTCTCACCGATGTGTACAACTGAACTCCCGCCGGTGTCTTCTAGCTTAGCTAGGCATCGCTCCGCCCCATCAGGCATGGTTACGTCTGGAACTCCCGCCCATATGGCATTCTTGAAGGAGCGTAGGTCTGATCTTTACCGCGACCCTTATCCAGACTCCCGCACGGAATTTCCGATGAATCGGACTTCATCCCCTGAATTCCCACTAGGGTAACGAGTTATATTATGTGACCACACGAGCACACCACTTCAATTTATTTCAATTTATTTTCCATGCATTTATCAATGCAAATGTGATAGATGCTCAACATAATAAATCATTGCATATTTTCATGTAAAAATTGCATGAAAGAATTGTTTGTGATTACATTTTATTTCAAAACCCATCCAACTTTCATGCATTATCAGTTAAACATGACATTCTCCTTTTCATTGCAAAACTTTGACATCTATACACCCGACATCTTGGGGTTTTCCTTTATATGTCCACGCAATAGTACACAACATCAAGGCATAATTATTATAGCAATCAAGCACTTGACAATTTCAATCTACGATCAATACCTTATTGATCTAAGCAACAACTCAACATGCTTTAATAAATACAAACTCATCAAATTAGTCCCACAATTTAATTATAAATAATTAAATTATTATTCATAATTAAATTAAATTAATTATTATTAAAATAATTAATAATTATAACTAATTTAATAATAATAAAAAAAGAAAGTAATTATTTTTAATAAAATAATATTAATCATGATTATCCCACTATTCCTCGATTATCCTAATTAACCACCATTAATTAGCACTAAACATGATTAACAAATTAATTAAAGTTAACCATAGTTAACTAACCTAACCATGCTTCCACCATAATTAATTAACTCAACCCTAGTTAATTAACCTAACCATAGGTCAACTCTAGTTAATTAACCCAACCTTGGTTAATTAACTAACCGTAGTCCACTTTTAACTAACCTAACCATGGTCATCTTTCTAACCACTAAAGGTGTCAAAATAGGTCATAAACCCATATTATGACTCAATTTTAGTTAAATGGGTCAAATATGGGTCAAGTGAAAGTTAAATATGGATCAAATATGGGTCAAGTAAAAGTTGAATATGGGTCAAATATGGGTCAAGTGAAAATTAAATATTGGTCAAATATGAGTTAAGTAAAAGTTAAATATATGTTAAATATGGGTTAAGTGAGTCATTTAACATAGAGTTTCGAGTGAGTTTGAGTTTCTCTACAATAACAATGGCTTTTAGCAATATAGGTCGAGTCGGGTATGGGTTATTAGATTTACATTACATGAATTTGGATCAAAACGGGTTAAATGGGTCAATATGGGTCGGACCATTTTTGACTCAACCCAAACCCATTTGATGGGTCTACTAACCACTCATCTTAACCATAGTTAATCCTAATTAATCCCCTAACTAAGATTAACTATAAATTAATCTACTCCTAAGCAAGTTTACGGACTAATCGAGGGATTAGAACATAAACTCACCTAGCGACAATTTTGACAACATAGGCACGATGGCGATAGCAAGGATAACAATAGATGACAACCAGTAGCCAAAACCTAACAAAACAGCTTCCGGTGAAGTTGATTTGCACCGAATAGAGGGAGAATAGCGGCTGGTGGGACTGGACTAGACGGTGGCTGGCTAACCTCCGGACAATGGCCAATAGCTCTAGTGAACAACAACTTCTTCGACCAGCAGCATCGAACATCAAGGCCAAAAACAGTAGCAACTAGGTGGAAAATAGAGGAAAATAGAAGAGAAAGAAGAGAGGAAGGGGGTGGCAGTCCGGCGGTGGTTGGACGACTCCTCAACGACAACAAGGCAACAAGAATGGTGGGCAATGGTGGTCCAGGACAGTAAGGGGATATCCAAGGGGAAGAACCAAGGAGAAAAGGAAAGGAAAAGAGAGAATGAGAAGAAAAAGTGAGAGAGAGGGTGGCTACTAAGGGGGGAAACGAATGAGGGGGAAAAAGGGAGGAAGAGAGAGAGAGAAAAAGATGAAAGAAAGAGAGAGATATTTCTCTCTTCAAGCCAACTTCATTTCCCAACAATTTTCATCATCATTTCCCTTGACTTTCTCTCTTTTTGTCCCCCAAAATTAAATGCATCTTCTAGAAAAGGGAAATTTTGTAATTTCTCTGAAGTATAATATACCATACTATACGCATATACGGGCCAAGATTTTATACAGCTTGAATAAAATTAGTTTAGGCTCAAAAGGATAAGAAACGGGCTTGAAAATGGGCTCATGGGCATGCTTGGGTCCACTTGGGCTTGTGGGCTTGGTTCGGGCCAACAATGGCCAAACCTCAAAGGGCGCTTGGGCCTTCGGTTAGCCCATCTCCTCTTGGTTCCAATTTTTCAGCCCGTTGAATCCTTTTTTGATAATTTTTGGGCTTACCAATAAATTTGAGAATCAACAAGGCAACGCCCAATATTTAGTCTCGACATCCTTGCAAGTTCGATACTAGAAATTAGATTGAAATCTATGGTTAAAATTGATTAATCACGACTTTAGTATGATCTAACTATCGGGCAACATTTAGGGGTTCTTGCGCATTTGATCCATGGTTAATTGCTTTTCAATCCACATTCGTGCATATTCAAATCAGGGTGATTCTCGATTATCATGTAATCATGAAAGGTTAATTAATCACTCTGAGTACAAGGCCAAAAGGAAATCGATTTAACGTCGTTCACAATTAATATCGAAGTCATGCGGAATCGCCCGCAATCCGACATTGTATTTTTGCCAAATCGATTTATTTTTATTCGCTAATTGGCCTACAATAGTGTGGTATCGTCCATCTTTGATCCTTATGGTTGAGCGGCATATCCCTAATTGAATTCACCGTTCATACATGTATCAATCCTTAATTGCCTTTCCGAATAGTTAGTCAACTCATGAAGAGCCAACTCAGAGTAAATGTAATTAACAGCACATCAATAAAATAACATTTTCATATATCCCAAGATGGTTCAAAATTCAAGACGTCACAAATATCGTTAAAATAAACAACAACAAATCGACCGATAAAGGAACGAAGAACTTCATTCATAAGTCTCATGAAGGTATTTGGAGCATTTGATAATCCGAATGTTATAACTAGCCACTCATAAAGGCCTCATTTAGTTTGGAAAGTTGTCTTCCATTTATCACCTTCTCGCATCCTAATTTGGTGATGGCCACTCCGCAAATCTATCTTCGAGAACATGGTTGAGCCATATAATTCGTCAAGCATGTCATCAAGTCTAGGTATGGGGTACCTATATTTAATAGTGATGTTGTTGATGACTTGGTTATTGACACATATTTTGAATGAACTATCTTTCATGGGCACCGAGAGCCGAAATGGAACATGGGCTCATGCTTTCTCCGGCATACCTTCTGTCAATAAGTTCATTGACTTATCTTTGCAACTCCTTCATTTTCTCCGGATTGCATTGATACGCTAGTTTGTTGGGTAAAGGAGCACCAGGTAGCAAATTGATATGATGCTCAATACCTCTAATGAGAGGTAATCCAGGTGGCAATTCCTCCAAGAGCACATATGCAAATTCTTTCAACAAGGAATGCATTTTCAAATGTAGAAGACTCTCTTTCTTACTCTTTTTCTCTACCATAAGTAAAGCATAAACATTCTTATGTTTGCTAATGGCTCTTTCAACCTATGTTTCACTCAAGAAAATTTTTTTCCTTACTTGTATTTCCCTCCCCAGGTTGATTTTTATGTATCATGGAAGGATTAAATGGTACAAAACTAATGCATTTTTGTTCCTTGTTAAACGAGTATGTGTTCTTACACCCATCATGCACACCATTTCTATTATATTGCCATGGTCTTCTCAATAACAAGTGACATGCATCCATAAGAATCATATCATAGAGAACTTGATTTTTGATAATTCTTCCCAATTGAAAATGATCTGAGAGCTCATTTGTTTACATTGAGATCATTTCTTTGACTGAGCCAATGGAGCTTGTACAATAGAGGATGTTTAGTTGTTGAAAGCTTCAGCTTGTTGACCAAGGTCGTTGAAGCAACGTTGGTACAACTCCCACTATCAATAATGACTGAACAAACCTTCCCGTTAATAGTACAACGGGTATGAAAGATGTTCTTTCTTTACTCATTCTTATCAGGAGAAACTTTAGCATGCAATGCTCTACATATGACCAATAACTCCCCATCATCAACTTTCTCCACAATCTCCTATTCTTTTTTAAAACTCGGAATCATTTTGGTCTGGATTGTTCTCAACTTCTTGAAGTGCCAAATTGATTTCCTCAATTTCTTGACTAGTATAACTCTCCATTTTAGGCAATTAGCTTGTAAATGCCTATGGGCTTAACACTTAAAGCATTTCCTTACGTCACCTTGAGGTTTCTTTTGGAGTTTTTTGGAGGATTTCGCAAACTTCTCCTTACCTTTGTCTTTTGTTGATGCACTCTTGACATTGCTTGAGGAAACACCCTTAAAGTAGGATGTCCCTTTTGTTGACGTTTTGGAAGAAAACCTCTTGCCGCCCTTCAATTGTTTCTCAACTTTCACTGCCAACTTGCATTCATCTTTATAGGACCGATAAGATTGAAGTTCAACCAAATCAGCAATTTTCCGATTCATTATGCCAAGAAATCAAGCGATGGTTTGCTCCGGAACTTCTGGAACTTCACACCTCATCTTGAGTTGTTCAAATTCTCATATGTACTATTTAATGCTCATCCCTTGTTGTCTTAGGGAATTCAGCTTAAGGAACAAATCTTGCTTGTAATTGTCGAGCAAGAGCCTCTTCTTCATCAACTTGATGTCTTGTTCATTCTCCTTATGCCACCCTCTTCATCTACAATTTCGATATTCGGAATCACTAGAGTTGCCGCAAGCATAATCGAAATCACCATTTGAGTTTTAACGAGAATCGGCATCATTACGCCGATGACAATCATTAGGATGCCTTGCTGGATCCTTGAGAAGATTGAGGATACGCCATTTGTTGCTAAAGATTCTGGATAGCACGATCTCGCCTTTCGTTGTGTGCCTGCTCCAAAGTTAAACCTCTTGGAACCGAATCATCCATTCTTCTTCTTTTTAACAGAAAGAATCACTCAAAACCGAGTTCAACCTTAGGCTTTGATACTAACTTGATGTGTGTGTGGGCGAGTGATTCCACAACGGGAAATTTCAGGCTGAGTGTATTAGAAGGATGTGTATGGGATGGTCTATCAAAAATTTAAAAAATAGAATAAGGGATAGATTACGATCGTCACCAAGGTATAAAAGCCACACCACCAACCAAGAATGAAGATCGGGATCAACGAAATTCACCACCAAGGCTTAAAGGATGAACCACCCACCAAGGATAAAGGATTTCGGATAGGAGAAGCTTACTACTAGGGCCTAAAGGAAAAACCCACTAGTCGAGGATAAAAGGCTTCTTGGCTCACCACTGAGGAGTAATCCACTCTCCAAGGACAAAGAGACCAAAAAGTATTCACTCTCACAAAGAAAATCTCACAAATTTTTATTCACCAAATCGTCTGAGTTATAATTGAGAGGCTTCCTCTATTTATAGAAGAAATTTATGTAGGCTTTTTCCAAAAATACAACTAGCATATCAAAAAAGCAAATCTTTAAAATCTAACAAAATATCTCACAATACCTCACTATATCTAATCATATCACATCAGATCTCACAATATCTTAGTAAATCTCAAAAAACAATTATTTCATTTGGAAATACGATAGACTTATTTCAAATAAACCGATTTATTTGGAAACTCCAATCTTGATCCATTGAAGCACATTATACCCAAAGTTTATCTTGACTTGGGTCAATATCGATAATGTTGATGTCGAATTTGTCGATGGAGCTAGGTTGGATGCTTCTGCATACCATACTTGACCAATACCCAACCTAACACATATTATCGACACATATTAATATCTAACTTAATTTGAAAAATCTACTTTCACACATTTAATCCACTTTAAAATTTTCACATATAATTTAATTGAATAAAAATTTCACATCAAATTTAAAAAGTAAATTAAATATAAATAAAATTAGTAAATAAAATAAAAAAATGTGAATACCTTTAAATTGAAATATTTTTTGGAAAATATTGTTTCAAAAAAATCAAATTTTTAAATATTTTTAAAATTTTCGATTTTTCTTTTATTATTTTTTTTCTTTTCTTTTTTTCCCTTTCTTTTCTCTTTTCTTTCTTCTTCCTTCTTCTTCCCCCTTTTCCTCCGCTAGTGTCGCTCGACAACAACCGGCCAAGACGCAAGCCGGCAAGCGGCAAGCTTGAGCTCAACTAGGGTTGATAAACTTGACGCTTGGCCAATCCAGGCGAGCTTGAGCTTGCTCAAATCTGGCGAGCAGCGAGCTCGCTAACCCAAGCTTTGCTACAATTGGCGAGCTCGCAACTCACCTACCTTGATTTAGACCAAGCTGCCCAAATCTAGGCTGCGATCCGATTGGCGAGCTCAAGGATTGCTTGCCAAATCAAGGCGAGCTCACAGCTCACCTGAGGCCGACGAGCTCGAGATCGGCGATGGTGATAGCAACGTGACGACGGGATGCAGAGAGGAGGATGGGGATGGAAGGAGAGAGAGGAGGAGAGCTTTGCGACCCATGGGTTCAAAGTAGATTTCCCTAATAACCCACTTAACCTCTATTTGACCCATATAAAAACCCATTTCTAATTTTGATTTACTTTCCACGACTCATTTATGACTCATATTTAACTTTTACTTGACCTATATTTGATCCATTTAACTAAAATGAGTCATAATGTGGGTTTATGACCCATTTTGACATATCTACTTTATCATCACTTTCTCAAATAATTTTTTAGTTACAATAAACTGTGTTATGTATTCTTTCCTTAATTGGTTTCTTATTCTTCTCCAATTCATTTTCCAACAAAATGATTATCTTCAAACAGCATGTCCACCAGTATCTCTCAAGATTTGATATCAGCGCATGCACATAATTATCAATATGTTAATGTCGTCCACAGGTGAACCATGAGAAATGACTTGCAATCACATCCAATAATGTTTTTAAGTGTGTTGGCTTCCAAAGCTTCAAGTTGATGAAAGATTGACCATAATGCCTCCAACTCTCCATGAAATCCTCATTATTTCAAACTTATTCACCTATCGGTTTCCAATGAACTCTTAAAGATAGTTGATATCATCAGAGTTTTTCTTAAGCTTACCACGAACATTTGTACTTATCATGAGGATGTAACTCTCAATGATAATTTTGGAATCATAAAAAATCATAGGGATGTTTTTGGAACACTCAAGCGGCATAAGAGGATGGTGGAAAGCGGTGGTGTTGACCTCAATGTCGGTGGGACTAGGATTTTTTTTTCCCAATTTTTGTTTTTTAATTTTTTCTTATTTTGCCTAATAAATGGATCTTTAATTTGCTATGATTTTGTAAATATATTTTCTTCTCATTTAATCCACAGGAGCCTTTAATCAAAGGACAATTGATGTACTTTTTAAAAAGTACAGGCACGATTTAAGAACAAAATGAGAGTAGATGGACGGTTTCAAATTTCAAATAAAAGTAAAGAGATCATTTGTGATATTGTCTCTACGTGCCTTCCAAACAGAGTACATCCAGCCAGCACGTAAAAACCACTGCATACAAGAAAGCATGCAACATAACAACTTTTGTCTAGCATGAAGCTCTTACACCTAAGATAAATTGAACTCTGTATCGCTTATATAACACAGGACGGAATATGAGTAGGTGCATCTCTAAACGTGACAAATTATTATATATAATGTAATGTGGTAATGACACATGCAAAAACAAACTAGTAAAAATGGAAGAGTCTCAAAATTCAAATGGATTGGGCAATTTAGGGCATGTTTATTAATTAGCCAAATAGTGTTTGATTTTATTCTTTTGTTCCTAGGTATAGATTCAGCACAGAAATTTGTATGGTAAAATTTTTCTCCCAGGAACAAATTTCTCAAGAATAAATTTGGAACAGAATCAAGAATTAAAAAAATTACTTTTTGTTCTCAAAAATAATTTCAAGAATCAAATCTAAGTTCTTTTCTTCTCTTTCTTTTTCTTCTCTTCTCTTTCTATTTTCTTTTCTTCTTATTCCTCCCAGCCTATTGCCTCCTCATCGCTGCCCGCTAGGCCACCAGTAAAGCTCGACCTTGCCCAAATCTGGTGAGGCCAAGCCTCGCAATGGCTAGGTGAGCCTCCAACAAGCTCGTTGAACCACGCCCTAGCTTGGCAGGCTCTGATGAGCTTGTCGGACCTCGCCCAACTGATCGCCAACCACCACTGACGTGGCGACTGGCCACAAGGGAGGAAGTAGAGAAAATGAAAAATAAAAAGACAAAAAAAATATATTAAAAATGTAATAAAAGTACTGAAAAATTAAAAGAAACAAAAAATTTTAAGAATCTTGGGTAGTTTTACCAAACGCATTCCTATCCCAAAATAAAAAAATTTAATAGTTACTCAAAGCTTTCAAATCCTTAGAAATTATTCTTGAGAACTAAATCAAAAAGAATTATTTTTTAGTAGAAATTGTTTCCAAAAATAGAAACATTATCATGCGCACCCCTAATCTCCCACACAAGTAGAAATTGGGCCAAAACTTTACCTTAGGAATTCCCCATCAGGTGAATTGTTCGAATTAACTATATATAGGACTAGTCAATAAATTTTCCATGTCGTACGAACATACGTTATATACAGTATTGTTATGTGATGGAAAAAGTAAAAAGAATATGACAGGCAAATGAGAATGCTTTATACCATCAATGAGATAAAACTTGTATGTGATCTCCTTTTTTCAGTATAGATAATCCCTGGCCTTAATGTTAATGACTCAAAGGACTGAAGGAAGCTATGAGAGGTTATACCACGCTGCGATAACATCAACCCGAGCGTAATCAAGTACAATTTTTTTTTGGTCTGGTCCTATCCCATATTTATTTTACAAGTTACTCAATGTGTTATGTACTGATTGCAAAATGCTGCTTTTTCAACCACGTGCCCCACCCTAGCCTCTAAGAATGTGAGGAGTCAAACTTCCCACCTCCCCCTTTTCAAATGGAAATGGTGGCCATTGGAGCAACCCTAATGGTTAAGTATAAATATTGAACATCCCTAAAATCTTAGATTAACTAACCCTTCAGTGTTGTTGCTCTTGTCTAAGAGCCAATTGTTATGGACCGCAAGAGGTTCCTCACTTCCCTTTTTTGCCTAATTTTCTTTAAAATCCTCAATTTTAGGTACATTTTAAAATTTCACTATAATCTCAAATCTGCTCCACATCCAAAAATTGCCACAAGAAATTGTTGTTGTTTCATATTTCTAACTGACCTAATGTTAATAATACAGAAGAATTTATTGTCAGTTTTTGGATACGGGGTAAATTTGGGACAATAGTGTAAGTTTGTGATTTATTATTTGGGGTAGAATTAGGATTGGATTTAAAGTTGAAATATTTTTTTATGGAATTAAACCTTATTTTCTGAAATATTATTATTATTATTATTATTATTATTATTATTATTATTGCAGCAATCCATCCATCTAATCTTTTGCCCCATTAATTGAGCAACGTCAAGAAAATCGATCAAATTTACTAGTAACAAATGATGGAAGAAGCGAATCGCATCAATTAAATAAGTTAAAAGGCAATTTGATTACAAATCGATCGCCCGAAACTTAAGCGAAGCATATCTCACCTTACAATCTATGCCGAGAAAATGAAAGAGGAGGTCTTTTTTTGAATAAATATACAACACAAGCACCAGCAAATAAATTCTTCCACCACCGAAAAAGAAATCGGTATTTTATCGTCTAGGAAAAATCCAAAGTATTGATATTAAATTAATCCCCGAGAGAGAGAAGAAGAGCCTCTCGACCTTCTTCTTTAACAACGTTCGACCGCACCCGAGGCGGACGAGGAGACGGACCGACGCCCCTCGGTGTCGGCACGTGAATCGAGGAACAAAACCTGCCATATCTCGGCAAACGCCTCCACGATGACGCCGTGGTAGTGCCGCGAGTTGAGCGACAGGAAGCACTGCAGGAGCTGCTCCAGGTCCCCGGCCCCGAACATCCGCTTCTCCACTATCATCTCAGCCATCGACCTCTTGAAGTCCTCCAGCGGATTCTCCGACCTCTTCACCACCGCCACGCTCTCTCCCATCACCACCCCCCTCCTCCTCTCCCTGGCTGCCTCCGCCGCCTCCTCTCGGCCCCCGCTGGTGTGGCGCCTCAGCCTCCTGATTCTGTTCTCATCGGAGTCGTTGTCCTCGTCTTGAGGGGATTTTTGCTTTCCTTCGTCGCCTGATTCTCCGGTGGGTATCTCGTGGTGCGGTAGAATTCGGGCAACGTATCGTTCGAAAAGCTTCTGGAAGTCGATAGCAACGCGTCAGTCTCGTCCTCATCGTCCCCGTTGTCGTCGCTGCAGCCATCCGAGCTGAACCACCCGCTGTCGTTGGACGTGACGCTCCTCCCGACGGCCGACGATGTCGTTTTACCTTTCCCCTGGCTCTTCTTCTTCTGCTTCATCCTCCGGTCGCCCTGCCTCACCAGGACAGGCGACGTCGTCTCCACGTCGCCATCATCGAATCTCGAAACTCCGCATATCTTCCGACGAGGCCTGGGATGGCGCTGGCTCTGGCTCCGGCTCTGTCTCGAGACCACGTGCCACCTTCCGTCCTTCTGCCACGTGTACTCGGACGGAGAGTCGGCGCCGGCGCAGGACCTGCAGCGGACGGAGGCGACGTGGCGGGCGATGAAGGAGTCGTCGGGGGTCGACGGAGGCGGGGCGGGTAAGCTGGTGAAGCTGATGTCGAGGGACTTGGGGTTCGCGGGGAACAGCCAGTGAGCCCCCGCCCTCGACGGGTTCTGTGGGTAAGTCGGGGGGTGTTTGGAGCGACAGATTTGGAGTATGCGGGAGAGTCTGAGCCTGAAGCGCTTGGCCATGGAGGGTGGTTCCTGAGATAGTGCAGAGCGAAAGCGCTGGTGAAGATGAAGCGATTGGGTTTGACGGATTACGTCTGGGTTTGAGCTGGAGCTTATCGAAACTTCATAGATATAGAAAGACAGAAGATGCATAGGCCGGCTATTTCGGGCTTTGTCAGAATGAAAAAGAAAAGAAAGTAATAGGACCCCACGCACGCCTGAAGCCCTGACCAAATCCTAAGAGAAGAGTAGCGAAAGTTACGTGGAATTTCTCAGCCGGTCTGGACGACAGAATTGTGTGAGTTATGTTATTTAGTATGTGGATGCTGATGTGACGAATCATACCGACAATAAAATAAATAGTTACTTAGGTGTATATTTAACTTATTAGAATCGAATCAACCGGGACATGCAACTTTTGACAACGGATGATAACCAAAAATGTATTTACAGACGGCCTAATATCCTAAAAAATCTCCAATTGTATTTTTTGTCCCAAATTTACCTTTTGTCTCATAAAAAACTCTTGATTTTAGGTCATGTCCCAATTTTACCTTTAACTTTTTTTTGTCCTATAAAAAATCACAAATTCTAGGTCTTGTCCCAATTTTACCGTCTAGTTCCAATTTTACTGCAAAATTTTTATAGTTTCATAAAAAATCACAAACTTTTACTTGAGTCACAAATCTACCCCTCTTATTCCTCCGTCCAAAATTTCTCGTTAACAACCAAGAGATGGAAAACTCTCAAGCACAACTTATTTGAGCATCTCAAGCGCGAGGTCTTCAACCGGGAGAGATGGAACATTCCTAGGCATGAGAGATCAATGAGCGCAAAATTACTAAGGGTGATTTTCATGGAAGGTTAATGGAGTGCAAAATTGGGATTCAAGTAAGAGTTAGCAATTCTTTCGTGGGAGAAGAAAAAAATTAGAGTAAAATTGAAATTGGACCTAAAATTAAGATTTTTTATGAGACAAAAAAAGTTTATGATAGAATTGAGACATGACCTAAAGTTGGGAGTTTTTTATGAGACATAAAAAAGTTTAGGGTACATTTGAGACATGACATAAAGTTGGAGGTTTTTCATGAGACAAAAGATAGAATTGAGATAAGAGTTAAAGTTGGAGGTTTTTTAGGGTATTTATAGACTCAATTCATGCAGATCAACATGGTTATGTCATTAATGGTGTAGATCCTATGCAGTTAAGGGCTATGATTATGTATGCATGCATCTAACGAAGATATACAGGATTTTTTCGGCCGTACAAAACATGCAATGATCCAAGATTCACGTTGCACGAGCTTAAAGATGAGATGTTGTGAGGTCAAGTCTCTCTTCTTGCTTAAAGATAGGCCTGCGCGGGCGAGAACCGAGAGCTGCTTAGTGAATAGGCGATTGCTATTCCGGGCATTGAAGCGACGATTAACAGACACGTGTCAGGTTCTCAGCGGTCACGTCGCATGCACGGCTCAATCGGAAAGACGTATCGTCCAAAAAGACCTGGACCTTCGAGGTGAGGATGGAAACCCTAGAAATGACGTTTCACTGCAAATTCAAGATGACCCCGAATGGCGGTCGACAAGGCGACAGTGAAAGATGAGTGCTTGATGGTCCAAGATAATCTCAAAACAGCCCATATCTAAATGCATATTATATAGTCTCTATTAAGATATAAGCAGCTTTTGTTTGTTGGATGTTTAGAATGTCATTTTCTATCAGCCTCGCAAATTATAAAAATTATATCTGGCTAAATCAGAAAATGTTAATTGGGGGGACATATTCAAAAAGGTCAGGCTCAGGCCTGTCCTCGAATGGTGAGAAGATGTTGAAGGAGTCATCCACATTTTTCAAAATTGTTTTGATATAAGAATGAGTAAAGGATGGCTTTGAAACGATCCTCTCCAACCTCTGTATTCCCTGTGATGTAAGAAAGTCTTCCTTTGCTTTTTGGACTTTGCCAGCTTTCTTTTTTGTTTTTCTTTTCATATTCATGATGTTTTGCACGTGTCCACACACATACTCACTCTGTTCGATGCAGTGATTGCAAGCTCTCCACACGATCGACAATATGGGGGATGGGTTCTCAAGACTAATGTTTCAAAGATACAAGATAATTAACTTTAATCATTAAAGTTGGGAAAGTTAGAATATTGGTAGAATATTCCAAACTTCCGTCGGATTGTATGAGATTGTAATTTAATTTTTTTGGGTCGAAGTATGATATTGTAATTGATTATGTTATTTTTGTTATTTTTTAGGTTAATTAGTTTTCTTGTTGGATTGCTTCCTTTTCCGTACATATTATTAGAGTATAAATAAAATTAATTGTAAAATATTATAGTTTGAAGTGATGTCAATCTTTTCCTATAATTTACGCAAAATCATTAGTTGTTCAGTTAATGAGACTGCCATGGGCTAAAAATGGGTCTACAAAAATTAAACAAACTCCGAAGTAGGGGTTATATTAATATGAGATGGAATTTATTTCAGGTAGATATCAAAAATGCATTGTTGAATGGCAATCTTATTGATGAAGTGCATATGCAACCTCCTCTTAGCTATATGATTGTCCTCTTGATAAGGTCTTCATATCCAAAGGTCCTTTTATGGATTGAAATAGGCACCACACAACTCTACTATTGAGCAATATGGATTTCAATACTCTTATGGTGAAGCATTATTTGCTTATCATAACGATCAAGGCATCATATTATTTTGCTTTCTGTGGATGATATCATTATAGGAAATGACATCGAGGGATGATGGATCTCAAGCAATATCTCATTGTCATTTTGAGATGAAAGAATTGGGCTTGCTTCATTATTTCTTGCGCATCCTATTGCTCAAATGACTAGTATCTCACTCAAGCCCAACATGCCTCATATCTT
Organism: Angophora floribunda; assembly: GCA_014182895.1. Taxonomy (NCBI): domain Eukaryota; kingdom Viridiplantae; phylum Streptophyta; class Magnoliopsida; order Myrtales; family Myrtaceae; genus Angophora; species Angophora floribunda. Next base: position 14,386,286 of record CM024710.1, read on the forward strand.
ACCTCTCCATTAGAACAATTTTCCATTGGAGCCTAATGCCAAGGTTGACTTTTTCTATGGCACCTCATTTTGAGACGCTACACTCTATTAACAGTTGGTCGATAGTTTTGTAAATATCACTATTATCTGTTCTAATATTGCTTTCATGGTCCATAGGACCATAGAGTAAGCCATGTCCACTCCGCATTCTATCCGCCACATTGTTGTGCCACATATTCCATGTCACATCAAGGGGACTCTTTTTTTGGTATTTCACTATCCTTCTAACTTCAGCCTACAGTTACATGCCTTTTCAGATGCGGATTATTCTGGTGATGTGAAACATCGTAATCTGACAAACATGGTTTTTTGTCCTCCTTTTGTCCTCCTTGACAGTTCGTTGATCTCTTGGCATAGTAACGAGCAAAAATGTTTACTCATGGTCTAGCCCTGAAACCGAGTATCGCGCTTTGGCTAACGCTAGCGCTAAACTTGTCCGAATGCATTGGCTTTTTTAGGACACGGGTGTTCCTAGGAACTCCAACACTATTCTAAGGTACGATAGCGAAGTTGCCATTCAAATAGACCGCAATGCAGTTTTTCATGAGTGCAATGAACATATTGAGAACTAGTGTCACTTTACCTGACGATATATTTTCGAGGAACGACTGATATTTGCACACGTCTCTTCTACTGATCAAGCCGCGGGGTCTTACAAAGGCTTCTCCTCTTTCATAACTTTGTAGTTTCTTGTCCAGACTCCAATTGGTTTAGCTAGAACCATCATGTTTGAGGGGGATGTCATAACATTGTCAGAACATTTCGAGATTTCGTCTGATTTTTTTAGATTAAAATTGATGGCGTAATTTCGGCTATTTCCTAGGTTAGCTAGTTTTTTCGTTGGATCATCTCTATTCGTGTGCATATTCTTCGGCATAAAGACCCCTTCATTGAAATACATTAATGATTCAAGTAATATACTTAAAAACAATATACTAAACCTTTCTTGTATCTATTCTAATGTCGAGAATTGGACCATGGAAAACCAAAAAAGCCCTATGGAACTTTACTACTTGAATTTTTCACTCTCAAATTCGGTCCATGATAGACCTGTACCCGTCCTTCAAGATTGTGATAAGCTCGACATGACTCGATCACATAAGTTCTGTGCAACCATGACACAGGCACGAGTAGGCTAGAGCTCTAACACGAATTTGAGTTCCCACAGTACAACAAAATTGATGAATTATACTATGTTTATGTGAAGTTTCTGTCTGTGATGGCATGAATAGTTAAAACAATTTCACTCTCCGAAAAATGATGATATAATTTCCCAACACAAATGGATGGTCCGGGAAGATTTGATTGCAGAAATTGTGTACCTACAACTTCGTGCAATGAATGTCATGAACTACCAACAGAAGTCAGTACAATTATTAACTTGTGATGTGAATCATGTGAACAACTGTTCCTAGCGCAATGCCACCTCCCCCGATAGTCTCTCGCATGCTCTTCAAGAGATAATTACACAAATAATCCATGAATTTTTATTTTTATTTACATGATCCATGAACTTGTTATTTAGTCAATATGGTACATGAACTTTGGTCAAGTGTGCCACGTCACCCCTAAAGTTCTAATTTGTTCATAAACTCTGGCATCTATTCAATTTAGTTCCTAGTTTATATGAAAATATTCAATATTATTATTGACTTTAAATTAATGAAACGATTACACTAAATATTTTCATATTATTTGGGAATTAAATTAAACATGTACCAAAAGTTCAAGGACCGCATTAAACAAATTAAAAATTTGGGAATGACATTATGTATCGAACTAAATTTCATAGATTATAATGAATAAATTAAAAATTTAAAGACGATATTATATTTTGAGTTAAAATTCAAAAATCATTCATCATATTTCCTACTATTCATCAAACATGTTTGCGTTTCTTAAGTTTCTTCCTATACCAACTAGGGGTGTGCAAAGGAATCGGGAATCGCCTGGATTGCCCGAACCGAGCTGAACCGCCCAAGAACTAGAGTCTGGTTCCCCATTCCAATTTATCGGAACCAATGGGTACCGATCCGGTTCCCGATTCCAAGTGTGGAATCGCCCACCCAAACCAGACCAGTAATAAATATAACATATTTTTAATTTTTAATTTAAAAAAATAGAAAATCCTAAATCCTAAATCCCTAGGCTACTAACTAGTTCTTTTGCCTAGTCATGATAAGTTTGGTGAATGTGCTCTCTTGCTTACTACTAACTACTAACTAGTTGGTTCATTGGCTTTAATTGAGAGTGCCCTTGATGAGTTGATTTTGCCATGTAATTTTTTGTTGCATATTACAATGTTGACATGTGAAGCTTAGTGGGACCGGTTATCGGGTGGATCCATGGAATTAACGGATGGTTCCCAATTCCAATTTTTTGGAACATGTTCTTAATAAACAGTTTCCGGTTTTAGGGTGAGAAATGTCTACCCAAAACCATGCTCACTATTATGGATGACCACCTCGCATGGACAACACGACAAGAAATGATCCTGTTACCTGACAGCCCGTGACATGTGCCCCCATCTGACACGTGGACAAGGGGCCATCTTTCTCGGCTCTTACGGTGTACATCATCTGGCCCCGATCAACAACGCGCTTTGACTTCTGACCCGCCCCGTGCCCAGAGAGGATCCACCGTTATACGGAGTAACTATTTCGTCATTACATTCCGTACATTAATTTATATTGATGATCTTTTCGAAAAGGGAAATGCTAGACCTGATAAAAAAAAATGGTACCAAATCTTTCTTATTAAATGACGTTGCATTTTATAGAGTGCTGATAATTTAATGCATCGGTCCCACGTTGGCTTTTAATAAGATAATTTTAGTAAGACATTTAAGTATTTCTAGCATGAGTTCGCATTATAATTATTACATTAATTTCTCGAGTTTAAATTATTTATGAAATCTTATCCAATTAGATGATGTATATAGATTTTTTAAATAAAATTTATTTGAAAAGAAAAGAAATCTTGGATCAGATTTTATTTTCTTAATGGCCACATCAAATCAATTCAAGATTTGTTTTCTGTTAGACTCCAATTTGCTGCAGGTTGCGTGAATAAAAGGAATGGCTCAAAAATAAAAGCTCCTCAAGAAAGCAACCACAAGATAAAAGATGGGCTCGCATGTTCTACAATTTATATATATTTATTTGTGGGGGACAAAAAAGCTTTTGTCCAATAAAGAAACAAAGAGCACCCCCCCGGAGCCGCCCTACAGAGAAGGGAAAACAAGGAACGCACAAAGTTCTTGATTTTCCACCATGGGAGAAATGCTTTGCCTGTGGACTTATACAACGGTGATTTAACACCTTAAATTTGACCTTAAATTTTGGTGAGGAAAACAATCGAACTTGTAAGTGATTATTACTCTGAATTTTTATTATGGTAAATTATTTGTTGCTTACTCTTCCGAAAATTAGGCATCAATATTCAGATTAAATTACGTAAATCTATGATGTCCTTAACTGTTCCTCTCTTATTTCTCTAGTTCTCTCGCATTGACTTATTTGCAAAGTCTTATTGTTTCCATGTTAATATTACAACAATTGATATCAAAGTTTTTGGATTTTGATTTGGGGCTTTTACTTATCTGTTTATTATTTGGAAATTCTATTATTACAATTATGTCTAGAGGGAAAATTGAAATTGACAAGTTTAATGGGAGGAACAATTTTGTGTTATAGAGTGTCAAGATGCGTGCACTATTGATCACCCAAGTATTGGCCAAGCCACTAGACGCTAAGATGAGTTGCTGAATATAATGAAAGTCACTCATAAGGTAGAGAAGCAAAGAGTATAAATTTGTTAAATTTGTCGAATGAGGTATTAATAGAGGTAACTGAAGGGAAAGATGCTGCAACTTGTGGGAGAAACTTCCACCACTCTATGTAAGGAATGGCTTGTGCTTGTACATGTTGAAGAAGATGTCTTAGTTTAGATATACATAAGTTACATCTATCAGATCCCATCTGAATGAGTTCATTAAACTCATGATGTTTTTTGAATGTCGGTAAGATATTTGACAATGAAGAACAGGGCATGGTGTTATTAGTTTCTTTATCAAAGTCATGAGAGCCCTTTACTAATCCATTGCTACAAGGGCGTACTATGATCACCTCAGAAGACATAAAGTCAATTTTGTTCTCTAAGGAGTGATAGAGAAAGTTGTAAGATGACAGTTTGGCATAAGATGTGGCACGAGGACTAATGATTTGCGGTAAAGACCAACATCAATAGTCCAATAGCATCATAGAATAAAACAGGTCAAAGTCACACGATAGAAAGTCTAAGGGACACATTAAGTGTGTTCATTGTCACAAGGAAGGGCACTTTAAGAAATATTGTCCGAAGTTAAAAAATCAAGATGACAACTAGAATGCCACAAGTAGTGTGGTGAATGTTGCTGAGGAGAGCACCAGTGATGCAGAGGCTATCTTTTATGTAACTACTAGCTCATTAGGAGACGAATGGATACTAGATTAAGGGTGTTCTTATCATATGATACCTCATAAGAATTGGTTTACCACTTATCAAACTACAAATGGTGATAGATTTCTCATCAGGTATAACACAACTTTCAAGGTTATGGGGATGCGGACAATTCGGACTCAAATGCACAATGGGTCAATGGGTGGTGCGTACACCGACAGACATGAGGCATGTAGTAGAGCTCAATGAACCTTAGTTCTCTATGGACACTCAATGATAAGTGCTAAAGGTGGAGTATTGAAGAAGATCTCTTGAGGTGCTATGATAGTGATGAAAAAGCATAAAGTAAATACTCTTTGAGACCATGACCAGAGCTACTACAATTTTATCGGGTGAGTCGAACATTAATATGATTTGATTATGGAAAATGCAATTATGGCACATGATTAAGGCATGTATGACAATACTTAGTGAAATGGGGTTTCTGAATAGTCAGAAAATAAGGAAGCTCAACTTGTGTGACCACTATGAGTGCATTTGGTTCAGGCCTGAAAGCCCCTTAGGGAAATGTTGAACCATTTGGTTCAATTTTGAAGCTGGCTTTCAACTTTCAAATGGCCTTCAAAATGCTGAAAGCTCAAAGCTAGTAGGCATTAGCTTTGGGCTTTCAGCGTTTGGCTGAAGGCTAATATTAATTTTTTCCTTCCAAAACTATCCTCACTAGTTTTTCATATTTCCGATTTTACCCCTGATTTTTTTTTATTAAGAAAGGGGCAACCTTTCATCGGACTGGTTACGACCACCGACAAGCCAGATCTGGCGTCGGCGGCCGTCGGTTGAGGTCACTTGACTCCGACAAGGGTTGCGCAACCCAACTGATGGCCGTTAGAGGCCCAACCGAGGGCCATCGGAGGTCACTCAACCCAAGCACACCGAGGGTCACGTGACCCCGGGCAACCTCTGACGGCCCTTGGCTGGGTCGCGCGACCCTCACCGGAGGTCGCCCGACCTCGGCCGATGGTCGTCGGCAACCATAGCCCTTCACCGGACCAACGAAGGGTTTAATTCAATTTTCCAAAAAAAAAAAAAAAATATATATATATATATATATATATATATATATATATATACATATAATACCCATCAAAGCTCATTGCGAAATTGTTTTAACTAAACGCACATTCAACTCAAAGTCTATTTGCAAAAAAAAATTAACAAACACAATTGCATTTCCCCAAGCAGCTTTGGGTTTTCAGCATTTGCATTGGACTCAAAACCCCTTACAAATGCTAAACTAAATGCAGACTATATCTTTGGGAAGTAGGGCAATTTACTACAGCTTTTTATTCAACTAAACAACCAATTGAGTATATCCATTATAATGTTAGGGGCTCGTCTTCGGTTTCTTTAAAGGTAGTGCTCATATATACTAACATTTATCACTGACTTCTCGAGAAAGATATGGGAATACTTTCTGAAGTACAAACCTAATGTGTTCAATCAATTTAAGAAATTTAAGACATTGATAAAGAGGCAATTAGATAAAAAAATCAAGTGCTTGAGAATCAATAATGGCATGGAGTTTGTGGTAAAGATTTTACTGAGTGTTGTGAGATAGAAGGGATTGTGAGACACCACATAGTACCCTAGACACCATAGTAGAATGATGTAATAGAATGGACGAAAAGAACTTTACCTGAGCGAGTTTGATGCATGCTTTGGCATGTAGGACTAAGTAAAGAATTTTGGGCAAAAGCAGTGAACAAGGCATGTTACTTAGTCAATCAATCTCCATCATTTGCTAATGAGTCGAAGACTCCTAAGGAAGTATAGTCTAGCAAACCTATTGATTACTCTGAATTATGAATATTCAAATGTCATGTGTATGCTCGTGTGAGTGATGGTAAGCTTGAGCCAAGGGCGAAAAAGTGCATACTTATGGATTATAAACATGGGGTGAAAGCTATGGTACACTAATACCATACCAACCAATTTTCTAATCAACAGAGACGTAATCTTCAATGAGACTAGAATACTTCATTAAAGGGGTCATGAGACATTACTAGTAGAGCATATAGATCATGGTGTTAGTAGTAAGGTGAAACTTTAGGTGGAGAGTTTGGAGACCTCGAAGGTAATATAGGTCTTCCAAATGAGGTCACAATTCCTAAAGTCAATGATACTGAACAACCAGCACATCCTTAGCACACTAGCCATCGACAAATAGAGAAGCCAAACTAAACCATTGGTATGTTATGATTATATAGATATTACTTATGTATTGATTGTAGGTGACAAGATGGAAATAAATGAGCATTCGTATTACTCTAAGGCGATGGCTGGTTCTAAGCCGTCATAGTAGTTAGGGGCTATGAGTGAAGAGATCACTTCATCAAAATCAGACTTGAGAGCCGGTACCCAAGACCGAGAAGATTGTTAAAAGTAAATGGGTCTTTAAACAAAAAGATGGCATTCTTGGTGTCAAGGCAACAAAATATCATACAAGGATTGTTGCAAAGGGCTCTACTCAACGGGAGGCGATTATTTACAATGAGGCCATGTGCTCTTGCTCAAGCTTCATGGCCATGGCTATTGTGAGACTCCTTATAAAGCACGTCCATTACCATGACACTCAAGCATGTAAGCGATTGTAATTTTGATTCTTCAATTATAAGGGATTATTTACTGTTGCCTCTTCCGTGGATGTAGGTACCGATACTCAGACTAAATCACATAAACCTTTGGTGTTTTTTATTGTTCCTCTATTTTTTTTTTATTCTCTCACTTTGAATTATTTGCAAAATCCTATCGTTTCCATATTAATCTTATTGTAGGATTGTCATATATAGTGTGCCTTGATAATTAATACTTAAAACTATCATGCAAAATTAACCCCGTGAACTTGAAGGGTATCAACTGTTTGCCCACTAACTTTCAACCTAATACGCAATACCCCTTTAATTGTCATTATGTTATGATCATTAAACCCTCATTAAATTTATTTCTGTTAGTATGTACAATGCACATGATTCTTAAGTATGCCCGTCAATTTTCTTCTCATTTTTAAAATGAAAAACTTTTTTTGTCGTTAAAAATGAAAACTCTAAAAAAGAAAAAAAAAAGCAAAATTCAGTGAAATTACTAATAATAGAGCCAATGAGTATCAATAATAATATTAGACAACATTTTTCTTAAAATTGATAATTACAGCCACTTTAAAAGAACTGGATAAGATATTTTAATATATATATATATATATATATATATATATATTATATAACACAACTTACAGAAAATGCGAATAGGCCTCAACAACAAATAGGTCAAATCAAAAATGATTTTACTTAATATTCATATTTAAAGGGTTCATTAATGTAAATAATGATCAATCAAGAAAAATATTCTAAGACTATAAAAGGAAATAATTAATCGAAATCTAAGGTTATTTTTTAGATATTTTTTATAGATCAATCATTATTTGCATTTATTAACCATTTGAAAATTCATAATTAGTATCCAATTTTTGTTATTTGATATCTTTGTTATCCAGGCTTTTTTTCTTTTTCTTTTTACTTACTACTTAGCTATGTATCTTTTTCTAAAAAGATATTTATTAGCTTTATTAATATTTTAATCAATTTTTTTGTCATATTATTATTAATGCTTATTTTTTATATTAATATTGTAGTCACTTTATTCTTTCATTTTTCATAGAAATCATGGGTATAAGAGAGACTTCCATAAAAAAAAAAAAAAAAGATGAAAATACGCATTTATGCCTACTAATTTGAGTATATAACGGAGGGTTTAATGTATGCATTAAAATGAAAGATTAAGAGTATAATGTGTAACGGTTGAAATTTTAGAAGCAAATATTTACTATCCTCAAAGCGTAATTTCTCCAAATCTTTAAATGGAAGGTTGGGAATTTGAGTTTTTTGTTTTACGACTTTAAGATATGCATTTAAGCGTAACCAAAGAGGCGCCGCCAATGCCAAGACAAAATTTATTTGGTTGCTAAATCACACCATTTACACTATTATTGTAGGGGCCTAACGATGGAGAAGTTATTACATAAACTTAATTTAATTTATAGAAACCAACACCATCATAACATTGTGTTAGCGTTACAATGAAATCCACGCATTCAATGAGTAAGATTACAATGATTTACATGCACTAAGTCTATAATAGTTTTTTACTCACCATAGGTCTCACATGATTTAATTGTTAAGAAGATAATATATATTTATATGATGTATAAAACATTGAAAATGAAAGGATAGCACGATGAACCTGCCATCTGTCCTGCTCCAGCACGTGTCGTGCATCGTGCACGAAGCTTCGAAGATATATCATGGGCCCCTCCCTGGGACGAACGGGTAAATGAGGGCTCAAAGGCACTAGCTAGCTACTCTCGTCATATGCGTGCATGATCCGCTGATCTAGTCCTAATAGTTTCTTTTTGTGATTTAGTTGAAATATTCAACAAGAAGATCTAAGGAGAGAGTTCAAAAGAAATGTCTACTGCTGGCCTGTCTTCGTCTTCTTCTTTATTTATCAGAAAAAATAACATAAATGGTTAATCAATTTTAACTCAACGTGTAATATTTTTTTATAAACTTTAAGTTTAGGGACTACATCGAATGTGTACAAAAATTTTAAAAATCATTACATATCTTATTAAAATTTAAATACCATATTAAATAATTAAAAATTAATAGATGAAATTACTCATTAAATCGAATTTCAGAGACAATCTTTTATTTATTGTGAACTCTGTCGGATGCACTCTGAGAAATTGCAGATCAATCAATTTTGGGCAATCTCCATATGCTACTCAAACGAATGAAGAAAATCAACATCCCGAAGTTTTTCCCTAAATGTGCAGTTCGGTCCTGTTTTTCCGGTTCTTGTGTGTGTAGTGGCCTACAATAGTTTTGTACCGGATGTTCCTGAGCACATTCATTTGGAAGTTCTGGGTATCCCGGGATTAAGTGGCCGAGATTAAGTGGTTATGAACACCGCATGCATGCAGACAACACTAAACTTAGTAACTGCTGTGTTTGTGCATTCCGAGTTTGTGACCTGATTCTTGAACGATGCCCTCAGATCACGCCGCAGCACGTCTTCTGCAGGTCTCGCACCATCACTGCCGTTCAGTTGGCCTAGTCGCCATCGTCGCTTCCTTGCAGGCTCAATTCCGCTTGATTCAGCCACTTGTGGGAGTATTTGCAGGCCTGCAAAGCGAGATCAATTGGACCAAGGAGATGTTTTTCTTCTAAACTTTGAATTTTGCACTAATAGACAATCGAACTTTGTGTAGTTGCCTTGATTTTTCTTTCTTTTATTTCTGTGATGAGGATCGTGGATTTTTTTAGTTCATTTGTTAGTGGCTTTTTTTTTTTTTTTTTTTTTTTTGCTATTTCAGCGTCTCATGATATTGAGAGTGAACAAGTAATTTCTAAGGGAAGAACATAAAAAGTTCAGAACAGATGGATTGCAGCCGATGGTAGGACGACAGCACTTGACAAAAGGGTCGACGATGGTTTTCAAACTACCAATATCTCTCTTGGGCATTAGTGATACAGGTGTAGTATGGGTAAACAACCTGCGAGTCAGGGATGACACCTGAAACGTGCAAGTCTCTAGTTCCAGTCAAGCACCTGCAATCACCTCTCAACCGATTCGCGGGATCCAGGAATTTTGCGTCTTCCTTCTAGGCTTTATAGCCTTTCTAGATAATAGAGGTGCTGTCTTTAGGGAAGCCCGCAGGAATGCCCTTCTTTGTGAACCTAGAAAAGGAATGAGCGTGAAGTTAATTTGGGAGTTGATGAGAGTTGGCACGAGGGTGACGTAGATTGAGTTCCTTAGACGAGAGTCCTCAAGGTAGGAATCTAAGGTGTTTAGAATTTGACGGACATAGGGAAAGGAGAGGAGCAGTCGGTCAGGGAGAACCAAGGTACGAGCCAGATCTTGAGGGATATCACGAAAATGGTTAAGATAGAAGTGGGCAATTTTGACGGTAGAATGGAACCTCGTACATTCCTCGATCGGGTAAGCATATTCTTGATGATTACTTTGAGCGGTATGATGTGTCTTAACAGTCGTAGGATTCGCTATGCAAAGTTGAAACTTGCAGGCTCCAGTAAGCGTTATTGGCAATCTATTAGAATAAACTTAAGAATGAATAGATGAGGAACCCATGACAACCCTTGCTGAAATCAAACAAAAGTTGAAAGAGAAGCACATGCCTCCCTATTAGAAGAGACAGTTAATGGACCGAGCTCGAATCTTAAACAACTGTCTCTTGGTGTTGCTGATTACATGAATCAGGTTTGATGGATGATGCGTCGTAATTTGCGAAAGGAAACTAAGACTCAACGCTGGCATTAAGCATGAAATCAAGCTACTTGCACCTGCCACTTTGGAAGAAGCTTGCTTCTGAGATGGCCTAAGGAGTATGAGTACAGGACTGCATCCAAGGGGCATCTAAATTCCCTAGGTAGCAATTCACTACAGTCTAGGACTGTTTCCGATGCGAAAGCATCCGACTTAGCTCAGTCAACAAATTCAGCATCAGCATTATCGATGTTGACCCAAACTAAAATAAACTTTGGATATAACATGCTCTAATGGATCAAGCCTAAAGTTTCCAAATAAAGCATTTTAATTAAATAAGTCATATTTTATTTCTAGATAGAATGATTGTTTTTTAAGATTTGCTGAGATATTATGAGATACGATAGAATATGATTAGATATAATAAAATTTGGTGATTATTTTGTTAGTTTCTAGAGATTTACTTTCTTGATATGCTAGTTGTATTTTTGGGAAGAGCCTAGATTATTATTTCTCCTATAAATAGAAGAACCTCTCGATTATAACATAAATGATTTGATGAATGAAAATTAGTGAGATTTTCTATGTGAGAGTAAGTACTTTTTGAAGAATGGATTACTCCTTTATTGGTCTCTTTATCCTTGGAGCGTGGATTACTCCTCGGTGAAGAACCTCCGAGGATAAAGAGACAAGAAACCCTTTATCCTCGACTGGTAGATTTTCCTTTAGGCCATGGTGGTGAGCTTCTCTAATCTTTTATCCTTGGCAGGTGGTTTGTTCTTTAAGCCTTGGTGGTGAATTTTGTCGATCCCGATCTTCATTTTCAATTGGTGGCGCGGCCTTTATACCTTGGTAATGATCGTAATCTATCATTTATTCTGTTTTCTTTAACCATCAATAGACCATCCTTATACACATCCTTCCGATAGACTCAAGCCAAAATTCCCCATTGTGGAATCACTCACCCACGCACGCATCAAGTTGGTATCAAAACCCAAGGTTGAACTCAGTTATAAGTGATTCCCTCTGTTACCTCATTCATATCTCACCTATTATTTTTGTCAAAAAAAAAATAATGGATGATCCTATTCCAAGAGGTCTAACTTTGGAGCAAGCACACAATGAAGACGAGATCGTGCTATCCAGAATCTTCAGCAACAAATGGAACGTGTCCTCAATCTTTTTGAGGATCTACCGAGGCAAGGACAACCTGCAAGGCGTCCTAACAATCGTTGTCAGCGTGATGATGCCCATTCTCATCAAAGTTCGAGTGGTGATTCCGATTCCACCGGCAACAACTCTAGTAATTCTGAATATTGAAACCAAAGACGAAGAATGAGGCATAAAAAGAATGAACATGACATCAAAATGGAGGTACCTAAATTTGAGGGTAGTCTCAATCTCGATGACTTTGTTGATTGGATACACATAACTGAACAAACATTCGACTTCAAGTCCTACTTGGACGAGAAGAGATGCAAGGTTGTTGTCCTAAAGTTAACAAAATATGCTTCTCTATAGTGGGAAAATCTAAAGCATCAATGAACCTAGAAGGAAAAGGTCGAATCAAGTCTTAGGAAAAACTCAAGAAGTTGATGAAGAAGAGGTTCTTGTCCGACAATTACAAGCAAGATTTGTTCCTCAAGCTGAATTCCCTAAGACAACATGGGATGAGTATTGAAGAGTACATCCAAGAATTTGAACAACTCAAGATGAGGTATGAAGTTCCAGAAGCAAACCATTGCTCGATTTCTTGGTGGAATGAATCAAGAAATTGCTGATTTGGTTGAACTTCAACCTTATTGATCCTTTGAAGACGTATGCAAGCTGGTCGTGAAAGTCAAGAAACAATTGAAGAGCAGCAAGAGGTTTTCTTCCAAAAGGTTGACAAAAGGGACATCTTACTTTAAGGGTCCTTCCTCAAGTAATGTCAAGAATGCATCAACAAAAGACAAAAGCAAGAAAAAGTTTGTGGAGTCCTCCAAAGAACTCCAAAAGTAACCTCAAGGTAATGCAAGGAAATGCTTCAAGTGTCAAGATTATGGGCATTTACAAGTTAATTGTTCAAACCGGAAAGTTATGACTCTTCAAGAAATTGAGGAGATTAATTTGGCACTTCAAGAAACTAAGAACAATCCGGACCAAAATGGTTCTAAGTCTGAAAAAGAAGAGGAGATCGTGGAGAAAGTTAATGATGGGGAGTTATTGGTCATTCGTAGAGCATTGCATGCTAAAGGTTCTCCTTATGAGAATGAGTAAAAGGAAAACATCTTTCACACCTGTTATACTATTAATAGGAAGGTTTGTTAAGTCATTATCGACAGCGGGACTTATGCCAACATTGCTTCAACAACCTTGGTCGACAAACTGAAGCTTTTGACAACTAAACATCTTCAACCGTACAAGCTCCAATGGCTCGGTCAAGGAAATGATCTCAAGATAAACAAACGAGCTCTCATATCATTTTCAATTGGGAAGAATTATCAAGATCAAGTTCTTTGTGATGTGATTCTTATAGATGCATGTCACTTGTTATTAGGAAGACCATGGCAATATGATAGAAATGTTGTGCATGATGGGCGTAAGAGCACATACTCGTTTAACAAGGAACAAAAATGCAACTCTTGTACCCTTGAATCCTTCCATGATGCATAAAAGTCAGCTTGGGGAGGGAAACACAAGTAAGGAAAATATTTTCTTGAGTGAAACACAAGTTGAGAGAACCATTAAAAAATCTAAGGATGATTATACTTTGCTTATGATAAAGAAAAAGAGTGAGAAAGAGAGTCCTCTACATCCCAAATGCATTCTTTGTTGAAAGAACTTGCATATGTGCTCCTGAAGGAATTGCCACCAAGATTACCTCCCATTAGAGGTATTGAGCATCACATTGATTTACTACCTGGTGCTCCTCTACCCAACAAATCAGTCTATCGATGCAATCCAAAGAAAATGAAGGAGTTGCAAAGACAAGTCGATGAACTTATCGATAGAGGGTATGTCCAAGAAAGCATGAGCCCATGTTTCGTTCCAACTCTACTCGTGCCCAAGAAAGATGGTTCGTTCAAAATGTATGTCGATAGCCAAGCTATTAACAACATCACTCTTAAGTATAGGTACCCCATACCTAAACTTGATGATATGCTTGATAAATTATATGGCTCTACCATATTCTCGAAAATATATTTGCGGAATGGCTATCACCAAATCAAGATACAAAAAGGTGATGAATGGAAGATGGCTTTCAAAACTAAAGGAGGCCTTTATGAGTGGTTGCTTATGCCATTCGGATTATCAAATGCTCCAAGTATCTTCATGAGGCTTATGAACAAGGTTCTTCGTTCTTTATCGGTCAATTTGTTGTTGTTTATTTCAACGATTATCTTGTTTATAACAAGAACGAGGAGGAGCATATCTCTCATTTAAAACAAGCATTCAATGTCTTGGGGGAACAAAAACTCTATGCTAAAATGGAGAAATGTGAGTTCTTCACTCCAAGCATTGTATTCCTTGGATATGTGATTTCTAAAGATGAGATCTCTTGTCAATCAATCCAAGGTAGAAGATATGAAGACTTAGCTAGTTCCAATGTCCATTTCTGATGTAAGGCGTTTTCATGGACTTGTTTCTTTGATTTGTGAAGGACTTCAGTACTATCATGGGTCCTACAACCAAATGCATGAAGAAGGGTTCTTTCGAATGAACAAAGACTACTCAAAACACCTTTGAGTTAATCAAGCAAAAACTTTGTGAGTCACCTATTCTTGCCTTTTCTGATTTCGATAAAGTATTTGAAGTTAAGTGTGATGTAAGCTAAGTTGGCATTGGTGTTGTTCTTATGCAAGCTTGAAAACCTTTGGCATATTTCAAGGAGAAGTTGATCGATTCAAAGAAGAACTATTCAACTTATGACAATGAGTTCTCTACCATTGTTCCAGCTCTTGATCATTGAAGTCATTATTTGAGAGCAAAGCAATTTGTCCTTCATTCTAATCACAAGGCTCTCAAGTTTATTAGTGGCAACGCAAGCTCAATTTGAGACATGCAAAATGGGTAGAATTTGTTCAATCCTTTTCTTTTGTCTCAATATATAAACTGGCCACACAAATATTTTTGCAAATGTGTTATCGAGAAGATATTACATGCTTGCCATTCTAGATTCTCATATCCTTGGCTTCCAATCGATGAAGGAGCTATATTCTGAAGACCTGGAATTCTCATCGATTATTGACAACTTTAAGCAAAGAGTTCAAGATACTTATTCTTTGCAATATGGGTTTCTTTTAAAAGAAAATCATTTATGTATGCCCAAGAGATCTTTTCGAGAGTTGCTAATTTGAAAGCACATGGTGGGGGATTGGCTGGACATTTCGGTATTAACAAAACTCTTGAGATTCTTCAAGAGCATTTGTATTGGCCAAAAATGAATGGAGACGTGCATGCTATCATCTCGAGATGTGCAACTTGTTAAAGAGCGAAGGGTCAATTCCATCAGGGATCATATACTCCACTTCTGGTTCTATTGTAGCCTTAGGAAGATGTAAGTATGGATTTATTATAGCTCTTCCAAGAACTCAAAGGGGAAAAGATGCTATCATGGTGGTTGTTAATCGTTCTCTAAAATGACTCATCTTGTGCCATGTCACAAGACCGATGATGTATCTCATGTTCCTGAATTATATTTTAAGGAGATTATTCGCCTTCATGGAGTACTGAAAATCATTATGTGAGATCGTCATTCTAAGTTCTTAAGCTACTTCTAGAAAACACTATGGAGAATGTTTGGTTCGCGGCTCTTATTCAGCATCACTTGTCATCCCCAAACCGATGGCCAAATGGAGATAACCAACCACACTTTCACTACTCTTCTTCGAAGCATGGTGAGTAAGTCTTTGAAAGATTGGGATTTGAAACTTGCACATACTAAGTTTGCTTACAATCGATCTCCAAGCTATACTACAGTTGATCACCTTTTGAAGTTATGTATGGAATTAACCCCCTCACGCCAATTGATTTGATTCCAATTCCATCCAACTCACAAGTGAACTTTGATAGTAAAGCAAAAGCTAAATCGATGAAGAAACTTCATGAGCAAATTCGCACCAAAATTGAGAAAGCCAATGAGTCTCACAAGAAGAAAGCTAACCAGTATCGGAAGAAGACTCAATTTCAACCAAGAGATCTTGTATGGTGTTATCTAAGGAAGGATAGATTTCCATCTCGTCGAAAGAGTAGGCTCATGCCGAGAGCTGATGGCCCATTTAAAGTTGTCGAGTGAATTGGTGACAATGCTTACAAGATTGATCTTTTTGGAGAGTTTGGAGTTTCAGCAACTTTTAATATGGGAGATCTTTCTCCTTATTTGGAGGATGAAGATTTCCCATATTTGAAGACAAATCTCAAATAACCCAGGGGGAATGATATGGAAGCACCCAAATTAGCTCTATCGATAAATTCGATATCGGCACTATCGATGTTAACCTAAGCCAAGATAAACTTTGGGTATAATATGCTTTAATGGATCAAAGCTAAAGTTTCGCATAAAATGGTTTATTTGAAATAAGTCATCTCATACTTCTAGATGGAATGATTGTTTTTTGAGATTTGCTAAGATATTGTGAGATATGATTAGGACTTGGTATTATTTTATTAGTTTCTAGAAATTTACTTTCTTGATGTGCTAATTAATTGTATTTTTGAGAAGAGCCTAGGTTATTATTTCTCCTATAAATAGAGGAAGCTTCTCAATTGTAACACAGATAATTTGATGAATGAAAATTTGTGAGGTTTCCTCTGTAAGAGTGAGTACTTTTTGGAGAGTAGATTACTCATTTATTGGTCTCTTTATCCTTGGAGCGTGGATTACTCCTCAGTGAACAAGAAGCCTTTTATTTTTGGCTAGTGGGTTTTCCTTTAGGCCCTGGTGATGACTTTCTCCCATCCTAAAGTCCTTTATCCTTGGTGGGTGGTTTGTCATTTAAGCCTTGATGGTGAACTTCATCGATCTTGATCTTCATTCTTGGTTGGTGACGTGGCCTTTATATCTTAGTGACAATCGTAATCTATCATTTATTCTTTTTTCTTTAACTTTCGACAGACATTCCTAGACACATCCTTCGATACACTTAGGAAAAAATCCCTTGTTGCGGAATCACTCGCACACGCATGCATCAATTTCCTTCTATGAGACCATAGAGAATACTCAACCTAGTGCTCCTAAGCATAGCCACCATGAGTCCTCTCATGTTCATCCTAATGGTAGACATGTTAAATGGGTGGGTCATATCGGGTTTGGGTCATGTCATAAATGGTTCAATCCAAATTAGCCCATTAACCCATTTATGATCCATTTAAACATAATATAAAATTTTTTACCCATACCCAACCCAACCCATACCTAGGAGTGAGCGGTTCCAGGTTCCTTATAGGTTCCACCTAGAACCTAGAACCTACCCTCGGATACAGGTTTCTTATTTTTTAGAACCTGGAACCTACCCATCGAAACATGGAACCTGGAACCTACCCTGTTACTAGACTTGTTAAACAGGTGGGTTGGGTCGGGTTTGGATCGGATCATAAATGGTCCGACCCAAATTGACCTATTAACCCATTTAAGTATAGTATGAAATTTTGACTCATACCCAACCCATACCCAATTCGACCCATATTGTTGAAACACTTCCCTATCGAACTAAACTTAGGAAAACTTATTCTTATAATTTTTTTAAAATATTTTAGACTTATTCGAGTTTATTTTTTTTTAAAATCGAATTATTAATAATTTTTATTTTAAATATTTTAAATTATTTTATTTTTTCAAAATCACACATACATATGGGAGAACGAGACTCACTTGGGTTTTGATAGCCAATCAAGCCACCATCCGACGATGGTGGCGACCACGTGCGACAGCGCTGTCGTGCGAGCAAGTAGACGAGCTGCTATACAAGCGATGGGAGTGAGACAATGCGATGTCGTGCGATGAGGAACATTTCTTTGTTTTGATTTGAGAGCGGAGAGGAGATGAGTCATCTCTGACGACCGAGAAGTAGTTGGGTTCTAAGTAGGTTTAAATTTTGACCCATTAACGACTCGTGTATTTTAGTCTTTTTAATTTTAAACTCATTATAGATATACCTATCAAAATGGGAGCATAACCCATTTATGACCCATTGAAATATTAAATGGGTCAGGTTTTCTTTAAATGGGTCATAAATGGATTATGCTAAAAAAAAGCTTGACCCATTTATGACTCGTTTAATATTTACATGAGTCATAAATGGGTTATGCACCCATTTTGACAGGTATACCTGTTATAGGTTCCAAGGTCGGTTCCAGGTTCCAACAGGTTCTTTTTTTCATCTTTAGTTAAGCAACATGAAAATAAGCACAATAATAAAAATGAATAAGGATTTTTTTTATCGATTGCCTGAGAATGAGTGTCTATATGCACATGTCGAATAGTATTAAGGAAATTTTGTGATTTTAAGCACTGGTTACTTTTGTATTATATAAAATTATTATCTTAAAAAAAGCAATTGGAGTTTCCACTAGTCTAATAGTCTACGAAAATAAAATTCTCAATCATAAAATAAAAGTTTAGACTAGTGGTTTCGGATTATACACTTATTATCAAACACCATAGAATACCTCAGAATCACATAAAGATATAGATTAAGAAAAACATAAAAACTTGTACTAGGTTCTAGGTTCCAAGTTCCGAGTTACAAGTTCCAGATTCCAAGTTCCAGGTTCCACCAATCGAGAACCTAGAACTTACCCTCGGGTACATGTTCTCCAAATTTTGAAACCTAGAACCTACTCTGTATACCTTAGAATCTGGAACTTATAGGTTCCCACCAGTGCGATTCTCAAGTTCTAGGTCCTACCCTGGAACCATGCTCACCCTACTCATACCCAATCCATATTGCTAACACTTTCATATTTAACCAAATCTAGAAAAATTTATTCTTATGATTTTTTTTAAGATCATATTGCTAATATATTTGCAAATCTAGGAAAGCTTGTTTCTTATTTTATTTTTTAAAAAAATGATATTGCTAAAACACTCTCATTTAATACAAATTTAGTGAACAATTTTTATAATTATTTTTTAAAATTGAGGCTCTATTTTTTTTTCTTGAAAAATGTTTTTAGCAAGTCATTTTATGGAAAAATAACAATATTTTTAGTCGTTTGCCTAAAATTTGAAAATAAATTAAAATTTGAAAAAATTTATTCGATTTTCCTCCATGTATTCCTTTTAATATTTTTATTTTTTAAATCTAATTTTAATTCTTTTAAATTTTTTGAAATTTTTAAATTGATTTTGAAAAAATTATTTTTTAATTACTTTATTTTTAAAAATCGAATTTTCAATTCTTTTTTTTTTTTTTCTTTTCTCTTGTTTCCCACTCCTTTGGCCAATCGTCAACCACAACAACAACCGGCAACTAGCCTTAGGTGAGCTGGTCTCACTCGATTCCAACGGATTGAGCTCACTTAAAACCGACAAGCTCGAGGCTCCAGCCTCGCCAACCTCAAGCAAGGCCTCAACCTTGCACATTGACAAGCTCGAGCCTATCAGCAATGGCTTGAGCCTATCAGCATGGGCTCACCTGAGGCCCTTGCCCAGCTAGTCACCAACCGTCATCTTGGTCGACGATCGACTAAAAAAAAAAGGAAAAAAAAAAAGGAAAAACGATTATAGTTTCGATTTTTATAATAAATATTTTATAAGACTAAAAAGGAAAAGTGAGAGCATGAGCTATTTAAATAGGTTTAGTAGGGGAAAATTATCCAAAAATTTTTAAATATTTTGCACATTTACCAATTCAGTCCTAAACCTTTTAATTTTGCCAATTCAATCCTAAACCTTTTAATTTTGCCAATTCCATCCTAAATATTTTCACTTCTTGCAAATTGAATCAATTCAGCCAATTTTGGCCAAAAAATGCTTACATGGACACATCGGTGCTAATGTGGCATTTTTAATAATATTTTGAATTTTTTATGATTCTTTCTTCTTCTTTTTTGCTTTTTTTGCTTTTATTTTTTTGGGTTTGGGATTTGGCCGGCCGATTCTTGTCTGCTCCAAGCAATGGCGTCAGCTCTCGATGAGGGCCATGACGCCCTCATTGGCAAAAGCAATGGCACACAAGCCTTCACCCAAAAACCTTGGTGGCCCTCACCAACCCCAAGCGAGGTTGCCGCCCTCACCTAGCCAGATCTGGAGAGGGCCGGGACGTCGTCACCCAAAGCTAGGGAGGGTCAACTAGCCCTCGCCTCCAGCTGGCCAAATCCTAGACCCCCAAAATAAAAGAAAAAACCATAAAAAAATTCAAATTGTTATTAAAATATTATGAAAAAATGTCACATCAACGCCAGTGTATCCACGTCAACATTTTCCGGGCCGGATGGACTTAATTGGTAAAAAGTGAAAATATTTATGACTAAATTAGCAAAATTAAAATATTTAAGACTGAATTAGAAAACGTGCAAAAGATTTAAGACTTTTTGAACAATTTTCCCAATTTAGAAGTAAGTCTTAAGTCTTACCCATATATGATTCATTTATTCTAAGCTTTCAATAAGTAGCCTCTTTAAAATTTAACTAACCCATTTATAACCTCTTTATGTTTTAAATGGGTTATAAATGGGTTTAAGACCCATTTTCACACCTCTACCTAATGGTTTTGATGTCGAATGCTTCAAGTGTCTCAAGTAAAGGGCGTATTGCATCTAAATGTCCTCAGTAGACTTTGAATATGGAAAATAGGCAAAGAGGACATGGAAGGCAAAAAGGAAGAACATGAGGCAATTTCTGTCGATCCAGTGAAGATGCGAATGCCACGAAGGTCTTGATGATACCGAGGAAGGAGGGAATCAATGTAGTTTGGTCAGGTGCATTTTGCCTGGGGCGCAACTAGAATATACGGTGTGACTCATGGGATTGGCACTGATGCTTATGAGCTTGAATTGACAAAAGACAATCCAGTTCTCAAAATGGCTGAGGATTCTATTTATTTACATCCTATCCTGTGAGAGAATTCCTCTCTTTATCTCTGGTTTATTTAGAAAGCTGTTACGTATTAGAATCAGTGTTTCGTTGCCGGTAACTCGATAAATACGAACCTGGCAACTCTTCCCATTTGGTTTTTGACGATTGAATACATTGATGTTGTGTCTTTGCTGCCGTCGAGTTCTTCTCTGCATCTCTCTACATTCTTCTGTCTAAATTTGCTTCCTTTTCTTGTTGTCTGCTCCTTTTTGATGGTTCTAGATTTTTCTCAATACCGCTCGCAACTCGCATCACCGTTAGTGGCGAGGTCGTGGTCAGTTGAGCAGCGAGGATCGCCGGCTCTCCCCAAGAGGCCACCAACTCTCTCTCTCTCTCTCTCTCTCTCTCTCTCTCTCTCTCTCTCTCTCTCTCTCGTTGCACACTTCACCCATTCCCTCCCTCCCTAATCTTCCGGTTTCGTCTTTGGACTTTCTTTCATCATGCAACATTAGTTTCAACCAGTAATTGAAGAATTTGATTGCACCAATGGGGAGACTTACAAGACTGGCTAATAGCTCTTTGTGACGTATAGAGGGTGGATGCTATATATATATATATATATATATATATATATATATATATATATATATATATATATATATATATATATATATATATATATATATCCGTATCTCGCCCCATATCATTAGGAAATAATCTGGTACAGAAATGGAAATGGAAATTGAAATCCACGCTGTCTCTTCTTAACGACCAAGGCTTAATCGGTTGTAAGTTGCAGATGAACTTTTGACCACGACCAGCTCGTTGACTACCCAAAAATAAACCCAACCAAACTTAGCCCTGAATTCGTGCCTGCACGTCAACTACGAAGAATGCAATGCATCTCTCTCTCTCTCTCTCTCTCTCTCTCTCTCTCTTCCCGATTCGCCCCTTGCAACTTCCAAACCAAGCCAAAACCAAAACAATCCCAAAAAACTTCTACATTCCATCTCAGAGAGGGGAAAAGAAACCTTCCTCTCCTTCTCCTCTCTCTCTCTCTCTCTCTCTCTCTCTCTCTTTTCATCAATTGGTAAAGACAAAAGGAAGAAATCCTTCGAGTGAAT
This sequence comes from Angophora floribunda, assembly GCA_014182895.1. Lineage (NCBI taxonomy): Eukaryota > Viridiplantae > Streptophyta > Magnoliopsida > Myrtales > Myrtaceae > Angophora > Angophora floribunda. The sequence goes on from CM024710.1 coordinate 14,408,231, forward strand.
AGTACATAGATAAAGAGATAATCAATGTATGTGACGACGTCTTGGTCGTCGCTGTCGATGAGGAAGCTGTGCCCCAACTTTGACAGGGAGGACGGGCTCGACACCGTCCTGGAGGTGCCCATCCCAGAGGAGATGTTCACCAGCATGGGTAGCAACGCCGTGCTGAGGTGGCAGAACCTGCGCTCTCTGATGAAGGCCCAGTCCTCGTCCTCCTCCGGCGGCGATTATTACAACAAGTCCTCCACGTCCTCCTCTTCTGGTTCACATGCTTCGTCTTCTTCATCGTCACAAACGCCACCACAGCAACATCTGTTGTCCGGTTCCAGGAATGAGTTCATGGCCCTGCTCAAGCTCGTCGGGTCGCCTCTTGTTCCTTTCCAGGTCCAGTCGGATCAGGCTCTAACCCGACCCCTCAAGGGTTGCTCCATCGTAAGCCTACTCCTAACCTCCTATCATAACAGACTTTCCCGCCAAAAGCAAGAAGAAGAAGGAGCTCTTAGTTCTCTTTCAGACGATTAATTCGTTATTGTGCTTGGAAAGCTATATTTTTCCCTCCGTTCGACTTTGGTTGCTGCAAAACTTAATGTACCAAAAGAAGTTCTCATGTTGACGGGTTTAGGAAATCACGGTTGATTAATCTGCAAATTATCATGTTCTATTCTTTCATTTTTGCCCCTTGAGAAAAAGTATTTTCATGATAAAGAATATCCGTGGCTTACACATGTAATTGTTTGATGTTTTCTCGTGTATTTTCCCAGCGTTTTGACATTGAAATTAAAAGTTAATCTCTCTGCCGCATCATGATAAACAGGAAGCCTCAACCGCGCAGTACATAATCCAGCAGTACTTGGCGGCCACAGGAGGGCAAGGGGCACTGAACGCTGTGCACAGCATGTACGCGGTGGGGCAGGTGAAGATGGCAGCATCTGAGATGCGGCAAGGCGATGGCAGTATACACGCCACCGGGAGCAGCGAGGTCGGCGGGTTCGTGCTGTGGCAGAAGAACCCCGATCTCTGGTACCTCGAGCTGGTGGTCTCAGGACTCAAGGTGAGCGCGGGGAGTGACGGCAAAGTCGCTTGGAACCAGTCTTCCTCTCAGCCTTGCCATGCCAATCGCGGTCCCCCAAGACCCCTTCGCCGCTTCTTTCAGGTATCCTTTGTTGGAATTCGATCCCTCTGATTACTCTTATATTTTTGGCTTTAGGAATCAGTATACTCGGTGAAACGTGTGTCGGGCTTGGGTAATATCACGGTTCGGAATCTCGGTAAGAGTAACTAGATTTGTGAGATGTAAGCGTTCTCATTGAAATAAAGCAGGAAGGATTCATTTTTGAATCCAGGAATGATTGGAGATCCCTTCTGCAGAACCAGAAAGGATCAGATTTTCCAGGGAAAGAACTTCAGATCAAAGGTTGTAAAATCGAAAGTGCTCAACGATTGTCATCATCAATCATGAATATATTGGAGTTGGGGGATCATATTAACAATCAATTTATTCAGTTTCATCGGTTCCTTGTGGAGCCTGATCCAAATTTCCTAAATTTCATTACTTGTGATAAGGGCTTGGACCCACGATCGACGGCCAACCTATTCCTGGATGCGGTATGCATCGGAGAGCAGACGATCAACGGTGAAGACTGCTTTGTTCTAAAGATCGAGGCGACCCAAAATATCCTCAAAGCGCAGAGCTCGCCAAACACTGAGCTCTCCCACCACAAGGTATGGGGCTACTTCAGCCAGAGGACCGGCCTCTTGGTACACTTTGAGGACACCAAGTTAGTGAGGATGAAGTCTATAAAGGGGAACGACAGTGTTTTTTGGGAGACCACGATGGAGTCGACGATCGAGGACTACAGATACGTGGATGGGATCAACATCGCTCACGGTGGGAAGACGTCGGTGACCATGTTTAGGTATGGAGCTGCGCAACATCACAAGCGGAAGATCGAGGAGACTTGGAGGATCGAGGAGGTAGACTTCAACATATGTGGATTGTCCATGGATTGCTTTCTGCCACCAGCAGATTTGAAGAGGGAACAAGATGGTGGTGATCAGGGAATGACATGAGTCAGCTGCTGCTTATAGAATTGCATCACATAGCAAATACGTGGACAAAGAACGAAAGAAAGGCAGTGTAAATAGAGGAAAGAGATCATGAATTAATAGGACCAATGAAGCTTTGTTTTTTACTCCAAGGCTCCATTTGTTTCACGAAAAAATAATTATCAGGATTTTCTTTCACCGCTTATTTTAATTATTTATTCTTTTCTTTTTCTTTTTTATATTATATTTTTAATTTTTTAATCTTTTAAATTTTTCCTTTTTCTTTTTTCTTCTTTCTTCTTCGACCGACAGCCCACCATTGCATAGGTCGAAGACTAACCATAGGTGAGATCATGCATCGCCAGAGGGCAACGACTCATTCCTTAGGAAAGAAAAAAATTAGAAATGATCAAAAGGAGTGCATGAAGAAAACTCAAATCAAATATCAAATGGTGGAAAATATTTTTCACTTCATTTTTAGGTTTCAATCAAAAACTAGAAAATATTATTATTTTCCTAAAAAATATTTTCTAAAAACAACATATTTTTCACGAAATGAACAAAATCTTAATTGCTTACATAGTGCTGATTTAATATCCATGAACCAAGTCAAGGTTAGTTGTTGCGTTAATGGAGAAAATTATCCCAAAAAGTCTAAAATCTTTTAAATTGTACTAATTGAGTCTTCAACATTTTTGTATTTTGTCAATTGCATTCATCCGAACAATTTGGACTGGAAATCACTAATATATATACTAATTATTATACGTGACATGATCAATACTAACATAGAGAATTTTTAATAATATTTTAATTTTTTTGAATTTTTTTACTTTTTCTTCTTTTTTTTTTTTTTTTTCCTTCTCTTTTATTAGTGGCTAGTGAGGGTCCACAATAAAAAAAAAATAAAGAAAAGTGAAGAAAAGAAAACATATTTAAAAACTACAAAAATTATTCATATCAACACCAATTGTATCACGCAGAATGATTAACATTCATATCATTGATTTTCAACCATTAATTAAACGTAAAAAGATTTATAACTCAATCACTACAATTCAAAAATTCCAAACTGAATTGAAAAAATAAAATAATTTTAATTTTTTTTTGGTAATTCTTCCGCGCTAACTGAATAGTCTGCAGCTGGACATTAGGTTCACAATTTTTATTACAGAAACTTAAAGAAAATTCTTGCATACCGGTCATGGGATTTCACAAAAATTAACTTTTGCCATCACCGCAATTTTTGTCCTCATTCGCCCTCCTAAAGCTGCACATCATTTTGAATGATGCAGTGTTTAATTTCACGTGATGAAACACTGAGAATCCGATAACAAGGGTGTCTAAGGATATATCACACTGAAAGATCTTCAAAGTATTCCAAGAACAGAAAGGAAACGAGTTCCCTTGAAATAAAGTTACAAGTTTGACACAGCTAAAATGACTAACTACAGAGTGCACAAAATTGCTGGAGCAGATTAAATTAGCGCCGCAGCTGTTGCTCTAAAAGGAAGAACAAAAAGGGTCAGCCATAAAAATCTGACAAGGCGGCCATGTACTCTTCGACCATTCAATCAAAACATGTATTTACATCCAACTCATGAAATCCAACTACTCCTCGGCCGTTTGGATCTCACCCATCATGATCCGGTTGCTGACGACATTAAATCCTAAAACTGAGGGGCTGACCTTCTTCCCTTTCTTCCCCTTCTTCTTGCTGCCTCCTTTTGAAGGCCCGTCGGGACCTCTTAAGGAATCGAGCTGCCCTACATCATCAGAATTCACATCTCCGGCACCACCAACGAGAGGTGCCTTCCGATCATTCCGACTTTGAAAGGCAATTTCAAGTACATCTGCTGGTAACAATTCCTTGTAGTTCAAGAACTTGTCAATGAACTCATGATCGGGATCAAAGGATCCAAGATTCTCAATCAAAAGCATCTCGGCCTCTGATCGTGACTGCTTCAAGCAATATTCCAGGAAACTTGTATCTACAGAAAAATAAAGATAATTGATTAAACTCAAGTGGAAGTAGATCTCCGCAAAAATGAAGTGAATGATATTTTGGTACGATAACAAAGATCAAATGCCTTGAGGGTCCTATTATTATGAAGCTTCTTTCTTTACTAAACTATATTATTACTGTTAAAGAAAATGTTGCATAGGCTGGAAATTGAACAGTCATTGCAAAGGTTCATTCACTCTCTTGCTGACAATCTTTTGTTTCATATGCTACCAATTATCACATTATAAATGGTCCACGGTACTGCCAAATTAAACTTTAAAAGAATACCGTAAAAAGTGTGGGGAGGTACCTTTAGTCCCGACAAGCCTCACACACTCACTTTCACACCAATCTTTGAAGTCCATGGCCTCTGCAAGAGGTATTCAAAAATTGAATTTCAGTAGTCAATTTACTGGCAGATAATAAAGAGCTTCTCAAAAAAATTCTTGCCTGAATGTTTGTTCATGGCTTCTCTTTTTCCCTTTAAAGATGTCTGCCCAGAAGCAGGTGAGGACAAAAGAGTATGTTCAACAGGTCGGACACCAACAGATTTTTGCCGACTAAATGACCCACTTGAAGTTCCTTTAACAGGAGTGTTCTTTGTTCCCCAGCTCGTCTGGCTTGCAAGTTTAGGGAATTCGGCTCTGCCCAGAATGAACATGAAATAAGCATCAGTCTCAGCAAGGCAAAAAATGGTAATAATATTATCCTATGAGAAAACAATACAACAAAAGAAACAGGGTAATCAACACAAGAGGAAAGGAGTGACTACATTGTCAAGACATAAAAGTCGAAGACAAAAAACTAACTGCATTTCATCTCTGTCTCCATGTTTGACTAAGGTCGCCAAAACAAGTATGTCATCCTAACACTATCCATAGTTGTGAATTCCCTCGAGAAAGTAATGCACAAATCTGTGTCAGCAATCAGATTTACCATCTCTTATTCCCAGAAATACTAATTTATTCCATGACAAGGTCTTCTCTTAACCAAACAAAATGAGAAGTTTATAAGGTACTCAGAAGCATGTCTATTGCTCTGAAGACAACTACCTACACAGAAGTGCATTGTTCACAGTGAACTCAACTCTTCTGTTCCGAACGGGTTTTTAACAAGCAATTGCTAGTTACTAGAGCTTCTCCCACAAGGTTTGTTCAATCAGGTAACCATCACATCTACAGTATATAAATTAAAAAGAGGTTCAAATCAAATCTGGATACAGTTTTGATTTATTCAGAAAAAAAGAGAGCATGGCACGTTGATAATGGCTCCTATCTGTCAGCAAATTATGCATAACACACTATCATATTATACATCGTCAGAAATACATAGAACTGAAAATAGTAAAACCATATAAACTAAAGCTAAACATTACCCTGATTGCTCTAGTGAACACTGAAGAAGTAGGATTGCAAGTATCACAAAAGATGGCATTAAACAGAAAGCAGAAGGCAAGCACATATCAAGTCAAGAACTGATAAACACATGAAAAAAGTGACGTACTGCTTGGTATCTTGCTTTGATTGGTCAATCGGGCCCCAAAATAGATCATCATCTTCTTTAATCTTAGGCTTAGAGGAAGCACTGGAGTTAATCTGGAGAGGAGATGCCGCCTTAGACGGAGAAGATGAAGAAAGTGACCATGAAGAAGTATGGGCAGATGGAACTGCTTGAGATTTCTGAGGAATCAGGATTTGGTTTTGGCGCTGGCCAGCAGCAACCTTAGTTTCCTGCTCCTTCAGGATGTCCCTTAAAGATGTCGGTTTAATGAGCTTTCCAGAATCAGTAGACCATGCTGGAGCAGGCTGAGAATTAGTTGCTTCCACCTTCCAGGGAACAAAATCTCCCAAAGATGGCCCTGATGGGATCGTTGGCAAAACTTCCTTCTCCTGCGGCACCACCTTAGAGCTTTTACCTTTCTCAAGAGAACTAGAACCAATAGAAACATCAGCCGCAGCAACAGGACCTGGGTTCTTAGATCCAGCAGCCTTAGATTTTGCAGACTTCTTACGATTCTTTTTAGATTCTCTTGCATCAATAAAGTTCTCATCATCCAGAGTCTCCACTTGAGTGGCAGCTTGCTGAGACAATGGACCATGTTTCCGATCAGACATCTCCATCTCTTGTTGACTAGACTTTCCAGATGTTTCTTCAGCCAACAAGTCATGTAACTGACTCTTTTTACCCTTGGGGTCAACGGAACTTTGATTTTTCGGTACAACAAACTCAGAGTTGTCTACATCTTCTAATCCCTCTCTGGAGATCTTAGATTCTGAACTGGCAACAACCCCAGCCCATGGAGTTGAAAAATTTATGGAGTTGATACCTGCAGAAATCTCAGAAACTGCCACCTCTGTCTGTGCCCTCTGTTGCTCCTCCTCTTGAATTTCCAAAAGTGACTTCACCTTGAAACCAGGGGCAGCTTTCCAAGCACGTTGTCCTAAAGGTACTCGTGTATTTTGAGCTGAAAGAGGAGCAACTTGGTCTGGCTCAGAAGCACTCTTAACATCAGCTTCAACATTATCTAATTGCTTACTTGCTGTGTTGACTTGCTGAGACCACATGGTTTCCGTTACACTAGTCACCCCATCAATCATCCTCTGGGGAGATGTTCCATAAACTTCTTCTCCAGTCTCTCTGCACATCTCAACCAGTGCATCAGCACCACGTAGCCGATCGGTTTCAGATTGCTTAGTACGCTGCATACCAGCTGTTTCAGACCCCTTTGCCTGATCTGTAGCAGAGGTTGACTTGGATAATTTTTGTTTTCTCGACTTCTTCTCGGAAGTCTTTTTGGCTTCACGTGCTTCAATACCTTTTGCCTCCGACACTCTGGAAGATTCATTGGATAACCCTTCCTCAGTCAGCTTCTTGTGAAGACTGTCAGGCTGGACCTCAGAATCAGCAGCATGATTAGCCACTGACATTTCATTCTCCAGACTCCTCGCTAAAGGAACAGCATCAGCAAATTTGACAAACTCAGAAGGCAGAGAATCAACATTTCTGGGCTTTGAGGATGCAACCATCGTAGTGTCATCAGTCCTTGAAAATTTTTCAAAGGATTTCTCAGGAATTACTGGAGTAAGGACTTCAGAGGCAGCAAACGTTTGCAGTGGATGAGAAGGCTCCTGTGAAGGCCTATCAAAAACTTCTGATGGAGAGATCTCACCAACTGTTGAAGCTGGCAATGGCTCCTTCTGATAGCTATCATGGATTTGATCAGGAGCTGAAGCAGACCAATTGTTGCGATGGTTCACATTACCAAGTATCTGATGTGGCAAAAGTGAAGCAAAAGAAGCTTCAGAGAGAGAACTTTGACTAACATCCTTTGTGACTTTTGAAGGTAGATTAACATTGTTAGCAATTCGTTCGTCCTGCACAGGGGGCACTGGTATGGTTGACCTAGCCTGAAACACCTCTTGAGATGGCTGGAGGCGAGGATCACCTGACGCATTCCCTGTTGGTATTGCACCTGCCTGTAAATTAGCATAAGCTGGTTCACGCAAAAACTGGGAAGCCTGCTGCTCTGCTAAAGCTTGAGAGAGTAATTGTTGCTGCCGCAGCAGCTGCTGCTGCTCCTCTTGCCGCTTAAGCAACAACAGAAGGGACAATTGTTGTGCTGGAATATGCGACTGAGAATGAAGCTGCAGCAACTGTTGCTGTTGCAGCAAGCCTAGCAGCTGCGCGTCTTGAGACAAGCCAGATGAGAGTAACTTTTCAGGCGTTAAGTTAGTAGATGAATTATCTACAGCATGAGCAAGCAAATTAGTTAAAGAAGGTTGAAGCCTCTGTTGCTGAATCCCAAAGGGAGTTTGCGGAGGGAGGTTCTGAGCAAGATGCAAGTCAACTTTATCCTGCAAGCTTCCCTGGGCAGGGAAATTCGACCAACCAGCTATTCCGTTATTTATACCAGAGGAAGACCTGTCATATAAGCCTTGAAGGACCGGCATGAGATCAGCACTTTGAGAATGAGGCAAACGAATACTTTCGGCAGCTGATGGTTGAAGATTTGGTTGCAGAGCTAATGGGTCTTGGGCAATCTCAGACATAGGAGGCATTGAAGCACCATCTCTTCCTAGCCAATAAGGATTGTCGGACATAGACCTCTGCCTTTCAAGAGCCATTCTCTTGGCTAAAAGATAGTTGTTTGCACCATCCACTCCAGACAGGCCTGTGCCACTAGGATTATTTCCAACATACGACTGCAAGCCTACAATGCAAATACAAACAACATTAATCAATTATAACTTTTTTATGCTCAGATTCTGGGGAGGAGTACAGGTAATTCTTGATTTTGTTGCTATATCAGCTAAAGGATTCTAACTTCAGGTTGCAAAAGGAACTAAAACTAAACTGCAACCTTTTTTTCAGTCAGGAACTAAACTGCAACCTTGTATAACATGAAATTTTTTGTATGGGTACACGAGAAAAACTTGCATTAAATTGGTCCGTCCAATATAATACCTGCAGTACCACATGAGGAATATTAACTCTTGTGAGTTTCTCAATTAGCAAGTACTTCTTCGTTTTTCTTTTCTTTCTTTTTGCTGGCAACACAGATATGTCCAGGCAGACATCACATCAAGCAAAGCCTTCCCCTGGAGTCTAGCACAGGAAGTACCCACTAGGCAATGGGACATGTCGTGATCCAATCCTATGTCTTGGCTCAGCCAATCCATCAGGTGCACTATTCTATGGCTACGCGGTAGAAAGTACTCATCATCCTATTGCAATTATTTCAGGCAAAAGATAAGATCTTTTCCACCAAGGATTCCACTATGGATTACGGAGCAAGGAAGAAGAACCATTTTCAACTTTTGACTCCCTATAAACAAGTTAGAAGCAGCAATATTATGCCACTATCCACAGGAGACATTCAAGCAAACAGAACTGGATGGAAAAAGAACACCAAATTCAAAACGAAAAATCCCAGTCTTGCACACTAAGGACGAGAATCATGATATCATGACACTGTTGATAAGAAGAAGAAGAAAAAAAGAAAGAAAGGGTTTTGCTTTTTTTTTCAGGAGGGGGGGAGCTCATTGAACCTTAGCAAGCTGCCCCAGCAAACCCAGTTAAGTCTAAGCTTGGTTATTCAATGGATTTATGGGATTTCAGACTTACATCACAAAAGCATGGAAACATGGCTGGAAATGTAGAAGACCAAAATGGAGCAACGTTTGCACTTTTCCAGTTTTCAGGGCAAAAGGCTTTGCTCTTGCAAATGCTATTACTTCTGCACCCTAGGAGTTTAATGCCAACTGTGCTTAAATTTCTATTCAATGAAATTATACAGAATCGAAGTAAATCCAACTTATTTGAAACAAATGAAACTAAATATGTAGCACTCAATAAATAAGATCACAATTGGGAAATTATACAAGTATCTGACTCTGGAATAAAAGAACTAGGGCCTGAATCTAAAGGATCCCATGAACCAACCTCCGATCTTAAGCAAAAGCAGTCACATGGCTCATTATTTCATCCAATTCAACTACGTACAATCTCAGTGATTATACTACAACAGCTATGGCGTCCGTAATTTCCCAGTTCACAACCATAAACATACAAAAGCTCTTAAACAAAAGTCCATAACATTGTCATTGCATACCCACCTTCAGAAAAGGGGAACTTCTCCACGGGCATACCGTTTGGAGTACTCATCAATGACTCCAAGAATCGATTTTCCGCCTCTGTGGTTGAACCCTGTTTGTGCCTCTGCTCACTCCTAAGATCAATTTCAGCACTACCCTTTCCAAAAGTACCAAAATTTGGCCTGATTATTGCATCTGCATTATCATTCTGCTTTGGTGCATTAAATCCAGGTGGTGGCCTTGCTTTTGCCCTTAAGTGGGGCATAACATCACCTAGTAAAGAAAATGGCACATCATTTGGTGCATTTGCTACGCGAACTAGCAAATCTATGCCAAAATATCCAGCCTCAAACCATCCAATGATATCACCACCGGAAAAGGGACCCTGAATTTCACCCTGAGGGTCCTTATAGTAAAGAACTAACTCTTCTGGAGGAGTTTGCACAGGTCGCCTTGCTTCCTGTTCCCTTCCCATGCCAGCAGAAGAGAGCCTATCCTCATTTAGCAATTTCTCATCATCCTTCAAGTAGGACAAATGTCCCAGATGACTTCCCCAATCATTACTCATACCCTTTTGTTGCTGTGACCAAGAAATTCCAGGGGCTCCAGGCCGTATGTCATTTGGAGTATCACTTAAATCGTTAGAAGATGAGTGATTGCGACCTCCCAACACAGATGCACGCCATGCAGAGACAGGATTTGCAGAATTGTTTCCCTGAGAGACTGACTCCCTACTGATTATCCCATCATTAGCCTTTCTGGAGTCACCATCTTCTCCAAAAGCTGCAATTATAAAGCATTTAGCTACTGAAAAATGCTAAAACCATGAATGAAGTTGAGTGAAAAGATAACTCCTCACTTCCATGACATGCTGCCATCTCGAAAGAACAAGAACCATATCCATGATATCCACCACACGTATACAAAGTCACAAGGATGCAACTATATAAGCTACAGCCATGTACTAGATCAATCAATAATATTACCAACGTAACATTTATAAATCCCAAATAAACTTCTATGCAAACCTACAAAGGATAATTGCCAGTGAATTTTCATTGCCGCCTCCACTCCAAGAAGATTACACAGAATCACGCAATGTTAAACAAATGAATTAATTTTTCTTCCATGTCTCAAAACCAACTTTTTGCATAGATCATCATGATTCTCTAAATTTGCCAAAATTGCCTAATGAACACATTAAGACAATTATGTGTCTGTCTTTTGTCTTTGTCATAAATATATACCTTCTGTTTTGAACTTGGCATCAGGATAAGGCCTGGGATCCCGAAAGTTTTCCATTCTCAAGGTGGACCCCTTTGAGTACTGCTTTTCATGGGACAAAACCTCAGGGAGTTTCACACTACTACCTTGGGATACTTCAATTTTGACATCATCAGAATCAATAGGAACATCTTCCCTGCTTTCTGCTAAGAAAATACAATTTGAACATCAGTTCTGCCTGCACGGAAATACATCTCAGCACCAGGCATTATCATGTGAAGAACAGATGGATTACCAATTTTGGCCTGTCTGGAGTGTGAAAAGCCAATCAAGTTGCGTCCAACAGATCCATCTTTTGAGATCGGGGGCGCACCGCTTGTTATAATCTCCCCCTTATCAATTCCTTTCAAAACAACCTATTCAAAATGGGAAAAATAAAATCAACAGCAGAAAATATAAATAAACTTCATTCACTATCTTTCTCGCAGAAGTTACCAATTCATCGGGATTTGGTGAACATAAAGCCAAAGGCTCTGACGCTTCTTCCTGTGTAAGTGAAGGCACTTGTGTGAACCCATGAGTTATGTTTTGAAGTGAATTCACATCAGTCTTTCGGTAAATATCAAGCAGTTTTGTTCTGCTATATCTTAAAGCAGAAGACTCCGCATGGACAGAATCACCCTTCTCTGAAACCATCACAGCAGGTGGCATTGTTCTGTCAAATGAGCTTCCACCAGAGTTATTTTTAGCTTGTCCAAGAGAAAAGGGTGCCTGCTCATTTTCCCCAGAACCACGACCATATGAAAATGCAGGAACGTGTCTGTTGGTTGGAGCTTGTTGGTGAGGAGGTTCCCCCCTGGATCGACCTTGCAACGAACTAGGTCTCCATGGCCTAATATGATCCTCATCCTTCTTATTATTGCCTAATGGAACCAAACCTTTGTTTGGAACATCACCATTTTTCCCAGAGTCCATCCACTTCTCACGCAAACCATCTGCGCCCTTGTCATCAGGACCCCAATGAGTGCTCCATTTGCTATCGCGGCGTTGCTCATGACTATTATTATCCCTACTACCTGACTCAGTCCATCGCCCGGATGGGGCTCGACGCACCTCCCCAAAGGATCTTGCAGAGTTCTCCCAACGTTCCGTCTTACGGGTATCTCCAAGCTCCCTATCAAAATCCCTCCAACGGTCTTTACGGATAGAGGAATTGGTGTCTCTTTCCTCATCACGCCAGCGGTCGCGACGACCAGTTTCCATGTCAAGCAAGGATGGCCTGAAAACATCCTTCTTCTTCTGGGTATCGGCCATCTCATCACAGTTTTCAGGCAACTTGGTCATCTCTGAGCGGCCATGCATTGAGCGTGGGCTGAAATTGTTTTCCTGATTGATATATAATATTTATCACAAATCTCATGAAATATAATAAACCAATCAAGGCAATCTAAGAAAGGTGCAAACTACAAAGAAGTAAGAAAAATCTCAAACCCAAATATCTAACTGAAAAGCAGAAGTGCAGATCGAGAAGGTCAAGAAGTGAAAAGGCAGAAAATAAGTTTCCCAAAAACAGTGACTTACCCCAGGTCCCAGAGCCACTTTAGTGTCTCCTGGCTTTGGCTGAAGCCACTGCGGCGACAATGGGATTGGAATTTCTGATCCTTGAACATCTGCAGAAGTCAGATAAATGGGGATGTTATTCATACAAATCAACTACTAAGCTGGAAAACTTCATTTTACATGTTACATGATCTAATCTACTGAAGAGCCTGGGGTACAAGGAGGGCATAGGTTACAAGATAGAGAGGCTGAGCCCAAGAGAGCTTCGAAGCCAAGGCTATGAAGTTCTGTTTTTGTTAGGATTAATGTGTCAACATCCAGGAAACCCACCATCAACTAAATACTCCATAGCAGAGAACAAAACTGCACACGTGGAATAATTGCCTAAGAATGTTATACCTCTCATCTGCTGCCTACGGAACTCTTTTTCAGGAAGAAAATTAACAAAACAGCTTCAAACTCACATCAACATTAACAACAAATTCTCATCAACTATAAAAATGATGGTCTTGTCATCTGACATATAAAAAGAAATTTTGTAGGGTAAAAAGACATCCTTCAACAGCAGGAACAAAAGGCTCATTCCCCGGTGCAACCCTACTACCAAAATATCCCACAATAACGAATTAAATCTACCATAAACACAATCAAATATCACCAACCAGCGGAAAACATAAAAACGCAGAAAGACCGGAAAAAAAACAACAGCGATTTCTAAAGCATCTCGCAGAAACAAGGAGAAAATTATTCCAAAACTATCAAAGTCGAAAACTTGTACTGATACAATTCGAAAATATCAAACTTGTGAATTTTGGTGCAATATAACTCACTTCCCTCCTTCAAATAATCTCAAAAACAAATAGATGCCCACAACCCCGAATCCAAAACCCAGCACATACATAGAAAATCACGCAACCCATTGCGTCCGTGAGAAGTTTGAAAATGCTTAACCGCGAAGCTCAAGCCACTCAAGCCAAATGCTACAAAACCCTAATTCTCTGCCCCAACTACCATCTCTCGACATCAAGGAAAAAAGGGGGCCCTCAACAACAAAACGAGACCCCGACTAGGGTTTGATAAGGAGTGAGGGTGGAAAAGGGAAGAACCTTTGAAGATCTGGCGCGGAGGAGTGAGAGAGAGGCTGGGGCGAGCATCGAAGCCGGTGGTGTGAGCCATTGAGGATCGACGAAGGTTGCGGACGACAATCAGGGATTGCTTCAAGGGTTTTCAAAGCTTTTTGGCTGCTGCAGTAAGGGGGAGGGGAGAGGCTGACGCGGAATCAGGGAGAAAATATAAGAGCGATGGCAAAAGATGAGATTTCCCAGAGTCCGTGGGGCTAAATTGAGAAAACCACGTCAAACGTTACTGCCTTATTTATCTGCCAAAAAAGGGAAAAACCCTAAATACTGTACAAGTAACTTTTAGAATATTTCTATCGAAATGTAAATTCATCTAATTTAATTGTTCGCATTCACGTGCACATTTTTCGGACATTGGTGTTAACTGAAATTTACTTATTGAACCCAAGAAAAAAAAGCATGAAACTAGTCACTCCCAAATAGGGGCGTGCAATCAAATCAGATCTACTCGGAAAACTAAACCAGACCACTCAAAAAATAAGTTCGAGAACCTGTTCTTGGAACCAGTCCGAGAATAGGTTCCAAATTTTTGAAATCGGTCTGGGAACAGGTTTCAAGTTAATACCCACCTGGGAGCTGAAACGAATTGTCCTATTTTGAAACCCGTTTTATAAGCTTTAAAATCATAATCATAATTTCTTTTTCCCCTAAAGCTGCATTTGGTAGTCAAGATAAAATTTATCTTATTCTGCATCTGGTGTTTGCTCGATACAGGATAAAGTTAGATTTAAGTGGAATATAGACCGAATAAAATTATCCCATGGGAGAGATGGGATAAAGGTGGATAAAATTTTATAATAAAAAGTCATTTTTCTTAAAAACAAACTTCTTAAATTAACAAATTTATAATTATTATATTTCAATATATATAATATTTGAATTGTAATATAAGACATTCGAATAACAAAAAATAAAATTTTGGTTTTTTAATTTAATCTTATTTTTATTTATATATTTAGATTTAATTATATCTTATAATATAAATTCAATATAACAATATATATTTATTACATATTTTAGGTGTTTCAATGTTTTAGGTATATTAGTACAATTTTCTATTTAATAAAATTTTATTAGAGAATGCTTTGGAAGGGGAAGAACGTAATAAAAAAGAAATTGGTTAAAAAAGAGAATTAAAAAATTTTAAAAAAATTAAAAATAGAGTATACATGAGTGTCGCAATAAATTTTTACCATCTTCATTTATAAAATTTATAGTTTATTATATTAATATACCGTTCATACCAAATGATATATATGATATGATATGAATATATCTGATTTTATTACCACAATCACCAAATGGTGGATGAGATATAGCACAATCTCCTAGATTTCATAGTCTATCATATCCGATCCTATTTTAGTTAGAAATCTAAATTGCTCCCGGTTGTTCAATCATTTGATAACCGAGATAAATGATCACTAAGAATTTGATTTAAACGACCAAACATAGCCTAAATTCTTAACTTAAGTACTTCTTAGAGTGCGTTTGGTTCAACTTTGCAAATGAGCTTTAAGGCCCTATTTAAGTGTAATGCAAATGCTGAAAACCAAAAACTATTTAGAAAAATGCAAATTGTGTTTGGTAAAACTTCTTTGCAAATGGACTTTGAGTTAAATGTGTATTTAGTAAAAAAAACTTTTGCAATGGGCTTTGGGATATATAAATATATATATATATATATATTATCTTTTTTTTTGAAAAATGAACTAAACCCTTCGTTGCCGGCGAAGGGTTGTCTCCTTCTTTAATAAAAAAAAATTGATCAAGGGCAAAATTGGAAATATAGGAATACTAAGGATAGTTTTGGAAGAGAAAAATTAATTTGAGCATTCAGCCAAACGCTGAAAGCTCAAAGTTAGTCCCTATTAGCATTAGGCTTTCAACATTTCCAAAGCCAGCTTTGAATTGAAAGTCACTTCCAAATTGTTACCAAACAATACACCTATCAAAACGGATCAAGCTTTCTTTTAGTCTTTTTAGTTTTAAACCAATCTAAAAGAAAACCTAACCCATTTTGATAGGTGTACCTATCTAAAATATATGGGTCAAAGTTTAAACCTACTTGGAACCCAACTACTCCTTAGTCCTCAAAGATGACTCATCTCCTTTGTGTTCTCAAATCAAAATGAAAAAACATTCATCATCACACGACAGCGCGTCATCTCGCTCTCACCACTCATACAGCAGCTCCTCCCCTTGCTCGCATGGCGGCGCTGTTGCAAGTGGTCGCCACCATCATCAAATGGTGGCTTGATTAGCCATCAAAACCCAAATGAGTCACATTCTTCTATATGTGTGTGTGTGATTTTTAAAAAATAAAAATATTTAAAATAAAAATTATTAATAATTCGATTTTCATAAAAAATAAAACATATTAAAGGAATATAATATTTAAAAAAGATTATGATAATAAATTTTCCTAAGTTTAGTTAGATATGAAAGTATTTTAACAATATGGATCGGGTATGGGTTAGATTGGGTATGGGTCAAAAAATTTATACTATGCTTAAATGGATCATAAATGGGTTAATGGGTCAATTTGGGTCGGACCATTTATGATCCAACCCAAACCCGACCCGATCCACCTGTTTAACAAGTCTACCAAACAATTCAATATTTTTCCAATAAGCCCATTGAGAATGCTAAACCAAACGCACCCTTAGTCATTTTGTCCTTCCTCGTAACTTTTTGCCAGTCTAGAACCGATCACCCCCACTCACACGCATAACGCGTGCTCAAGATCTAATTTTAACTATCCTTGGCAATTCCTCGTATTGCTAATTACACTAGATGATGTTCATATCTATTTTCACTTTTAGCTTCATTGTGAAAAAGTCACTTTCTTTTCCTAATTATATAGTTTTTTTCTAAAAAACATTGATTAAAGTTATTTCAATTTTTACACTTCAAGTAATTTTTTGGAACCTCTTGAAATTTTTTTTTCAAGTTTATTGCATAAAATAATTTGTATGCTTGGCTACGCCTAGCATCAAGCCAAAAATTACTTACCCGAGGAAAAGTTTTTTTTTTTTTTTTTTGTCAGAGGGGAAAAGTATATTTAGTTACTGAAATACGTGACAAATTCTAAAGTGACTTTAAATATATTAATTATTTATCTTTTGTAAAAAGAAGTGTTTTACAAAAAATAAGAATTTTATATAATGCCTATGATTAATGCTCACTTTGAAAAATTAAATGACAAATTAATTTAGAATTTAACCCATAAAACTGTTGTTGTTGTGAAAAAACATCGTAAGAATGCTAATTCTTCCACTTAGGTAACTAGCCCTCAAGTTTAGACTATGTTTGCATGCATATTTGCAAATAAAAGTGCGCATGGTAATGCTTCTATGTTCAGGAACAATTTTTGCTCGAAATAATTCTTTTTTATTTTATTCACGAGAACAATTTTGAGTATTTGAAGATGTTTGATAACTGTCAAAAATTTTATTCTCAGGATAGAAATACGTTTGATAAAACCTTAAAATTTCTAATCCAAAATATTTTCTTTTAATTTTTTAATTATTTTTAGATACTTTTTTTTCCTTTTCCCTTTTCATCATCTTCTTTTTCCTTAATAAGTTGCTGGCGGTTGACAATCGACCACACAAGGGCCAGCACCCTTTCCAGAGCGTCACTAACCCTTGTCCTTACCTTGGCTAGGCAATGTCAGCCTCGCCCAGATCCAACAAGGTCGAGCCTCACCTAGCCACTAGCAAGCCTCATCGGCCCATCACTAGGGCGGCATCAGCTTGGCTCGGCATCACTGGCCTAGTGTAACATCCCGAATTTCGGTAAGCCGAGAATTTTCAGAAAAAGGGTTAATGGGCCGAAAAATTGGAACCAAGAGGAATTGGATTGATCGGAGGCCCAATGGGCCTTGCACCTTTGAGGAGTCAGCCACGTGGGCCCAAGCTAGCCAAGTGGGCCTAAGGAAGCCCAACTTCAAGCCTTTGAGCCCGTTAGATTTTTCAAGCCCGTTTCCTTCGATTTGAGCCCTGACCGATTTTCTTCTAGCCCGTATGGAATCTTGGCCCATATACGTGTATAGTAAGGTATACTATACTTTGAGGAATTACCAAATTGCCCTTTCTAGAAGATGTATTTATTGTTGGAGGACAAAGAGAAGAAAAGTCAAGGAATGAGATATTTTGGGACAAGTTGATGAAGAGAAGTTGGACTTGGCCTCTTGCTTGGCTTGTTGCTTTCTTCTCCCTTCTTCTTCTGCACGTTGCTTTCTTTCTCCCTCCCATTTATTGACTTTTCTTCCCCCTCATCTCTTCCTCACGTCCACCACCAACCACCCCACTTTTCCCTTTTGTCTTTCTCCTCTCCCTCTTGAGTTCTTTTCTGGTTTTCCTCCAAAAACAGCAGCTGTGCTGCTGTGTTTCCCCTGAACCAGCCACCATTAGCTGCTGTCCTTGCTGCCTTGTCATCATCAAGGAGCCGCCCAACCATCACTGGACCGCCACCCCTTTCCTCTCTCTTTTCTCTTCCTTTTTCTTCATTTTCTTGCTGTGTTTTTGTTTTCCGCCGGAATCCAGCCTTGCCGCGTTGCGGAGCCACCATCACCGCCCAAAGTGTAGCCACGGAAGTCAGGGAGCCAGCCGCACACCGCCGGCCACCCCTGGTCACCGTTAGCCGCTCGTTTCGGCCGTTTCCGCCCAATAGCTCTCTTCCGCGTGAACAGTAATCCGGGGGCTGTTTTGGCCCGTTTCGGCCACCGTTTGTCGTCCGTTGTCGTCCCCGAGCTTACCCCTCGTAGCCCTCGTCCCCCTCTATGCGCCGGTGTCGTCGGATTTCCGATCTAAGTAAGTTAATTTCCTAATCCTTGTTTAGGGGTTAATCTTGCTTAGGGGTTAATTAGTGTATTTGTGTATTTGTGATTAATTAAAGTTGATTGATTGATTATGTTGGTTAATTAAGACTGATGAGGATTAGTTAATTGACCATGGTTAGTGTTAAAGTAACCTAGGTTAATTAATTAAAGTAACTAAGGTTAGTCCTAAAGTAACTATGGTTAATTATTAATCACGGTTGAGTTAATTAACCCTAGTTAGGTTAAATTTAGTAACCATGGTTAAGTTTAATATTATTTTATTAATTTCGGATTAGTTGATGTTCATAATTACTGTTCACGGATTACTGTTCATGGCACTGTTCATACAGAAACAAATTTTGGTTTCAAATTGTTGTGTTCTTGGTTGTTATGCTTTCTTGAAGTGCCGATTGTTAATTATACTCGTGAATATTGATGAAATGCGTGATCGAGTGTTGGTTGGAATTTGGAATTTTGAAAATTGTCAAGTGAGATCGTATGACATATGCGTGGGTTATTGACATGTCGCGTGGCATGAGCGATGTTGCATTCACGACAGAGCAAAAAGATATAATTGGATTGCTTGATGATGTGTTGCATGATCACATTAAATGAGGAACCCGGCGTTGCGGAAGACCGCCAATCCTTATGGGGTTGTGCCATGGCCGTTTGGTCGCGACTTCGGTCGGATGCACGACGGGGACATGTGACGGGGCTGCGGTAGTGGGCGGGTCCTATGTTCTGTCGATTGGGGACTGCTGCGGTAGTGGGCGGGTCTTGTGCTCCTTCGGGAATGCCATCGAGAGGAAGGGATGACCCCGACGTCACCGTGCCTCGAGGTAAAGAGGACGAAGGCGGTTTAGCTAGCTAGAACCGCCAACTATAAGGTTGTGCCGTTGGCCCGGAGGGGCGTTAATAATCGGAGCATGTGTGGGTGTGAGACATGAGAAAGTTGTGTGAGATGCTCGATTATTCGCATGCTCTTGATGTCGTGATGATTTAAGTGACGATTCTGCGGGTTGCGTGTGCTTGGCCGGGTATGGTCGCTGTGATTGCACTTTTTATTAAACTGTCTTGTGCTGTCATTTTCTCTGTAGTAGTGTTGCTTGATTTGATGGATTAGGTTGTATGTTAAACTCCCGAGGCGAGCGAAGTTCCTAACCGGGGCTTAGGACTTTAACTTGCTGAGTTTATCTCAACCCGTCGTGGTTAACAATTTTCAGGGCCGTAGGATGGGAATCGACGCGTGTTTCGGTTGGTGGCCGTCTTTGAAGGGAGTAGATTAACCCTGGCTTGTTGGCCTCATTGGCTCGTTAGGAAGATGCCCGTGGTAAGGGCTTGTACTTGTAAACTTCCTAGGGTTAATCAGTTAGTTAATAAAGCGATACTTTTGATGTGTTCTTATTGAGTTTTCCCGCTATCCCTGTTTTTTTTTGTAATTGACCGGGGATTGTGTTTCGCTTCCGCATGCGTTTAATCAAAAGATAAAAATAACGGTCGGCGACGGATCCTGGGGAGTCGCAAATCAAATGACCGCAAGTGAACTGGGGTTGCCGCGTGCTCGAGGGTCGGGGCGTGACACCTAGTGGTGTGCTGGTGAGGTCTAGCCTCACGCCACACCGTGCTTGATGTCGCTAGGGCTAGCAAGGGCGCTAGCCCTCATTTGGCCGATTGCTGGTCATGGCCAAGGCCAGCAATTGATCAACAAGAAGAAGAAGAAAAAGAAAGGAAAAAGAAGAGAGAGAAATTAAAAAAATTTGGCCTGATTTTGGAATTATTCCCGAGAACAAATAAGTGACTTTTTTTTTATTCTTGATTCTATTCCAAATTTATTCCCAGAAACAAAAAGTCTACTAAACGGATATTTGTTCCAAACTTACTCCAAAGAACCAAAGAATAGAAATTTTCATTGTTTGGCAAGTTGCTAAACACACCTAACTTGCAATCCGAACGTTTGTGATTTGGTGACTTTTTGTTAATGCATGGATTCTGTTATTAATCAACTTATATATTGACCATGTTTTCTCATATATTTCTCCATTATTCTTCCTTCTACTTTTATCTATTTTCATGAACGAACATTTCTTAATTATGATTGACGAGTGCTTGAACTTATGCTAAGGTTCATACATTTTTGGCTTTATTATCTCTTACATTAAAATTGATCATGGGGAGAATTTAACAACTAAAATTTCTTTGATTTTTTTAGATTAAAATTATTTTTAACACAATTTTTCCTCTCCTTATATTCTAGAATATAATTGAGTTGTTAAAAGGAAAAATCGTTCTTTACGGGAAATGACGAAAGCCCTTTTGATTGAAAGCAAAATTCCTTCCTATTTTTAGAAACTAAATTTTCCCTAGCAAGTCCAACAAAGTAAAAACTCAAGACTTTGTATAAAAACCAAGAGCATCTCATTTCATTTACATTTAGGTGTCATTTCCCGATAAAACAAATGTTGACTTTTTGGTCAAACCTAAAAAGTCAAGTCAAGGTCAGCACTTCATAAAATTCGTAAAAGTCTTAAAGAGACATCAATTCCATCCTTATATGTATATTTAAGCTTTTAATTTGTAGTTTTTTTTATAAGACCAACGAGAGTTAAATTTTTTGTCAAATAGAAGATTTGACCATTGATAAAAAAAATCAAAATTTAATTGATTTGATCCGTCCTTTATGTATTTTGATTAAGAGACTACGATGATGGAAGATTTCTAGTCAATTTCGAGATTTTGAGCTCAAATTTGTCAACCTTCAAAAACAAGTTTAGGGCCATGGCTGACCTTTTACAATAAAACCACAAGACCACATTAAAAATTCCATTAAGTCAAATGAAATCAATTTAAATATTAATTTGGGCATAATTAGGATAATTTGGAAAATTGGGATCAGTGGAATTAGGCCAGTCAACTCGTTTGACCCGATCTGGACTAAATTCAACTCATAAACTGAACAAAGAGAGATGGCCAAGCCTATGAGCTAGTTTACAGGGAAATAACACAATGTGGAAGCCCCGGGTCAATCCGGTTTGACCAACGTTGACCCGAGTCAACCAAGTCCATCAAAAAGTCAATGAATTCCGGCCATAGACCCATGATAGGCATCGTTTGACGTTTCTCCTTAAATACAACAGTGTGATTTTCTCTCAATCACCAAAATTTAATTACAAAAATGTATTAATAAATTGGATTTATTGAGAAGATCGACATCTTCATCTAAGTTATGTATCACATATGTCTTCAAATCAAGATCCTATACATAGAGAAGAAATAAACATAGAAGATTTCAATAAATCTATAGAAAATTGGAAAATTCCTAAAGTTCAACATGATCAAATATATGAATAGTTAAAGTCCAACTTTTTAAAAATATCGAATTACATCAACTGAAGAAAGGGATGTACCCCTTTCCAGATCTTTTGAAACTATCAAACTTCTAAATCAAAATTCTCTCATTAAACATACGCAAAAATATAATCACATTCACATAAGACTAAGGTGATATGCATTTATTTTGAGGCCACATATATGTACTATATTAATAATGGTACTTCTACTATGTGGAAGCACTTGAAAAAGTGTATTAAGTATCCTCACAATATAGATAAGAAAAAAAATTATTTGCAACATGTAGAGTAGACGTAACTCAAATGACAATGGGAGATACCAATATTGGTAGTGCTAGTGTCTTATTGATATGGGAATTTGATCAAGATCATTATAGGCAATGCTTGTTCGGATGATTATAATTGATTAACAACCTTTTTCCTAGTTGAGCGTGTTGGATTTTGTAATTTTATCAATCGATTATAACCTCTTTTCAATATTGTCTCATGAATTACAATGGTTTGGGATTGCATGAGGTTATATCTTTGTGGGAAAAAACAAGTTTGAAGACTTACTTTCAGAAGCTTAATTTTAGGTTTACATTCACAACCGATACATGTAATTCCATTCAGAACATCAACTATTTATTTCTCACTATGATTTTATTGATGAAAACTGGAAATTGCACACAAAAAATCATCAATTTTATGGTAATGCCTAATCACAAAGGGAAGGAGATTGGGGAAATGGTTGAGAAATATATCTACGAGGGGAATAAAGAAAAATATATGCACCAGCACTGTGGATAATGCTAGCTTGAATGATGTTGCAATTGATTTCTTGAAAGAAATTTTTTCAAGAGAGAGGCTATTGATCTTAAATGGTGATATTTTACACGTGACATGCACAGCTCATATATTAAACTTAATTATGAGAGATGGCCTGACTGAGTTACGTGATTCTCTTGCACGTATTCGAAACGCCGTTAGGTTTGTGATGAGTTTTCCCATAAGAGCTAAAGCATTCCAATTTTACATTGAGAGTGCAATAATCGCTTATAAAGGTTTAGTTTGTCTTGATATCACCACTAGGTGAAATTCTATTTACCTCATATTATATACCACCTTAAAACTAAAAAAAAAATTAAATAGAAGGAAGAAGATGATCTTTCTAGCTTATATGTGAGCTTGACCTTGAAAAACTAAGAATGAAAATTGGGAAAATGCCAAATTCTTTCCATATTTTTTGAAAACGTTTTGTGATGCCACAAATAAGATGTCCAGTACTTTGTATATCACTTTAAATGATTATTTTGATAAGATAACTATTTTATAAATTTTTGAAACAAGCAAGGAAGGCTTTGCATCCTAAGGTGAAAGTTAAGAGTGTGAAGATGAAATAAAAGTATGACAAATATAATGAGAGGTTCAAAAAGTAAATATGATGGTGTTGATCACGATAAATTGAATCTAAGAAAGAAGTTAAATTATGTGCGGCATTATTATAGACTAATCTATGATGATATTGTGAAAGTTGATGAGATGTATGATAAGGAGAGGATTGCCTTAGAAATTTGTTTTATTTTTATGAGAAATCTTCCCATGGTTCCCGTGAAAAATATTTGGCAGTCAATTTCTGAGCAATACATGTATTAGTTGGGTTCGTGACAGCCAAGAGGAGGGTAAGCAGAGAAATATAATGATTTTGTATTTTGATTTGTAAAAGACATTTGAAGGCTTTCTTGACAAGGAGAAAAAGGTGTTAAGTATAACTTATCAACGCTCGATCAGTATCTTAAAGAAGAATGTGAAGACGCTTGTGACCTTGATATTTTGATGTGGTGATGGAAGACTAATAGTCAAAAGTTAAAAATCCTATATTTGATAGCTCGCAAGATTTTGGTTATTTCATCACTATTGTTGTTTTAGAGTTGACTTTAAGTACATTCAGTCATGTGCTTGATAAGTTTCAAAGTTCTTTAACCTCTAAAGTGTTGAGCGTTTAAGCGGGAGTATAGTGGAATTGACAAAAAAAAAAAACCTAAAGTGGTGGAAGCTTTCATTTGCACTCAAAATTAGTTAAGAGTGGTTACCATGTTGATTAATGTTGAAGAGAGCATCGAGAATACGACAAAATTTGAGTGGGGTAAGTCATGGATGTATCTTCTTCTTTTTTGGTAATTATTTCATATATCTAATAAGCGAATACTTTATTTAATATCATATTTTATTAGATTTGGATGTTGTTCACTCGAAACTTATTGGTAGATGGAGTTTAGAAGTTGAAGTGAAAAGAATATATGTGGTAAGATTTTTCATTATTTATTTGAGTTCAATTTTGAGTAATTTTAATTTAAAAGTAATGCTCATTAATCATATATACTTATTATTGTCTAGTTTTCAGGGGGTTAAAATTTGGAGCGATATTTATAGATTAATGTTGAAGTTCTTATTTTGAAATGGCTTGTGGAATGGACCCTTTGTATTTGTAGACTTGGTTCTAATATTCTAGATTGAAAGCTTGAGAAGATTATTTTTTCCTAGTATTTCATGAGCTTTGAAACCGTTTTGCTTGGTTTTTTTTTTTTTTTTTTCTGAAAGTAGAAGATTTGTGTTCATTTATCTTCACTTGATTTATTTTGCTAGCTTGTTTGCTCTTGCGAAGTTGTGGCAAACTCTCTTTTATGTATAACTATGGATGCGTTCGATCATATTGAGTATGGAGAACTCGGACAGCATCGGGAACATGCTATATTTGAACTAATTTTTTTTTTTTTGTGTCGAGTGGTTTTGAATGACTTTTTGGTGTTGAAAAGGATTATGGGATGATGCTGGTCAGGAATGACCATGTCGTTGCCCTTGTCCCCTATCTGAAACGCGTATGAGGATGAGACTCTTGGGAAGGACCCGTTCGTGAGTCGCACATGAAAAGATAAGGAGGAAGCCTAGATTTCTAGGAGACAAAAAATAGAAAAGAAACAAAAAAAAAAAAATAAAAAGGAATTTTAGGATAGTTGCCGTCCAAATTGAATTGGGCTGATGTCGGCATCTAACGGTGCATTTAGTAACACTTCATTTCTAGGAAATAATTTCTTTTAAAAAATAATTTTTTTATTTTTTATTTCTTAAAATAATTTTTAAATTAAATAAGACATTTGAAAACTACACAAATTTTCTATTCTTGGAATATAAAAAGTATAAATGCATTTAGTACAATTCACAAATTTTCTATTCTCTTCTTCTTTCGATGGTGATGGTGGTGGCTAGCGATCAGCGAGTAACGACGATCACAAGTAATAGTGACCAAGAAACACTTATCCTAAAAATATTTTCGAAAATAAATTTATTTTTTCTATTTTTTATTTTCATTTCAAATTTATTCTCTATAACAATTCAATTCTCAAGAATAAAAACACTAATAAAAAAAAGAGAAAAATAGAAATGTTAACAGATGGATCATAAATTTAAAATGTAAAGTTTCGCGTGGTACTTGGAAAATCTCGTCGGTCACATGGCACGTACGTTCGCGTTTCCAAACAGGGTTTATCCTTGACTTTTATTGCACGCCTGCCATGCCGCGTACGCCAACTCGCGCAAACGTGGTGGATAACTTCGTCACGCGGCACGAATCCCTAGAACATTCCGTGCGACGACGACCGTCGATGCCTTTTCATGTCTCGAAATCTGGGCCGCAGATCTTGTCGTAACGCCCAGGGAACCTCCCTCCGCCCTTGGATCACAAAATGAAGCGGAGCTATAAAAGGCATCTCCTTTCGTCATGTTCTTCGTCTCCCATTTTGGGGGCAACGGAGGCTGTTTGGGTTTCTACCTCTCTTTTGGGGTTATCTCCTTCCATCTGTTCCGATCGATTGAGCCGTGGATTCTCGTAGATCCGTTCGTGATATGTCGATCGAGCATGGATTTCACTTCTCCTGTATGATTGATGAAGACTCTTTGCGTTAGATCTGTTCCTCTTGCGTGATCGATCATTTTCGATTTTTGGAGCAGATCGGTCAAGCTTCGAGGTTTTGTGATTCCGGCTGTATTTCGAGATATCTGCCTCCGGTGTTCTCCTGCGGTAGATTCATCGCCGCGCAAGAAAGCCGAGAGTTCACGGCTGCAGGTACATATATAGCGAAGAAGCTGTTAGTTTTCCTGATTGTTCTTGTTGATTTCGCTTGGTTTTGACCATATGGAACGAATTTTGGTGCGATCATACTGTTCAGGTGCGGCGGATCGGGTGTTCCTCGGTGAGGTTGTGTCGCAGCGGAGTATCAGTTCGATCTTGGCGGGTGGTTTTGCCCAGACGGATTGAGGAGGTCTTTTGATATTTTCTCTGTGGATGGCGATTCTTAGAGCCGGGGTATATGCATTCCCATACAAAGAAGAACTCGCGAGATGATGGCAAGGTGGCTTTGACCGTTTGATACATGATAATTTGCTGGTCAGTTTTTGGTTTTCATTATTTATGGAAAGAGGTATAATTGGTTGTGTGGGGGATACAAATGGTGAGATTTTGAAAAAGGGGTCGTGAGAGGGAAAAGATGATGAGATGTTGGAATAAGAATGTGCCACTGTCGTCGACCTTTGCCATGACAGGTGCGCTTGCATGGCGGGTCAAAAACCCCAATAAAAATTTTCTTTTTTGTTGTGTTGGGGGGAGATGGTATGGGGTTTTCTTTTGCCCGGCTCTCCCCCCTTGGTGCGGTGTCGTCCCATCCCTTTCCCTCCTCTCTCTCTCTTCTCCCTAAGCAGCTGCACGTGTATCACCGATATCTCGCAAGAAACCAATCGTTTCATTAATGGGGAGGCAAACAAGTTCGGACAGGCTGACCTCGAAATATGATATACGGCTTATACAGGAGGAAGTCTTTGATGATAATCAAATCAAAGGTACAACTACCCTGCTTGATACATTTTACCATAACTTTGCCTTCTAAGTTTATGTACTTTCTATTCACCGGTGTAAGCGCCGCCAGTCAATTTGGGTCAGCCAAGCTGTCACCACCCGTATATATTTTAGTTCATCAATGTGGATAACAACAGCAGGTCTGACGCTATTCACTGATATGGTCAATTGTGGCCATTCAATTTCAGTGGATTGCTTGCAAATTGGTACTGTTATCAGTATATATTTTAGTTCATCAACGTGGATAACAGTGGAAGGCTTGACGCACTTCACAGATATTCGCAATTGCAAGTCTTGGGATTTACACATTCTTTGCTGTTCTGAAGCAATTTCATCAAAATTAATGGCTGATGCTCACCACAGCCAATGATCAACATCCGCCATTATTCTTAAATTTATTAAGGAATATTTTTGCATCCTAATCCCGTGGCTCACATAAATGGACACGCTCTTAAGGGATTCTATCGATGATGGGCTCCTTTGTATAAACCCTGCAAAGTAAGTTCGTGTAGATAGGATTTTGCTTTCAGTTTCTTCATCAGACATCTGCAAGAGTAATCTGGAACTTCTCTGAGAGATCTACTTGCCCTTCCTTCGCGGCAAAGCTCATGTTCCAACAGGATCTGCAAGAAGAGAGTTTGGAATTATAGGTATTATTTTCGTTTCCCCTAATCCTTTATGTAAATGTGCATATTGAGCTTCTGACATTGCTCTTTTCTTGTTTCGACAGGTGAAGTGCTTGTCCCTTGATTAACCTTGTATCATTGGAATTCTGGTTTGTCAGCGGAGTCCCCTTTGTTCAATTTGGATCAAATGATCGTTTGTGGTCATTGCTAAAGTGTTTTCAGATGGAAGAGAAACATTTAGATGCAGCTGTACAGGTTCTTCTAAAATTTTATCTAGCAACTGGGGATATGATCTGCTGTTTAGTTTCATGTTCTCCGTTATCTTTGAAAGAGGTAGCATTGTAAGCATGCGTGAGAAGTAATTTGTATGGCTGTCAAGAAGGATGTGAGAGGAAGTAATTGTGGGATGTCAAAAAAAGTCATTGTTATACGACATTTGCCATGACAGGTGCGCTTGCATGGCAGGTCAAAGGAGCCCTAATAAGATATTATTTTTTTGTTGTTTGGGGGGGAGATCGTACGGGCTTTATTTTTTGGCTCGGCTCTCCCTCTCTCTCTCTCTCTCTCTCTCTCTCTCTCTCTCTCTCTCTCTCTCTCTGTGAGAGAAAATTGTTTGACATGGCTGGTTTCTGTCAATGAACATACACATGACAATTCACAAAAAAAGAAAAGAAAAGAAGACATCCTCTTGTTATTCCATGAAAACTGTTCCTATGGTACATATTGGAGGTACTCAATCACAATTTAACTAATAGTTATATATCAGTGACAATTTTGTATTCTGCGCCTTTGCTGAATCAGTCATCAGCATGACATAGCTGCATTTGATATCATCACTAGTTTTACATATTCCTTTGCAACTCTATATTGCTGATAGTGAACTGCTAATTCTGTTAAAAAATGGGCACATGAAAATGAATCATTACAAAGATTGGCATGCTACATACTTTTATGGATTTGCTATTGTGAGTTAGAGAAGCTTCCATCCTCTCTATAAAGAGTAACCAATATTAATTTTTATTTCATAACACTTAATGCAACTTTTTTGAGAATAAATATATCCAGTGCCCTCTTATCTAATCTTTTTTGAGTTAAGGTAGTAATGCAAGTAAAATCGGCTAGATAAATGCACTTTGTTTAAATATATGGATGATAAATATATTTTCTAAGACATTCAATTGCAAGATGCTTCCTGTGAAGCTGATTATTAGAATTCTCAAGTTAAACTAATGTGTGTCTCTGAGGGAAATGATCCATGATACATGAGAACATCATTCGTTTTGTCTTTGTCATTTTGCTGTATTACTATTTATTAAGCAATGGGAATGAAAATTCTGGGCGCGATATGACTGAAGTAAGATGTGAATTTACTTGTTTTTGCTATGTATGTAGTAATGCAATCATTTGTAGCCCGAAGGTGATGTGCTTTTGGAGCAGTTAGAATGTCTGAGTGTTCTATTAGTGTAGTGACCATTCCTTGTACCCTCATGTACTAAGTGTGGTTTGTATTAAGTATGTTCTTAATGGAAAATGGAGTTTATCTCGCTGGGTTTGGTCAACATACGTGAGAAGATATGATCATCTTTTTTGGCATGCAGGTGAGATGTTTGACTGAGCAAGCTTTTGCTTTCCTGTTTATGTTTTACATGTCTTAACCTGCAAGGCTTTTGCTGTTCTGGCATCTCGATGGAGGAGCACTTATTTCTTGAAGGTGTTAGAGCGGTGGTATGATGCCAAATTTACGAGAACATGGCAAGCCTGAACTGTCAACCCTTTTGAAATGAGCTACTAAGCATCAGACTTGACAGGATATAGGACTTCGAAAGACTTAGCTAGCGAATGGCCCAGGCTTGTCATTCCCATGGGTAGCAGCACCAGATTTAGATGAAGATATGGTCAACTCAGTCTATATTCAAGATTCAATGCAGTCTTTTCACCTGATTTCTGTACTTTGGTTGAACCTGATGTATCTGTTGCTCAAGTATGAATGGATTCTAGAAGAGCCCAAGCGCTTTGTGGAAGCTTGTGCCAACCTTACTTAAGAATCAATTGGTAAATTGGTCTGACATGTCTGGTTTTCTTTTCTGTTGGTTTCCCTTGTGCTTTAGTAACGAGTCGCTTGGGTGGAAATTCAGTCTTTCAGCTGTATCCCATGCTTTTAAGTTAAACATATGTTTTAATGTTTTGAGTGGTATAACCCTGTTCATCCCAGGTTTTTATTATTCATTTTATCGAATGTTCACAGTTAACGGTGATCTTATATTTTGATTTATTGTGTCTAATAAGGTTGTGTGACTTGGTAGAGAGCTAAGCTTGGTGCCATTCAAAGTGTTTTTGTGTGGCTGTGGATCATACCTGCTGCTGGTTTGTCTTAATAACTCCCAACTTTCGTTTGGCTCTTATTGAACTCCTGAGGGAATCTACAGTTATCAAAGACAAGTCAATTGTACACATTCTGACTCATTGGTGGAAAACAGATGAACAAGTTTTGTTCCTATCCATAAGCAAGTGGAAGTATATGCTTGTAAGCGCAGATGGTGAGTTTGTCATGGAACTGAGTTGCTGTACCTGCATTTGTCGCCGTCGTCGTCAAATTCTTGGAAATTGGAAAGGTATATCTGCTGTTTAAGGATTTAGGACTCGCTGCGACTAATTCACTGAAATTTCCTCTCTTTTGGCGTTTTCACTGCCTGTCAAATCAACATTCTTAGTTGTACGATAGCGTTTCAACTAGTAACGCATGGATGTGGTTAGATGTGGCATTGTCAGATTTTGGTCAATTGTTGCAGTCTCGGTGTGCCCAATTTCTTTCAAGGGTAGGCCAAGACATTACGGTGATTTGTGGTGAGAGCTTGAGAAGCAAGATCGGTAATGTCTTTCACATAATTTGGAAAATTCTAAGGTTGAGCTTTCCAAGAGGCGCGGAAATAGAGGACGTACAGATGTTTGTAGGTTTCTTTTCCTCTTGTGCCCGGTCAATTTTTGGAAAAATACTTGTATGAAGCATTTGAACGTGAGCCCACTCTATCCCAGCAGCCAAGCTAAGATGGAGTTGGCCCAATAGTATTGGTTTTTTTGTTTGGTTCTTCCGAGCGACTCATTTGTATTGGTAGCCGGTGCATGGGATGCACTCATTGACCCGTGAGCTTAAAATCTAGAATCGTGCGCCCTTGCAAAGGGGGATGGTAGGTGTGCCTTTTTTCATTTTTATTTTTGGGGTTTCTTATTATTTTTGCTGTTTGCTATCTGGCAAACCTTACAATCGAGTTGCATCGAGCTAGACTAATAGGGTACTGGGATGTTGGAGTGGCTCTTTTAAATATTTTTCCATTTTCTTTTCAATAAACTTCGGCAACAAAAAAAAAAAAAATTCGCACCTAACTTAGCTCTTTTCTTTTTATAGAATAAAAGATTGAAAATGTCATTTGAAAAATCGTAAAGAGTTTGATCCATTTCTATTGGCAGTATTTGTAGAGTTTAAACGATCTTACTGGGTTGCTGTTTTGAGCGTGGTCTGTATCAAGTTATGATTAATTTTCATTTTATAGAAAATTTTCCCTTGCTTTCATATTTACGCTTGGTGCCCATGATACCCGGTCTTGATTCTTTTTCTGACGTGAAAAAATGGAAAAACAGATTGTGTATTGGAAAACTATTGTGAAGTAAGAACTAGAGCATGCGAATTTTCTTTTTACCCAGACAAGGTGGAAGTAGAAGTCTTTTTTTTTCTGGTGGCACGCCTGTTCATCTCCTCTATGGTTGAATGAATCCATTTCTCTCTTTGGTTTGAATTTGCCTTCTGGTGGGTCCATGAGCTCAAATATGGTAAGAGCGCTCAAGCCCATTGGGCTTGGGAGGATGGTGGTTCGAGTCCACTTGGATCCCTTAATGTCAGTCGGTCCATTGTTAGCTACAAAATTATTTTCAAGTCGGGCTTTTTACCATCGTCAAAGTTAATGGATATTCACTATTTATGGGAAAATTATCTAAAATGCTATAAATTTGTTGTATTTTTGTCAAATTAGTTCTAAAGTTTCTAATTTTGTCAATTAAGTTATAAATCTTTTTTTATTTTATCAATTGAGTCAATTAAGCTAATTTTAGCTAGAATTCGATAACATGGACGTCGGTTATTAACATTGATAATTTTTAATAATATTTTAAAATTTTATTTTATTCTTGTTTTTCCTTGCTTTTCTTTTCTTTTTCTGTGTTTTTTCACCTTTGCTAGTGAGGGTCGTTGGCGATCCTCTCTGGCTGCACAAGTCTCACCCAAACTGAGCAAGGGCCTTCTCGGCCTTGCTGTTCACAAGCAAGGGTCAAGCGTGGTGAGTCAAGCTCAGCTCATGCGGTCATGAGCTTGAAGCTTAAGTGCCCATGGCCCTAAGCTCCAAATTTCTTATCCATGCATTACGCTCTCACGGTCATTGCCACGAGCTCAAAGCTTGATCAGCAGATGAGGCCGAGCGAGGGTCGAGGCGTTATGAGTACTCGAGCTCAAGTGGCCATGGCCAAGAGCTTAAGATTTGGTGGTCGAGTGGCCAGCCACATTCATTGTTGTCTTTGTCGTCACAGCATTAGAAATTCGGAAAAAATAAAGGATTCCTTTTAGGTCGATAAAATAAGTCTTCAAAATGGAAAATTTTCCACTGTCGCGGTTGGTTTGCCTTCACGGAGAGAGAGAGAGAGAGAGAGAGCTACAGGGAGATTTTTCTAGCTGATTGCAGTGTTGATGAAGGCGGCAACAAGGTGGACAAAGAATCCAAAACCTGCAAGAACATCCCCAAAAAAGAACAGAAAAAGTTAATCCTCGAACAAATCCCATTAAATGTTTTAAGAAAATTATGAGAAACGAAAGAGAGACCTTGGAATGTCTCCCAAATCCACTCTCAAATTCACCGAAAGCTCAAGATACAAAAGCTCCTACTTAATAGGGGAAGAAAAACGCGCTCACAATCACACGACTCACCATGCCGCCACCCTTGCCCAGCCTCGCTGGTAGCCAGTGAGGGCCGGTAGTCAGCAGGGCCGAGAAGGTCCTCTCTGGCAAAGGAAAAAAAACATAAAAAAAGAAAAGCAAAGAAAAATAAAGGAAAATAAAAAGTATTAAAAATTATTAAAAATTATTCACGTTAGCGTTGATCGTGCAATGTAGAATAGCCGGTGTTTATATTAGCAAATTCCGATCAAAATTAATTGGATGGACTTAATTGGGAAAAAATGAAAAGGTTTAAGACATAATTAGCAAATTTAAAAGATTTAAGATTAAATTGACAAAAGTGTAATAAATTTAGAACTTTTCGAGTAATTTTCCTTACTTTTTCTCCTCATATTCAAAGTGAGTTAAAACCCAGTTCACTTCAATTCATGTTCTGGTTGTGGTTATTTGTTTGTATACCATATGACGACGCTCCACGATTGCATAGAAGTCTTTTTTATGAGAGCACAAAAGAAGTCATGAACTGAATGTTTTCGCACAGATGATCTAACGTTCCTTGATTGTATCTTCTTTTCTAAAGAGCATCGCCCAATTGCAATCGACTCATTCTCGACGCGTGTTGCTCCTATTAGTTGAGTGAACTTTCTGATGTGACTTGTGGCCTTCATGGAACGTCGAAAGGCTCGACCTGTTTTATTGATGGTAGCAGCCCTAGGGTTGGCATTGCATGCTTTCGGCTACCAAAAGAAAAGGAATTATGAAGAGTGAGTATTGATTGATTGTTTTGGAATCTCGCTTCAGTGGTGATTAGAGGGATTGTGTTGTGACAATGGTATGATTGTCCAGCTCTAATAGGATCCAACTTGATCTTTGTCGACATACCGAAGTTGATGTAGAAATGAACTCGCATATGTTCGTTCCACACGGCTTTGCGGTTCTCCTTATCTGGCGATCCTTCTTGTTGATGCAATTATATGTTCTTATCTAGTGCTTTGCTGCCCGGAGTTGTCAAACGAAAGGCAAAGGCTAGGAGGGGTCGGTGTCCTTCTCGGCCTTCATCCTTGTCTAAAAGAGACATGATTACGTGTATCTTGGACCATCTTATTCATTCTATTAAAGGGTGAATCTTATCATATTCAATTACACTGCCCTACACATGTAGTCATTTGATGGGAATATGCTTGGATGAATTAGAAAGGAAATTGTTAACGCGGTTAGAAAAGGGGATGTTGGAATGATTTGACGACTAGAAAGAAAAAATTACATAAATAAAGATGGAAAATGGAAGCTTCATTGTAAGCAAAGGAGGTTTCCCGAAAATATCATAATTTAGAGAAAGTCAAGCAGCACACAAAGCAAAAAGAAGGGATACATCAAGCATTAGGGTAGTTGTTTAAATAGGGTGAATCAAGTTTCAAATCAATTGTTTAAATAGGGTGAATCAAGTTTCAAATCAAAAAACGATGAAGTGACTAATGAATGGAGTAGAGTACTATTACTTTGAGATTAATATACGTGCCTAAGATCTAGACAATAATCTTTCAAAAAAGAATTCTTTCTAACAATCCAAGCATGCCATCCTGGTGAAGGTGTCTCGTGTCTATGAATTAGATCTAAGTGTCGCCTTACTCTTTGTTTCAATTTCTAGTTCATGCTTTTAAATTTCCATTAATTTTTACCTCTTTATATTCTTCTTGCAAAGTGAAGTAATATCATTTTTCTTGACAAGAAAATCAAAAAAATAAATCAGCTTATTATGAGAAGAACTAAATACATTTACTTAAAACGAGATAGTCGAATATCGCATAGCCGTGTTATAAACCTTGAGAATTGAAATAAGGATTTTCTTAACATAGGTCTTCAAAGCACTCGTTACATAAATAGGAAGGTTCGTTATTTTCAATGCATTATTTCCTTTAAGTTATGTTTAATCAATATATTAAAAATGAGGACATTTCTTTAATAGATATGATTCAGAAGGTGTCCGAGCACTTGATGAAATGCTTGCAGTAAAATATCGTTAAATGTTGATTTGTAGGAATGACAAGCTTTTCGTAACATGATGAATCGATGAATCTAAGTATACTTAAATAAATATCATATAATAATATATATGAGACCTTTGGTGGGGTAACGTTAATAACCCTAGTTGGTCAGCATTACTTTTTGAGCCTCCTTCGCCGTTTAATTTTAGGCTCTCGTTTCTCTGTTGACTCCCTTTCGACCTCATTTCTTCCTTCTTTTGTCTCCGCTTCCATATCTCTTTTCGTCCGCTGGAGAGAGAGAGAGAGAGAGAGAGAGAGGGAGGAGGGGGAGAGGGAGGGAGGGAGGGAGAGTGGTAGACAAGGCGCAGGATATACAGAGAACAATACAGAGAGAGAAGTTGATGGGTCGGGTCTCACTCTCCTTTGACCAAGAAAAGGCAAAGATGATTTTGAGATCTATTTATTTATTCTATTCATCCAGCGAGTAAAAGAAGTGGTTGCTGTGCAGTTTTTAGCTTATTCTGGATGAGAGAGAGAGACTTTATATTGAGAAAAGTAAGATCAGCAAAACCATTTTTGATTTGGTG
Organism: Angophora floribunda; assembly: GCA_014182895.1. NCBI lineage: Eukaryota > Viridiplantae > Streptophyta > Magnoliopsida > Myrtales > Myrtaceae > Angophora > Angophora floribunda. Next base: position 14,442,993 of record CM024710.1, read on the forward strand.
AAAGAGGAAACATCTGGTTTTGAGTTTGGTCGGTTCTACAGGTTTCATCGAAGGTTTTGGGTATTACCGGTTGACCCAATATTTAAGTAGAAGCTGGAATTCTTATTCTATTTGTATTCTCGATTTGGGGAAGATGGGAAAGAGGAAGGCACAGAAAACGAAGGAACTATCGGTGGCGATAGCAGAAGCATCATCAGCAGCAGCAGAAGCAGGAGACGAAACCAAGTCTCCAGTAGTAACCCCAAGAAAGAGAGGCCGACCTCGCAAGATCGTTGAAGCAAAAGCTGAAGCAAAGCAAGAAGAGGAACAACAACAACAACAACAACAACAACAACAGAATCCAATACAACAAGCTGAAGCAGTAGAAGAAGAAGCTAAAGTAGTGGACCAAACAAAGAAAGCCGGAACTGGTGAAGTGGAAGAGCAGAAGCAAGAGATGTTGCAGGAGTCATCGACAAAAAAGACTAGCAGTAGAAGCAGAGCGAGAAGAAAGAGCAAGCCTCGTAAGAGCAGCTGACAAGCAAGATGACCCATTACTATCTACTCTTTTATTTCTGCAACTCATCCTGTCTTTTGGTTTTGTAGCTTCGGTGTTGATCAGGCAATTAGATGATCGAAGATCAATCCTGCCTTTTGATACTTCACATGGCTCACCTATATTATTCATACACAACGACGACGAAATATTGGTGCAAATTAGGTTTTCTGATGTGGGTTTGTTTTCACTTTCTATGCCCCCTCGCTTTGCTGAAGTTTCCCACTGATTGAAGTTATCGGTCTCTTCGTTTGTTGGTTTTTTAGCTTGTGGTTTATCTGTGGGCACAAACCAACCTATGAATCACAGATGAACATGGTTTTACTCGCTCTCCTTTTTCCTTTTCTTTTAATTCTTTTATGTATTTTCAAATTTCTTGCTTATTCTGGTTGTGGGTGCTTTTGTTTTGTTTTGTTATATCAGAAATGAAAGGAACTTAAAATATGTTGGGTAGGTCCACTTCACGCTCCACACATCCAATCATGATTGAATCCTGTCTTTGAAGTCCACAATTGAATTGGATAAACTTATCTGCTCGACCCATTAAATGACAGAACATTTAAGTGTAATTTCATCAATCCTTTTCTGCTTTGATTATGGGGAAGGGAAGAAAAATGAGAAGGTGGAGGGAGACGAGCAGCCTAAGAGAAGAAGAGATGATGAAGAGAGAGAGAGAGAGGAGGTATTGCAATCTGTAAGGGATGGGGAAAAGATGGGAGAAATAATGAGGCAGGAATTCGCAAGTTGCAGATCTGTGTCTGTCTTCCACTGCGCGACTCACTGACTGACTCGTGCCCATTTGAAAAGACGCCAATCAAACAGAAAAAAAGAAGAAGAAGAAGAAAAGAATCGAAGAGGAAAGCCAAAATTCAGAAAGAAAGAGAGAGAGGGACGAATCGCTGTCTGCGGCACGTGACGCTCACTTCCCTGCGAGGCCGTACTTAGTAGAAAGGCCTACTGGTTGGACCATGCCATAAATTGAATTGAATTTGGGATCGAGTGCAACGATTATATTCATAAGCATTATTTAGTTCTCTAGGATTAGTTTCATAGCAACTAAGGTTAACCTCGTGCTAGGTAGAATACACCATCTGTTCGTGACTAATAGAATGACGCACATTTTGGCCATAAATGCTCTGACAATATTATATATCGTGTGGAAGAAGTTTTGATTTCTGATGTAGTTATTAGAACGGTTAAAGAGTCGAGAAATGTAATATATGCCAAGATAATTAGTGAATAAGTGTCCATGCAGCACTCATTAACTCATTCCTTACAAATTACATGTTGGATGGATTTATTAATGTGATTACAAAAATCTGATGTGGCAATGATATATCATCTTTATTAACTCACGAAACATGCCTTCAACAACTATCTCTCTTGGGTTACTTGAAATTTTAACTAAGATTGTCGTTATTCCAATTATAAAGGCAAAAGATGTTTCCCTATGTTGAATAATGAAATATTCCTCTTACAAAGAAATTGTATACATGATGCGACAAGATGGGCATCACAAACATGAGGGCTATAGCTTTGTCAAGTAGAGCACCTTGTCCACATGTGTACCAATCGTGTAGATGAAAGAATTCATCTTATTGGGAAAATCCACATCTTTTCCATAAGATTTGTGCATGATACATAATATCAATTCAAGTACTAGATGTTGTTTGCTTCTTGGTCCATGGTAAACATAACAAAAGAAGAGACGCTATGCTCGACAAGAGAAGTTATGGTTCATCTGTTGACCTAAAGGAAATCCAACATCATCTCTCTAGTAGAGAAAACCATTATGCTGTGCAGCTCTTCTTCAATCTTTCCAACCAGAGATATTATTCCCAACTCGATTTTGTATTGGATTTCCTATCAGAGTAAGTCAAAACGAAGCATTAAGTTGGGGTAGGTCCTAGTGGGGAAGTCAAATTATACACCTTTGTCATCAGGAATACTTTACTTAACATTACATTCATGCCATAATGCTAAACTTCAAGAACATATCAATTCCGGCACATCCTAATTCAATTGATTCAATGAAAATCAGAGATCAAAACTTATGCATATCAAACAAGCTTATATTTAGTAACCATAGTTTGCTAGATTATATTCGACAAGCATCTCAAACGGGATTATATTCAATAATTATGACATGAAATTTTAGTTATTCAACATGATTTGCAATGACCAATTACCACGTTACATGTGTGATAGCTATCTATTCTATCTTCCACTATAATTGAATTACTCGTGTTTTGATTAATCATCCAAAGAAGAGTTTCGATCAAATGGATCTGTCCACATAAAATAGTTGTAAGCTAAGTTGTCTTGCAATCTATCTATAAGAGGTAACTCAATCTATCTATAAGGGTGTGTTATCATAACCACACCCTGGATGAGATGTTCAATTGAATTATCACTCATTTGGCAAGAGCTCATCACCGCAACCCACCATAGTGTTAGTAAAAGTAAAGTCAGGGGGTTATCGTACGCCACAATACAATCAAACCACCACCATAGATGAACAAAAGGCTTCTTGAGATTAAAGGCTAGTTGAATGATTCCCACATGTGATCAAGAGGCCCCAATAATTTGGGAGTAGGCCCTACATCAACGGTTGCCTTGACCAAACCTGTGATCTCATAAATTTGATATGTATTCATGAGTATGGAATTATGATGGCCAAATGAGCTCAGCCTACTATTGTGGAGTCATTTATGAGATTAATTGTGGATCAACTTTTCTCGAATCAACATCCGCCTAAAATATTAGTCTAGGCTAACTAGCAAAGATCATTTTTTTTCGACTCTAAGATAAAGTTACAATGTGAATATGAATCATTATCCAAATTAATCCATCATAAGCATTCTTTTTTTTTTTTTTAAATATAAATATCTGAACAGAGTCAAACTCGACTCGTTCACGACCGGATCATATCGGCCTTTCTCATCAATCCTCCTTGCCCAAAACTAGTTCAAATTAATTTCAGGTCCTTGTGGCTTGAGGCTCTCAGCCTCATGGGGGGCGGGCGGCGTGGAAGGCGAGGTCCCATGGTCTAGTTTGATTTGCTAGCTGGTGGTTGTGAAGAGAGGAGTTGATAAGGTGGGCAAAGGCGGGGCGGTGCACGCGGGTTGACGAGCGCGTGAGACGGGACCCACCGGGTGCCGGCTGAGCATCCATCAGAGGCCCCACTGCTCCAGCGGTGGGCGCGCCTAGTGGCCAAGTCAAAAAATGAAAAAAAAAAAAAAAAGATTTAAGGGGAGATCTACTCCTCGGCTGGGCAGACTCGGAGGTCGACGTCGTGCACGAAGAGGCGTGAATGGCGGGACCCACGCCTTACTTTTGACAGGTTCCCCCACCCCCCTAGGTCCGTCCTTTTGCTTTTTGCGACTTTGAGGTCCAGGATTTGTAAATTATGACTTCGGAAGCAGCTCCCCCACTCAAATTTGGACTCGAAAAACACAAGTTTTGAGAAAGAATAGAGGGAGTGTTTCGCCTATTTCTTCCATCTAATTAAAAAAAGGGAATCCAATACTCGGTCTCATAAAATTCGTGAATGATTCGCTTTTACATTTTCCTTGGTAATGGAATTCTAAGAAAAATATTTGTCCGGAACTGAATTTACATGAAGTAAATTCAACACATCCATTGACCATACGAGAGGCTAATGTGAACCGCAGATTCGAGACACATGATCACGGATTGAGTATATGGTCCACACATTCCCAAAGAGTTGCGCCTTCATTTTAAAGCCCAATTAACATGGGAGGATACAGCCAGTAACTTTAGAGCAAATGCCACTACAGTATCGACCAACTTCGTGCATAAGAGAGAGAGAGAGAGAGACAGACAGACAGAGAGAACTACTCATTAGTAAATGCAGATTTACCGGTACAAAATTTTGCCCTGAAGAGACTGGGAGATCTACAGCACTTCTGCATAAAATGGTATAATCTTGCTCTAATATCCTCCTCGCAAAAAGGGGTACAAAGAATTATCACCTATCATCGAAGGCAAAACACAGAAGCACCTGAAGTTAAAGAGCAAAGGTACCAAACCCTCACAAGGTACACACGCTCCCACACCTGCATGATTACCGTTTCGTTTTGTGATGCCTTTCTTTTCTATACCGCAACTGATCTGGATCAAATCCTCCTTCATCGGCTCCATACACAGCCCATGATGGTGTGGCTGCCATGTAATCCCCGCTGTCAAATGGTTTACCAGAAGCTACCTGCAATTGGATAGGTTGATAATACTTCACACCATGTCCCACTCAAACAAATCAAGAGATGCTCAAATTTATCAATTTCACCCACCAGTTCTTGAAACTTTTCATAGTCTATCCATGTGAACCATTGACCATCAACTTTGAATTTGTCCGTCTTTGCCAGAAGGATGCAGCACGAGTGTACATGCTCACAAGCAACTTCATACTCACCATTGCTCCTCAAAGCTAAGGCCTCAGAGAAAGCTTTCACATCAGAATGCCAAGGCACATTCTCCATAGTTAGCTTTGATGTAGCAGACCTACGATATGTCAGAATGGTCAAGAACTCCAAATGAAAAAGTTACTAATTAAAAAAATTATGAGAGGTTGAAAACATACGATCCACAATAAGTGACGCCTTTGATTTCAACAAAATCTGGCTTTCCAATGCTAAAGAGGTTAGAATAAGCATCAATGTCTTCAGTATTCCACCCCTTCACAAGTGTCAATCTGTAAACAGTTCGCTGCTGCTTGTCCTTAAGTTCTCGCAAGGAGTCCTGGCAAATAACGTAAATGTCAGTGATGACTGACTTCCAAATAATAAAAACAACTTACATTTATTGGCACCACTGCACAAGCAAGTTCCACACATCATACAAAAATGGCTAAACCAGAATTTCAAGCAAGCAAGAGAGAGAGAGAGAGAGAGAGAGGGGGGGTCAAGATGAAAATCCACTGAAATTTTCCTAAGCTAGTTGTCAGATCAAGTTACTCATGGAAGCAACAGGAAGTGCAATTCACAATTGAGCTGCCTCATAGAGAGAAGCTTCCGAGAACAGCACAATAAACCATAGAAAGGTAGAGTGTCGGGCAAGATGGTGCTTTTACAATGGAGATTTTACCAAAAATTATCACATGTAAATCAATTATTCCAAATAATATTCACTTCATGATTTTCTTTTTGTCCATGTATCAGACTTCATCAAGAACTGTGCTCAAGTCTTCTACACCAATCACTGGAATATTCATTTACTTAAGATATAAATGTAAGCATTGTAAAATAAAAGCACATACTATGAACCTTTCCCAGAAGTCTCCAAATAATGGTCTGTCAATTGCCTTCAAGCTTTCTTTTGTTGCCGCATCTACACTCACATATAACTGCACATGTCCAAATATATAAATTCTGTTACTGTTAAATCCAGCTCAAGTCCTTTGATGACAGTAATCTTTTAAACCCAGCAAATAAGAAAGAAGAGGGGAATACCTGTGTGACAGGCTTCAACATTTTAATCTTCTCAGGGAACTGTGCATTTGTTACTAAAAAAGTAGAAATATGCCTTCTGTGTAGCTCATCCACCAGCGCATTTATCTCTGGATACATGATAGGTTCACCAACAAGAGATAAAGCACAATGCCTAGGGGAAAGACCTTCAGATAAGCGTTCCTGTGTAACACCTGTAACAATGTCACGACAAGTAAGGAGGTTCATTCATAAGCACATATACCTAGGCAACATATGCTTCACCAGCAAAAGACCAACTTCCAACAAAAGAAATCACACTAATAATTAAAGAATTTGAAGCAATAAACCTCACCAGGAACCCCTTTCATTTGCTTTATCATTTTTGTGTGAAGCTCTATGGCAGTATCAACAATCTCTAGAGGATCATCCATCTTCCATTGCCAGCTCTTTCCCACAGGGTTTGTATGATGCCTCCAGCAAAAGACACATTTGTTTGCACATGCCAAAGAAGGGGTTGCCTCCATGCACCTGTTTCACTTCCGCTTTAGACACATAAATGGCAAATTCTGATAATAAAAGAAACTGATGACAGGAAGATCATGAATTATGAGAACAGATGCATAGGTAGCACTGCAAGGTCAACCTATCAACCCATCTTTCTCGGTATCAACACAATGAGGATGGCCAGTAATACGAAAGATTATATAAATGACAAGAAAGCAGCCATTATGTTACTAGTGACTACATAAAAAATGAGGATTTTCCATCTACTCCAAAAGGCTTAGTCCCAAATGCTCCGTCATAAGGAGTAAGAGTTTCAGGGTTTAACACAGTCCAAGTCTCAGGTGCCATAATTTTCTCGTCCTTATCCCATTCATTCTGCAAATGCATTTGGTTTGCAATTCCAGAGAGCCTGCTGTAGTCAGCCTTCCATGAAGTACAGGGAAGTGTGGCTAAGCAAAAGTGATATCACCTTCTCCTCCTCAAAATGCAGCTAAGCAGCAAACAGAGCTACTTTCTCACTGAGCAGACCAGTTCAGGTTTCATAGCCTTTTGAGTTTTGAATGTAAAAGTTAAAACATCCAGAGACTTAAAAACATACTACTAGCAGCAGCATAAACTTTGCTCCATCATTTTCTCTTGATAAAAATTGCATCGCCTAATGAAAACATCAAATTGTTCCTATCAACTTAGGAAAAATAATAAGCAATAATCACCTATGACTCTCAATGCCATAAAAAGAATGCTTGTAGCAACCTCCTCGACCTCTCAGTTGTGATTTGGTCCATCTACAAATTTTCACCCCACTGTGTGAACCAATGATCTTATAGCCCTGCAGGTTGATGGCATCATGTTAGCAAAAGAAACTAACCTAAGACACAGATGAACGGCAGGTAAAGCCCACTTGACCAGTAACATAAAGGGGCAAACAGAAAATAGGAAATAATAAAGACACCTACTACAAAGTTCTACAATGAACTCATCAAATATAGCTGCTTAAAAGTGAAATGATAGAGGTTGTGATGAGGCACCTATATCCATATACATATATTGCAAAAATAAACTCGCTGAGATTTTAACCAGTCAAGAGAACGTTATCTTATCCATTCAATTGCCCAATTCAAGAAGAGTTCAAATAGCCTTCATTGGCAATTACGCACCTGCTTCTCCAAGCTCGTCCTTATAACAGGAGTCACCATCTCTCTCGTCCCATTAGCTTTCCCATTGATTTGGGCAACTGCCCCTGACTTCCTCGATGGACCCTTACCTGCAATATCTTCAAGATCAACCACCACCGTCTCGCCCCCACTCTCTCCATCTTCATCGCTCTCAAAACCACCATCACTCTCATTCTCACTGTCTCCTCCAATGCCAACGCCATTCTCCAATATCACGTTACGGTCCTCACCACCCTTCAATACCGCAATCAACCTCTCACTCCAGATATCGAAAACGCCATCGACATCACCCTTATCAACATCCCCCAAAGACAGAGGCATAATTTCCCCCGCGCCCAAGGCCCTCATCTTAACAGACAAGTCCTTCGCCACGGCATTGAAATGGGCTCCGTACCCACCGCTCCCGACGCCAAAGACGGCGAACTTACACCGCGAGAGCAGCAGCGAGCCCACCCTGAAGTCGGCGGCGCTCTCGCCGAGCCAGTTGGCGAGGAACCGGCCGTTCTCGGGGGGCTTCCCGTCCTCCCAAGAGGAAGCGACCATCAACACGAGGGACTCCTTCGAGAGATCCTCGGGCTCATAGCTCCGCGGGTCGACGAGGTCGAACGGGAGGCCGTCGGAGGCGAGGCGAGAGAAGAGGCGACGAGCTAGGGCCCTGGAAGTGCCGGTCTGGGAGATGAAGAAGAGCTTGCCTCTGCGACGTGAGAGGGCGTCGCCGCCGCCATCGCCGTTAGGGTTGAAGGAGACGAGAGGGAGGTCCCTGCGGCGGCGAGATTTGTAGAGGAAGTAGAAGGTGGAGGCGGAGAGGAGGGCGAGGAGAGTTATGCGAGCGGAGAGCGACGAAGGGTACATGACGACGGCGGCGATCGCAGAGCGAGCGCATTCACGGTTTCAGCGAGAACTTAGAGCGATTGCGCTGAATTCAGAAAAATCAAGCGAAGCATTCTGGGCAACCCTGCTCGCAGCGGTGAAGAAGAAGAAGAAGAAGAAGAAGAAGAAGAGCAGGAGGCGACGGCGGGTTTAGAAGCGTTCGTCGTTGTGGGCCGAAACGAATTGCTAATTGGGCCCGGATTTTTTTGGTCGTGGATTGGGCCTTAAGAATTTGCGAAAAAATAAGAGAGACGAAGAAAATTGACAGATGACGGTGAAAAACTCCCTTATGGTTATGAGAGAGTGTCCGCTTTTGCATTATAATCAACCGGCACATCACTTCACCTCTGTGATTGCCACGTGGCAAGACACGCGGCGTAATTTTGGCGTGTGGTGTACATTCAACTAATAAGCTTTTAGCTTGGTAATTTGTTATTTGGTTTCATGTTTTATTGGAATTCAGTTCGTGAGAATAGTAAAGAAAGAGTATATGAAGGTTTTATCTCTTATGGAGTTTAAACTTGAGAAATAGACGACTTAGAGAATTTATTCTCGATTATACTCTACCTTCTCTCAATATTAATACTTTATTTATATTGGGTTTTAATATTAAAAAATAAACAAAGAGAAAGTATATCAAAATTCTATCTTTAATTGGGTTTATACCTTCTTCTTTTTTTGTTGTTTTAACTCTCTTTAACTCTTACTCTCAGATCGTTGCTTTACAAAAAGCAAAGCGTAAAAGTCAAAACCCACACTTGAAACTAAATCGTCTTCCTCATTCCCATATGAAAATGTGGTTAGCAAGGCAAACCCCAGTGGTTGAATTATACTTGAAATGTATTAATTAGAAGATGTATTTGAAATTTTACTTTTAATTGACAAGCCTTGATTTTTTTTAAAGAAAATTATATTCATTACTCAAAAGGATATAGTAATCTTCATAACAAAGCAAATTGAAACAAAGCATGAATACTAAAAGCAAAGCTAAATCCAAAAACAAGTACTCAAAAGGATACAGAAGCACATAATCTTCATGACAATACAAATAGAAATAGAACATGAATACTAAAAAATAAAGCTAAAATTAGAAAACAAAGATGATCAACAAATTACTAGCAAAGTTAAGCATAAACTCGTTTCACAAGAACGGATTTGTCAAACAAAATTAGCGACTGATTACTAGATTTCGTGTCTTTGTCAATGATTAGAACATGCCATAAATTTCTTCTCCAATAATTACAACATTGTTAATTGGTGGTGCGCACTATGTTCAACTTACTCAACACTATTGTTGTACGGAGACAATCGGCATAGGTTGATCAAACATAGATCTAATATGTGAAGGAGCAAATTTTCGTTTAACAAGACACCGAAACTTTTGCGATTATCATTAAGGCTAGAGGCACAAAACCTATACACAAACAAGTAGAGGGGCATGGAATTCCCAAAAGCATATTTATTAAATTACCATATCTAGATTAGGAGAGAATAGCACCCAAATTTAGAATAAAATCTTGAGAATTCAAGCTCTCAAATCAAGAACTAGATTAGGAGAAAAGAGCTTCCAAATCTAAATATAGAAGGAAGGCAAAGCAAGAAAAGAATAATAAAAAGCAAACAAAATCAACAAAAGAGAGAGGGAAGGGTGAAACTAGCTCAAACCCTCCCATGGCTGAAGGTTTAAGAAGATGATGAGAAAAGATAGAGAAGAGAAAAAAGACTTTTCGATTTCCTCGACACAACTTGCCGGGAATGTGGTTCTTTAAATATGTTTGTAGACTATGATGGCAAAGTAGGGACTTGGTCCTGTGTTTCTAGAAGAACTTCTGTTTTCTACCAATGCATCCCAATTTACTCCTTTTAACTTTATTGGATTGATCTCCACTCTCCCAACCGATTTCAAGGGAACAATTGGGAGCAAATCTTCTATATGCATCCATGAGGTCATCTTTTATATTACTTCACATATTTTGGCTCATGCTCTGCACACTATGCATATATTTTCTATATATGTATTTGGGATTTGTAGCATTCCAATGAATAAAAGAGGAGAAAAGAGCAAATGGGAAATGGCATCCATCCATGCATTTAGCTAGTATGTTATGTCACCACTTAGCATAGTAGTCCAATGATAATAAATGTCATATAATCTTTCATGAGATTATAAGTTTGAGTTGTGATGTGATCAAACCTCTAGACAATTTGAGACTTCTCAACTTAGCTTTCCGTACAAGATTGTAACACCTAGAGGAGTGGCTAGGCAGGTTGTCCATCCCCACCTTTTCTTGATTATTAAAAAAACAATTATACTTCGTTGCCTTTGTGCTAATACAACAATGGAGAATTGCAAAGCGCCACATCAAGAGTTGACTTGAAAAGCGTGTTTCACTGTTACCTACTTATAAATTGACACGTGGCTATTGCTGTGTAATAAAAAAATGATGTGGAATTTGTTCTTTTTTCCTTCTTCAACAGTAGACTCCAGTCTCATTCAACTGACCTAAGACGAGCAAGGCATGACCATCTCCATTACCCAAGCAGCAGCAACGTCCAGTCAAGGGTCCACCGCAGAACCTCCGATCACGACTCGAGTTGATCATATCTGGAGGAACTCGCATGGCCAACCACTTGAGGCACCATCCATGGCAGCAAGTGATGACAATGAACGAACATCAATTTTTTTATTTTTATGGAATGTCAAGGTTGTGGGTTGTTCGACTTCACTTCAGCAAAAGTATGAAGCGATAAATTCAATTGTTGTGACTACATTCTAAAGAGCAAATGAGTTTAGTAATTGGAACCCTTAACACAGACTATGAACAAGCGAAGGAAAGTGTCGTAAATGGGAGGAAGAAGAAGAAGATTTCAAAACCACGAAAGTACTCCAAATCTGAAGGGAGAAGAAAAATTCAAAAACCACGAATGAACCCCAAATCTGGAGGAGTAGGTGGACGAGCTTGCAATAACTTGTGGAACTTAAAATCTGGGCCACAACTCGAGCATGGCCCCAAGCATGGTTTTTGAAAGAACACCTCTGGAGCAATAGGCGGACGAGCTCCAAATCTGGAGCCACGGCCACGAGCAACACGACTTGTTCACATATCTGGCTATGAGCAACTGGTCCTGTACGAACTCTACGCAATTTATAGACAGTCGGTGTACGCAATTTATAGTCGAGTTGCTGTCCATGGCTACCCATGCGCATCTTCAGATTTGTGGCGAGCCACCATCCAGATTTAGAGGTTCGCCATGGACGAACCGTCGTCCACTCCATCCATAAAACACTAGAAATCTCATCTCTCCTTGTTAAGTTTCTTCAAGAGTCAATTCTTTACAAAGAAATTACACATCATTTTTTTTTTATTCCACGTCATAGTCATGTGATAAAAAGAAGACATGCTTGCCACATCAGCTCTTAATGTGACACTTTGCGACCACTGAATATATTCTCTACAACAATGCCACCATATTAGTGACCATTCTCGTACCGTCCTCACGATACTAATTTAGATACAGTATTAGCGCTTTCCAACCGTCTCACTTCTCACTGCCGTTGTACCAACATATACGTTTAACTATAGTTTGAGGAGACTCGCTAACACTACCTCATATTCGGTGAACCGGTTAAGGAATTACTGGTCGATACTGAGAAAGTTGGCGTAGATCCTGCAACTGCCAAGCGAGGAGAGATCGCAGAAGGTGTGCTCCTCGCAGAAGACTCCAAAGAAGAAGCATTCAATGAACTTGAATTCGGAGCCTTTTCTGGAATAGCATGCATGTTTACTTTAATCCTGCAACACCCAGTATTTATCCATATATCATTTCGTTGACAGACCAATGGAGGTCTACAAAATTATTAAGCCCAAGATATTGAAAAGTTTTCTCATTTTGTAGCAAAGAACTGCTGTTTGCCCTGCTTGAGCAAGACAAAGAGCAATCTCCGTGAAAAGTCATGCAGGGATACACCAGAAATAACCAGAAATTAGTCTGATATGCAGATAAGAGATTAAACTTACTTATTGTGGATATTGATATATTCATCAGTCTCATCCAGTATCTCCTCCTGAAATAAGTAAAAGACACACAAGGTCATCAATGCCATTAAAAGTTGAAATACCAAACCAAAATTCTGACATAACTGAAGCTGCATATTATAAACCCTGCTGTTTCACTATACTCCTAGATATAGCTTTCTCTAGTAGTGCCATGCCTTTTATTATGCCTAATCGAATTGGACTGTACCTGAAGAAGCTCTTCGATGACATCTTCCATACTAATAACACCAACAACCACTTCATTTGGGGGAACTCCGGAATAGGGGCATTCTCAATGTCCAAAATACAGAAAGAACAACCCCTATGTCGTTTCTTAAAAGCAGGAGTGGCAGGTGGACTCTTTTTAGTTGCCCGACTTTCCCCAGTATTTGGAGTTGCTCTTCCAGTATCATCAAACCCAAGCTTAACCCCTGGCTTATTTGCAATGCCAGCAGGGGTGCCTTTGTTCTTATCTAGTCACAACCAAAGTAGAGCAATTATATCATGTTCCTGAAATCCTATGGAATATATTCCTCCTCAGGATGTCAAACTAGACAAGCACCAGCTATCCCATCAAAAGAATTCAGGAAACAGGAACTAAATATAAGAATAGAGATGATTGTGACAAATAAACAATCAGGTGTACGCTTCATGACGGACTCTATGCTACAACACAGCCACACAGTATGCAAAAATAAAGATTGAGCTCCAGAAAAGGGAACTGAAACGTTTGCATTATGAAAGTTCTAGAAGCTTGGAATATCCTCACCTTTTCTTGATGATGCCTCGGGTTTTTTATTTTTCTTCTTAAACCTATTCCTGAACTCAAGATTTTCACCCTCCTTACTTTCCTTTGCCAACTCCTTTTTCCCGGTTACATCCTTATACACAACAGCAATGTGACTATGACCCTTCTGAAATTCATTCAGAATGTCATATAGCGGCATGTTGTCTGAAACCCTGTATGCATGGCAGAAAACAAAACAGCCGCTTATGTCCATGTAAATTCTAATACAAGCATGGTTATCACTAACCCATATTTTTGAAGCCATCATCACCATAATATTAATATATCTTACTCATGGTCAAACAGAAAATAAACAAAGGAAATGCATTTTTGTACCGAGGAATTTTCCTGATCATCATTTTCCTCAGAGGAACTGAGTCATCAGGATCCACAGCTAAGAGATTTTTAACCTGCAAATTTTCTGTGTTACAATCCCATGGGGGAAAAGGATCAAAGTCAACATGGAAAGGAGGAAAGGTGCGCTATAGGTCTTCCAGGAGAAAACCATCCCTTAACAATGCAAATTAGATTTGACAAAAGCACTACACAGAGCTTTGCCGATGAAAAGCTATTTCACAGAATTAAAGAGCAACTCAGATATGATGCACAAAGTTCAAAAACATGTCAGCAATTGCAAACATAATATGCTTTGTCCACAATGGTCAGGATGTCATTTCTTATGTTGTAGCAGCAAGATTTGACCAAATTCAAGCTCGATTAAATAACCTGAGTTTCTTTCCTAATTGACTAACAATTAGAATGACGAAGAAATGCCATGATGCTCCTGTTGAATACCACAGCCAGAGTATCATTATCATACCATCTACAAACACATAACAAGGATGCAACAAAGAAGTCTTTCAATTCTAATATGAACAAAACTAGCTCAACTTGAATCACCTTCACAAACAATAAACTAAGGGCATAAACACAAGACTCGTAATTGCATTTGTATAGGAAGGCATTGATAAGAGACATTTCAACAAATTGAACCCAGGACTCCTATGTCAGAGTATGTGATCTTACATTTGCAGAAGGCTCATATCACTTCAGAAGAAAATACATAACTGTAATGTATAAGCAAAACTACACAATAATGCACCTCCAGCAATGTCCATAACATTGACAGGACAGTAAAAACACATGCTTGCAAGCCAGCAAGGCAGTAACCCATCTAGCTCTTCTGACAGAGTTATGTGAGAATCTTAAAAAATACTGAAAGCATTCTCAAGCCCTAAACAACATGATCATTAAGACGTCACCTTAAAAGGAATAAAAACTACATATCACTCTTCTTGATTACAGAGAATTTTATGTTAAACACAACAAGATACAAACATCCACATATAGTTCTTTGCTCTTCGCATCCTCAATATCCTTTCAACTTCTCACATTATTACAACACAAAACTGTACTCAATGGCAGTGAAAAAAACTAGAACATACTTCCTGTGAAGAAATTTTACCAAAATAAGGCCAATTATATTTGCTGGATCACCGGAATAAACTGGCACTCTGCTGTGCCCCTTGGTTATGATTGCATTCAACACATCCCTGTATTGAATGAACAAAGGGTAGTTAGAATATAAATAATGCTTATCGAACAAGATTAAAAGAATAAACAAGAAACCCACAAATTAAGAGTTGAATCCAGATCAAGAGAAAATGCCTTCGAAATAGGAGTCATTGCATCTTTTGCTTTTTTTTCCGTCAATTCTAGTGCTCCGGCAATGATTGTCGTCTCATCGTGGGTTAAGTCCCCACCCTTTCCAGCCTGAGCATGGACAAGAAGATACATGTCTAATGTAATCAGAAAAGCATGAAACTGTTTCACAAGTCAGACAATCATGTCTATCCCAAAAAGATTAACTAGCAAAAGTGCCATGCACAATACATTTTTCAAACTGAATGAGTAGATAAATAGCTCTAGAAATAGAGAAGTCAAGTCATCTGGAATATGCCCATTTAGTACCTCATTGCCATGGAAATCAACAAAGGTCTTCAGCTCTGCTCTCCTTAAAAGGACAGCATGGCCCTTGCCCAACATCCAATCTAAGACCTGTAACCCATGAATGATGAAGAAACAACTCCGAAGCAATGTTGAATGATAGTAACATCAAATAATTACAATCTCATTTGCCTAGTTTGACAACCGAACCCAAAAGTGCATCTTTACAAACGCCTGCATTCAGTGCTTGCTCTATCTCAATTATACCTTACTAATTGGATAAGTTATGGGGAAGAACAGCATAACAAGAACACGAACAAACGGTGCCATAAATGCGCCAACTTTCAATCCATAGCGAGTACAGACCGCTTGCGGCAATATCTGCAGTTCAGAAACTGATTCAACTCAAATACTATAGAGGCCACGTGACTCTTTGAGTCAAATCAAAGATCTCACAGTTGCATACCTCTCCAAACATAAGGATCAGAGTCACGGATATAAGAACAGCAGCCCAAGGAGGCACCAATTTATCCAAGAATATAGGAAGAGCCTACATCACAAAGAGAAAATATTTATCCCTGCAAGCAATTACCCAACAGAAACAGCCCTCAAATTCACACTTTCCTTTTCTCCCACTTCTGGCAAAAGAAGAAGAACCACGTTCAGTACCTCCATAGCCATAGAATTGCCAACCAGAAGTGTACACAGTAGAAGATGTTGATTCTTCACCACCGGGAAAATCTTCGCTGATGACAGAAAAAAGCAAGAAAAATTCGTTAATACGACAACAAGATAAACAAGAAGTTAACCTCAACAATTGAAATTCAGCAAGTTAAACCAATACAATCACCCTAATTTTATATATATATAAAAGGGCAATCGCGTCGAATCCCTTCTCTGCAACCCGCCGTATCATCAGTTTACATAATAAGGATGAAGGGGGAAGGGGGAAGAGATCATCTGCCTAGCCGACGGATTACATCAAAACGAACACGAATTAGACACTGAAGATTGAGGACGCCCCGATCCAGCGATCGGATCGAGAGAGAGAGGTACTTACAGGCGTAGATACGCTCCTGAGGGCGACCGGACTTCATGAGGACTTCGAGGTCGACGAGGCCGAGAGACATGAGGCCGAGGGTGAGACCCGCCATGAGCCCCGCGAAGCACACCAGCCCTATTATCACCAGCACGAACAGCCAGAACTTACTTTCAGAGCTCGACAAGTCCGACGCCATCTCTCTCTCTCTCTCTCTCTCTCTCTCTCTCCGCGTGAGCGCTGTAAAGAAGGAGGAGGTGATCGAGCTCTCTGTTTTCTATTTTTCTCCTCAATATTTGCTTCCTTATACATTTTCAACTATTACCCAAAAAACAGGATGACGTGTCGCGTCCCGACAACCGCTTTTAGGTGTGGGCCATGTATGTGGACCTATCAAAAGATGCGTCGGATTCGCGACTAGTAAATGAGCTTTACACTGTGACCGTACGATTCGAACACGGCCATTATCGACCGTGCGATCGAGTCCGTCAAATTTGACGAGAGTCCACGTCTTGCATTTTTAACAATGCCGTTGGGGGAATATATCTTGGTATATTATTCTGAGCACATGGTTCCCATCGCTTTCCATTTCATTTTCGTTTTATTATATCAACTGGAAATCCTTTTTCTTCACAATTTTTTTTAGGTCAAAAGTTGAGATGGCTACCGATCGAAATAAAAGATTCCACGATGCCCAAAGTTATCTAAAACATAAATCAAGTGAGCAAATATAAAAATATGCCCAAATATGAAGTGAGTTGGGAAAGTTAATTTATAGTGATTGGGTCATTGCCTACTTCATTTCTCGAATTTGCTGGGAATTTCCCGAAATTCACTAATTAAATTGCAATATCACAAAAAGGTTGGTTAATCAGGGAGCTCGACTCTCCACGTACAAACTCAAGTCACCTCAGCTCTACACCTCACACGAGTATATGCATTCATCACACTTAGATTATCGAATTCTCCCATAAACATATGCAATATGATAGGTGTTCTCCAATCGGTTTGCCCTGCCCTTGCAGCTTCAAGCGATTTCATGTGAGCTTATTTCTGACTACTTTTTTTGGGTCAAATGTTTCAAACGTTTTAGCAACACAAAGTCTTAAATAAAATGGCTTAATTTTATTATTAAAGGTAGTTTTGGAACAACCAAAATAGTTTGGACTCAACGATAAATTCATACATCACACAAGAATTTTTAGTAAAAAATGAACATGGGCGATATACATATGTACAACCCACTAATCATAATCAGAAGATTATTTTGAGGGTTTCTAATTAGAAATGAAGAAAATACGTTGTCAAGCCCGTGCTTCCCGAGCTGCAAGTACGCAACAACCGTCGAGGGTTATTTGACGACAATTTCAAGATGCGTCGTCAACTCGTCATTTTTATCTCTTAATTAAGTACATGCGGAAGCGTATTCAACATCTCCAATCACAATCAACAAATAAACAACGGAAAACACACATAAGCAAACCACACTTATATATACATACTACATCTTAGAAACATGAAAATTACACATCTGACATTACTTGGGCCTTTTCGATTAACAAGAAAAGAGGTTAGGGTTGAGGTTAGTCTTAACTCCTCTATTTACAAGGGCGGATATACAAAAAAGTGGTATCCCCACGAGTGGCAATCCCTCTACAATTGATGTGGAAGCATTCGACTTACCTCCATCAACAAATTTGGTATTAGCACTATCGATGTTGACCTAAGCAAAGATAAACTTTGGGTATAACGTACTTCAATTAATCAAGAATGGAGTTTTCCGAATAAAATGGTTTATTTGAAATAGGTCCTCTCATATTTCTAGATGGAATTATTGCATTTCAAGATTTGCTAAAATATTGTGAGATAAGATAAGATACGATTAGATATAGTGAGATATTATGATGTATTATTTTTTGAGATTTGCTAAGATATTGTGAGATATGATTAGATATATAAGATTTGGTGATTATTTTGTTAGTTTCTAGATATTTACCTTCTTGATATGCTAGCTATATTTTTGGGAAGAGTCTAGGTTATTATTTCTCCTATAAATAGAGAAAGCCAAACAATTTGATGAATGAAAATTTGTGAGATTTCCTCCGTGAGAGTGAGTATGTTTTGGAGAATGGATTACTCCTTTATCTAAAAAGCCCTTTATCCTTGACTGGTGGGTTTTTTTTAAGCCTTGGTGGTGAGCTTCTCTTATCCCAAACTCCTTTATCATTGGTAAGTGGTTTGTCCTTTAAGCGTTAGTGGTGAACTTCATCATTCCGTTTTTCCTCCTCGGTTGGTGGCGCGGCCTTTATAGGGATGATTATAATCTATCTTCTATTCTATTTTCTTTAACCTTCAATAGACCATCCCGTACACATCATTCCATTACACTTAGTCCGAAATCCCCCGTTACGGAATCACATCAAGTTAGTATCAAAGCCCAAGATTGAACTCAATTTTGAGTGATTCATTCCATTACCTCATTTTTATCTCACTTCTTATTTTTGTCAAAAAAGAAGAAGATTGGATGATCCAGTTCCAAGAGGTTAAACTTTGGAGCAAGCACACCACAAAAGGCGAGATTGTGCTTTCTAGAATTTTCAGCAACAAATGAAGTGTGTCCTCAATCTTCTTGAGGATCCAGCAAGGTGGATAATTTGTGTGACATCCAAATTTTCAATGCATCAAGCTGTACTCGAGGACACTACACAAAAACATTGCTATGACGACACATCACTGCATTGTGTTGTGACGCAGCAAGATTAACGAACTTGACATCAACACATGATGTCTCGATGACCCCACCTCGTCGTGACATTCTTATGCAAGGGTCGACATCGCTCAAGCTCGTGAAATATTCGAGCCCTTTGCACATTGGAGGACCA
The DNA here is from genome assembly GCA_014182895.1 of Angophora floribunda. NCBI lineage: Eukaryota > Viridiplantae > Streptophyta > Magnoliopsida > Myrtales > Myrtaceae > Angophora > Angophora floribunda. Next base: position 14,462,219 of record CM024710.1, read on the forward strand.
TCATCGACTCACAAAAGGAGGGAGTATCGCAACTCATCAATGTGTCTCTAACAAGTTGCAACATCTAGTCACCTTGCAAGTTGCCACTCCACATATCAAACAAGTCAATATTTCATAACCTTGAGCTAAGTTCATCGGTTTTTCACCCAACATAAGATGTAATTGGAGTAACTTGGCCGTGGAAGCAATTTCATTGTCCCTCTAGGAACAATCAAGGAAATAAAACAAATTTTATTCCCAATATACATGCACATCCAGTTAAGGTGGCAAAAATGCCCAACCCAGCCCAAACTAAACCAACCCAACTTGACCTTACCTAGAAATTATGGGTATTTTGGGGTTGGGGCTCAGTTTTGTTTGGGTATTATTAGGGTTGGGTAGGGTTAGATAATAACCCTACCTATTACACATTACCCAAATCAAAACGACATTTCTTTTTTTTCCCCTCTCTATTGATAAGTGCCGATCTATCCCTTCTCTCTTCTCTCTCTCTCTCTCAATCAACGGTGAGGCCCTCACCATCATTGTCGTCAAGCGCAGTAACCACTATCGCCACCGGATCTAGCCAAAATCGTCAAGCTAGAACCGTAATCCCTCAACTTGCGAGATCAACCAACGACAATGCTCAAGCTCTCTCTCTCTCTCTCTCTCTCTCTCTCTATGTGTGTGTGTTGGTGGAGGAATTGGCTGACGTGATTGTGTTTTTCTCTCTTTTGCGCTCCAGAACATCGATATGTATGTGGCCTTCGCCATCTTCAAAGTGCCGATTCAAGTATGCCACAATCGATCCGCCCACTTCAACTATGACATTTTCCGTGCACATCAGGTTGAGTTTCTTTAGGACTTGGTTCGTTGAATCCCATAATTGGTCGAGTATAGGTGCGTGTCCAATTTTGATTTCTTTCATGACGAGCCACTTGTTGTGGCCTTTTTCAGCTGAGATGTCAATCGGGGCTTTGTTTGCTTATTGTGGGAAAGCAATGAGCATATTTTGCTCGATTTTGAGTTTTGTCTAATTTTTTGCTTAATTTCTTGAAGCTATGCTTGATTGGGTGATTTGGGCACTTGATAATTAGACTTGGTTGGCTCGATTTTGAGTTTTGTCTAATTTTTTGCTTAATTTCTTAAAGCTATGCTGGACTGGGTGCTCTAATTATCCATTTTTTTAGGATGTTTAACTCATCTAATTAGTTTCACTTAACGAGTGATATCGTTGCTAATGCAAATTAAGAATATGGATGAGTTGGGTAAAACTAGTGGATTTTAAGCAAAATACTTGTGTGACTAGTGGTAATTTTTGGCCCCATTATGATAGTTGACAGAGGTGCAATTGGTGCAAGTACAAGAGCTTGATCAATTATGCTTTGTTAGTTTATTTACATTGATTGATGAGTGAATATGCGGTTTTGAGTTGGTTTATTAATAGCCATGCTAGTTTCATATAAATTGATGTGATGATTTATTTGTTACTACGGACTTAATGGAGCCATTAGATGGTTTCTTCAGGAATTCATAAGGTATACAAGTGCCTAATATGTATAGCTAGAGTCCATGTGTGATTTTTACTATCAACATAAGTTTAAATGCATAAATACACCCTACAATCATCAATAGGAAAAGGGAATTGAGATGAAACTAAATCAATACCCAAGCTCTTGAAATGGAACCAAGTGTGAAGTCAAAATTTAGTAGATATGTGATCACCTTGAGCTGATTTACCTTGCTTATTGCTTTTGTATTCTGAACTTGGGTGGTCCTTAGTGCCCATGCCCAAGATGGGTTCAGGTAGAATATGGTATCTCTTAATACATGATAGACATTAGATATTTTCTTAAGCTTAAAAGAATTTGAAATTTCTGTGCTCTCTTATGCACAAATACTAAATTGGTGGGGAGCTCCTACATATGTGCATATGCTCTCTTGATATTCACAAGGAACTATTACACATCTATGGTGTTTTGTTTATGTGCATTTTGCTTGTGTATGCCATCTGACTGCTGGGTGAACTTTGGATGCTTATCTATGTTGGAGCATGTATGCTTATCCTTTCAACATTCAAGCAAGCATATTTAGCATCTTTTATAGGGTAAAATAGTAAAAGCAGAGTTCAATAAATAGTTATTTAGGAATTAAAGTAGATTCTTTTTCCGAATTCCGATCTAAAACCATAGTTGACTCTTTTCTTGTGGATTCTTGCATTGTTTATACAAAGAAACCAACTTACTTTGTCTTTTAGCAGTTGAATTGGTGCCATGCAATCGGTGGAGAATATACAAGTGAGGAACAACATGCTTGTTCATTTTCCATTTGCAGCTTACAATTTTTTGGAGCTATTAAAAAAAAGAAAGAAAAAGCCTATCTACCCATTTTGATTTAAGAAAGAACAAGAAAAAGCTATGGGAGTAATAGTTTACACATCAATGATTACAACTCTAGGAGTCTCCCTATCTCTTTTTCTTGTGGGCTTCACTTGTCTTTTCTTGTACCTCTACATTCTCTTATGGTGGAAACCGCTTTGCTCCGAAACAAGCTTTAGCATTGGCCATCCTTTTTCGTTGGCAACATCCCAAACATTAAGAAGAATCGATTTCCATTTTTTTTATGACTGGGAGGTATGCATGTCGATGTATTAGTTTGTGAGTTCTAAAGCAAAAAAAGGAAAAGAAAAACAAATGGAGGATACCCTGGAATGTTTTAAGCTAGAATTTATTCTTTGTTTGTTGTTTGCTTCCTCAATTCCAACGTCATTGAATCTGGATCTCTGTCATCCTCCTATCTCATTTACCCCATTTAGGATCTTTACATGTATTTGCACCATGTAATCCTCCAAAGTGGAGAAGGAATGGCAATGAGAATTATATGATACGATATTGCAGCAACAATTATATGATATAATATTGTTTCAAGTGACAAACATAGTCGTATTCCATCTAGTCACTATTGGTCCTAGTATGTAATTTTTAAATTTTGACTATGCAATGAGAAGTAATGTTGATAATCTTGCCAATTCATTTTCATTGTCATAGACATAATAGTAGTTCTTTTGAATATATTCCATTCCCTATGCTTCATGGCAGTTCTTTGAATCTATTATGTTCCTCATGCTTCCAATGGTTCTGTTACCTCATTTATATGTAATCAGCCTTTTTTGGTCTGTTAAGGTACTGTTCAATGTGGTAATGTTCTATTGAACGATTTTAAATGATTTGTGTCTTGTAGATATACATACTTGGAAGAGAATGATGACGTTGAGGATGGCATCTCTTTGACAAGTGTGATATTTGTGCAAGTGCCATCACCAATTTTGAGAAGGTATTGTTGAAAAACCTCTTTACTATTTGTATACACAAGTTTTTTATGCTTGGAACACGACTATGTTTGTTTGGTGGTTGTGAGTTTTGAATTTCAAAATTAGTTTTTCAACTATTGCTAGTAGCAATATTCTATCTAGATTGGTTTCCTTCCGATATATTATATATAATTATTCCTGGTAACAACTTCTTAGCAAATGGTAATTGTCCTTTCTAATGGGTGCATTATATTATAGCAACACTAAAATATTAAACATTACATTTATTGCTCAAGTCTTTTTGTTGGAGGAAATCCTCGTATATGTTGGTGCATGTATGCTTATCCTTTCAACATTCAAGCAAGCGTCTTCTATAGGGTAAAACAGTAAAAGCATAATCTCCTCCATCAATGAATAACAATATGAAAGAGTAGTTTTGACCATTAGTGAATCATTCATCTTAGGTAAAGAGATTAGCACTTATTAATTTCTATTTTAATGATTAAAATTTTCAAGTTTTAAGTGTCATAGATAGAAGGATTCCAAATGTCTGAAATGAGTGCTTCTAGTGCCACGGAAAAAAAAGACAAAGTCTATAGTGTGGGAACACTTTAAACGGAGTGTTGATCAAGGAAATACATAATACATATATTGTGAGGCCCTAATTGGTTGTGCAGGTGGCCATGGAACTAGTTCTATGCATCATCATTTTGCTAGATGCAAGGCATACCCTTACACAAATGTTGAAAAAGGCAAAAGGGTGGCTCGGGTACCCTTATAGGGTTGGTAGTTCTTTAGGTCCATGGAAATTCGAACAAGATACTAATAGAAGAGACCTAGCAGCCATGTTTATTATTAGTGAATTACCATTCAAATTTGTAGAAAATGAGGGATTTCGGATATTTGTGAATAAAATACAGCCAAAGTTTGCAATCCCATGTCAAAATACATTAATGCATGACTGTTATAAGTTATACTTAGAGGAAAGAAGTAAATTGAAGAAATATTTTTGCAAACATCACCAAGAGTCAGTCTTACGATCGACCCATGGACCTCATGTTAGAATTTAAGTTATATTTGTCTCACTATACATTTTATTGATACTGATTGGAAACTACACAAGAAAATATTGAATTTTTGTCAAATCTTAAGTCATTCTGCGGAGATAATTGGAAAAGAGTTGAGAAATGCTCGATTAAGTGGGGGATTCAAAGTGTTATTTGTATTACTGTAGATAATGCAAGCTCAAATGACCTAAGGATTCAACATTTGAAAAGAAGATTTAATTATTGGAATTCTTTGGTACTGAAAGGTGAGTTACTCCATATGAGGTGTTATGCTCAAATATTGAGCTTGATTGTGAGAGATGGCTTGAAAGAAATAAATGATTCTATTATTAGAATACATTCGGCCGTGCATTATATGAGGTCTTCTCCTAAAAGGCTAAATTGGTTTAAGAATTATATTGAGCAAGTGAACATTGAGTCCAAAAGTCTTGTTTGTTTGAATGTGGAAACATGTCGGAACTCAACATATATGATGTTGAAAGCAACCATTAAGTTTGATAAAACTTTTGGCTTATTGGAACTTCGAGATAGCACATTTGTTGAAGAGCTTTCCAAAGCAAAAGAATTGCCCACTATAGATTATTGGAATTATGCCCATCAATTTCTTCCTTTCCTGAAGTTGTTCTTTAATACAACTTTAAAAGTTTCGAGTTCTTCTTATGTCACTAGTAATGATTTGGCTAAGAATGTGTATGGAATTCGTGGAGTCATTGACGAATATTGTGAGAATGAAGATAAGGCTTGTAGGAAATGGCTAAGAGAATGAAAAACAAACTTAATAAGTATTTTAGTAATGTAAACAATATCAATCTTACTTTATTCATTGTTTATACTTGACCCATGACATAAGTGGGCATATGTGGAGTAGATGATTAATGATGTTTATGAAAGCAATCAAGCTGAATCTTTATAAAGAAGAGTGACAATATCCCTAACATCATTATTCAAGCAATACCACACTAATGTATGCCCCCAAAGCAACTTGAAATTAAATGATACAATGGTTGTAAATGTGTCAAAGTCTTCTGTGATTGGTGCTGATTTTATGACTGCAAAGTATTTTAACAGAACCAAATAGCAATATTTGAAAAAAAATCTGAATTGGACAAATATTTGGAGGAAGAATGTGAATTTATAACGCTACATTTGATATCTTAAGTTTGTGGAAAGCAAACTCTTCAAGATATCCCATCCTTTCTTCCTTTGCTCCAGATATTTTGGTTGTGTTTGTCTCGACTGTAGCATTAAAGGCCACATTTAGCACAAGAGGTCGTGTGCTTGATGTCTTTCATAGCTCCTTAACCCTAAGGATGGTGAAAGCTCTCATATGTGCTCAAGATTGGTTACAATCCACACCACTTTTATGTTTAATTGAGGAGGACTTAAGCTTGAAATCTTTGAGTTAGGTGAAAAATATGGTTATAGAATATTAATACATTTCTATATTTCAATACATATGTTAGTTATCATTTTCGTCGTGAATTTATTGCAGAGTCACCAACTATGACCATGAAGCCAAACTCAATATTGACTTCTCTCGATGATTGACATTCCTATGAACAATTGCTAAATGTGCATGGTGAGTTCTATTTGGAGGTATGTCCTTCATATTTTGATGGCAACTGCAACTCCTATCTTAAGTAAATATCTCCACATTGGTACAATTTGTTCCTATCCTTGGCAATGTTTTTACTTGGACTACACGATCGAGGTGGTGTCTAGCTCTCTCTCTTAGGATGACAAACCTTATCCTGTCCAATTTTCAATAAGAATTGCCAAGCATGATTATTTGACATTTGTAGTGTGATGGTATTTGTTTTTGGTTACTAAGAAATAGATGGATAACTAGTTAAGGTTGCTTTTTGTTTAAGCTAAGTAAATTGATCAACAGTTAATGTGTGAATTTATTGTGACACTACTTTAGCAGATATGGTTTTGTTTTCTTGGCCAAAGATACTAGAAATGGGTAATGGTGACTCCTTTCGACAAGCAAAGTAATTGACTCTTATTCCATCATTTTAGAGTAAAATCGATTGATATAATCATCTTTTACATAGATCTATAACTCTGTTTGCTTGTTTTGTGCATTCATAGTTGTGGAAGCTTCACGTGTAAAGTGTTGTCCGTATGCTTCATTGCCCATCCAACCACCTTTTGCTGCCTGGTCTACAAGCTCCATGAAAATTATGCATTTATGTGCATTTACAAGAACCTTGTAATCAACAATTACTCAATGCATACATGTGTTTCATGTGTTTGTATTTACTAAGGGTAGTTTTGTTTAATTACACCCCCCCCCCAAAAACCACAAGGGGGGAGAGTTGTTTGTTTTGTACCTTGATTTTTTTATTTATTAATCTCCATTAATATCTTGTGCGTAGGTTTGACAGATCAACTAAGTGATATGTTACTTATATTTTTGTTTGCATAGGGGATGGTGGACATAATGGTTGAATCTGCTGTCTGTGTCATGGAAAAGTGGGGATCTCAAATGGAGGAAGTGGGGGGAGTTGCTTCAGTACAGGCCAATGAGGATTTAAAAGCCTATTTGTTGAAATGATTTCATGGAAAAGTGGGAATCTCAAATGTTAGAGATCTTCTCCTTCATTATTTTCACCCACGAAACTTTTCATATTAGCCATTATAACATTTTATTCACATAGTTTGTTCGTTATTGTCAGAAACTATCGTTTGATTTACGTTCTTAATGAATTTGTTGAGGAAGGCATTTTTTATCCTACTTTTTTGACATTGGGGAAGCATACTTGAAAAATATCTATGACAATTTTTTTCCAAGAGATGCTAAACATTTAAAATATGCATTCCAAAAAATCACCCAAATTACAGAAAGCACGAATCTGGAAAAAATCAAAGAGAGAAAAGCAACCTCAAAGGAGTTAAAGGAGAAGCACACTAAAAAATTGTAATATTTTTTAATAAAAAACCCGAACCCGAACCCGACTCGACCCATTTTTTTTGCTTCATGTTTTATGCATTTCGGGTTGGATCGGGTCAAATGACATGACCCTTTTTGTTTGGGTTGGGTCAAGTAACATCAAGACTCAACCTGTTGACACCCCTACATCTAGTAGTCTCCTCTAGCAGCAGCCACAAGTAAAGACCACCTCTTTCAAGCAATGGGAGATCCAAATAGCCAAACCCACGCCCTATTCATTTCATCTTCTCCTCGATAGCCACCAACCTCAAAACATAACCTTTCTTTTTGTTCTTATTCTCTCCGCCCATTGACAGTCTCCCTCAGCCACACATCCACCAGAAACGATAGTAAATCCCGCTCAATGTGTAGCCAAGACTTAGTGAAGAAAACAAAGGCAAGTGGAATTCCTACCTCTTGCATTATGTCTATTTGCCGTCGGTCAAGATATTGTCATTGTGAAGCATTTAGTTTTGGCTTGCATGTGGTCTAATCATTGAAATACTTGCTACGGATGCATCAAGAAAAGTCACGGATTGAGGATAGGAAGTTGGGGAGGTGCCAAACAAAGTAATCCTACATTTGGTCGTAATTTTAGAAAGCTTTGGCCAAGTCCAGTAGGTTTAGGAGGTTTTGATGTGTTCGGGTTTAGGGAAATATGCGAAAACGAGTTGTGGTGATTGTCGAGAGATTATCAATTTCTATTTCCACTCTAGAAGTAAATATAGGGAACTCGGGACAATTTAGGAATGTTCAAGTTTAGAAAGAACAACTTCATGAATTCGGATCAATGATGGGGGTAAGGATGAGGGTAGATGAATTGAAGCAACACCAATGAAGGGTCGAAAGAAACTTTACCAAACTCACTTGTGAAATCCACTAACCATCCGCAAGAGGCTGAGCTAGATTAAGGGAATAGAATCAAGCTAGTTGAAGTGAGTTTAATTACTAAATGAAAGAGGTTCTAATTAGTCAATATAAACCCGGAGGTAGTTAGGACTCGGGATCAGGTATGGGGGGATTTAGTTTGTGATTTTAATGATGAATATTGTTAGATAATAATGGGCCGATTCCTCAAATCTTGGTAAATGAGTTAGTCAAGTTACTTAACAATACACAATCATTACTAGCTACATATTACTACATGTAGAATAGTAGTGAACCTTTGAAGTAAGGTAGGATAAGTCAAGACCTAATAAGCAACTTTGTTTTTGGAATGGCTTTTTAATGGCTTTATTAAACGGAAATGATTTCACTGCTTTGGTGGTATGTGATTATTAGTTACCATCAGTCCTTGAGATGACGAGGTCCCCGCGAGTCAGGAAGCCTGAAGGGGGTAACATGGGGCCCTCTAGATGCCTGAGAACTATTATGATTTCCCAAAGGTCCTCGCAACACCGAAATGGGTGTGAGATGCCCGGAAGGCATCATTTCCGGTCCTCTAGGTCCTTATAATGCATCATTTCCGGTGGGGTATGAGATGACCAGGGAAGGAATACGCCTTGTTTCCTCCCTAGGAAATGGTGACAGCTTGAAATTTAATAGATTACTTGAGTTATGATTAAATGATTTTATGACCATCAAGTTTAGAATAACAAGTGGCCTCTTAGAAGGAAGGTTCTCAAGCAAATTGGATTATTTTAGTTTATACGTTTCATGTGATAGTATCTTAGTTTGATGGCTATTCTCATAATATGGTAGGTAGGATTTCACTCGCTAAGTTTACTCATTTGTGGATTTCTATATTTTTTTCCAAAGTGATAGTCATGCCGCCCCTACCCACCTCCGATAGAATCTACTATGGGCTCCCATCGAACTTTACTTGGCATCGAGAGGAGTTTGAAGACCCCAATTTCCCAAATACCACGTTTGTCAAGTTTCTAATAGGCTTGGTGATGGAGACCGGTGCGATGACCAATCCCGTGCTCCTCAATTTTGTGGTGTTGTTTGCCCAAGTGGACTCAACTCTTATTCAGCACCATTTGTCATCTCCAAACCGATGGTCAAACGTAACCAATCATACTTTCACTACTCTTCTTCAAAGTATGGTGAATAAGTCTTTAAAATATTGGGATTTGATGCTGAATTTGCTTACAATTGATCTCCGAGCTATACTACCGGTCAATCTCCTTTTGAAGTTGTGTATAAAATTAACCCCATCACACCGATTGATTTGATTCCAATTCCATCCAACTCACAAGTAAACTTCGATGGCAAAGTAAAAGCTGAATCGATGAAGAAACTTCATAGCAAATTCAAACCAAGATTGAGAAAGCCAACGAGTTTTACAAGATAAAAGCTAATCAGTATTGGAAGAAGGCTCAATTTCAACCAGGAGATCTGGTATCAGAGCCATGGATTTCTTTGAATCATTTTAGTTTGGTCATAACCTCGTTTTGTTCCTAGAAGAGAAACTTTCATCCTATGAAAACATCAGACTCGGCCTCTGTTTCTTTTCCAATTTCCCATACCTCCACTCTTTCTCTTCAGCCTCCACCCGAGCTTCGAAAATCTTCATGTTCGAAGATAGACTATCTCTATGAGGTTTCTTACCTCACCGAGGATAATAAGATCTCAGAAACTTAACTTCCCATGATGAACCCTTATACCGCTTTTGCCAAACCACCATCATTTTCACCTCTCCGATCCATTAAACATCTCATCAAACATACCCCTCGCACTATGAAGGAGTATGTTCAGTCTTCTAGCTTTGATCAGCATCCCATTCAGGCAACTGAACAAAAATAGTTTGTCACTCTCCAGATACCACCAAAGTTTCCAGCTCAATGGATTCAACAAGGCTATACTCATCTCCATTTTGGAGCCATCCGCCTTGCCTTAACCTTTCATGGTCGGAAAGGCTTACTGGTCACTGCCCGAATAGCCCTCCTAGACACCAGATTCTTGGAATACCAGCAAGCTTGTATTGGCACCATCCAAACATCTATGAATGTGGGAACTGTCTTTGTTACGCTTTTCCCAAATTTTAACATTGCTCTTGCAGATCCCAACCTGCTTACTACTCTTAAGGTTCGGCTACAAATCACTGGAGCCCCTTAAACTCCTGGATCTATTACTGCTACCTTACGTTACCAAATGATCTACCGTATCCAAAACCATGACATTGATCTCAACATTCCAAACTCTGAAGATGCTCTTGTTATATCAGTTGATCATAACCAGACATCTTGCATCCATGTTCCTCGACAGATCCCACGAAACAAGCTTGTAAAGCTCCTCCCTGAAAGTTGGGTAACCAACTATGAAAAACTCCATCAGAGTTGCAAACCGATCCAGTCAAGTGAACCACAGTTCACTAGAAAGAAAAATGGCACTGTTGCCATCAGGTTTAGTAAAACAAAAGAGGAACCTTCCTCTATTTTTCCCACCATCCTTTATTTTACACCCTACCCCACTGACCCTGTTTCAAGCGAACCAGATGACAAACGGTTTGTCCACTCTTTCGGTTCTCAGGGACAACCAATCCATCTTTTTAAAGACCCTACTGGGCATTGTTTTTGGGATCCAGATTGTGCCTGCACATCCTGTACCAAATTTGAAGATGACGATGACAGACCTTCCACAAAGAAGAAAAAGAAGAAAGATACCCTTTATCAATGGTATCTTGACGGAGATCCAACTGTCGGACCTCTGGGAGAAGACGGTGGCAAATACCAGTTTATTGTCTCTTACGGGACACCCAAAACTCCTACGATACCCTCATCTCCACTTCCTTGCAAGACAGACCCTTCTCCTCAACCTCCAACTAAACCCACAATCACTTCCCCTTTTTACAAACCAATCCAGAAATGGGTGAAAAGAAATCATTCCTGTCCCCTGAACTTACCAAGACCAAGCACATGCACACCCAAACCAGTTCTACCCCCTACTTTACCTAGAATATGCATGTTCCATCCTGATGACTTCCCTCCACTTGAGGCCATAGAATCATCTGAAACCAACACCCATCCCCGGAAATTTCCTCCATTGGAAAAATTCTCTGACCCTCACTAAAGGTTTCAGCACTCCCCCAAGATACCAAACCCCACTGGCCTTGATGCACAGGGACAACGAAAGCAGCCCTCTGGCCGAAACCGTCTTGAACCGGCAACCGAAAATGCTTTGACCCAAAATGAGCTTCTTGGACTTTGTTGCTACACGTCTTGAACGTGTAGACAAGACTATTGACTTATCTTGCCGTATGAAAAGACTTCCAAAAAAGGCTTCATCTGTGTAGAGACTAAACACACCTCTCTAGCCATTATTTGGAATATCAAAAGCCAGAAATTGAGAAGCTCAAATGGCAAATTCAAATTCTCAAAAGCCAGCAGTCATTCACCCCACTTGATCCACCCTTTTTCCCCTCTCCTTCTCTACCACCTAAACCTGAATCATCTCTAGGATCATCATCCTCATTTGCTGCTGTTCTAAGCTCAGCTGCCCTTCCACCTCAGAACAATTTCTTGGTTCTTCGTGAAAAGCTCCGCAAGCTTAAACAAAAGCAAAAGGAATCTTTCACTCCTACAGAATCACCATCCCTTCCTGGTACACCTGAACACCTACCTGGTGATCATCCTCCCAGAAACCCACCTGCTACCTTGACCATTTCCAATCCTATCGAGAACTTTCTTCGACAGCAAATTCCTTCAATTGCTGTCATCAAACCTTCCACAGCTGAACAAGTTGAAACTTCGTCTGAATCCAATTTCGATGTTTTTACAGAATCCGCCTCTTCGAAAGAAACCTTGTTTATGGCAGATAGTGTCAAAGACGAAGAAATATTTTATGAACCTGAAATACATCACCTAGAGCAACCTGATGCAACCTAGACTTTTACTGCCTCGTCCTCCAAAGTTTACTTTACATTGGATGACATTCCGTATAATAAGTGACCTGATCGACTCCAAGAATTCCATGCTTGGCTCACCACTAGGCACATATCTAAACCCAGCACCTATGATATTCTCCTGGAATTTACCAGTCTAAACCTTAAAGATTGGTGGCAAACAAGACCTGTACTTCTTAACTCGGCCTCCGGATAATGCTATCCAGTTATCCACATGTATTTCATCCCGAAGACTCCAAAGAGCTTAAAAAAAAGGAGTTCTTCGACCGAAAATGTTGCTTATTAAGACGCAAAGATCTTGACTGACATTTCCAAGCCATGATCAAGTTATTTTATTTACTCTGTGCAGATTGGAACCTCAAGCCTATTTTCTTGGCATCTATCCAAGAGAACTTAGTCAAGCTGTAGAAAAAACTCTTTAACAACAACAAAAAAGCCTCACAGAAGCCACTCTTGGTGAAATCCAACAAGCTGTTCATATCGCCATAGAAGAGCTTTGTCTCCGCAGAAAATGCAGACATCTTGATAAGGCGTGCTTCAAATCCGGTCTGAAGATCAAATGTCCTAAGGATTGCACCGATCCTTCCTGCACAGGCTGCAAAAAGAAAAGACATTTTAAGAAGTTTTCCTTCAAGAAGACACGCAAAGGGAAAAGCAAAGGCAAATGGAAATTTTTGCGTAAGAGTCATCATCGCTCCTCCAAGAAGCGAAGCAAAGATAGATGTTATGTTTGCAACAAAAAAAGGACATTTTGCCAAAAATTGTCCAAAGGCAAAGAGTTGTGGAAGCCATCTGATTGATAAAATCATTAAGAGCACTGGCATCCAACTTGATGATTCTGACATTGAGTCTGTCTTCTCCTTAGACGACCAGCCATCATAAAACACTCTCTGTGCTATTCAAACATATAGCTCAGACTCAGCCTCGGATTCTGAAAACGATGTGTTCACCTTCTTTCCTGACCCTCCAGATGACATCCACACCACTGAACCAATACACCATCCATACATTCCCATCCATATCTTTTTGTCGAAATACCATAAACCAATCCCTTTGGTGGCACTCATTGATACTGGAGCAAGTTCTTCCATCCTAGATACTAAGATTCTCCTAGAATAATTTTGGAAACCCTACACCAGGTACTTCAATTCAGCTTCTGGTGACACTTTTGCTACCAAATATGGCGGATTAATGCTCGACACTCCATCCATAATATCCATTCATCCATCCCCTCCGATGGTCTTCTAATGATGCATTTCCCGACCTGAAATGGTTACTTTGGTACATGTTCAACCCGCCAAGATAAACTTTGGGTTTTTGCTGGTTCAAAACCACTAATGTGCTTCAATGAATTAAGGCTGGAGTTTTTGAGAATCTCATCCGTGCTTTTAAAAGAGAAAAAGATGGAAGAATAAAAGCGACTACAATATATTTGAAATATGTAATCTCGTATTTCTAGATAGAATGATTATTTTTCGAGATTTGTTCAGATATTATAAGATACAATGAGATATGATTAGATATAATGAGATATTGTGAGATATTTTGTTAGTTTCTAGAGATTTCCTTTCTTGATATGTTAGCTGTATATTTTGAAAGAGCCCAGGGTAAATTTACTTTCTTGATATGCTAAACTATATTTTTGGAAAAAGCCTAGGTTATTATTTCTCTTATAAATAGAAGAAGCCTCTCAATTGTAAGACAGACAATTTGGTGAATGAAAATTTGTGAGATTCCTCTATGAGATTGAACACCTTTTCGAGAATGGATTACTCCTTTCTCGATCTCTTTATCCTCGGAGTGTGGAATCTCTTTGATGGTGAGTTAAAAAGCCATTTATCCTTGATTGGTGGGTTTTCTTTTAGGCCTTAGTAATGAGCTTCTCCTATCCCGAAATCATTTATCCTTGGTGGGTGGTTCATCCTTTTAAGCCATAGTGGTGAACTTTGTCGATCCCGATCTTCGTCTTCGATTAGTGGCACGGCTTTTATACCTTAGTGGCAATCATAATCTATCTTTTATTTTATTTTGTTTAACCTTCGACATCTATCCCCGTACACATCATTATGATACACTTCACTTGAAACTCCTCCGTTTCGGAATCACTCACCCATGCACGCATCATCGTATCTCATAATATCTCAACAAATCTCGAAAAGTAATATCTCACAATATCTTAATATATTTAATCATATCTAATCATATCTCATTGTTGATGGAGCTAATTCGGATGCTTCCGCATCATTTTCTAAAGATTTTTGTGAGTAAAGTTCAAGATGTGAGGATCGAAACTCATGAAAACGCCAAAAATCGATTCATCGTGCATATTTTCCTAAAAATGCTATAATAGAGACATATCATAAAAAGAAAAATAGGGTAAGCCAAAGCAACCATTGGTAATCGGTCTTGAAAAATTTATGGCATGTCAAGCACATAATGAGGAACAACTGCTGTGAAGAAAGCATCTTGAGACAAGTTACACATGAATTTATAAAAATTCACAAACACATAACAACACATTATAAATAATGTAAGGCAATAAGACATCAAGGCACATTTATGTTAATTTTTTATGGTTAACGACATCCAAAAATTTTGAAAATTCACCATGATATAGGCATATGAATGACAATCAAAATCCATTAAGGACTTGACCTCAAATCCTTAAGGAAAAATTCACACAAAAATAACAACAGGTCTGGTTTAATAAAAACAAAACAGCTCTTTGAATTTTATCAATTGGCAAGTTTCAAAGAAAACTTTGCAAAAATAGAAAATGGTTTAATTACATGTAAATGGTGCAAACTTGATGTCCTTGGAAAACCTAAAATTTGTTCTAATATTTCCTAGGAGATCAAACTAGATTAAGGTCATTTAAACGCTCAAATAATGGCACTTGTAGAAGTGCACAATTTAGCAACAAACATGGCAAATTATTATGTATGAAGAGGAACTAGTCAAGCTATTTGTATGATGCATGAAATTTATAACGTTTAAGTATGATGTAAGGCTAAATGCGGTAAACAAATTTGATGAAGACATTTACCCCTAAATCAATGCACAAAATCACACAAATTCATGAATGTCATTAGATGAATTAACCCTATTCATAATAAAGTTAATTAAATTCCAAAATTAATGTGTGATTTCACAAGCGAGTTTCACATAACAATCAAGGTTCAAATGAGACATGCAATACACCATTTTAAAGTTTGGAATATTCCTAAATATGTCTAGAAGACATTATACAATGATTTAGCTCTTAAGGAGCTCAAACAAAGAATTGTCTATGAAGAGGCAAATTAGTTAAAAATTACAACAGGACTTGTCATGTGGATGAATGAATTTCTATCTCAAAATAAGATGCTAAAATTCTAAAAATTTGTGTGTAATTAGAACCAAATGTGAGGTTCCTAAGTCACGAAGGGCCTCGAGTCTAATTCTAACCACACAAATCAGCATAAAAATGACAAACACAACATGTGCATACATGATTACACAAAACCAGTTTTTGATTCAATTATGGACATGCAATTAATATATCAAATGAAGTCTGATTAAGGCATACCATATATCATTTGAAAGGTAATGAACTCAACTTCGACTTTCATGAAGACATCAAAGTCAAAAAAACCACATTTATACACTTAATTCAAGGCAAACATGAGTCGGACTCAAGTAGGGAAGGTCAGATTAAAGACGATTTCTTAGGGATTTTCATGATTAAATATACTCCAAAAAAATCTAAAAAAATATATGTTATGACCAAGGTAGATTCGAGCAATTTTTATGAGACACTAACTATTTAATTGCCACACAAAAGTCCACACAAAATTGGCAAAAATGCTAACATCGGGTAAGATCAAGGCAGAACAATTTAATGATGATTTATTGAGGATTTCACCTGTTAAAATTGCTTTGACAAATCTAGAAAAAAAAAATGTCATAGCCAAGACAATTTTGAACAACTTTCATTAAGACGTTGAAATCTAGATCTGAGCACAAAAATTAGCAAAAAATCATAAAAAAATGATAACATTGTGTAAAAAACCAAAGCCAACAATAGTTATGTAGAAACTTTCAGAACATATCATCAATTTTCGAAGATGATTTCATCTAGTATACAATGTTGACATATGATTTTTAGTCAACGCATCAATAAAGATAAAAGAATCGAAATTTGGGTTTCTAATCGCAACGAAATTCATTTTTCAAACAAAAAAAGTGTCATTTTTCAATTATGTTTGTTAACTTAGTTCTAGTAGACAATTTTCTATTCATTTCACACAAAAATCCAAAAAGTCAAAAGATTGACTTGACTAAAAGTCAACCCTAAGTTAAATTTTGGCTTTTTATACAAAAAAAATTCTTTCAAGTTTAATTTCACTTTAGCAATGAAAATTTTGGAAAATCTACGGTGAAAATTTTGGAAAAATTTAAAGATTTGACCATAAAATCAAAGTTTTAGGTAAAAGTCAACTAGGATTTCACTTTTGGTCAAACCTTTGATTTAAAAAATCAAAAATTCATCTCATTTTAGCTTTAATTTGATTTTAGCATTGAAAATTTTGCGAAAATCGATCAAGAACCTTAATGTGGGTTCTTGCATGTTACTTAGATTGCAAGGATATTTTTGGTTTACCTTCGGACATTTTATGTCAATGATATGATAGTTGTATAATTCGACTTAATCGTTTGTATTGAAAATGGATTGCTTTTGTTGTGCAGCACCTAAATTTGGCGGATATTGATATTGTTACTTGGTACGTAGCTATGTTGTCTCTTAGCCTGGTTAAATGCAGAAGTTTTCATCTATTAATCAACACACATGACAATTGCCTTGACCAAAATCAAACATAAAATTGGGGACCAACATTTAAAGATAGGCATGCAAAATTATCAACTTTTCAAATTGCTCGTGCAATTCTTTTTCTTAGTGAAAATGCAATTTTGCTTATTTTCTTTTAATTATCTCCACTCATAAAAATTCCTAATATTACAATAGATATTGCAATGTTGTCGCCACTACTGTCAATCAACCGAGCAATTGTTTTTGCTTAATCAGTCATAAAGGGCCATGATTTCTCCTAACTCCAATCAGAAAAGTACCCTTCAACCTATTTTTTAATTTGCGAGTCAACCACATTTAATTGTGATTAATTTGGTTAAAGTTCATAACTTGTGATCCACATAGGCATGGTTAGAGGGTGTTTCAAGAAAAAACTGCTAATCATAAATTGCAATCAGAGCTTTCTCTAATTTGAGATTAAACATTTTCTTAATAAACATTAGACAAACCTTTATTTCCAAAAGCTCAAGTTATTAGGACTTGACCCTAACCTCACGTGTAAGTTAATCTTGCCCATGCAAGACATGTTATAGAGTGAACCACTTTAATATAAATAACCGGTGAAATATGAGTACTAACATGAACAACAAGCATAAGAAGATTGAAAGTGGATATTTGTTAAAAGTTCAAAATTTGTTGTACAATGATTAACTCAGTCTTAAATTTTTCAATTTAATAAACTTAATATTAGATTTTTTGATGATTTGCCAATATGGCTAGCAATCACTTAAGTGGATGTTAGTCGTCTTAAATGGTACAACTAATATTAACTTGAACAATTTTTGTAAACTTTTAAAGTTTTTTTTTTAAAAAAATTCTTTATTTTTCCTTTTTCTTTGTCTTATTTTTAGTCAAAAGAGAAAAGAACAAAAAAAAAAAGCAAAAAAAAAGAAGAAGATAAAACTCAAAAAAATTTAAAAATTGCAAAATCGACCACATCGGCAATAGTTGTATAGTGTAGGATGGCTAGCATTGACTAAACCGTTGCATCAGTGATATTTAGTTAAAATTAACCGAAAGGATTACATTAGCAATTCATCAAAATTTTATGATTAAATAGATTAAATTAAAAAAAATTGACTGAATTGGTTGACATAATACAAATATAAGATTTTTTAGACAATGTTCCCAAATTGAGAGAGTGTCCGAGTTTTAACCTTCCACCTGTACTCTTCACTTAACAGTAAACATGTTATTTAAGAAATTGAAACTTAAATTTTTATTACCATAACCAAAGTTAACATTTAAACTTTTTAAGTTTGAAATCATATATCGTAGGGGTGTCAACGATTTGGTTTGAACCGGTGCAATTTGGGTTTTCTAAAAATTTGAACAGAACCGTTAGGGACATGTGTATACTTTGACTTGAATCGAGAATTGAATTGAAAATCTGATTTTCGAGATTTTTTTATTTTTTCTCATGCGAGTAGGCCTTCGTCCTCCACGGTCCTCCACCTGACCACCCACCCCTTCACCTACAACAACCATCTCACCGTCGAGCCCCGCCAACAACTCCACACCATCACCACCCGTCGTCATCGCATTTCTCCGCAATCTTCTGGAACTCGATCGACTTCTGCAGTGGAGGTTTAGAGGCGAAAATGGCGGTGAAGGAGAGTGGGAGGGGAGGTCCCGTTGAAGGGAGATCGTGCGACATAGACGTGTATTGGAGCTATGGAACTTGGGAAAAAGCTTGGATTGCTTCGTCGTAGCATTTGTAGTGAATGCATTTGCTTGTCAATGGACGCACGATCAAAAGAAGGCTCTTCTTCATTGTGACTCATAATAAAAAATAAAAAAATTGGCTTATAAAAACCTAACTGGATGCTTATAACAAAATTACTCATTTTTGGAAAATGTTTTCTAGAAATAATTTTCATGAAAATGATTAGTTTTAGGTGTTTGGTGATATGTGATTGAAAATATTTTCGGGCACGAAAATGATTGACCCAACTAAATCGGAGAAAAATAAAACATAATATTTTTTGCTTATTTTCCAAATTATTTTTGAAGAAAACCTTTTCGAAAAAATACCAAAATAAGGCCCGAACCAAAATAAAGCCTGAAAAGAAAGGACTTAAAATTTCTTGATTCAATTTACATTTCGGTTCGGTTATGACACTATTGTAACTGTCATTTCAATTTTTCTTTTTTTGTTCTCATGGATGAATTAAATATTAGTTATTTAAATTGATGCATATATATATTCCTTGAAAAATTTCATGAAATAGAAAATGCTTTTCATAAAAAAATATTAAAAAATAGTTAGTCTTTATTTATTTGATGATATACTAAAAGATATGACTAGAAATATCTATGGATGTTTGAATTTCATTTATGAACGTAATGGAGATAAATTCCTTACAACGATCTAAAGCAAAATACAAAAGATTTTGATTCCTGGACTAACCTTTTTTTTTTTTTTTTTTTATGGGAAAAACGGAATAATTCCTCGGCACCACGGAATCAGCAAGTCGCACGAAATTACAGATCCGACGCTCACCAACCACGCCCGACCATTTGAAGTTGAACCCTCGCTCTCTCTCGCTCGCTCCGCAACCCCTCTTCCTCCTTATCCCTCTCTTCTCTTCTCTTCGTTTTCTCCTCCCGGCAACGACACTTCGCCCCCCCTAAAAATACGAATTCAACTACCCAAAAAGAAAGGGCAAAAATGAAGGCGTCTCTGAAGGGGAAGTACGACCTGGACAAGAACGGCGCCGCCGCCACCATCGGCGTCGGCGCCGGCGAGCTCAAGCTCCGAGCCTCCATCACTGACGCCACCGTCGCCAAGGGCCCCAGCCTGAACGGCTTGGTCCTCGGCGTCGAGAAGCCCGGGTTCTTCATCGTCGACTACAACGTCCCCAAAAAGGTCGGGCTTCAGTCTCTTCTTCTTACTCGCGAATCTCCAGATTTTCTGACTTTTGGTTGACTGTTGGTGTTGGTGACAAAGGGGTGGCTGGGTTCATCGTTTCGATGCGGAGAGACTGATTGAGGGAAATTATTCTATGGGGTATTTAGGCTTAGGCTTTGTGAAATTCAAGCTTGAAGTTCAGTCGTCATAAGCTGATTTTTGGGTATTGGTTGTTTATAACCTTGTTTTTGCATTCTGTCGTGTAGGACTTTAGGTTCCAGTTCATGAACTCAGTCCGAATTGCCGACAAGCGGTTGAATTTGACATACATCCACAACCGGGGCGATAACCGGACAAATCTCGACGGGGCACTCTTGATCGATCCGGCTAATAAGTTATCGGCAAGTTACTCGCTTGGTCCAGGGAATTGCAAGTTGAAGTACACTTATGTCCATAAAGGGTTGACTACATTTGAGCCTTCCTATGATTTGTCGAAGAATTCGTGGGATTTTGCGGTGGCGAGGAAGGTATATGGGGATGATGTCCTCAAGGCGACCTACCAGACATCGAGCAAGGCACTGGGGCTGGACTGGTCGAGGAATTCAAAGTTTAGCGGGTGTTTCAAGGTATGGGTTTATTTGTTGGTGTTTGGTATGTCTAATTCTGAGATGTGATACGAAAGAGATTTGCTCTTCTCATTTGATGGGAACCTAGCATATGAAGACCTTTTATCTTGGCCTCATAAGTATTTAAAGTTGCATTTCCCTTACAAAATAATACCAAGATAACGTGCATGTCCTCTAAGCAATAGCCTATATAGGATAATATGAAAATGTTCTGAAGATTGTCATAGGTAATATGCTTTGTTCATGATCTCGCCATTGTTGTATTTGCCATCAGTAGACATCATTTCCAAACCCATCGAGGTTGCAGCATGCACGATAAACATCTTGTGGTTCCTTTTCAACTAAGATTGATTTGCCATCAGCACATAACTAAAGACAAGTCTGTTGATTCCCTGAGTTTTAATATCATCACTTCGGTGTATCTCAATGTCAGCAAAGTAAAGAGTATGCATCGTATTATTTTTAAGAGGTAAAACTACTCCTTTACTTTACTCATGCATATTGCCTAAATTGGCATGGGATCCGACTGATAATTGTTTAGCTTGTTTGGAGTCTATTTATTTTGTACTGCTCTGGATCAAGAAATCACTTTGGAACTTAGTTCAGATGGATTTTTCACTAAATATGCTTTCATGACCATCCACTTATGGGCCATTGGCCTCTGAAGAGTGGAGCAATCCTTGATTATGGCAATACTTTTGAACTGTTTGACTCCATGTGGTCATTATCCACTTCAACATGATTATGATTTACTGGAGCAGTTGTGGTTGATGGGTATGTTTTATGATATAAGAAATGCCTTTTGGGTCGATGAATGATTCATTATAAGAGTCTTTGACACGAGTAACTTTGAGTTTGGAAGGTCCAAGGGTCCAGCTTTATGAAGGGATGTGATGAGATGAGAACGTGTATGAGCAAATACAATTATATGCTGCCACAGTTAGATCTGTACTTTGAGAAGGGATAAATAAAAAGCTGTCTTTTTTTCTTTTTTTTTATGTTTAAACCTTAAATCGGGGTATTCTAGAGCATAAGTGTTAGGTTGACTGGTAATTGGTGATATTGCACGAGCAGCTTGCTTGTCATGTTGCTGCTACTTCAAAAATCTCATGTCATTTGCAATTGTCGCATATTCTGACTGAGGTCTTTTTTTCTTTTGCAGATATCTGCTTCTCTCAATCTGAATGAAGAATCAAAGGTGCCAAAATTAACTGCTGAAAGTACGTGGAACTTTGACATGTGATCGATGCGTATTCCTTCGAGGGGAGTCCTAGTTTCATTTTCTGGTTGAAATTTATTTTACCTGGATAAGCATTGGCTACCCTAGTTGACTGTGGTACCGATACTTGTCAGCATCTCGCACTTCTTGATGCTTTTCATTTATAAGAGAGCTAAGTTTGGGCGAAGTCTCCAATTTCCAAAGTGATTAATACCACTTGGTAGTATTTTCAAGTGGGAGTTTACGTTCATGGGGATGAAACATTGCATCTCCCCTTGCAGTTGTGAATCTATGTTAACCTGGTTTCCCAAGAGAATCGATTTTTATCTGGGAAAGCTAAACAAAAGTGCAAGATTATGGATTCGTTAGTCATTAATCATCGGAGTAACGCAGTGCACCGTTCTTGTGACTTAAAATTTTTGTGCAAAAGAACTATTTTCACCTAGTCCGAGTGATTTTACAGTATCTTTTTGATCAAGCTAGCTCTTCACAGTGCATTAGAGCTTATCCAGCCTATGAAGCAGCCTGTGATCATGGTAATGGTTCGAGATCAGAATTTCATGTTTTGTCTTATGGTTTGAGGAAGTGTGCCATGTAATGCTAATACACGTGGCATCAAATCATTCGAGTAGATGATGTTGACTCCTACGTGACTGTCAGCAGATCTCTTTATTGTTTACTGCTGTATGGATATTGGCAAAAAAACAAAGTAAATTGTACTGGAAACTTAATTTAGAATGGCGCAGTCCACACAAATAAATCTAACTCTAATCCTAACTCACCTTCCAAATCTAACTATAATCCTAACTAACCTTCTCTCTCTCTTCACGGTTTGACATCCAAGGTCATGGACTTTAAAATACCTCTCTCAATAGGGTGAGCGACCGGTCATTAGGATTATGGTTCGAGGATTAGAAATTCTCTCTTCTTTTCCCAGGAGTGGTTGAAGATTAGGAGTCTTAATTGACTTTTCTAATGTGGCTTTGCATGCTTGAATCAGCTGGCATGTCATTTGTGATTGATATGACACACTCATGATACTTCAACTCTGGGCTACCATATTGAATGATGACATTTGGTATTAGAGCAAGGTTCCTAAATTTTACGTGTCGATGCTATTTGTTATTGTTTGATTGAGAAGAAAGTTACTTTTGAGCATGGAAAGCTTTGATTGAGTGAAGGGACAGAAGATGTATTCCTATTGGGCAGGCGTAGGCCATTCACGTAACACCAATGGAGACATCGTGATGGTGCATTATAAGGAGGGGGTGACAATGGACAATGCGTTAGGTTGGGCAAATATCAACCATTCATGTAAGACCTAAGTAGAGGCAATGATGGTTAGGGGTACGAAAGAAATGAAAGAAAGTGATAGGATGGCCTACAATGAGGGTATCGCAAATATTAAGTGGAGAAGAATGTCAACGTCTAACTTTTCCACATTTTATGAAGGCATGGAAGGGAGCTTGTTACATCAAGAAAAGCATGAGGGGATGCTAGATGAACATGTGAATTAACAAATGATAAAATTGCAATACTGAAAGGGCATTGTGGGATCCTAACCTATCCCACACATAACCAAATCCTTGGACTTAAAATCTTAGACTTTTGTTTGATCAATTGCTCCATAGGCGCACTCAGGTAGTTAACTCTCCGATCACTATCCTACCCTTAGGGGTTCAATTGACCTAGATTTACTTGAATTGATTGGTGGTGACTTTAATATAAATAATTAAGTTTACAATTACATTCACACCTGTAGATTATCTAAACCTAAGATTTGGGAAGATTTTAGGGACCGAAATGCTATTGGTTGGTACCCCTCTATTTGCAAAATTCCAGGTGTTACAAAATCAATTTGAGCCAAAAAAAAAAGGTCCCATAAACCTAATTGAACATTTTGAACAGTCATAACTGAATGGACCTAGCGGTGTCTCACAACAGTAAACTATGTCATAGCAGAAACTCAGCATCTAGCAAGCAATCTCTCTCACTTAAAATTGGGTTTTACACTTCACACATTGCAAATAGCCCCATTCTTCATCATCCGATCGATTTCAGTCGTCTCGAAAAGCCCGCCTCCAGCCGGTGCATGCATGGGCCGAGACGGGCCGGGCCGGGCGAGGCCGTTAAAGAGAGACCCGGAAATTTTCGCGCTATCGAAATCATCGGTCCCGCAAATATGCCGAGCGCCTTCTCTTCAAACTTTCAAAAAAGCTGCCGAAAGGAATTTCGTTGCCGCCTTCCCAAATAATATACGCCTTTTCACTTTGCCTCCCTTCTCCATTGTCATTAGCCTCTCTCTCTCTCTCTCTCAATCGTCATCGGAGGAAGATGGAGAGCGACGACGACTTCGAGCTGCTCTCTCCCGTAGATCCAACTTCCCCTCCGGTCCACGTACGGAAGCTGAAGCGCCTCAAGAAATCCGCCCAAGTCGCCGCCGATCACCATCCCTCCCCGCTCCATGGCAGCGAAAGCCCTAACCCACCGTCGTCCCTCGTGCGTTCACTTTGTCCTGAATCGCAGAGCTCCGAGGATTCAGGTGGCCTGCGTCTCGAGGAACCGAGGGATGAGTCGTCGTTGGAGCTGGAGCTGCCTGCGCCCGACGATCTCTGCGGCGAGAGTCGATTCGTTGGTTCGGAGTCTGCGCGTCTCGATGGTGATGGCGAAGAGCTTGGCTCCGGAACTGATGGATCCCGGGCGAAAAGAGTCTTGGAGTTTGATTCTGCTGAGGAACGACTCGAGGCGCAGGGAGGCGATGGGGACGGAGATGCAATTGGAGAGGGAAAGGGGGATCCGAGAAGCGATTGGCCTGAGAAGAGGCAGGACGGCGTGGAGGTGTCCGATGGAGGTCAAGAGGATACGAAGAAGGGGAAGAAGAGGAAAACGAAGGGAAGTGAGAATTGTGTCGAAGAGGATGAGAAGTACCAAGCTCATGCTTCCAACAAAAGAAGAGCAGAGAAGGTGTGGTTACTTGCTTCCTTTTCAATGGAGCATAATGGTATCCCTTTTTGATGATTGATTTCGGGGTGCTGAAGTTGTTTCTTTTCCCTTCCCTAATTGAACAGGAAAGAAGAGACTATCTCAAGCAGCTTCGTGCAGACTCTCAGAGACTGCTGCGAGGTGCGTTTCTAGTCCAGATTTTTCTAAGCAATGAAATTTCTGATAAATGCTGCAATTAAGTATCGTTGCATGACTTTGCCGTCCTAATTATATTCCATAGAGAGTCGAGATGCGACATTTAAACCTGTGCCACTTGTTCAAAAGCCAATCTCTTCGATTCTCGAGAAGATCCGGCAAAGGAAGCTTGAGCTTTCCAAGAAGTGAGTGTATCATTTTGTCCTTTGGGTTTCATGTTATTTTGTTGGTGTAAATATTGCCATTGTTTCCACAGTTCTACATGGTGCTCAACTGATATGTACGATTCTTTTTATCCATTCAGATCAGTCATGATGAAGAACTTGTCCGCTGCACGAAATTATGAAGAGTTTTTGGGGGAGGATCTGGAGTTTGAGTTGGAAATTTCTCAGAATCAGAAAGAGGTTGATAAAGCCGTAGGAGTGGAAGAAAACTTTGCAGGTTCTGGTGAGAAAGGGAGAGATGTAAGTGCCCCAACCTGTGGCCAATCAGATGATACTTCAAATGAATCAGATTCTAAAGAAACTCCTCCACAAAGGGTCAGCTTTTTGTACTTCCAAAGTTTTTCAATGCTTTTGATTGGTAGCAGAATAAGCAGCATAGCACTTTCAGATAAATCTATTTTCTGTGGCAATCGGATGTGAAACAGCCCTGCTAATTTTCCAAAAGGCAACTTTTTATGAACAGCTTCATTCTTGAATCAGTACTATTAACCCCAAGCAGTGCTATTGTCCTTCTGTTCTGATGTGGGAGAGATACCAATATATCACTAATACTAATTCATTTTCTGATCAAGAATGAAGGTCTTGAAGTTGACTATTTTCCTTATGTGTTTCTATTGATCTGGCATTGCGCTATAATTATCATCCTTTTGAACTCCAGGCTTTGGACGAGGAATCCAACCACACATTTCGAGCACCCATAAATGATACGCAGGTTTCCTCCGGAAGCACAAATTATTATATGATTGATAAATTGCTGCCACTTCTGTTGGAATATCGAAAAAGTGATTGCTGATTTTTTATATCTGGTGCAGGAATTATTCTCAGATTCACAAAGCAGTGAAAAGAAAGATGATTTACCTGATGAGACTCCCAAAAGTCCTGTGGAAGAAGTTTTTGCACCATCTTTACTTGCAATGAATTTGAAGTTTGATTCTGCTCCTCAGGATGACATGTAAGTCTTATGTTCTCCAATTTAATGATTGCCTCGATCCCATGCTTTGACTTATAAGAATCTTCATGCTGCTTTCTTGTTGCATCTACTTTCCCTTTATTAGTTAGAGTCAGCTTAAATACACTGCAGAATTGATACTACCTCTATTTGGGAGACTAAATTTGTTCCTGGGTTCGTTTACTTAAAATAACTGATAACTGTACAGAATTTGCACTCTAAATAAACTCTTCATCCACTCCAGCATAAGTAGAATATGAAAGCATAATACTAACATGAGGCAATGAGTAGAGTTGCAAAAAATATTGTAGGTGTGGCTATATTGCCTTGCAAACTGCTATTTGGATACTGACCAATTATCAAGTATCAACAAAATTATCAGTGCTATTTTATTCCTTGACAATTGTTGATCAATGTTTGACCGTATTCAAACTTCAGAATCATAAATAACGTGCAAAATTAAATGTTTTTTTTATTGCATTATCAAAATTGCAATTGATTTGCTATAGGACAAATTCTACTCTAGAAGCTATTTCATTCCCACATTTCACAAGGTTCTGAACGGATGCTTAAAAGTGTACCATGGTCTATAGCTGTGAACTGATTAAGCCATCCATTGTTATGTTATGAACCACATTGCATACAAGTAGAAAACATATCCCTTCTTATGCCACAGGCAGCTACCGTGATGATCTAGGTAATGATTGCTGTGTAGTTATTTTTAATTTGGTTTGGAACAAGTGATTCTGGTCATTCATTCTCATATATATTTGGAACATCTTAATGATTTCATTCATCTCCTTTAAGGTCTGATGAAGAGGATAATGAGAAGGAAAACGTTGATCCTCATATGCACCAATCAGTTGATTTGTCTTTATCTCCAAAAGGAGATCCTGTCAAAGATTTTATTGATGAGGAAGCTGAGGAAGAAGATGACAGCGATAATGATCTACTCCATTTCCAAGACAATGAAGAAGAGGACATTGAAGATGCTGAGGAACTTAATGAAATGATAGCAGTTGACTATAAGGAAAAACCTTTAGATAATGAAAGGCGCAATCAACTTCACCAGGAGTGGCTTGAGCAGCAGGATGCTGCTGGGACAGAAAATCTGATGCAAAGACTAAATTGTGGTCTGAAACAGAGAGACACATCGGTGCTTGGTCTGGAAGAAGATGAGAAAGATGTAGAAGGGGAAGAAGATGAGGAGTTTGGGTATGATGACACGGAAGATTTAGCTTCAGCAAATACTGCACGAATGAACTTACGTAAAGCAAAGCAGATGATGCCAGAAGTGTTTACTGATAAAGATGATATTTATATGTCTTCTGATGATGAAGAATTTGAGACAGGGCTAGTCAAACAGTCCCTATTCAGCAAAAATGTGAGTCCTTGCAGTTAAAGCGATGCATTCATAGATTCAGTTTCACATTATAAGACACATCAATTCAGTCTTTCCTTGTGTTTAAGCAACAAACCCCCCCAAAAAAAGATCCCCCAAAAAAAAAAAGAAGTCTGTCCTCGTAAGTATAACTTTTAGCCTTCATCCTATGATCTTGTCATTTGGGAACTTATAAGGTCTGAAATCAGTCTGAACTTTACCATATTGGACAGGAAGCACATGTTCCTCTCATGTCTCCAGCAGAGGATGAAAGCTCCAGAGAAGTATTTCATCGCATAAAGAAGCTCAATATGACCCCTGACAATAGGAAGAAACCAAAAACGTCATGTATGATCTGCATTATCTCATAATTGGTAAATAAGTGTGTTTGCATGAAAAGTTCAGGCCATGCAGACCATTTCTAATAATTTATTCTTCTACAGCCCGATCTGATGCATCACTTGCACAAGGCAAAACAATTAGCATTTTAAAGGTAAAATTATCTCCCATTTGGATTTTGTGTAATCACTTGACACATATTAAATGGTGGTTTTGTGGTAGCATGTTCTTGTTGTGCAGACTTTGATAACCTGGTCGCTTGGTGAATATCTGGATGGTGGACTCTTACATTACAAAATGTACCATAACCCCCTTAGTTGGTCATGGAATCTCTGTTGTGTTTATTGGAACTTTCACTAACACCGTTTGTAACATGATCTGCATACACTTGGATATCCTATACTTTGATAAAGACATGAATATCTAGCTAGTTGTTTTGCACTTCAGGAAAATTGCATGGATGATAAGGGGTGATTATATTTCAGAAGGCACAGAATGTCTCTTCTAAGGCATCATATGTTTTACTATCATCATCTTTTCAAAGCTGCTGCTTGATCATATAAGCTTAACATTTTGCTTTTGCTTATCATCCTTTTTCTGATATATTGAACTTGATTCAAGGTTCTTGATAATAACCCATCAAACTTAGTAGAAATCCATAGCTTCCTTCAAGTTATCTTATCTTCTTATGTTGGGAAATGCAGCAGCCATCTTTTCTAGGTCGAGGTTCAAATCCCCTGGTATCATCAAAGAATCATAAGACAAGCACGGTTCGGACATTTATATTTGGACGGGATGAGAGCAATAGCAAGAGCACCATATCAGCATCAGAGGACTCCTCAGACATGGTAAGATTTGGCAGTTTTGTTAAAGATTACTGATTAGTACTTCTAAGGACTAAAATACTTTGACAATCCTAATTGTAGCTAAGTGGACTTTGAGATAGAATAGTAATCACTTGATATACTTCTGTGACATCATGGTAGTAATATGAAACTTCTGATCACCAATGCCAATGCAGATTCAAAAGGAGAGTCGACCAACGAGAACTTCAGTGGCCAAGTTTAGCAGTTCACAGTCAAAGAGCAGTACCCAAACAACAGAAACTGCTGATGAAATAAGCCCAAACACAACATTATATGACATTCTGAGGCACTCTTCCATGCATTCTGATCAGTGTGCTCGGGAAACTATTGTTGGCCAAACTGAATCTATGTTTGCAGCATTCAGATCAGGAAATAAGTCAAAAAGCAGCAGAATACTGATGTAGAAGTTATCAGTGTCAAGAATTGGTATTGATGCTCTTTCTTTCCCTGCCATTGCTGCCTAAGTAGCAGCATGTTAAGGATGAGAGAACAGACCCACTGCAAAGAAAAATGATGTTTATTATTGGCAAATTTGACAAAACGTCATAGTTTCTGCATTTTTGGCTCTTTTGTACCAGGTTAAATGAGCTTACATGGGTGCATGCGTTTATCAGCGTCTTTTGGGACAACTCTTATTAGTTATTATAGCTCCTACCCAATAGCCATGAGGAGTTTTCATATAGCTCTTTCATCTACTGAGTTTGTTAAGAGCAAAAGTATAGTCCAATTTGAGTCTTAATGAAGTGGTTTTCCACTAAAGAGGTATTAGAGCTGATGAAAATCTGTGGCATGGCAGTTTAGTGGATGTATAACTTAAAAAACTACTATAGCCAAGCCATAAAATAGGTAGATCGAGCTAAGATGACTGTACACAAGGAGCCCTAATTAATAGAGACTAAAATAAGAGGACAACAGTTGAGTCGTGCATAAAATAGCAAACTTAAGGACAAAAGCAGTTCTGGACCCTTGGTGTGATTGAGACAACTTTCTGTGGAAGTTAAAGATTGAAAAGATCTGCAACTAGCACTCAGACCCCTCCTGACTATCCAAATCAAAGCTCACCTTGAAGCCTATAAAAGGACACCTCAAGGGGCTCTTTAAGACAAGAAAGGAGAGAAGAAACAACAAAAGAACAGAGGAGAAAATGGAGCTTGTCAGCTGCACTTTTGGAGAAATGCCGGAAAACGTTTGTCCTTGCAAGCACCTAAAAATTAAATAATTATTAAGAGTTCAAGAGCACGTAAAGACACTTGAAAGGAATTAAAAAAGTGTCCTTAGCAACCCAAGACCAGAAAAGCTGAAATACAGCTCCTGAAGATGCTCGGGTCAGAACACTTGGAATACTGAGCATCTGATATGAATTTCGGCCTTAAAACCTACATCTAGCTTACAAGAAAAGGATCCTAGCCTTTATAGAAGTTCAATGAAGAGATAACTTGAAGAAATTTGTACGGATTTTGAGGAAACCCACCTGTGAAATGTAACATATTGTGCCGCAAGATTTTTGGAGACTGATGTCATCCTTGGTTCATTTTCCATGATCTGATTAGGCTATTAAACAGGCAGCAGCTAAGCTAAAAAGGACAAGAACTGAACTAAAAACTCTTTAAGATTACAAAAGAAAAGGTGGGAGTTAGATCATCACGAGGAATGGTAAAATTATCTATTTTAAATCCTTATCTTCATTGGGAAGGTTTAGGATGGCTAAGCTTAAGACTTTGACACAAGCGTAGCGGAAATTGGCATTCCGCTCATTCCCGTAAGGAGAACTGGCTCTCCATCGTTCAATTTTCTACTTATCTGAAAACCCTGTAATGTATTTACATAAATAAGCGGTAGCTCCTTAGTCGATAAACCAAAAGTCAGCCAAATTAGCCAACAAATTGCTCTTAACAAGTAGTACAATAAACGTAGCTTTAGTAGACTTTTCATTTTGGATTGAAGCAAGGTACCGATTACAGTTTCATCTCCAGCGATCCAGCATGTTTCACCTGTTTCTCTCCTTCCTCACGCTTCAATTTGCTATTATTTTCTTCACGCCTTAGACGAATCTTCTTTTTTAAAATCAGGGCTTGGAGGACTTTCCTCCTTCTGATATCATGACATCATGCTCATCCTTCTTGATCAAATCCTCAGCTCTTTGCTTTGTGAAGCTCAGGAAGGGTCGCCATCAGAATGTTCATGTAGTTCATCACAAGCTGATTGGAAGAATCTGGTAGTTAGGACAGAATACTAAATCTTAATATGACTGTCCATTTTAAACCCACGGGTTTCCAATCTACTGATGTTACCAATCAGTTTCACGACATAACTATTTAACTGGTGTGCCCTCATAGACATAAGCCCTTTCACCTCCTTGAATCTTGCAGCGCAGTTTTTTCGTCCAAATATCGTCCTCAAACTAGGAGATCACTGATATAACGCTGGTGGTTTCCTTGCTAGACTGTGAAGAAACACATCTGACTGAACTTTAGATAGCCGTTGCTACTTTGAATGGATTCTTGATCATTGTACGACATATTATACGTGTCTTTGGTAGATGCAAATATGTTCGCACATAGCATAACTTGATGAGTCACGATTGGGTTGGATTTGACTAGACAAAATTGTATGAAGATGAAAGAGAGAGGAGAAGAGATTTAGAGGAAGTAAGTAGTTTTTGAATGGTATTGAAGTGGGTGGTGAATATTTTAGGGAACAAGCAAATTATATATATAAAATGCTCCATGATGGATTCAGGATAATGTCAAGAAGATTATCTCTAATCAAAGAACAAACCGCCTTAGTTGCATCCAAGGAATGCGCTTATCAGTCCGTGTTTGCCCCCTTAGATATAAGTACTCTACTAATTATTTTTGGCTTTACAAAAGGACTTTCATTTTCGGCCGGTAAAAAAGAATTTATCAATTAGCGACATGAGAGCATTTTGTTATTTAATTTTGTGATTGTGGTTGTTTAACAAATTGGGGGCCATTTGAAATCCATTTATATTAGTTATTTGATAAGACTATTTAAATAAAAAAACCAAGTTTTCATCTAATAACTTAAACTTTTATTATAGCCGGCAACAATCTTACAAAATCTCATATGATATTAGAGCAAAAGACTTCGAATTCAAATCTTTTTAGGTCATCGTTTGCCTCCTTAATGAAATATTTTCCCATTTAATACTAGGTAAAAAAAGACTAAACTAAATACGTGAAGATAAGTGATAGAGTATTTATATATTACTTTCATTTAATAGCTTAAATTTTTTTTAATAAACATTTGAACCCTTAAAATTAGGGAAAAAAAGATTAGACTAAACGTAAAAAGTAATAAAATATTTAAATATTAAATCATGATTTTGTATAATAGTTTAAACTTTTAAAATATTCAAACCCCGTCTGATACAAAATTAGAGCAGAAGACTAATGAATTATGATATTTATGGATTATCAAAATACCATAATCAACGAGTCCAATGATCGATAATAGGAAGAAAAGACAGTCGTGATGTCATGTTCATCGGCTCTCGAAATGCCGCGGCCAAACTCCAACTGCTCGCTCCACCGTATACTGATTTGGAAGCCCATACAGATCAGTATTTTCGTGAGGGGGGGCGTGTTGTCTTGCTTGAGCATGAAGGAACGGTTCTTGGGAACTATGAAGTCGTCCGGTACCGGATCCGTGTCCTCTCATGGACAATGAGCATAGATAATTATATTTCATGCTCCGAGTCTTATGGTGAATCGAGATTTGGAGAGCGAAAGAAAGGATTCCTTTTTTGGATAAGCAAACGAAGATGCTGACTCATGAATAGTTATGATGTGGGCTTGAGGGCATGACCAGACAGCACAACGGGCACAAATTGCTCGTCTTTAGCCATCGAGCAAGACAACTGTGATGGAACTTGTGTTGTCGTTCACATAGATTCATGTCTTCCAAGCGTGTCGCGCGCAGCTCTCCAGCATTGCTGTTGTCATGCGAACCGTCGCCGAGCTTCATCTCTCTAGCACATTGATGGCGTCTTGAGTCGTGGGGACTGCCCTGGAACCGCCGGGATATTCCATCGATTCTTGTATCGCCGCCTCTGATAACAATTCCAAGCGGTCCCTCCTCCGCATGTAGGACTTTGCAGGCCATCTCGACTGGCATCTTCCGGAGGTGCAAGTACTGCCCGCTCCTAAACACGTTTTGCAAGTGCAAGGCCGAGTCCATGAAGATGCGATCTTCGCCCGTTCCGATGGTCCTCTGGCATCGTGCTAACGTCCTGGACAAAGCACTTGAAAGGTTATGGTGACGGTGACCTCTCGTGGAATTTAAGTTGTGCTGAATTTCACTTGGAGTTACAAGAATGAATTTAAGTTTTGTACGTATAAATTTGGATTGTTCTTGATCCTACATGGATTCGGAATTCTATTTTCTTGGGCCGACTGGGTTCCAAATTAAATCTTTTTTAAAAATAATTTTATTGTACGAAACCCAGAGAACGAGGAGATTGCTTCCCAACGTAAGCCCAGAATGTTCAAGCCTGATAACCCTCACAAACCCAAGAGCCAGTAGGCCCATCTTTAAACGTAATAGCCCGAGTCCCTCAATTCATATGTTCCTAATTTGTCTGGATTGAGTTTTGGCCCAAAGAGCCTATGGAACCGATAAGAGATATCTTATCCGGGCTCTGCTAGCATATTGGCATTTGAGTTACTATTACTAATAATATAATAATAATAATAATAATAATAATACTAATAATTTGTTATGAGTTATAAATTATTGAAAGAATGAATCTCACAATAATTTATAATTATTATTGAGCGAGTTTGGGCCTTACCCGATGACCTCGGGCAAGATTGGCTTCGTCGGAATTTGGCAAACTCGAGCCTCATTGATACGCGGTGAGGCTTCAACTTGCTTGTGCCCAGCGACTGGCTGAGAAAGAAGAAAAAGAAAAAGAAAGAAAAGGAAAAAAGAAAATAAACAATAAAAAAGTAAAAAATAATTAAAAACTCGATTAAAAAATAACATAAAAAAAATAAAAATAAAAGGAAAATGTGTTTGGTGAAAGAAAGTAAGGTGAAAGAAGATATGGAAAATGTTTTCTCCTACTTGAAAAATGGAAAACATTTTCCCATATTTTAGAAGACTTTTTCCCGTTGATGGAAAAATTTGTCCCAAATCAATTCATTTTCCATGAATCGAATGTTGGAAAATCCGAAGAACATTTTTTTGGAACTTATTTTCTGTGAATTTTCGCAAAAAAAAATAGCATTTCTAAGAAGCCATTTTTTAGGAAAATGATAATATTTTTTAGTGTTCGATTGAAACTTGAAAATAAACTAGAAAATATTTTTGTCATTCGGTGTGGAAAATTTGCTTTGCTTTTCCTCCGAGCACTCATTTTAATAGATTTTCTATTTTATTTTTCATTTTTCATTTTTCTAAAATATCTATTTTTAATTTTTAATAATTATTTCCTTTCTACTTTTTTTCTTTTTAATTTTTTTTTTTTTCCTTTTATTTTGTAGTTTCCTCCTTCTTACTCTTTGATTAATTGTTAGCCATGGTGATAGCCAATGATTGGCCAAAGGCGAGTCTTGAGCTTGCTGGCCTTTTGGGCCTCATTAGATCGACGAGCTAGAGGGTCTCATTTGCCGGCCTTGAGCCTCGCAAGATCGGCTAGCCTGAGCTTGCCAAAGATCGGCAAGCGGGGGCAATCGTCGACTATTGCCGTGGATGGCGACTAGTCGAGAAAGAAGGAAAGCAAAAAAAGAAAAAGAATAAAAAAGTTCAAATTGTTTAGAAAATATAAAATGTAAAAAAGGAAAAAAGAAGAAGTGGGGTCTAGAAAGAGTGAGTGAGGAAAAAAATTTTAAGTAAAAACATTTTTCTTGATCAATTCATTTTTCGTAAAATAAATGCTGAAAAATTTAGAAAATATGTTTTCAAAAATTATTCTTCGCAAAACAAACGGTGCCCAAGAACAAGGAAGCACATAGCAAAGCACAATGGATCAGATTTCAATCTAATACGAGTTATCCATTTATCACATAGATTTTTAGCTTCATCATCCCCGCCTTTTCTTCCGTCGCTTATTAAAGCTTCAAAGCGAGTTCTGACAGAGAAGCGTATTGCAGCAACAGCCTTATTTACACGAGAACAACCCCGTTTCTCTTATTTACTTTTCTTCCGCCTTTTCTTCCGTCGCTTATGGTAGTATTCCGTGCTAGTTTTATCAATGCCAAAGTGGGGTGCCAAATTGGCGTAATATCTTTTAGAATATGGATGGATCGATATGAATTGACAAAGGTTGTGAGAGGTCTTTTATTGATTTTAAATAGAAAAGTAAATGGCAATAAATTTAATGTACGAACATTGAGAACAATTATTGCCAAATAAATTAAATTGTAGGAAAGATAAATTGCAACAAAGATAAAGAAAAAAATTTGTGGAAGAACAATGAGTTTCGTAATTGATTGGGGCTCCTTTACAAAGAGTAATTGTGGGTATTTATAGTCCACAATTGACGGTAATAGATAGTTATTAAATTCGAACAAACAAATAATTTCCTAATTCGATTCATGGTTACAAGAAATTACAGTATTCACAATCTCTTATTATTTACCAATGATAACTAGTAGAAGATTCGAATCCAAAAAGGTTGACTCCACTGCTTCGTTGACTAGGGAAAGCTCTCTCGATAACTTGTAATATCTGTTTCTAATGATTCGATTGCTTTGTTCATTGATGAAGTTTTCACAAATTCTCTAGTCGACTAAGTCTATCATTTATCGATAATAATAAAAGCTGGTCATTTTTTGTATCAACACAAGACAATCGTTAAGCTTCTGCCCTTCAACAATTGGAGAGCCCACGAGAGCTTATATGGCTAATCCTCTACTTACTTACTTAGAATTAGGGGTGTGAAAAAAAACCGGGATCCACCCTGACCGGACCGGTTCGGAATCGGTGGTTCCTAAAGGGACCGGACTAATATTGGAACCGGTGGGTACCGGTCCTGGTTCCGGTTCCATGGGCGGATCCACCCGCCCACCCACCCGATCCGACCGCATTATAATAATATATATATATTTTTTGTTGACAAAAAATTAAAATTTTGAAGCCCCATGTTTAGAATTTTTTATTGTTCTATTTGGAGCCCTAATTTCCTATTTGCCGAATAGCCCTTGCAATTCTTATGGTTGAAGTCTTGAAGAGCACAACAAAAAAGTTAAGAAACCGGTTCATTAATGCATATTGAGTAGGCGTGATCGCTTATGAAACCGGTTCCATGGATCCACTTGGGAACCGGATCGGACCGGCGGTCCGGTTTTTGGGTGGATCCATATTTTTGGAACCAGTCCTTAACGGGCAATTCCCGGTTCTAGGGTGAGAACCGCCCACCCGGACCATGCACACCCCTACTTAGAATCGGCAAAACCAAGACTCTCTTTTAGACTTTCCTTGAAAAGTATACAGTTGATGAAAAATCCCTTGGCGGTCTTCCTCCACTGGCAATAAAACACCACTACTTCATTCTATCTCTCGTTTATAGCTTGTTTAATACGACAAGCTAAGCTATAAATGCAACTTTTGGGATATCAGAATTGGTTCAAACGAGTGTATGTGATTATAGCAGCTTCCAAGCCTCCTTTTGGTTAAATCTTCCATGTTCAGATTCCAGAAAAATCACTTTGTCTGTGTTGCATCTAAATCAGGTTGAAGTAGAAAACTGCAGCTTGGAATTAAAAAAATTCATTTGATCTTGAGGATAGTCATCTCTATTCATTCCCCTCTTATCACTTCGCTGCACCTTTACCGAGTGAATAGTCATAGACGATTCTTGATGAGCATCTTTTCAAGAAAATTCTATTTGGTTACCAGTGATGATACCATAAGCACAAGCAGGTGTCTTGGCCATTTCCAACTATATTTTTGACATTATGTTTCATCTTGCTTCCAAGTTTCAATATCTCTCCATGAGTAGCTTAAGTCTTATTTCAACTCAATCTTCCAAATATTTTTGCCATTTAACGGATAGACTTGGACCCAAGCCACCCATGAATACCCATACTGAACTAATGAACTCCAAAGCTCCCTTGAATTGCAGGCTCACTTCCAAAGTATCTCATGCCTAGTCCCTCTTTACAACTTAGGGGAACAGACTTCATTCCAAGAGACATTGATCCCATGCATCCTATGGAAAGAGCCTTTCCACAAGAAAGCAGTGCATCTTCTCCCATCAGTTTTTACAATCTTCTTCGGAAGTGTCAAAAGTTGGCACTAGAAACTTACCAAGTTGTAAACCATAAGTTTAATCAACTGCAATATGCCTGCAAATCTCATATGCTTTGAGGTGGAACAACCTATTCTTAAAATAATTTTGTTTATCAAAGGCTTGCGCTCCTTATCAGATAATCAACCCGAGATCAAAGGCAATCCAATCAAAAGCTAGGCTCCCCTCTTAAATCTACTTAACTAGAACAAATCATTACAATGAGCTCTATCATACCCACAAAGACATGTTTTTGTGTTTGTCTGGATTGAGGATTAACCCTAAAAGAATATGGAACCAATTAGAGATATCAAAAATAGGCAACAAAAGAGTCCCTCTCTCTTTTAAAGATCATAAAATCATCAGCGAAACTAAAATAGGCGAGATCAACCTTAGAACAATGTGGACGGTACTTAATTTTCCTTTCGAGCACAACATCTTTCACCATTGGAGTTGAATCTCACTCCTGTGTCTCTAGGGTAAGTGCCTTCGAGGCCACCATTCAAACATCTAGAGAAGTAGGAATCAGCGATGCAAGCATCGATCTATTCTACAAAT
Source organism: Angophora floribunda (assembly GCA_014182895.1). Lineage (NCBI taxonomy): Eukaryota > Viridiplantae > Streptophyta > Magnoliopsida > Myrtales > Myrtaceae > Angophora > Angophora floribunda. The sequence continues at coordinate 14,499,610 of CM024710.1, forward strand.
GTCTTAGTGCATAACCAGTCTAATACATATTTTATTCTTACTCAAATAATAATTACCCCTCATCATCAGTTAAATTTAAACATTTATTTCGTGCGCATTTGTTGTGCGCACCAAGCAGGAAAATTTTAATCCTCCCCCTCCCCCACATCCACCAAAAAAAGTAAAAAAAAAAAGAAAAGTTGTATGCTTTGAGAAAAATAAATAATTCAAAAATATTTTCCTAAAACTAATTATTTGCACTCTTATAAAAAATAAACCAACCAAAATATTTTAACATAATAACTCAAAGTTTAAAAAATAAATAAATTATTAAGTAGACAAAAGCTTCTATGATTTATATGCATTTCAGCATAGTGTCTTTTAACCAAGGGTACCGGGCTGTGTCATGACCTACCCAAACTAGAGAGAGGTGAGGATCTTAGAGAGAGAAACTAGAGAGAAGCTCTGAATGAAAGGAAGGAACTTAAATTACCAAATGGTTGGATAGATACAAATGAGGGGGAGGACACCCCTTCTTATATTGAAGCCCTCAAATTACAACCATTGATCGAGTTTCGATCCGGTGGACGAGATTGTATCACCCCACCTCCCACCTACCGACATTTATGATGAGAAAATTCTAGACCACAATACAATTACGGGATCGCCCGTCCCTAAGAATGTTCCGGAAGCGCTTAGATCCTTCGAGGGGCGTTTTAGTCATTCTTCCTCGATCACAAATGCTCTATTGACCATGGAAACCTCTGCTCCATGACACAACGCTCTGATTTGAATAAAGGTAGCATACGTCATTATCACATTATTAATATATACATTCATCACCTTCCCTTTTGATTTTGTCAATAAAAATTATTATTTTAGTTCCAAACTTATTACACCGAAGTAGCATATTGGGTATGCTAGCCTCTCCACACATGGAGCCACGTCAGCGTGTGGGGTCGGCTCTTCTGAAGAAAATTTCTTCACAAAAAATAATTTTATTTTCCTATTACCAGACTTATGTAGGGTTTGTTTGGAATCCATCCAATTTTTTTTATTTTTCTATTCTTTTGTTCCATGAAATGGAAAAAAAAATATAAATCCGTTTGGTAACGCCAACTGATTTTTCTAGGAACAGAAAGTTGTTCCTGAGAGTAGAAATGAAAAGTAGAAAAAAAGTAGCTTCTTGTTCCTAGGAACAATTTCTAGAAACTATTTATTGAGTTATTACTCACGACCAACTGCCGTCTATCGACCATCACCCGTCCAATCAACAGTCTTTAGTGGTTGAAGTTTGACGGCGACCGGCAACTGGCAACCCACGCGACCAGCAGCCGGCGACCCGCGCAACCAACAACCAGCCACCGTCGGATGAGAATTCTCACGCTCGTTAATTAAATTTTGGATCTCTACCTTCTCTCTCGGATTTTGTTGCCCCGACGCTCTGCTCTTATTAGTTTACATATTAGTTCATAAGGAAATTACATTAACATAAAAAGCTTTTATTGATGTTGGAGAAAGTGATGACACCTATTTTTTTTTTTTTGATATATTTTACCTTTTCTTGATACTTTTCTAAGAATCTCGCTTATAAAAACTCAGAATATATAACAAAACATGAAACAAAGAACATTTTTGCGCTAGAAATATAGGTGCAAAAACGAAATCTTATTCAAATTGTACAAGGCAGGATTGGGGAAAACTAGTGATTAATCTTTGGTGCTCCAAACCAAAAACATAATGAATGCAAAAAAGAAAAATCTTCAAAAAAAAACTCAACAACTCAATAAAAGCATAGCCCTCTCTACAAGGCACCATTTCGCATCCTCAACGGGCAATACAACATCATCCTTCTCCTTTATCACCACCATTGTCTTCGTCGTCTCACTCCCCAAGCGGCAACACAAGCGGCTACTGCCTATGATTCGTGACGTCACCGTCCCAAACTTCTCAACAACCTCTTATAAGAGAGATAAAGTGAAACAAATGTGTATAGGCAATCTACGGCATATTTTCTCATGTTGTCCTTAAGCTTTGCGAAAAATTCCAATTGTTTAAGATGAAAAATTGTTGTTTATGTGGCTTGTGACTATAGACAATTTGACGTGGACAGATTTTCTCAAAGGACACCATTTTTACTTATTTTCTGAATTTGTTTTAATTTTAAATTTTCTTTTCTTTACTTTAGGTTAGCAACATCTTATTCTTTTCCGCCCTCAGACCAGGCTTTCCGGCGACTTCCCTGCCTCACTCACAGGCCTCCACAGGCCATAGATGCACGTTTACGGTAAAATCCTTGATCAACTAATAAGGAAGAGCTGAAAACTCAGCCTAAATTTCACTTTCAGGAAATTGATAACTAATATGGCTGATTTTTCTTTCTTTCAGATTGTTTAGGTCTTCGAAAAATGTGAAATTGATTAGTGGAGTGGGCTGTGAGAGTTGGAGCTGAGAAAAGGGAGCATTGTTATATGCTTAGGTTCATAGAATTTGAGAGTTGTTAGGTGAAAATCAAATTATCTAGTTAGATATAAATTGCGTATTTGTCAATGGTTTTGGTAGCAAGGTGGCTCAAGCGATCATGGAGATTGGCCTTGGTTTCACGATCAAATTCATAAGATCTGTTTTTACGATAATCTTGATCAAATTGTCATATATTCGCAATTGGGTTTGTTGATACTTGGATTACAAAAATGGCAAGACATTGTCAATGAAACCTTGTACACAGCAAAAGCGGTCGAGATGAATCACATGCAACCTATCAATTTGCAAATAGATAAAAATGAAAAATATTATGATAAAAAAATCGCACCCAACCTATCAATTTGCTAATAGATAAAGAGAAAAACATTGTCTAATCTAGAACAAGTTGTTCTACCCACTTTCTTAATTTTTTTAGGGGGCAAATGCAATTTTTCTTTTCTTTTCTTTTTGATTACTCAAAAGAAGTGAAAGATCTCTCTATCCTAAATCACATAAGAAAACATTATTCGGAGACCACCAAAAAGTTCGAAAAAATTCTAATAATCCAGCGATATCATTAGTAGTCGGGTTTGGAGGATACATTGGGCTCATAGACGGGCCTCCGGACGCAGTGAAGGCCTGTGAGTGAAGCTAGGAAAAGAAGAAGAATATGAAGTGTAACCAAAAGAAAAACAGAAAAAAAAATTAGAAATTAAGCAAAATAGCATGGTTGAGTAAATTTATCCATAGCTACTCGTGGCACGTAGGAAAGTCGATGATGATTGGACTGGCACATTAATAATTTCAAGTTACAATTGTCTAAAAGGACTACAACAAAATTTTATATAAAGATTTAAAATTAAATTAAAATTCGTATAACTTATGGACGTTGACTTTTTGCATTATACCTTCTTTTATCGGCATCAAACATTGTGAATCTCCTGAAGTTATTAATGACCATACTTACAAGCGTAGCCTAAAAAACAATTGTCATTAAAGCCAAAATCTAAACGCACAAATCAAGTTGTTTTAGTTCGTAATGCCGTGTATTATATTGGGGAACAATTTTAGATGGTAAATTCACAGTAGTAATTTTTTTTTAACTCTCCCACGTATTATATATGAAAATTTATAAAATCTTTTTTATGAGAATCTAGAAAGTGTCCCTGATATTTTCAACCTAATTTTTAACCCTATTAATTTAGGTAGACCAGTAATCTAATATGATTCTACTCTAGCATTTCTAAAGTCAAGTTTGGTCAACCACCGGCAAGTTGTACAAACATATATAAAATCTGTCAATTAGGTTATTTGAGTTTAAGTACATATGTATTCAATTTTAATAAAAGGCTAAGCCAAATTTGAATCGCTCAAAAACAACTCTACAATAAGTTATCGAGATCATTACATATAGCTATCTCCTCTTTTTCTTTTTCTTTTTATTTAAATTTTCCATTTCCCAAATGCTTGAATTATCATGATGCCTCAACCTTGACAAGAACAAGGATCTTGTCACCATGAGATGCTTACCCAAATCAAGCCCAAGTGGGAACACCGACATTGACCCGATGGTTTTTCCCCCCTCTAAAAATGGCCCCAAAAGGTTAAAAAAAAAAAATCAAATTGAATTGGAAAAATGTTCAGTTTCCCGAAGTACTTTTCGCCTGAAAAATCGAATCCTTGCCCTAACTCGGGCTCGGTCCCAAGTCAAGAAAACTCAAAGGGAGTTCAGCTCAATTTCCATCTCCGCACCCCCAAGAAGAAACGCCGTTGATTCTTCCCCTGCGGACATATCAAACTCCGCTCGCATCCCGAGGGTTTCGATCTCACGTCGGATTCACGAGGATCTGCAGCTTCCGCCGAGTCCAGCGATGAAGAAACACTGAATCCCCGCACTTGGGTCTGCACCGATTCGTTCTTTCTGCAATGGGTAATCGAGATAACGGCAAGTTCCTTTTGCTCTACCTGCTTCTCGTGTTCTCTCGTGTACCTGGGTTTTGGGTGTCCGCGAACGGTGATCATGTCCGTGCTCAGGACGAGCGTGTCGATGCCGAAGGTGTTGATTTGCGCCATGAACAGCATCTTTTGTTGCAGAGGCTTGAGGAATTAGTGAGGAATCTTAGCGAGGTAGTTTCTAGATTAGACTCACGGGCTTCGACGCTGAGCGGTGATGTTTCGGAGAGCCTGAAGCTACCCAATAAGGATAGTGTTGAAAAAGGAGTCTGTAGTGATAAGAAAGTTAGTGGAGAAGTTGAGGAAAGGGATGGTTTCGGGAGCGATGGTCGAGATCGGGAGAGAGCGAGGCGGGGTTCTGTTACTAAGTACAGTCCTTCTTGGTCTGAGAAATTCCAGTTTGCATCTGCGGTGAAATTGGATCTCGAAGCTACGTGCATCAGTGTCTTGCCCTATCGGGATTATGAAGGGCTTAGCAAGTATGTCGCCGTTGGGGATGAGAGGGGGAGGGTCTACGTGATCGTGAGAAATGGGGATGTTCTGGTTGAGTTCGACACGATGTTGGAATCGCCAGTTACAGCCATGGTGTCATATATGTCGGTTTATAAGAATGAGAGTGTCATGGTGACGGGGCATCGAAATGGCGTGATCTCAGTGCATAAGGTATGGGAGGGATCAAATGGTGAAGAATGGAGCTCGCTTTTTATGAAAACGGTGGGTAAATTTGCTGTGCATGGAAATTATGAGGATGAGGGATCAGCGATTACCATATTGGAAGTACATCATGTTGGGAGAATGAAATATATTATATCAACAGATATTAGTGGAAGGATTAATGTACTCAAAGAAGATGGGACGGCGTATGGTTCTGTGATACCTTCAAGTAGGCCGCTTGTGTTTTTAAAGCAGAGGCTTCTGTTTTTGACCGAAAAAGGGGCTGGGTCATTGGATTTGAGGAGCATGAAACTCCGAGAATCTGAATGTGAAGGATTGAATCATTCACTAGCAAGGTCCTATGTTTTCGATGCCACCGAGCGGTCTAAAGCATATGGATATACATCGGAGGGTGATCTCGTTCATGTGTCACTGTTGGGGGATGTCGTGAATTTCAAATGCCGGGTCAGATACAAGAAGAAATTTGAGATAGAAGAGCCTCTTGCTTTAGAGACGATTAAGGGTTACTTGCTCGTTGTTAATCGAGAGAAAGTTTTTGTCTACAATGTATCATCCCACCATTATGTTAGAGTTGGTGTGCCTCGGCTTCTTTTTTCTGCTTATCTGGATGAGATAAGATCTTCTTTCTTGAATCATCCAATAAAAAATGTAGATGATGCAAGGAAAACAACACCCCCTTTGGTGGCTTGCGATCGGGAAAAGCTGGTTGTTCTTGGACTTGGCAGTGGCTTTGTTGGGATGTACCGCTCTAATCTTCCAATTTTCAAGGGTGAGTTCAATACGATGTTGTGGACAAGTCCTGTGTTGTTCTTCATACTCTTTTTGTTTGGAGCATGGCATTTCTTTGCCAAGAAAAAGGAGGCACTCACGTCTTGGGGACCCGATGATCCTTTTAGCTCTACATCTGCCACAACAGGTGCTCCATTAGGAGCTGCTTCTGGAGATCGGTCTTTTGTTGAGTCTTCCTCCAGAAGCGATCTAATGGATCTGCGAGGTGGTAGCCTGAGACAGTCACGAAGATATGGTTCTCCTTCACAGTATCCTGCTGGAGCGACCAGTTCATTTAGACCGAGTTCAGCTGATCACAACTCTAGACCTCCTGTTGATCCAAACTACAGGACATCTTCGGAGCTAAGACTTAGAGGGTCCCCTATGGAGTCTTCCGGTTTTGCCAACAGAAGGGAGAGCCTATATGTAAACAGCCAAGCTGGGGATGATAATAACTGATATATAAACACAGGTTGTGTACTTTCTTGGAGGGTCGTGGTTCTTTCTTATCAAACGTTTGAGCTAAGAGAAGCTGCCTGGACCATCAGTTGTTGTGATTTTGTTACTCTGACACACCAAAAGCATAATAACGGAGCATTTCAAGAATCTTTTGTACCGTTCTTCATCTATGAACACAGTGGTAGTGAAGTTTCTTTTGAGCCTAAAGCTATCTTTCTTGAATTTTTCTCTCTGTCTGGTGGAAGAGTTATAGATTTTCATCACAGACTCCATTTTGGTTGTGTATGGAATGGCTTACTTGAACAGTGTGATTCATTGGGGTGATTTGGAAAGAAGGGAACTGATTTACTTGGTTACTAGAGAAAAGAATAGACTAACGAATACATCATCTATGGTAGGGATGAGGTGGAGGAGAGAATGAAATGGAAGGAAAGTTAACTATCATTCATGTTCTCCTGTTTATGGAGGGATTCTAATCTTGCTATAAAAGGGGCATTATAAAATATGGCATCTGTACTCTTGTTTATGGCAAAAAATACAGGGGTCCTTGTTCGCATTGCCAACCGCTAAGAATTAGCTACAGATTACTGAAGGGAAACTGGTTATCCACTATCATCTAGTTTTTCATAATTCTCGAAGGAACAGATTAATTTGTGCAGAGTGCCGAGAGCACGAGACTGTTGTGCTTTTGTTCCTCTAGCCAAATGAGAGAATGCAGATATTACTTTTGATCATAATGCAAATTCTAGTCCCACGAGTAAACAGCATTTCTTAGGGCTAGGTATAATCATAGCCGAGTTTCATGTCTGGGCGAATTGGTTACATATTGACTCTATCGAATTATGGGCTTGGCACAGAGTGGACTTGCGATGCCGATTCTGCGGCATCTTGGCCCTGCATCCGCAAATAGCAAGCAGGAGAACTGAATGGGCAAAAGAGAAAGTGGTGGGTCACCAAGGTAGGGTGAGGGTCGGGGGGCAAATGTGTGCCTGACCAGAGGTCATCAGACCCTCGCAATGCTCCATGAGTTCAGTGGCTAGGCTGTGACAGCCTCTAGCACAGAGAAAGTTGAGAGAGAATGCATAAGACGTGCCAACGCAACAAATAAAAAATGGTTTGAGGTCGCGATAGGTGTCTAAGGGCCCATTTGGTAATGATTATACTTTCAGGAACAATTTATGATCAGAAATGATATTTTATTTATTTTGTTCTCGAGAACAATTTCTACATATTTAAGGTGTTTGATAAAATATTTAAAAATTTTATTTCCTGAATAGAAATGCGTTTGGTAAGAGTTTTCAATTTTTGATTATTTTAATTTTTTAATACTTTTTGTTATAATTTTCTTTTTTCTTTTTCTCTTTTCTCTTCTTCTTCCTCTTAAGTGGTCAGATGAGATTCGGCAACCTTGCAAATTTGGGCGAGGCCAAGCCTCGCCTCCCCAAATCTAGGCAAGGCAAGGCGAGGCTCGCATTGCCCCTCATCGGCCGGGCGTGGCCTTGCCAAGCCAAGGCGAGGTCAAGCTTGGCCTAGATCTATGAGGCCGAGTCTCACCGGGTTGGGCGTGGCCTCGCCTAGCCACCGGTGAGGCTCGACCTCGCCTAGATCTGCGAGGCTGAACCTTGCTGGTGGCTAGGCGAGCTTGCTAGACTTCACCTTGGCCTAATGGGGCTCTGGTAAGCTCGCCGGACCTTGTCCGATTGCTTGGTAGCCTAGGGGCGATGATGGGGTGGTAGTGGGAGGAGGAAGAAGAAGAAAAAAGGGAAGGGAAAAAAAGAGAAGATTGCAAAATTGATCCTCAAAATTGTTCTCAGGAGTGAAAAGTAATTTTTTATTTATTCTCGATTCTATTTCAAATCTATTCTCAGGAATAAATTTGTTTTGGGAATAAAAAATTTACCAAACAGATTTCTATTCCTAAAAACAAAGAACAAAATCAATTATTTTCGGGAATGTTACCAAACACGCCTTAAATGGGTCCTAAATATCAGACTATTTTGAATTCTCAGCAGTTACTCTTTTCTTTATTAATCGAATGCTCTCTCTCTCTCCTCTCTCTCCTGCTGCACGCTCTCTCCTACATTTATTTCACTTTCCCTCCCTTCTTTCTTTCCGAGGAAGACAAGCGAACGTGCGCTTTTTCTCTCCCTCTCGTTAATTCAAATTCTCAATCTCTGCCTATGGCGCTCGCCTTCTCTGACCTTCGCTCAACTTTTGAAGAGAAACGCTCCAGCAAAACAAGATCCTCAGGTCATTAGGAAAAATCTTGTCAAGAAATGCATCGAGCTCTTCTTTGAGATTGCAGAGAGCAGGGAAGACTACAAGAAGTTCCACGAGGCATTCTCTAAGAAGCTCAAGCTCGATATCCACGAGGATTCGCAGAGCAAGACGGGCCTTGCTGAGTTGCTCCAAGAGGTGCTGCATCACCCGCGAGAGCAAGAAGGCTGTGCACAACTCTCCTTTTCCTGGAGAAGCTCAAGAAGAAGCGCTGCAGAGTGCTTTTCACGGCCGATACCATTGACCGTTACAAGTGCTTCCTTTTCTTTTCTTTTTGGTTACGGCTGCTCTTACTGGTAATTTTTTTAGGTCGAACTCTCACTGCTATTTTAAATTCAGCGATCATCATCGGTTCTTATGGTGGCAATTCCATCTCTTTTGCACTTTCTATTCTTTCTTCTGTCTCTGTTATAATACTCCTTCGCTGTGCAACTTCGTGTTTAACCGGTGTTGCTCCGATATTGCAATTTTTACGTCACAGGGTTTGATAGTCAGAGATTTGAGTCGTTTGCTATTGTCGAATCCTTGAGAACCACCGTCTATGAATGCATCTTTGTTCGTTTTCAAAGAGCAGACGGTGGTCTGCTGGGATTCCCACTGTCAAAATGGAAATAGATTAGCTCATGCTTGATCATGGCTGGAACTTAAATCAAGGGCTTGCCTTCGTTCAAGAACTCTTGCTCCTTGCGTTGAAGTATAGCTATGTACCCTGTAACACAAGCTCAACTTCCGGGAGCATCATATCTCCACCAAGCATATCATTAGCGAAGAAAGTGCGCGGTAGCTTTCGTCACCTCATCACCTGTTATGATTAAATACCCTATGAAAGTTTAAGAAAAATGCAAATGAGGCTTCGCCTTCGTTTAAAATCCAATTTACACAAATATTCCCTACACGCATGAGAATATAATAAAAAGTTGCTTGAGTTTTTAATTGTTTGTTTGGACATCAACAGAATAATCCCAATGCCCTCAACATCGTTTCAGAAAAACATGATATCCATGTCATGTCTCGAGCAGGAAAATAGACAAAAACACATCATCTAGAGTTGAATTTACAAAAAACCAGAACAACAAATCTCTCTTTTGACCTCACTGATACACAGTGGCTGCAGTATCTTCATAGAAAACAAAGGAAACAAATACAAAATCTTCCCTAGTACTTCGATATGCAGCAAAGAATGAACCAAACCACATTGATGCATCTCTACCATCTTCGTACTAGGGCTAAAAGAAATAATAGATACGATCTATCGTGCTGCTCCCATGGCTGACTCCTCGAAAAGAAAGGAGGAAGAGAGAGAAAGTGATATAAAAAATGTGGGAGGGAGGGAGCGTGCATCTAAAGAGAGGAGACAGAGAGCCCTCAATTAATAAAGAAAAGAGTGCCTGTTAAGAATTCAAAATAATCTGACATTTGGGGCCACTTGAACATGTGTCACGACCTCACATTCCTTCTTATTTGTTGTGTTGGCACATCTTATGCATGTAATAATTTCTAGAAAGTTGAAGGATTAAAAGCTACTTGGACTAGCTTTAGACATACTTACAGTCACCTCCTCTTTCCTTGAGGCATAAGTTCTTAACGCCGTGGGTGCTTTTCATTTCGACCGCTGGCGAACAATCCCCCCAACCCCTGTCGGTGGACTGATGTCCAATAGACTCCAGGATCTGGCAGAGGAAGGGGATTATTTGGTTGGTTATGAATGTCGGTCCAGAGATGATGGGTTCGAACTTCATCTGGATAATTGGCCATTAACGATTGTAGAATTTTCACAAGACTGCATGCTGGCATGAGAAACCCTAGGAATAATATGACCCGTAGCTATCTACCTTTACCCGCTGTCGATATGAGAAGCCCTGATGTTAACCTATTACAAGAATACTGTCTCTGTTTCAGGGCAAGATGACTCTATTTAAAACATGCAGCCTAAGAGCCCGTCTAGTAACTAGTCAAATAGCATTTAATTCTATTCTTTTGTTTCCCGAAACAAAAACAAACAAAAAATATTTAGTAACTTGTTTTATTATTGAGAATAGATTTGATACAAAATCAAAAATCAAAAATTAAAAAAAATTATTTCTTTATTTCCTAAAAGAACTCCAAAATCAAGCCAAAATTTCTCACTTTTCTTTTCATTTTCTTTCTTTTTTCCTTCCCTCTTCTTCATTGCTAGCCACGACGATACCTAGCAACCAAGCGAGGCTTGCCTGGCCACTAGTGAGGCTTGACCTCGCCTAGTCAACATGAGGCTAGCATCGCACTATGAGGCCAAGCCTTACATATGGCTAGGCAAAGCTCCTCTCACTCCGATTTGGCAAGGCTAGGCCTCAACTTGGCCTAGCGAGGCTCTGACAAGGTTGCCGGACCTAACCCAACTATTCATCAACCATCACCGTGGTCAACAATCGGCTATGAGAAAGAAGAAGAGGAAAGGAAAAAGAAAAAAGAGAAAAATATAATAAAAGCATTAATAAATAAGATAAATTCTAAGTCACAAAAAAATTTAAGGGTTGTATTAAACGCATGGACAATTACCAAACGCCTTCAAATGCTTAGAAACTCGTTCAGGAATAAAATAAAAAAGAATAATTTCTAAACATAAATTGTATCTGAGAACAAAATAGTTACCAAATACACGCAACAACAAATGATCCAAAACAACCCCCATCTTCCTTGAAACCCTTACAGATGATGTATTTTCAACTGACAATGACTTCAATTGAGGTTGTTAAGCTTTGATGCAACCCCTAATAAAGATAGAAAGACCAAAGAGGTCAAGATACATGAGCAATGAGCTCGGACAGCTGATTTTCAATATGTAAAACATGAGGTCAAGATACATGAGCAAAGAGGTCAAAATATGTAAACCCCCATCTTGTCAATCACAGGCACTTCTCGCCGAGCAGGAGAAAAAAACCAAATAACGGTCAGTAACCTATACTGAACTTCAAAAGGATCACTATGCTCTTTAAGGATAATTTTTCCTATGCCTAGTTTAAGGATGATCACAAATAAAACAAAAACAAAATAACGTCTTCCCAGGTCACCCGCATGATACCCTCAACCAAAAGCATGTCTCCTCCTAGGAATATCTGACCACCTTCATCACACTGGCACTGGCAGGCCTTTCTTTGCCATGCCATCAAGAATATCATTAAGAGCTTGACATACTCCAACTATCTGCAACCGTGAGAACATGAAATAGACTGGTCAGTATGAAACTGAGAACACCATATTTAGATTTGAACACAAAAACAAATGGAATAACACATAGCACGTCAAAGAAGCTGATAACCCAAAACTTGTGTTACTTCGCTGAACTTCATATGCAGCATATTAAAAAATGATATGAACTAGTACAACAGAATCATTATTGCTGACTGAAACTTGGTGGTGATTACAGAACAAGAGGGGACAAAATCACCTGTTGATCCCATTGCTCAAGCTCCTCAGTATCATCCTCAAAATATATGACAGCTTCCACCTAAAGAACTTCTTGAGTTAGTTCCCCAGAAACCGATGCTGAATAGGAGCTTACACACAATCTATGTCAGAAGCATCTGATTTGCCATATAGAATATCATACCTGATCAATGGACCCTTTCATCCTATCCTCGTAAATCATTCTTGAGGCTATCTTTTCAGCCTGCATGCAAAATGCCTGACTCTCATTAGTAAAAAAAACCAATCAAGGTATAGATCACAAAGCCCAGCTACGTGTGCACATGCCTGTGGGCCGGTTAGATGGAGGGGGACTTTTCTTTTTCTCAAAAATGAATAAAGATAACAAAGGGTTGGTGGGAAGGACTGTCCAGGTATTTACAGTTGGCACATGCTCCAGTAAATACCGATGAATGCTGGCATTTTACATGCCCATCTATTCACAAGAATAAACAGAAAAAAAATAAGGTCACAGCAAATTGCTGACAATAGTTGTGCGTGCAAATGCTTTTTTTCTTTCTTTTTCTTTTGCAGGGGATTTGGGTGGGGCCAGGGAAGGGGCAGTTAGGGAGAGACCCGTGATCCCATCAGCCTCTGCACAAGACTTGCATTGCTATAATAGTGAAATTACTATTGTTGGGAGAAGCTCATTCTATTGCTCATGCAATTTGGGATCCTCATTTTGGTCAACCGGCCGTGGAAGCTTTTACTCGAGGGGGTGCTCTTGGCCCAGTGAATATCGCTTATTCTGGTGTTTATCAGTGGTGGTATACAATTGGTTTATAGTATCCAGTGTACCAAATGAATACATACAAAATAAAATTGACTGCATTCTGAATTACTATCAGACCTACCTTATGAGGAGGAATGCCCAACAAAGTTCCAAGCTCATCAAAGCTATGCGATGGAATTATGGAAACAGAATATTAGTTTTGCTTATGTAGCAAAAGAAAGTAAAAGAATTAGGCAAGCAAAGAGGAGGCCCTTTCGAACCTTATATTTTTATAAAGTTTACTTGCACTCAAAAGGTTATGCTCAATCATGGCCCGATCCAGCACGGTGAAATTGTCTGGCAGAAGTGCTTTCTGTAAAATTTACATTTGGATGAATAAAGAAATAAAAAACACCATATGGCACCGAATTATCAAACGGAAGCATGAGCCAGTAACCTGATGAGCTTTTAGTTCTTCACCAAACGCATCTATCTCCGGTTTTCTTAGGATTCTCTCCAAATAGACCTGTCCAATTTACATTTTATATGTTCATGAATCATATGGACTTCTGAACCAAATGGAGCTGCAATCAGCTCAGAAGTTATGCACAGGAGTTCACTCAAGTTTGGTAAAGTTTGAAGCATGGGGCACCTTTTGCAATATCGGATATATTTTCAACATGGAGCACCTTTCATCCTGACCAACAACCAGATAAAAGGTTATTAGTAGATTAAAGTAAAAATCAACATTCCCAATTCTTGAGGGAACAGATTACTTTGTAAAGAGTGGCAAGAACACGAGACCGTTGTGGACCAGCAGCAGCCAAAATCGTACAAGTAACAGCAGCTGCTAAGGCTTGCTCCAATGCCTCCTCGTCAATTTCTCTGTGATGAAAATATTTAAACAGCATTAAGAACAATTACTGAAAGTTGTCCATCAAATATTAGCAAACTTCAGCATGAGGAAATAAAGACGATGATTTGTTTTGCAAGTAACAAGTTTACAAATAGTAAAGCAATGTGATAAAATAATCACAGCAAGTTGATCATCAGTATCATCATGCAATATATTCACAAATTCATTGTAAAGCCAACAAAATTCACCAAGATGACTTGCATGCTTTCCTTTGTAAGGGCATCTTGGATAATTGCTTGAAACAAGAGTAAAATCATAAGTCAAATCCCTTTTTATGCCACACTAAACATCAGGGACATATGCCATTTGCTATCTTCTGTGAAAAATAATTACTTTTCATAACACACCATTAGAAAAGATGACCAGACGTATAGTTAACCAGGTTTCAGAACTATTAAGTCGCAATAATAATATCCAAATACATGCATATGCACTCAGGAAGACACCTATTTCTTCATGTCCAAAATTTCTAGCAAAGTCAACCCAACCGAGAGATTACTCTATCCAGAAGAATCGTGGCTGCATTTAGATTTCTTGCCTACAAACGTGGGTAGTAGAATGAATTTAAAATAATGGCAATGATATATCAAACCCCCTGCCCCTAAAAAACCCAAGAGGGCAAGACAGAGAACCAGGTGGAGGAGGAAAAAGACCAGACAAATTATGAAGGACAGTTTTTTCAGCACAAAGTAATATCGAATATTATTTCTTGATTTCTATTTACTTACCATGCCTTCTTATATAGGAGATACTTCTCTTGCTTTATTGTCCTCAAATAAGGGCCTATACTACCCCATAGTTAAGGTTTTTGCAATGACAACAATCAGATGTTGCCTGTGATTGACAAGAACTTGTCATATCCTTTGTCTCGGTATTATATTCTAACATACCCTCTAGCTATCCTATCATATTCATTTCAGCTTGTGAGATCCCAACTTTTTACCGTGAAATTTATGCTTGTACATCAATCTATTTTCTGCACTTCCATTCTCTATTAGAAATTAGATGCAGCCTACATTTTTCCCCTCCCAAATACCACTAGATAATCTAATGGCACCAAATATCAATACATAATGTTTTCCAAAACCAGTATCTTGTGCTTGCATGGGTAGAACAGTGAGCATGAGATACATGAAGTGCCTATAAGGGTCTTCAGAAACAATGACCCACTTAAAAGCTCAAGGACAAATGCTTTAGATTTTCCATGCTTGGGCCTTTAAATAATAGCAAACTAATAAAAAAAGTGTTAAAGATTCTATCACGTACAGGTTTTGAATACATGACATCCAAAAAACATAGGGGTTTGCAATGCTTGTCAAACAACAGCATATATATTGGGAACAAAATACATTAGCTATGGGGAACAAAAATGACTCAAAGCAGATAACTTTCACCTATTAAAAAGAACGAAGAAATTCAATCAGATCGTCACATCTCAATAGACCTCAAATATATCACAAAAAGACAAAAAGAGACTGTTCACTGTACATACTCATCTCCTATCTGTCGCTTCTCAATCTGAGATATGTCATAGTACCGCAGTGCGGCTTCTAAGAACTTTCTCTTCAAATCCAAAATCCTTGCATAACAAACCTGGAGAAAATCATAACAAGTTAACAATGAGTTTGACAAAAGCTAGCTAAAAATAGTTACCCATGGTGTCACACATTAAACAAGGGCAAACCTTGTATTGTAAATTCATAACTTCATGCTGACTATTGCTAACTAAGAACGAAGCTTTGTTGATGAAAGCTTCTGCATTTACGGCATCATCATCCTGAAACAAACAAGAAATACAACATAGCAATTGCTCTACATGCCAAGACTTCAAGATTAGTGATTCAGAGATTGCAAAGATAGTCCAGAGACAGAAAGCATGCACTTGTCAAGGAATGTGCTCAATCCCAACTGACACAATAACAGCTACAAGCAAAGTGCCTGAAGGCTATAACATCATGAACAAACTACCTACAAAAAGTAACAAGGTTGTTTGGTTTATGGAGAATTCCCGAAACTTCATTACCATTTTCAAGATGAAAAATGATCTGAAAATATGTTTGGCAAGATTTTAGAAAGTGATTGTCAATGAAAGCACAGGGAAGTGTTTTCCATTCTTTTGCTACAAGACTGAAAACACAAAATAATGTCCCGAGCCGACAGGTATAAAACACCAAAGCGCATTATTCCTTCTTCATCTTCGGTGGAGGTTACACAGAAACCAATAAGCATCCAGCTTCAATCAAGCAAAGGATTGGCCAATTGAGGATGGCTGAATCCCTTAAGTTTCGTGCTTCACGGAACTGGATTGAGGTGAGAAACAAATTGGGTTGTGGAGGTGCTAGCCTTGATGCTTTCCAGGATTGTCTGGGATTTGATATGGGCTTATATACTGGAATTTGGTATCCAAGATCAAAAACATCACCAGCTTGCCTGATAACTTGGCAAGTCATCAACAACATAACATGAAGCACAGCATCACCAATCTAAAATTCATTTGCTGTTCTTCCAATGGTCTTCACAAGATGGTTAAAAGAAGGTTTCATTTGTGTACTGGAGGACTTTGGGAATGATTCAGGATTGCACTTCTCAATATTTCTTGTTGAACTGAGGTCTATATGATGGAATTTTGCTTCATGTCATATACGTATAACATCATGACCTTGACTTCTTCAATAACTTTGATCAGATATACTATATGTAGTTAGGCAATTTGTTGATAAAAATACCATATGATGGGATAGGTGTGTACATTGTAATTTCTCAAATTCATTTCAATTGTGAAATAACAAAACCAAACATGTTGCATAATTTTCATTGCAATAGAGGCTTCTCTTTTTCACATATCACATATCAAACATGTTTCCAAAGAAATTGAAAACAAGAGGTGTTTTCATTTTCCATTTTCACTGGAAACATCTTCCCGTACCACCCCTAGTATTTCGAATTTTGTTGGTTCATAGGCATCACAAGTTGACTACCCTTACTTTTTTGAAGTTGCTGTGTAAAGGTCCTTACCTCAAGGTATAGGCGGGCAATTTGCACACATTTTGACAATCTGAAAGTATCATCTATCATCCTGATGACATAATACATGATTCAATGTCAACTCAAGACATTAGACCATTTAGATATAAAATCGCAAAAGCCAATAAATATTGCATGGAGATGATGATAAAAATATGTCACGTGCAAAATGCATGGACGTGAAGATTTCACACCCATACCTCATTGCGGAGTCTAGATCAATGCCACTAAGCATTTGAGCTGCTTTTGACCATTGTTGCTCTGATTCATATAATTCTGCAAGCTTCTCCTAATTATTAGTACCTGCCACTCAGATAGGAGTAACTATCAACCATCAATAGTTTCAATATATTAAAATTTAAGCAGAACTTTAAACCCTCTACTCCAATATAAATGCTCAAGGGGTCGAGTGAAATTGATTGATCTATCTTTAAACAATTCACTCATCAAACAATTCATCACGGACTAGTATTTATTAAGTTATAATCAATGAGAACAAACGATTCTAGCATCAACTTCGCTCAACATCCGTGCTTTCCAGGGAGCTGAATAAGAGAGTGGATGATAAAAACTGAACCTGCTCTTCAAACGAAACGACTCGAGGCTGTATTTGGGCGAGCGTATAATGGGCAATCTCCTTTTGGGTCTCCGGGGCCAGAACCCCCAATTCCTGGGCGAAGTTCTGCAACAGCTGCCGCGAAACCACAAGCGGGACATCATCGGAGAGCACTGAAAAATCCCCCCAAAAGAACAAACAAAGAACAGCATTCACGAATTAGTTTTGGACACTAGCAAGAGAACACTTCAGAACCCTTGGTTACGAGATGCTTATGCTAGGGCAATTGGTGGGGGCGAAAGAGAGCACTTAACTGTGATCGATGAACTTCTTAGCCTGGACGATGTCGTTGGAGGAGAGGACGGAGGCCAAAATGTGCTTGTACTGCTCGATCCTCTGCCTCTGGTCTCCGATTGCAGAAGCGCTCGCTAGGGCTCCCTCCATTGCCACGCCCGCAACCTCCCTCTCTCGGAGTCTCGTCGATTCGAGTCCCTAAGCTACCTGGCCTTCGGAAAACAGGAAAACCCTAACCCTTCGTGGCGACGGGAAGAGGTCCGGCAATGCACCGCCGGAGCCGACCCTGATTGCGTATATTTTCCGGCGAGTAGATTCGCCGTCTAGTGATGCCAGTAAAGGATGAAAGGCGAAGGGAGATGAAGCAGCCGTTGGCGTTTGCTCTGAAGTTTTAGGGAAAATTCCGATTAAGGATGAAATGCCCTCATTTTCTCAAAATAGAGAACAAAGTGGACGTGGTTTGAATAAGGGCGTAAAGTCTTGCCCAACCTTATTTTAGTTAAGGCTTTCAGCTCCAAAATGGCCGAAAAACTGATTTTCCGATGACCAGAAACAAGGATATTTCTGTCATTTGCCACTTTTTCTTTTTTTTTTTCTTCGTTTTTCCTATTGTTTCATCTTCTTTGTCATCGCTGGTGGCCGGCCGGCCACCGGCGACACCAATAGAGGGCTGGGCAACGGACGAGCGAGGCCGTCTCTCGCCATGAGGAGGCCGCCTCGCGGCCATCCGCGAGGTCGGCCCTCGCCCTCGTCCACGGCCGACGAGGGGCTCCTCGCCCGTGGCCGACGAGGGCCGACCTCGCCAGATCTAGCGAGGTCGCCCTCGCCCGCGGCCAACGAGGGCCGACCTCGCCAGATCTAGCGAGGTCGCCCTCGCCCTCGTCCGTGGCCAACGAGGCCTGCCTCGCCCTCGTCCGTGGCCGATGAGGGCCGACCTCACCAGATCTGGCGAGGTCGCCCTCGTCCGCGGCCGGCGAGGGTGGCCTTTGCCGGATCGGGCAAGGGTAACCCTCGCCTAGCCTCATGGGCGTCGCCGGTGGCCGGCCACCACCGGCGATGAAGAAGAAGATGAAACAGAAGGAAAAAAAAAGAAAAAGAAAAAAGAAAAAGTGGTAAATGACAAAAATGTCCTTGTTTCGGTCACCGGAAAATCAATTTTCACCGGCCGGTGAGCTTAGGCCCTTAACTGAAACAAGGTTGGGCACTTTAGACTCTTATTTGAAACCATGTCCATTTTGAGCCCTTTTTTGAGAAAATGAGGGCATTTTAGGCCCTTAATTGAAATTTTCCCGAAGTTTTATGCGCTGCTCAGCTTATTAGGGTTTTCGCCTCCGATCGTCTAGCGAAACTTGCACAGGGAACATGCATATCATGCCTTTTCTTTTTATATAGGATTTTGTAGGACCACAATCTACCATTCTTTTAAATATTCTAACACTCTCCTTAAAAAGGCAAATGGGCTTGGAAATATTCAAACTTAGGATCTTCAATTTTAATACTCTGTAAGATTTTATTGGAACTACAGCTAATTATTCTAAAAACTTAAATTGTGAGATAAATGTGTGGTTTATTATTTATTATATTTTAAAATTTTGAACTATTAGATGAATATGTGGTTTATTATCTAAATATTCTAATATATTAAATAAAAATCAGGCCTAATGTCATAATCTCCCCCAACTTTTAATCTAGTCATATTTTACCTGAATTTTTTTTTGTCTCATAAAAAGCCCAAACTTTATGTCTAATCTCAATTTTACTCTAAACTTTTTATGTTTTATACAAAAAAAAAAACCCTCATTTTAGATCTGTTACAACTAGTATTAACACCTAGAGGGGGGTGAATAGGTGGGTGAATAGGTGTAGAGGAATTTTACGAGCAAGCAATAAAAATCTTTTTGCAATCTACTAACAAAAATTAAATGGAGAGGGTTGAGAGAATTGCAAACTCTGTTTATAGTGGTTCGGCTTTAGACAAGCCTACGTTCACTCTCTGGTCGACCAGCCAATCGGCTGTTTTTCACTATATGATCAACGGTGATTACACATTCTCGAGTGTTTGTACTTGGTAATGATCCGTTTTACTAAGTCACTCTCTTTTGTAATACACTGAGATCACTCGAATACGCACTATGAACAACAATTGAAGAACGGAATCAGCTTTGGAATAATGTTCATCTACTCTCCCCCTAAGTCTCAACCTATCCTTAAATACTCTCCAAGCCACACTCGACCGTTGGCTCTTTCCTTGAGAGTTTTAGTCTTCCTTTCTTGGACGACTTTATAAGGCAAGTCTTTTTGACCGTTGAGGGTAGATCAGATCCTCTTAGATTATGTTCGCCCATACAATCAGAATCTAGGCTTCCATAAGTGCTCTATTCTTCTTTGGAAGTTGTCCACTAATTGATCATGTCAATCAGATTAACATAGCAGAATCAACATAAACAAGGTACGTGAAATACTCTACCGTTGGTGATCTTATCTTGTAGATTCATCTTAAGTTTGACAGTCTTAAGTTCTGAGTCTGCCTAGATTTTCAGTCTGGTACGTTCAGACTTAAAATCTCGATCTGTCTTGTCAAACTTAAATCTCGGTCGATCGAGTCTTGATGCAGTACGGACGGACTCTAAAACATCTCATGCTTTATCTTCGCTACCAGCGGACTTTAAAGCCTATGTCTTTCTCGAGTTCTTTTCCTTCAAGAGATTAGTATAAATATCATTCATAAAATGTTTTGTAAGTATCAAAACTAGGAGTTTTCTCAACAATCTCCCCATTTTTGATGGTGACAAAACATTTCATACATATGGCTTAATGTCCCTGCAAAATATGGTTAGATAGAGCCTACTTCCAACTATTCTGCTCAACTCATAAGAATAGCTCATATTAACCATGTATAGACAATACAGCAGCAACATAACTTCATATCACAGCTCAACATGATTCAGTGTAATCAGCATATAAGAAAATATCATTGGCCATGCATAATTAGAACTTTCATATCACAGTATCATGCATCAACACAATAATAAAGCCAACTATGTCATGCATCCATCCATCAAATCATCAAAAGTCAAAAGTTTAGGAATTTCAGAGAATTAGCCCATTAAAAGCCATATCTACTCTCCCCATTTTTGTCAACATCAAAAAAAGAATTAGTTAGTTCAAACGAAACCAGTTTCTAAGGCAGAAGATGTTTTTAAGAAGTTTTCTTGTTTGGGGTCCGAACAAGGGTGAAATCCTCCATATCTGATGCAAACTTCTCAATCCTGTCAATACACTTATTAACCGTCTTCTCGAGAGTCTCTAGTCTATTAGTGAAGGAGGTTTCCATTTCTACTTGCCGATCATTGATCTCAGTTAGAAGTGCTAAGATCTTCTGATAATCAGCATTCCCAGATGAAGTTTCAGGTACTTGATTTTCAATATGTTCAGAAAGATGCTCCCCTTGAATTGATGCTTCATTCTGTCCTTGTTTCCCTTCTTTTTCCCCATCCTCATCTCCTTCTTCTTCTTCTTCTTCTGTTTCTTCTTCTTCTGGATCTTCTTCTGATTCAGATACATCATTCTTCTCATGTTCTGTGCTGAGAATGTTTTCTGCATGTGTTTCTACTTCTGGTTCAGACATTCTCTGAGAAGTTTGACGCATATTTGCCAAAATTGCGGAAATACTTTCTTCTTCATCTTCTTTATCTACCAGTAGGAGTTGTCTTCTCCTTTTAGAACTTGGCTCAGCAGCAGCTAACTCTTTACCTTTTCGTTTTGCTGTCTCTGCTCTAGCCAATTCCTTTTCTTTTCGTCTCCATGTCTCTGCAACATTCTTCAGTCTCATCTTATTGATCATTTTCATGTCAATGGCCATTGTGGGAAGAGTTTTAGTGCTGAATCTTATGGGTATGTCTATCTTAAGATGATAAAAAATCCTTGTCACTAAAGCTCCATAGGGTAGCTGTCCTTTGTCCTTCGACACTGTCCGATACATATGCAATATTATTGTGTGAGGCAGTGAGAACAATACTCCCTTTTCAATAGCCCACATCAGTTTGGCCTCAAATTTAGATACATTAGTCTTTGATGAGGCTTTTGGACGAATACAGCTGATAATTATCTTATGCAAAATAGTTCTTGCAGAAGTTAGAAGAGGATAAGTTATAGTGGCCCTTACGCGACTTTGTAAGAAACTTACAAACCGTTTCATAGGAGACGTCTATTGGCTCGAATGCTCCTCTTTCAACTTTTATAATGTCGCCCCGAGTGTTTGAACTAACATCATAGAACCTGTCATTCACACCGAATTGCATTATGTCCGGAGATAGAAATGTCAAATTCGAGTAAAAATATGCTTTGTTAATTCGGGATAAACAAAGCGAGAATCAGTGCAAAATTGGTCCATCTGCAATTTTTCAAAGCATTCTCGCATATTTACTTCTGCAACATCCAAATAATTAAAATCCACAATTCTATGGTTCATGATTCATCGATCCATCAGTCTGTTAAAGAGAGTCTTATGCTCTCTGGATCGAAATAATTTCCCGGTTGTGTTTCGGGCTACAGCAGCTATTCCTATTCTCACTTCAAAATTTCTGTATATGTTCTCATCATCTTCATTCACATTATCTATGCTTCTCCCTTTATCACTTACTCGTTCTATACGAGTAGATGGTGAATCTATGGCCTGTACTGCTTGAATGAGACGGAGTTCATTCACATACCCTTTCTCTCTCAAGAAGAACAGTTTGACATCATCCCTAACATTTCTTTGGACTAATTTCTCATATCTCCTCATTACTACATGAGGGCTTTTAGTGGGTGTGGGTAGAAGAAATTTCTTTCTTCAGATTGTGATCAGATAGCTCTTGGAGATTCCTCAGGATCATTTTGAGAAGAAACTCTTGGAGATTGTCTTTGAGTATCTTCGGAAGTCTGTGTGAGGTCGAAATGCGTCTGCCCTCTGTCGACTCTTCTTCCTCCTCTCCCAACAATCCTGTTTGATCTTCTTCTTGGAGATGGAGATCTTGATATGGATACGGAGGATCTCGAGGTCATGTTCGAAGAAAGTTGGTTTTGGAGAAGATTGATTTAGAAAGCGTTTTTCTCTGTTAGGGTTTGTAAACAAAACATTCTGAAGAGTTGTGAGGAAAAGACCCGATTTTTAGATGTTTTTATACCCTTCGTTAGGAGAACAAATGAATAGTCGTAACCCAAAATAAATTAAAATGGCAGTTATTCTAAACTTAACAAGAATATTCAATTATCATAGACATATCCCAGAAAATATGCAAATCAATCATGCGAAAAAAAAAACTTTCTAATAATAATTTATCAGATTTTAATAAAGAAATAACATTCCAACCTAAAATACCATTATTTCCTTTTTCAATCTTCTTCTAAGTGTGATATGTCCAGACGCTTGCTTCTTTCAGACTTTGTCCTGTTCTCATAAACTTTAAAGAAATGGGTTAATAATATTTAATTTCCCACATATTGAATCGAATGTACCTTTGTCCAGCGACTTTGTGAAGATATCTGCTAATTGATTCTTAGAATCAATTAATTTTACATATATATCTCCATTTTGCACATGGTCTCTAATAAAGTGATGTTTGATTTCAATGTGTTTTGCTCTGGAATGTAGAATTGGATTCTTGGTAAGGTTTATAGCACTCGTATTATCACATCTTATTTCAATGCAGGCTTCTTCTTTTCCATAATCCAATAGTTGCTGTTTCATCCATAAAATCTGTGAGCAGCAACTTCCAAGAGCAACATATTTTGCTTCTGCAGTTGATAGAGCCATAGTGTTATGCTTTTTAGAAGACCATGATACCAACATCTGTCCTAGTAACTGACATGTTCCAAATGTACTCTTCCTGTCTACTTTACATCCTGCTAAGTCAACATCTGAGTAGCTAATGAGAGTAAAGTCTGTTTCTTTAGGAAACCACAGACCTAAAGATGGATAAGTTGCTATGTACTTAATAATACGCTTTACTGCTGTAAGATGAGATTCTCTTGGATCTAGTTGAAAACGAGCACATACACACACACTGTATATAATGTCTGGTCTAGATGCAGTAAGATAGAGAAAAGACACAATCGTACTTCTATAAGATTTCTGATCAACTTTCTTTCCCGATACATCCTGATCGAGTTTAATGGAAGTTGACATTGGAGTTTCGGTCTTCTTGCAGTTTTCCATTCCAAACTTCTTAACTAAATTTTTGGTATATTTCTCTTGATGGATGAATGTTCCTTGTTTTGATTGGTTGATCTGAAGTCCTAGGAAGAAAGTAAGTTCTCCCATCATACTCATCTCAAATTCCTCCTGCATAGACTTTGAGAAGTTCTTACACAAACTTTCATTAGAAAAACCAAAAATAATATCATTTACATAAATTTGTACTAAAAGGATGTCCTTACCTACCTTCTTAATAAATAAAGTTGTATCAACCATACCTTTCTTGAATTTGTTGTCTAATAAGAACTTACTAAGTCGTTCATACCAAGCTCGAGGCGCTTGTTTCAGTCCATACAAAGCCTTTTTCGATCAGAAACATGATCTCGGCTTTCTTGTTTCCTCAAACCTGTGTGGTTGTTCCACATAGACTTCTTCCTTGATGAACCCATTTAGAAAGACGCTCTTTACATCCATTTGAAATAGTTTGAAGTTCGATAACGTGGCATAGGCAAGTAATAGTCGATTGCTTCTAGTCTTGCAACTGGGGCATAGGTTTCATCATAATCTATTCCTTCATTTGAGAATAACCTTTTGTCACAAGCCTTGCCTTATTTCTGATGACTTTTCCAAGTTCATTTACTTTGTTTCTGAAAACCCATTTGGTACTAATAATAGTCCGTCCTTTTGGTTTAGGGACCAATTCCCATACATCATATCTCTTGAACTGTTGAAGCTCCTCTTGCATTGCCTCTATCCAGCTTTCATTTTCAAGAGCTTCATTAATTCCTTTGGGTTCAATTTCAGAAATTAGTGCAACAATACCTGTGTCCTTTTTGTTTTTTGATCTGGTTTGAATCCCTTCGTTGATGTTTCCAATCATGAGCTCTTTAGGATGACTAGACTTATGCTTCCAGTTTCTGTTTGGAACTTCATTATTATCAGAGTTTACTGTAGATGCAGAAATATTAGGCTGAGTTGATTGTTCTTCATGAATTCCTTCTTTGACTGTTTCCTGGGAAGATTTTGCTTTGTTGAAACATGATCTCTCAAGAACTACATCTGATTCTGATTCTTCATACACTATATTGCTTTGTTTTGAAACTTCCGTCTCCAGAAACTTTACATTCATGGATTCTTCTACTGTCTGAGTGTTTTTATTGAACACTCTATATGCTTTGCTAGAGTTTGAATAGCCTAGAAAAATACATTCATCTGACCTTTCTTCAAACTTACTAGGTTGATGATTAACATTCTTAAGGATATAGCATAGACAACCAAAAATTCGAAAGTATGAAACAATAGGTTTTCTTTCTTTCAAAATCTCATAGGGGGTTTTCTCAAGAATAGGTCTAAGAAATACTCTATTAATAATATGGTAAGAAGTAGAAACTGCTTCTGCCCAGAACCGAGTTGCCACCTTGCTTTCTATAAGTAATGTTCTAGCCATTTCCTGCAAAGATCTATTCTTTCTTTCCACAACTCCATTTTGTTCTGGAGTGTAAGGAGATGAAAAAGTATGATGTATACCATTTTTGTCACAAAAATTTGAAAAATCTTGATTCTCAAATTCTCTCCCATGATCTGTTTTGATACTTGAAATGGAGTACCCTTTTTCATTTTGGACCTTCTTTGCGAATGTTGAGAAATATGAGAAGGTATCTCCTTTATTAGCAAGGAAAAATACCCATGTAAATCGAGAGTAATCGTCTACAATCACAAGACAGTACTTCTTACCTCTAATACTATGAGTTCTGGTTGGTCCAAACAAGTCCATGTGAAGAAGCTATAACACACGATTAGTAGAAATTTGCTTTATAGACTTAAAAGAACTTCTTACCTGTTTTCCTAGTGTACATGCAGAGCAAAGCTTTTTTTTC
Source organism: Angophora floribunda (assembly GCA_014182895.1). NCBI lineage: Eukaryota > Viridiplantae > Streptophyta > Magnoliopsida > Myrtales > Myrtaceae > Angophora > Angophora floribunda. The sequence goes on from CM024710.1 coordinate 14,525,185, forward strand.
TTGTAATTTAGTGAAGGCAAGTCACGAACAAGCCTTTTGTTAGCAAGCTTGGAAATTTGTTTCATGCTGACATACCCAAGTTTGCGGTGCCACATATCCGCTTCATCTTGGACTGATAATAGATATTTTGTAGTGTCTTCATTTATGTCCAGAAGATAAATGTTCCCATGTCTTCGTCCAAGAAAAGTCGTGAAGAGTCATTGCTTGTTCCAGAACATAAGTTCTCTTTGAAGTTTATTCTGAAACCAAAGATCATATAACCGGCTGATGCTTAGAAGATTGTAGTTTAATCTTTTGACTAGAGAAACATTGTTGATGATTAGGCTACCGATCTTGACAGTTCTCTGTCCTATAATGTTTCCTTTGGTGTTTCCTCCAAACGAAACTGTTCCTCCCTTGATTTTCTCGAATCCAATGAACATCTTTGAGTCTCCCGTCATGTGTCTCGAACATCCACTGTCCAAATACCATTTCTTCTTTCTTTTGAAGCTTACCTGCAATGTTTACAAATACTCATTTTTTCTTTGGTACCCAAATTTTCTTGGGTCCATTGTAGTTAGTAGTATAAGTTTTTCTATCCATTTCTTTTGAACATGTCTCCGACTTTAGGACATTTGTTTTCAAAATGTTCTTTTTCTTCACATTAAAACATTTAAGATTATTTTTACCAATAGGTTTGACAAAATTATTTTTGAAATGATTTTTGTAAGCTTGTCGAGGAGGTCTTTGTTTTATTCTTTCCTTGACTTTAGGAAAATCAATCAGGGAATCATTTTCCTTATAAAAACCAAGTCCTGACTTGTCATAATAAGGAATTTGAATGGAAAGAATATGCTGTAGGGTTTTTGATCATTTAGAAAACTTTGTGGTAATATCTAAAAATTCCTTTTGAAAAAAATCATTCTCCTTTTGCAAGGAATCTTGATTTTCCTTTGCTTTCAAAAATCCTTTTTGATAGATTCATTTTCATTTAAAAGAACCTCTCGATTTTCCTTTATTTCCAAAAATTCCTTTTTGAAATCATCCAAATTTCCTTTCAAAAATCGTTCGTTTATTCAACTTGTAATTTTCCTTTTTAATGTGGAGATCGTTTTCAAAGTAGTTTTTAGATTAGAACAAAGCTCATTTATATAATCTGAAACTTCTAAAGGAATATCATAATGATTTACCTCGATTTCTTTATCTGAGTCTGAGCCTGAATCTGTTTCAGAGTCTGAGTTTGAATGTGCCATAAGACAAATGTTTCCATATTCGTCTTCACTATCCTCAACTTCCGTATCGCTCCATGTTTCAACTTTGAGAGCCTTTTTGTATTTTTCAAATTTTCCTTTGTTCTTTTTGAGTTTGGGACAATTCTGTTTAATATGTCCCTTTTTCTTACATTCAAAACAAATGGCCTCTTTGGCATAATCATCATTGTTATCGATCTGCGTTGTCAGTTATCTTTTGTTTTGTTTTCTGTTGTTGAATTTTCTGCCTTTTTTGTTTAGTTTCTTTACCTTTTTGATCAGCAGTGCTAGTTCCTCGTCATCCAGCTCTTCCTCAGAATTTGTATCATTAGAATCAGTATTAGACTTAAGAGCAATGGACTTTTTACCTCTGGATTCCACTTCTTCGTTCATTTGTTCTGCCTCATAGGATTGCAGAGTGCCTACGAGCTCATCGACCGTAGTGGTGAAATCCGCGAGTTTCTCGATAGATGTCTTCACATTGTTCCATTCTTTTGACAATCCTCTCGAAGTTTGTTGACCTTCATTGGTCCAGAACAGCTGTCCTTGATATGCCAAACCGTTTACAATTTCGTAAACGACCGAACACATCTCCTATTGACTCTCCCCGCTTCATCTTGAAGGACTCATATTGACCAAGTAAAATATTTACTTTGGTCTCTTTCACACGATCGGTTCCTCATAGGTTACATGCAATCTATCCCATACTTCCTTTGCTTTGTATCACAAGAAGATATTCGATTATATTCATTAGGTGATAAAGCACAATAAAGAGAGTAGATGGCCTTAGTATCAAAAGTTTGTCTCTTGGTTATCTCTTCTAGAGAAAGAGTGGCAGATGATTCTGTTTCTTTCACATTGGTATTTTTTTGCATCTTTTTGGCGTCATCAGTGGGCTCAATTCCCCTCTCAACCACATCCCATTCCAGTGGATCTTTCGACCTGAGAAAGGCCTTCATTTTATTCTTCCAGATATTGTAATCATTGCCATCGAAGTATGGTGGACGAGTGTTGCTCTGCCCCTCAATTAAACCTGATGCAAGAATACTAGCCATAGAGGATCTTTAACTCAGAAGTAACAAATACTTCAAAAACTTGAGCACGAGGCTCTAATACCGATTGTTACAACTAGTATTAACACCTAGAGAGGGGTGAATAGGTGTAGAGGAATTTTACGAGCAAGCAATAATAATCTTTTTGCAATCTACTAACAAAAATTAAATGGAGAGGGCTGAGAGGATTGCAAACTCTGTTTATAGTAGTTCGGCTTTAGACAAGCCTACGTCCACTCTCTAGTTGACCAGTCAATTGGTTGTATTTCACTATATGATCAACGGTGATTACACACTCTCGAGTGTTTGTACTTGGTGATGATCCGTCTCACTAAGTCACTCTCTTTTGTAATACACTAAGATCACTCAAATACGCACTATGAACAACAATTGAAGAACGGAATCAGCTTTGGAATAATGTTCATCTACTCTCCCCCTAAGTCTCAACCTATCCTTAAATACTCTCCAAGCCACACTCGACCGTTTGCTCTTTCCTTGAGAGTTTTAGTCTTCCCTTTCTTGGACAGACTTTATAAGGCAAGTCTTTTTGACCGTTGAGGGTAGATCAGATCCCCTTAGATTATGTTCGCCCATACAATCAGAATCTGGCTTCCATAAGTGCTCTATTCTTCTTTGGAAGTTGTCTACTAATTGATCCTGTCAATTAGATTAACATAACATAATCAACATAAACAAGGTAAGTGAAATACTCTACCGTTGGTGATCTTATCTTGTAGATTCATCTTAAGTCTGACAGTCTTAAGTTCTGAGTCTGCCTAGATTTTCAATCTGGTACGTTCAGACTTAAAATCTCAGTCTGATCGAGTCTTTCGTCTGGTATAGACAGACTCTAAGACATCTCATGCTTTATCTTCTCGCTACCAAAGAAACTTTAAAGCCTATGTCTTTTCGAGTTCTTTTCCTTCAAGAGATTAGTATAAATATCATTCATAAAATATTTTGTAAGCATCAAAACTAGGAGTTTTCTCAACAAAATCCAATTCTAGTTTTAACCTAAATTTGTTTTTATCTCATAAAAACTCCAACTTTGATCCAATTCCAATTTTATTCTAAATTTTTTATTTGTCTCATAAAAATATCCAACTTTTACTTTTGTCCCATATCTGTTCCCTTTTAACTCCTACCCAAAATTGTACTTAGTGATCTTACATGGCATTTCCATGTGTCATTACTCTAGTTTTCCCCCAAATTTGAGGAGCAAATGAATTCCCATATTAGCCAAAACAAGTCTTATGGGATCTCAAATTTGGGGAAAAACTAGAACAATCAGTAATGCTTACTTCTCATCCCACTGGCCATGACACAACTTCATCAATCCATGAAGAAAGGATCTATATGGACACATAGATCCATAGATCCATATATCTCGATCCATGACCAGGAGATGTAAAAGTTGCATAGATTTTGAATTGTAGTATGACCGACAAAAATGCATATGGGTCTAATGTTTACAGACACTTACTTTAGAAAGAGTTGTGCTCCTCTATCTTTCAAAAGGAAAAAAAAGATCTATAAGGTTTGATAATAACTCAATAGATTGATTTTGCGATGAATAACCTCAAACTACTGCTTGAGCCAATTTACCGAAAAGTTATGTTTTTTTATTGAGCCTTTAGGGCATGCTCTATACAATACATGTAGGAAAAGTCAGTCTTTAAAAAAATAAAAATAGAGAAGTTGGAACCAAGTCGCAGTAATATGAGCCAACCCTTTCTTCTAGCGAAAGAATAAAAAAGGGCGAAGTAATAAAAATGGAATTGTACTTAATGTTGGGACAAAAAAAGCTTAGGAATGATTTTACCTACTCTCAATAATCTAGGCAGGAGCCTCGTCAAATATGCCTGCGTGTCTATTTACAAAATCCAACCCCTTCTCCAAGAAAGTTGAAGTTTTTCCTCCTAGTCCATTGGCTATTCAGAAACCTTTGGAGATGGGTTTGATCTTCTTGAACGAGTCCGGAGGGGAAGAGAGAGAGAGACCAAAACAAGAAGATGTGGTGATTTTGTGACAACGAAGGCAAGGACAAGCTAGAGCTAGAGGTGGGGCATTGGTTCGTCAAAAGAGAGCTTCCTTTTCCAAAAACCTTTGTAGATTTGTTTGATCTTCGCAAGTGAGTTGGGAGGGGAAGAGAGAGAGACCAAAAGAAGAAAGTGCACAAATTTGGTGATGGCGAAGGTAACGGACAAGCCGAAGCCAAAGGCAGTATGGTGGTTCGTCAGACGAGAGCTCGATCATGAGTTGAGGAGAGAGAGAGAGGGGTAGAGTTGGGAGGGGGCAAGAGCAAAGGTAGATTAGAAACAAATTTCGCTAACAAAAGTTGTTGAAACAATAGAATATGTACTCTGGAATACGAACTCTGGAAGAGGGCTTCTAGAGTCATTACTTCATTGTTCCGACAACTTTTTTTAGCAAAATTTATTTCTATCATGCATATTTTTTTTTGAGATGAATGCCATACAAAACACTAAGTTGCTTGGAAATCGTAAGAACCAAGCTACTATAGTGTTTTTCTAGTTCTTCATCCTTTTGCATATGTTTCAGAGGATAAATCTTCTGGAGCCTATGTCTCATCATTCTGACAAGGTTTTTTCTCAAATTTGTTTTTATTATGCACTACTTCTTGAGAGAAATGTCATGAAAAAGATTAAACTTCTTCAAAATCATAGGAACCATACTATAATAGCATTTTTTAGTTCTTCATCATTTTCTATTGAGTTTGAGAGAGCAAATATTTCAGACTCCGTATTTCATTGTTTCAACCACAATATTTTCCAGTTTTTCGTCCTTTTGCATTAGGTTTAAGAGGGCAAATCTTTCGGAGTTTGTGTTTTATCATTCTAACAAGTTTTTTTCGCAAAATTTGTTTTTGTTCTACACTACTTTTTAAGGGAAAAAGCCAATGGAACATACGGAGTTTCTTCAAAATCATAGGAATCAAGTTATAATAGCATTTTTCCAATTTTTTATCCTATTGCATTGAGTGTGAGAGGGTAAATCTTTCCAAAGTCCGTGTCTCATCATTTCAACAATTTGTTTTCACGAAATTTGTTTATATTTTCCATAACTTTTTGGGAGTAATATCATGAAAAACACGAAGTTGCTTGAAAATCATAGGAATCGAGCTATAACAGTGTTTTTCTAGTTCTTCGTACTTTTACATTGAATTTGAGAGGGAAAATCTTCCAAAGTGCATATCTCATCATTTCAACAATTTTTATTCGCGAAATTTGTGTCTATTCTACATTACTTATTGAGATGAATATCACGGACAAGGCGACATTTCTCATAAATCTTAAAAACCATGCCATGATAGCACTTTTCCAATTCTTTTTTACTTTTACATTGAGTTTAAGAGAGCAAATCTTTTGAAGTCCGTATCTCATTACTCTGACAAGTTTTTTTCATGAGATTTCTTTCTATTGTGCAAAACTTTTCAAGAGCAATGTCATCAAAAACAAGAAGTGGCTCGAAAATTGTAGAAACCAAGTTATAACAAAGTTATTCTAGTTCTTCATCCTTTTGCATTTAGTTTGAGATAACAAATCTTATAGAGCATGTATCTCATCATTCCGACAACTTCTTTTAGCAAATTTTTTTCTATTCTTCAATACTTTTCGGGAGGAATGCCATAGAAAACACAAAGTTGCTCAAAAATTGTGGAAACCATTTTATAACTACATTTTTCGAGTCCTTCATCCTCTTGCATAGTGTTTGAGGGGAAAATCTACAATAGTACGTGTTGTTTTTATTCTGCATTACTTTTTAAACGAAATACTATGAAAAAGACGAAATTTCTTCAAAATCGTAGGAACCAAGCTAGAACGGCATTTTTCTAGTTCTTCATCCTTTTGCATTGAGTTTGAGAGGGCAAATCTTCTAAAGTCCATATCTCATCATTTCAATAAGTTAGTTTCATGAAATTTGTTTTTATTCTGCTACTTTTCGGTAGGATTGCCATGGAAAACACGAAATTGCTTGAAAATTGTAGGAACCAAGCTATAACAATGTTTTTTTTTTTTTCTAGTTCTTCATCAATTTGCATTGAATTTGAAAGGGAAAATCATTTGAATTGAGTATCTCATCATTTGGACAACTTTTTTTTCGCAAAATTTGTTTCTATTCTACATTACCTTTTGAGAGGAATGCCATGGAAAAGATAGTTTCTCACAAATCATAGGAACCATACTATAATAGCATTTTTCCAATTTTTCATTGTTTTACAATGAGTTTGAGAGGGAAAATCTTCCAAAGTTCGTATCTCCTTGTTTCAACAACATTTTTTTAGCAAAATTAGCTTCTATTGTGCATAATTTTTCAAAAAAATGCTGTGCAAAACACAAAATTGCTCAAAAATTGTAGGAACCATATGTTGCAATATCATTTTTCGAGTTCTTCACCCTCTTGCATTGAGTTTGAGAGGCAAATCCTTCAAAGCCTGTGTTTCATCGTTTCGACAAGTTTTTTTCACGAAATTTATTTTTATTCTGAAAAGACAAAGTTTCTTCAAAATCGAAGGATCCAAACTATAATAGCGTTTTTCAAGTTCTTCATCCTTTTGCATTGAGTTTGGGAGGGTAAAAATTTTAGAGCCTGCATCTCACCATTCCAACAATTTGTTTTAGCAAAATTTGTATCTATCCTTCATTGCATTTTGGGAGGAATGTCATGGAAAATACAAAGTTCCTCGAAAATCGTAGAAATCATGCTATAACAACATTTTTCAAGTTCTTTGTCCTTTTGCATTAAGTTTGAGAGGGCAAATCTTCTAAAGTCCATATCTCATCGTGCTGACAAGTTTTTGTTGCCAAATTTGTTTTTATTCTGCTTAACATGTTGAGAGGAATGCCATGGAAAAGATGAAGTTGCTCAAAAATCATAGGAACCATGCTAGAACAATGTTTTTCCAATTCTTCGTCCTTTTGCAATGAGTTTGAGAGGGCAAATCTTCTAGAATCTATATCTCATCTATTACGCGCCGAACCCCGAACACACAACAACCCCTTACCATGGTCAATTGAGAGCGACGTCCCAAAACTCGTCAATGACCATTCATTTTAATTTTTCATTATGCGCAAACGGAAAACGAACCATCTCCAATCCAAACAAACAATCAAATAAGGATAGATGGATGAATAGTAAGAACAACCATCACTACTCATTTATACAATTTACTAAATTAACCAACGGATGATTGTTTTCAAATACAAGCCCAACAAAGGGGCCAATCTATCTTCTGAGCCAGTTTAAAAAGAAATTAAGCTAGACTAATCCAGCTATACAAAATAAACACTCGGGTTCAGCACCACGGTCACTCGAACCCATCAGACTCAGACTCCGTCAAGTTGATTATTGGAGGAGCGAGGGCAAGATTCTCCACTACATCATTCTAAGGGCCTGAAAGTGGTTATACAATAACCGGTGAAATAAAATATCAACGAATTCTTCCCATAAGCCCCGGTTAGTACACCAACTCAACATGAGGTATCTCTCCAGAACCAGCCCTCACTCAACCCAATCACAAACAACCAAAACCAAACAAGCAACAATAGCTAGGGTCGACCAACAATGATATAGTCGATTCACATGCAACCTTATCTAGTATGCCATACCCTGCACGTTATAAGTCACCACAATACATGCAATGCATATGGTTGTTAGATAATGCAATTCATCAATCACATGCGAGTCGTGTCACAAGCGATCTCACCTGGCTAATGCCACACCCTGCATATTATCAATTCGTGCGTCTATGCCATAAATAATGTGATCATTTCATACATAATCAGAACCAATGATGCCATGTTTCTCACACGCTCTTGCATCCACACATGTTCCGATTATTACTTCCCTTTAAAGCTACAACCGAGGTGCAACAGGCGCTACGACGTCCTTCCTTTGCAGAGGCACAACCGTGCCCTCTATACCCTTGCTACGGCGTCCTTCTTCCGCAAAAGCGCAACGATACCCTTCCGTGCCCAAAAAACATCAAGAGATACTCTCCCAAGACAGTATGCCCAAAGGACGTCAATGGATACTCTCCCAAGACGGCATGCCCAAAGGACGTAAAGGGATACTCTCCCAAGACGGCTTGCCCAAAGGACGTTAAGGGATACTCTCCCAAGACGGCGGGTTCAACTTAGTGATCATGCAAGCATACCATCACAACCCAATGCACACATGCTTGTACATAGAACCTAAATTCCTTTATCATAAAAGCGGTCCATTTCCGATGTCCCTCGGATAAATAATTTTTCCCATTTTTTATGAAAATCACACGATTCATGCGGATATTCATGTAATGACACATCCAATTTATCTCATATGATCAAAACACATAAAATTATGCATAATTTCACTTCCGAATGAACAATGCACGTAAACAATGTAATTTTAGAATTTAATAGTTAAAACATCAAATTCAGAAATTAAATAAATAATTAATTAAAATAATTAATCAAGCAATTAAGACAAATCATGCTTAATTAACACATAACACACAATTAAGCATAATTAAGCAAGATTAAACTAAGCTAATATTAACCATCTATCTAACCACCTATCTTAGGGCTAATACAACTTAATTAAACTTTTTAAACCAACATTAACACTAATTAAACCAACCCTAAGCAAATTTAGGCACTAACAAAGGGATTGGGGCTAAACTTATCCTTTAAGCGGGTCGATGACACGGATGCAGCGGCGACGACGAACCCGGCACCTAGGGACCTCACCCACAACACTCCAAGGCAGTACCGGGCTCAAAATAGCAGCAACAACCTTTGGTTCTCCCTGAACTTCTAAAAACAGCACTGTTTGAAGAGGAAAGGGCCTGATCGGAGCAAAACGGGCTGGTCAGAGCTCCAACGAGCAATTGGTTAGCGACCGGTAGCACCTGGGGGTAGAGGGAGAATTGCTGGTGGCTAGTATGGGTAGAGATTCGGTCGGAATGGGAGGAAAACAGCTAAAACAGCGAAACAGAATGATAGGCGGCGCTACAGCGGCGGTCCAGCAACAGTTGCCTGGCAGGTCGGCTGGCAAACGGCCAACGGCCAACGCCATCCGTACGAAATTTCTATCCTAAACACGATAATAGGTGGCAACAGCCATGATTTGCACGGGAAGGGCATGAACAACTTGGTTTTTCGAAGAAAGGTTAAAAGGAAAAACAAAATGAAGGAAGGGAAAATAAGGGAAAGAAGTGTGCGGTTTGTGAGAGCTGAAGGAGGAAGAGAGAGAGTGAAATGAGAGCTGCAAGACAAGCCTAATTAAGGCCATTGAATGCTTGCTTCACTTTCCCAAGTAAGTGACATCATCTTTTGTCTCTTCTTTTAACTTTTCTTCCAAATATCTAGGGGCAAAATGGTCATTTCCACCTTGCACATTTCCCAAACTACCATTGGATTAAAAATGAAGGGCGAGCCTAAAAAACGGGCTAGGAAATAAATACGAATGGGCTCAGAAGGATAAATGGTCGATGTGGTCCAACGGACTCACTTGCTTGCCTCGGGTTTACCACGATGGTTATCCCACCTTAGGCATGAGTCCCACACTAATCTTGCCTAGCCCACGTCCTCATAGGCTCGTTTCCTTAGTTCAAAAATCGTTTTTCCAAAAACTCAGCTTAACTGACACTGTCAACTGTCGAAGGAGTATTGTCCAAAAGTCCATCCCAGACGTTCTTGAAAATTCAAAGTCCAATATTGGATTTTCATACCTCGAATGCCATTTTGGTACTATTCAGACTGACAAGTGGCTTCGAGGATTCACGCGTAACCGACTTATGCCAAATCACGTTCAAAACTTCTTGACACATGGACGTCCTTGACTACGTGAAATTGCAAAAGATAGATTCTTATTTCAAAGTACATGATTACCAAGGATCGACATAAAGTCACTTGCGGGCTCGATAACAGTAAACGGAATCACCCGTCGTTCTATTATGTTTTGTCCGCGAATCGATTTCTATTCGTTCCTGGAATCGGCCTGCATATATACATGATTGTCCTTACGCAAGTCTCACGGTCAAGTCGTTTTCCCAGGTCAAGTTCTTTAGTCACATGAGTTCTGTCCTCATTAACCTTTCCCCTCAAGGTCAGTATCTCAAGAGTGATTAGTTCCAAGTGAGATCAACCAACAATGCATTGGCGAAATTCACGTTCATTCATCTCTCAAAGGGCTCGAATTTCAGGACGTCACATCATTGTTCTAACAATATTTTTTTTTTGCCAAATTTATTTCTATTGTGCATAATTTTTTAGAGGAATGCCGTGAAACACACAAAGTCGCTCGAAAATCGTAGAACAAGCTATAATAGCGTTTTTCCAATTCTTCATCCTTTTTGCATTGAGTTTGAGAGGGTAAATCTTCCAGAGTTTGTATCTCATTGTTCTGACAACTTTTTTTGCAAAATTTGTTACTATTCTACATAACTTTTCGAGAGGAAAGCCAAAAAAAACACGAAATAGCTCGAAAATTGTAGGAACCACGTACCACAGCGTTTTTCCAACTCTTTATCCTTCTATAATAGGTTTAAGAGGGCAAATTTTCCCTAGTTCGTGTCTCATCGTGTTTACAAGTTTTTTTCACGAAATTTATTTCTATCATGGACTAGTTTTTGAATACAATGCTATGGAAATATCGAAATGCCTTCAAAATCATAAGAACCATGCTAGAATAGCGTTTTCTAGTTGTTTGTCCATTTGCATTGAGTTTGAGAGGGCAAATCTTCTGAAGTCCATATCTCATTGTTTCAATATTTTTTGTCACGAAATTTGTTTCTATTGTGCATAACTTGTTGAGAGGAATGCATTCGTAAACACCAATATGCTTGAAAATCGTAGGAATAAAGCTATAAAAACGTTTCTTTTAGTTATTTTTCCTTTATATTGAGTTTGAGAGGGAAAATATTTCAGAGTGTGTATCTCACCATTCTGACAACCTTTGTTAATGAAATTTATTTCTATTAGGGTGAGTGGTTTCAAGTCCCTTACAGGTCCCACTTAACACTTGGAACCCAAAACCTACCCGTCAAAATCTGAAACATGAAACTTATCCTTTCAGATGTTCCAAGGTCAGTTCTAGGATTTAACAGAATCTTTGTTGTTTTTTTGTTGTTGTATTTTTAGTTAAAAAAAATAAAAATGAATGCAATAATAATAAACTAGACATACCAAACTATCGTAGCATGATTACAAGATTTTCCTAATTTAGAATATGACAAAAGTCGTATGGGCATGAAGAAATCTTTTCAATGACACTAATATTGTCATTCATAAAAGTTTCCCTATAGCTTAAATTTTATCAATATTCCAAACCCTTCGTGTTAAGGAAGGACCCTGGACACCCATTCAATCCCCACACATCCACCCACATTCATTCCCACTCAATCATAATTTTTTGCATGCTAAACTTCAAGTAAGTTATTCCATTTTTACTCTATCATGTTCAAGAAAAAAAAATTGAGAACTTAAGACGTAATGTCAAGCTCTCCTTAGATAAAAAGTTTCCATTGCAGCTACCGAGTGAGAAGGGGGTGACCATAGTTTCTTGACGTTCAGTAGAAAGAAAAATTGATAATGACAACATCAACTCCTTCTCAGTCTGGACACAAAAGTAAAGGAAAGTTGCATGCAATGAGTCGTCATAAGATATTAAAGAGCATGCATCCATACACAAACTCCAACCATGATTTTAGAGTTGGTATGGCTTCTCATATCTCCACATCATCCCAAGCATACCAAATACTAAATGTGCTTTTAGTGTGATTTGTAGTTAACCAAACTAAAGAGCAAATATATATCAAGTGTAACACCTACAGATAACGGAACCGTAATGCATCCGCACTTTCAAATGGAACAAATTTAGCAACTGAATATAAATTTTAAATCATATCATTATGGCACATAACAATTGCAATAGCAGGAGTTACAAATGCCAAATTATAATGTTGTTTAGAACTTTCTCAAACTCCATTTCATAAACAAGAGTATATAGCAGTATAAGGTGCAAAAACACCAAGTCATTTGATTGAGATAGTGATTTGAATATGAGAAGTAACAATTAAAAACAATAAAACTCCTAGATGTCAAAACCGCATTCATCATACCCAATAAAGCTTCTAAAAATACCACTAATTTAACAAATGAAGGCTTTCAGAGATGCACCTTAGAAGTTATGTAATGATCAAAAATCATCAAGTGGATTGATATCTTAGTGTAGTGCCAATAATTTGGATGTCATGAAGAACAAGGATGCTTGGGATACAAAGAATAATTTTTGCTAGCAAAAACCATATTAGAACTTCAGTCCATAATCCTCCATAAAAATTGGTTCCAAATTCTAATCACCTTAATTCAAAAGAAACAACAATTATAGTTAATCACTTAATCATAGTTTAAAATTAAAATTACTATTCACTAAACTAAAATAATTATTATAAAGCCTTACTACATATCTTCATTCTGCTTCGATTGGTAATCTCTATTTACAGATGATAATATACTCATTAAGACAACCCACATCTAAAAAAATAAAAGAGTAAATGAAACATTCACTTATTAGATATATACAAGGAAATAAAATATTATAAACATTACTTACCTAATTCAAAGTTTTCTGCATTCTTAATGCCTTTCAACAATCTTAAGTGCAAATCAAAGCTTCAACTATATTGGAAGTCAAAGAACTTTGAAAACCATCAAGAACAAGACCCGATGTACCAAAAGTCGACTCCGAAGCAACAGTAGTTATGGGAGTAGACAAAGCATCTCGAACCATCAAAGATAGGATTTTATAGTTTGAGTCACTAGTCTTCCACCACATCAAAATGTCAATGTCAATAATATTTTCACTTTTATTTTCAAGATATTAATCAAGCTCAAATTTGTTGGTATTGCAAACTTCTTGGTTCGAGTTCATGAAGGTTTTCCGTCAAGCTTCGGCGTCATACTTCCCCATCTTGTTAGTGACGTTACCATTGGCATCGGCGTTAGAACCACTACTACTAGCACTTAAAATTTGACACCAAAATTCCGATTACTTGAAGGAAGAGAAGATTACTCATAAAATTCAAACAAATACTCCAATGCATCATTCATCACATAATGTATCTTATTAATTTTTTATTCATCGTCATAAATTGGTCCATACAAGAAATTCACATAATATAACTTGACTTTAGGATCCAATACAACTGCAATCAATACTATCATATTCACTTTGTCTAAGCTCCCATAATATTTGTCGATTTTTTTTTTCATTTTGATACCCATTTCTTAAAGCTTAGGATCTAAAGCATTTGACACATCTTTCATATATTTGTACAAAAGAGCTATCCCCTTAAAATAATCATTGTAAGTAACATATGAATTCCCTGACATTCGATTGGTGGCATCATAGAATAGCTTTAAAAACTCCGAAAGAATAATAGTATTTTTCTAATCATCTTTAGGAAGATCATAGTTAAGCTCACCTGTAAAAGACAAATCATTTTCTTCTATTATTTCGAAAGCTTTTCTGAATTTTATGGCGATGTCGAACATGAGATAAGTGGAGTTTCTTCTCATGGCTACATCAAGAGTAACCAAATCCTTGAAAGTAATAATTTTCTCCTTTAATGCAAGATTGAAATGTTTGGGCTCTTAAGAGAGAACTCTTTACATACTTAACCACGTTTCAGATATGTACAATAAAGTCACATACCGTGCTCAAGCCATCTCTCATGATCAAGTTTAATATAAGAGCCGTGCATCTCACGTGTAAAACACTATCATTTAATATGACATCCTTTCTCTTGAAAGTTTTTCCTTTAAATAACCAATTGTAACATCACTTGAACTAGCATTATCTACAATAATTGTTAACATTTTTTTTCTATTCCCCACTCGTAGTAGCATTTCTCTACAATTTTCCAATCTCCATACCCCTATGACTATGTATCACCACAAAATTGGTAATTATTTTATATAACTTTCAATTTTCATCAATAAAATGTGCAGTGAGACACAAATAATTTATATTTAAATGGAAGTCAAGGTATTAGTTGTATGTGTGATCCTAGACTTAATCTTACCAAAGTAAATCTTCAAACAAGTTCTTTCACATAAATATAACTTCATATAATCTTTAGCCATTGTAAAATATGATAAATACTTGAAGAGAGGTTGTAACTTAGTAATAAACTCACGAAATCCAACATGCTCAACTAAGGAAAAAGATTGTTCATCAATTATAATGAAGTGAGCAAGCATTTGCCTATAGCATTTCATGCCTTACCAGCGACGTCTACATTACGTGGAGTATAGAATTTTTACCTCTTATCTACGTTGTGAGGAAACTTCTTGCACTTTGTCTAGTACTTTCTCATTGCGGAAATACTATTAGCAACACAATACTTATACATGGACTTACAATGAATGCACTTCACCTAATATGTTTTTCCATTCTCATATTTGATTCTTGCATAATGAACACTCATATATATATTTTGTATTATAAGAAGGAAGATGAGAACCAAGTACTTTGTTTATCACACTCATAATCGAGGATGGCTCTACTTCATTTTCATTGACGAAAATTCTAATTTGGTGATTGGAGTCATGTGACACATCTCTCCACACTCATAGACACGTAATCTTGATTTATCAACTTCATACATACATAAAAATAACCGAATATAATTATAATTTTCAAAATAAATATTAAACATTTATAAAATAACAAAACAAACTTTTGAACATAAACAATAGTCAACAGAAAAAGCTATAGTCAGATTAAACCAAAGACCAGTCATGTAGAATTATAGTAGCAAATAGAAAATTACATAACATAATAAGTTCATATGGTTCACTTTCAAATGGAAATAAATCTTGAGGCGTAGCTTCTTTTCTTAGTAAGAAAAGCCAATTTATCCTAAAAACAGTGGTTGAACTTGAATATGAGAAAACCAAGGGGAAGAAAAAGAAGTGTGATGAATCTTTATGTTATTAACCAAATGAGTCCACCTATTCAAACTTCCTGTGTATTAGTGAGATTTTTATCAATATGAAACTCACAATCACCAGTTGAGTATGTTCAAACATGGAGATACAACAACTTCTTAAACCAATCTAAAGTTCCATCCCACCTATTCTTAAAATGCCATGCTAAAACAATTGAAGCATACTATTGGAGATAGCTCGGAGAATAAGATTCCAATCAACTTCAGGTTAGGCATTTACATGTCCAATTATTCCATGGATGTACTTTTTTAACAAATAAAAAATTATGGTCGTTCAATTTATGAAGTAATTGTATAAATCACAGCTCCTTTTTATCAGAACTACATCCTTTTAGCATTTACAACCCTAGCTTGCAAGAAAGAAACCTAAATTTGGTCATTTTTTGTCATTGCTATAGCCATGGTGATTGAGGTCGGGACCGCATTGGTCTTTTTTCTAGATTCTTGTAGAATGCAATGTACAACAACTAAACAAGAAAAAGTGAGATTTCGAATCTCGTACAAAGATAGTTATTAATCTAATGGAAAATGACTAAATATTAATAATATTTTAAGCTTAAATCAAAAGGACTATATTTTCTTTTTAACATGAATAAATGAAACCATTAATTCGAAATCTCCGAAGTTGGACTTCATTGTCTTTACTTTTGCATTCTGCTTGCTTCTCTACATCAACCATCCAACAATCATAAAAGTATTGATAGGGAATTCTTCATTCCTCACTAACATTTTATACTAAGTTCAAATTTCTATCCACTAATCTCCCTCTTTGCATTGTCTGCATATGCAATACGACATTAAAAATCACTTCACTTCATATCTTATCTTGGCCGCCACGCAAACGTTTTTGTTTGATACTTCAAACTTTTCAAGTTCGAATCGTAGAGCACTTTTGTGAGCTGCGACATGACTAATCATGGTATAAGCCCCAGAAAAAAGGGTGAGATGAGGAAAAAAAGGGGAGAGTGACAAGAAAAACTAATAAAGACCAAAAGCATGCAAAAGAAAAAGCAAGATTCTCGACTGATTCAACGTCACTTTTTTAGAGGAATGCCTTGGGAAAAATAAAGTTTCTTTAAAATCAAAGGAACCATGTTAAAACATCGTTTTTCCAATTCTTCGTCCTTTTGGATTGAGTTTGAGAGGGTAAATCTTCCGAAGTTCGTATATGATCGTTTCAACAACTTTTTTTTTGCAAAATTCATTTCTATTTTGCTTAACTTTTTGGGAGGAATGCCTTGGAAAACACGAAGTTGCACGAAAATTGCAGGAATCAGGCTATAATGGCGTTTTTTTAACTATTCGTCCTTTTGCTTCGAGTTTGAGAGGGAAAATCTTTCAAAGTGCATATCTCATCATTTCGACAACTTTTTTTCATGAATTGTGTCTACTATGCATTACTTATTGCAATGGATGCTAGGGACAAGACAAAGTTTCTCAAAAATTGAAGGAACCATACTATAACAACGTTTTTTCAATTCTTCTTCCTTTTACATTCAGTTTGAGAGGACAAATCTTTCGAAGTCCGTATCTCATCGTTCCAACCACTTTTTTTTTTTGCGAGAAATCTGTTTCTATTGTGCATAATTTTTCTAGAGGCATGTCAAGGAAAACATGAAACATTTGCATTGAATTGAGAGAGCAAATATTCTGAAGTACATATCCGGTTTTGATAACTTTTTTCGCAAAATTTGTTTATGTTCTACATAAATTTTCGAGAAGTATGTCATTGAAAACATGAAGTTGCTCGAAAATCATAGAAACCAAGCCATAACAATGTTTTTCTAGTTCTTCTTCTTTTACATTGAGTTTGAGTAGGAAAATCTTCCGAAGTGCATATATCATGGTTCTAACAACTTTTTTTTGCAAAATTTGTGTATTCTACATTACTTTTTGATAAGAATGTCATGGAAAAGATGAGATTTCTAAAAAAATCATAGGAACCATGCTATAACAGTGTTTTTCTAATTCTTTGTCCTTTTACATTGAGTTTGAGTCTCTAATCCACCAATATTTTTTTGTAATAATATTAGTGTACTTTTATATGTTGATCGATCTAGTGTTTCATGCAAGAAATAAACATATCGTATCATTTTATCATTATGTGTGAGAAAAAGTGGCACTCGGAGCATTTGTGATTAAGTATACTCTGTCTGTGCATCAAATTGTTAATCTCTTTGTGAAATCGTCGTCTAGAAATGCATTTAGAAACTTATGTCACAAATTGGGCATTTGGGATTCTCCTATTCCCAATTTGAGTGGAGGTAAAAGCATTGATTTATCAATCAAGGAAGAAGAATCTAGAGATTAATCAAAACCGTAGCTAATTCTTGGAAATGCTAGAACCAAAGGATTAACAACTCTTATAATATAATAATCTATTCATTTTTTTTATTTTTCATCGTTGTATTATTTCATTGCAAATGGCAACATCTGTAATATTTATGTATAATGGAAATCATTTCGACAATTATACGTCATAAATCAAATACTTTTTACTTTTTAAAGTTTCTCTCCTGGGCTGTCCTTCACCCAAGACTCCCCGGACTCCACTAGCATTGCCCCTCCATGCCGTTTGTCATTTGTTGTTTCGCTCCTCTCCTCCCACTTATGCGCACCCATGCTCAAGGAGGAATGTCTCCTCTTTCGCATCTGTCTGCCAAAGATCATGCCGTCTCCAAAGTCCCTAGCGCGATAGTCTCATCATTAAAGGTCTTTCGTTGTCCGTACCCTATCTTTGCTCCACGGGGACGCCTCCATGGCATTTTAAAAAGCCACCAGGACTACTTCGCCTACATGATGTAGTTCTCTATCAAACAGAAATCAACGATGCCGATGACAACATCCCACTACTACAAGACGGACGGCGGCTAGCAATGGCGCCCGACTCAAGCCTGTTCATCCCTGGACTCTGCCATGTTCGCCACACCATGACAACACCGAGCAAATATGATGCCCAAGAATCCAGCTCGCTTTTTATGAAAACTGCTTTCAAATTTGATTCGCCTGAAAATTCCCGAGGATGGGATATCGGCAGTTACCATAATGGAAGTACATCATGTTGGGAGAACGAGATAGATTATATCAACAGATATAATATACTCAAAGAAAAAGGGGACAGTCTTTTACAATATTTGGTTACAGAAATAGTTGAGACCATAGTTCCTACTACAGCTAAATCATGATAGATATTACATGACCCTGTCGTATAATGGCTATTACAATCAAATTGTAGTAACTATTTTCGAAATGCCCACGTCTTTTTTCTTTGTCTCATTCATCGATTCTAAATTATATCAATTGTTATCAAAATTACTCAAATATATTAATGCTTCTGATTTAAAGCATTACAATTGAAATTTGAGAACATTACTACCTTTGCATTGGAAATTGTTTGATGGCAAAAGGGCCAATCCAAACTAACCGGGGCTCGACCCTGGCGTGGCACACCTCGCCAGGACATTTGCCGAGCAAGATGTGCCTGTGCTGCACAACCTGACCATGTCATGCCTGGCCGAGCTCTCAAATTCTTGCCAAGTCAGTGAGCCTGTTGGATCCTAAAAGAAGCTTGACCACGGCAATTCACAAAGTAGCGATTGGGCAATTGAAAGCAAATTCAAAGGGCCTTGGGCCCAAAGAGAGAGATAGTGGGGAAAAACCCCCAAAGGGGCGGAAAAGAAAATAAAAGCAAACACACCAGCTTTTACCAAATGATTCGGCCCGGCTCCGCCCACCACGGGTCCAGGCTAGACCGGCACGGCATGTCAAGGCAACCATGCCACGCTCAGGCCGACCCGGCCGGTTTGCCAGCACCGTGGTGGGTCCAATGGGAAAGCCGGCGAGGGGATTTAAATACATATTGGGTGCATGACAATTGGAACCGCAGGAGATTCAACTCCGCATTAGCATTTGGATCACGATGACGACAAGTAAAAGCAAAAGAAAAGCAACCGGAAAGGGAATCAAAAGCAGTCATGATTGGGTTTTCCCCAAGCCTACTAAGCAACGCGGCCCCCTTGTGCTCGCGGCACTAGGATCCGCTCCGCACCTTTCACTTCCTCACAGCTGTAACGCGAAGGGTCATCATGGCACCTCTACAGAGGTTTGGCCGTGATGCGTCTGAAAGGGCCATTTGAGTCGAAAGAGATGTTCTGTCTCTCTTTCCCTATTTAGGACGGGGACTTGTCGACAAGGGTTTTTGCTTCTGCCACTTGCACGTTCCTGTTTTCACGTAATCTTGGCCTGTCTCATTTGAGCTTCGTACGAAGAAATGTTTGGACAGAAAGAAAATTGATGAGGCGTTTCTTCACGTGTGCGATTTCGCTCGGGAACATTAGGTTGGACAGAGGCAGTTCCTACTTGATCGTGGGTTGGTCCGAGTTTACCTTGCGTGGCAATAAAGTTACAAACTCTGCATCGAAATCAAGAGATTCGCGTGAAATTATTTCTTTATGTCTAGCTCAAAGGATTTGTGCCAGTTAAAAATGAACTCGAGACGCTATGATTTTCAAGGAGTAAAGCACCTGTCTTTTTCCGACTGAGCCAGGCACCTTATTTAAATTATATTACGAGCTAAGGTGGGAGAAATGAGTGGTGGCAGAGGAAAAACGAAATTGGGGAGTTACCGTAATGAATTCCATGCACATCTTAACTAATAATTGATAATGTTCGCATGGAAAACTTACCATGGAAAGGCTGATTGAAGAAAGTTTTCTCCAATTCTAATAATAACGGGGAAAAGTATGACCCTTAAAGAAATTTACTTTTGCAGGAAAACAATGAGCAATGATGAGAAAAAAATGGCGATATTCCTGTCCACATTCAAAATGAACAAAGCAGATTTTTACATGATTCTCCAATGATCGACGTCGGCAAAGGCTTAATTATCATGGGCTAAAGTGGGGTATGGAGGTTGAAACCACCCCTCTCTCTCTCTCTCTCTCTCTCTCTCTCTCTCTCTCTCTCTCTCTCTCTCTCAGAGAATCATGGCGCTTTTGAAACAAAAAAGGTTCTTTAGATTGCTCGCGTGGGTTTCATTCTTCTCCCTTCTTTGAAAGATACCAATCTTATGGTGAGTGTTCATTAACGGTAACTCAATCTCTGGCCTCACTCATTTGGCTATCGTAATGATTTAAGCTGTACCAGACGTCTCTACAGGAATTACCAATGCCTTTGAAGAGCAAAGTACAAGATACACAGTGATGCCTATAGAAAGTAGGAATATGGCTTTCGAAAGATCTTGGATTAGTTATTGCATTTGTACTCGTATACATTTTGGAACGTCATTTTAGAGAAAGTTATTCAAAAAGTCATAAACCTATTATACTTTTACAAATTCAATCTTTTAATTTTATCAAACTTTTTATTTTTGGTCAATTGAGCCTATTTTGACCTAAAAGCACTGACGTGGATGCCAATATGAAAATAATTTTTAATAATATTTTCGAATTTTTTATTGATTTATTTTTTATTTTTTTCCCCTTCTTTCTCTAACCGACCGGAGTTGAGGGTCAGCAAAGTTGACCTCACTAGCATCTGGCAAAGCTCATCCTCGCTCGCCCTTGGCAAGGTCGAGCCTCACTAAGGGTGGGCAAGGCTCGCTCGAGGCTAGTAAGGTTGACCTTGTTGGGCATCACCTTTGGCTAGTCGTCTACCATCACCAACGCCTTGCAACCAGCTAGAGAAAGGAGGGAAGAAAAAGAAAGAAAGAAAGAAAATTAAATATATTAAAATATTATTAAAAGCTGTCAACGCCAATACATGCTATGCCATTTAGAATGGTTAACATCCATTCTAGCAATATTCGGTAAAAATTGATTAGATTAACTCAATTAGTAAATAGTGAAAATGTTTAAGGCAATTGATAAAATTAAAAAGATTTAGAATTAAATTAGTAAAATTGCAATAAGTTTAAGACTTCTTGGATTAAAAAAACACAATACCCCCAACCCCAAACACCCCCTCCTTTTTCTCTCTCCTTTTCTCATGGCTTGCTACCTATGAATAGCTTGGATTCGTACAGACAAGCTTAAAGGGGAGAGCTGGTCCTCTATATTGACTCCTATTCTTGCTGGAGTAGCTCTTTTAAGCTTATAGGCATTCCCATGTTAAGCTTATAGGCATTCCCATGTAACTTATTATGTATAAGTTCAGTACGGGCTATCTTTCCCTCCTATCCTTACCAGAAGAATGACCCTCATTTAGGTTTATACGGCTTAACAACATCCACGTGCCTCTAAATATAAAATAAGATAATGGGCGCATTTATTTTATGAAATAAAATATTTAAAAACATTTTTATAAAACTAACCGTCTATATTCTTAACAAAATGAATTAACAAAAAATATATTCGTTATTCATGAAAATATAAAATATAAATTACATCGAAAATATTTTTATTGATTAATTATATCAAGTAATATAAAAAATTATTTTAAAAATATTTATTTGGCAAAATAAATGGAGTTCAAGAAAATAAAGTAAAAAGAGGATGAGGAACAACACACTCGGAAAAAAAGGTCTCCCTCTCCCCCAACGTACGTGCCCAGGTCGTGCCTTCTCCGCCTTTTACGGAGCTCGCCTACATTGCATTCCCACGCGCCTCCATCATGAGTTCGTCGTCGTGTCACCACGAGCAATAATCCATGGACAAGCCCAAGAGATTTTCTTAGTCGGTCCACCTCCACATGCATCATCCGCAAATACTTGGATATTCAATAATATCATGTCTGTCGGTGCTGTATGACAACTCTCATTTATAAAAAAAAAACATGCCCGAATTATGCCTTTTAGTTATGAGCTATTCTAGGTTTTACAGAAATTAGAGTATCGTTCTCTCTTATCGATGTGGGAACATCATAATCAATGGAACAATTCTCCAATCCAACTCAAATTTCATCGACCTATCTAGCCAAATCGTTAATCATGCAAGCAAATGCAAATTTTGGTCACAGCTTGATTGAGTGGACCCTAACTTAAAAACTCCCTAATCATCATCTTTAGGAATATCATGGTTAAACTCACTTGTAAAAGACAAATCATTTTCTTCTATTCTTTCGAAAGCTTTTCTGAACTTTATGGCGGTGTCGAACATGAGATAAGTGAAGTTTCATCTAATGGCTACATCAAGAGTAACCAAATCCTTAAAAGTAATCCTTTCTCCTTTAATGCAAGATTGAAATGTTTGGGCTCTTAAAATAGAACTCTTTACATACTTAACCACGTTTTGGATACATACAATAAAGTCACATACCGTGCTCAAGCTATCTCTCATGATCAAGTTTAATATATGAGCCGTGCACCTCATGTGTAAAATATTATCATTTAATATGACATCATTTCTCTTGAAAGTTTTTCTTTCAAATAACCAATTGTAATATCACTTGAACTAGCATTATCTACAATAATTGTTAACACTTTTTTGCCTATTCCCCACTCGTAGTAGCATTTCTCCACAATTTTCCAATCTCCCTACCCCTATGACTATGTATCACCACAAAATTGGTAATTATTTTATACAACTTTCAATTTTCATCAATAAAATGTGCAGTGAAACATAAATAATTCATGTTTAAATGGAAGTCAAGGTATTAGTTGTATGTGTGATCCTAGACTTAATCTTACGAAAGTAAATCTTCAAACAAGTTCTTTCACATAAATATAACTTCATGTAATCTTTAGCCATTATAAAATGTGATAAATACTTGAAGAGAGGTTGTAACTTAGTAATAAACTCATGAAATCCAACATGTTTAACCAAGGAAAAAGATTGTTCATCAATTATAATGAAGCGAGCAAGCATTTGCCTATAGCATTTCATGCTTTACCAGCGACGTCTACATTACGTGGAGTATAGAATTTTTACCTCTTATCTACATTGCGGGGAAACTTTTTGCACTTTGTCAAGTACTTTCTCATTGCAGAAGTACCATTAGCAACACAATACTTATACATGGACTTACATTGAATGCAATTCACCTTATATGTTTTTCCATTCTCATATTTGGTTCTTGCATAATGAACACTCAGATATATATTTTGTATTATAAGAAAGAAGATGAGAACCAAGTACATTGTTTATCACACTCATAATCGGGGATGGCTCTACTTCATTTTCATTGATGAAAATTCTAATTTAGTGATTGGAGTCTATGACACATCTCTCCACTTCCATAGACACGTAATTTTGATTTATCAACTTCATACAGACATAAAAATAACTGAATATAATTATAATTTTCAAAATAAAGATTAAACATTTATAAAATAACAAAACAAACTTTTAAACATAAACAATAGTCAACAGAAAAAGCTATAGTCAGATTAAACCAAAGACCAGCAATGTAGAATTATAGTAGCAAAGAGAAAATTACATAACATAATAAGTTCATATGGTTCGCTTTCAAATGGAAATAAATCTTGAGGGGTAGCTACTTTTCTTAGTAAGAAAAGCCAATTTATCCTAAAAACAGTGGTTGAACTTGAATATGAGAAAACCAAGGGGAAGAAAAAGAAGTGTGAGGAATCTTTATGTTATTAACCAAATGAGTCCACCTGTTCAAACTTCCTGTGTATTAGTGAGATTTTTATCAATATGAAACTCACAATCACTAGTTGAATATATTCAAACATGGAGATACGGCAACTTCTTAAACCAATCTAAAGTTCCATCCCACTTATTCTTAAAATGCCATGCTAAAACAACTGAAGCATACTATTGGAGGTAGCTCGGGGAATAAGATTCCAATCAACTCCGGGTTAGGCATTTACATGTCCAATTATTCCATGGATGTACTTTTTTAACAAATAAAATTCTGGTCATTCAATTTATGAAGTAATTGTATAAATCACAGCTTCTTTTTATCAGAACTACATCCTTTTAGCATTTACAACCCTAGTTTACAAGAAAGAAACCTAAATTTGGTCATTTTTTGTCATTGCTGTAGCCATGGTGATTGAGGTTTGGACCGCATTGGTCTTTTTTCTAGATTCTTGTAGAATGCAATGTACAACAACTAAACAAGAAAAAGTGAGATTTCGAATCTCGTACAAAGATAATGGAAAATGACTAAATATTAATAATATTTTAAGCTTAAATCAAAAAGACTATATTTTCTTTTTAACATGAATAAATGAAACCATTAACTCGAAATCTCCAAAGTTGGACTTCATTGTCTTTACTTTTGCATTTTGCTTGCTTCTCTACATCAACCATCCAACAGTCATAAAAGTATTGATAGGGAACTCATTCCTCACTAACATTTTATACTAAGTTCAAATTTCTATCCACTAATCTCCCTCTTTGCATTGTCTGCATATGCAATACGACATTAAAAATCACTTCACTTCAAATCTTATCTCGGCTGCCACGCAAACGTTCTTTGTTTGATACTTCAAACTTTTCAAGTTTGAATCATAGAGCGCTTTTGTGAGCCGCGACATGACTAATCATGGTATAAGCCTTGGAAGGAAGGGCGAGATGAGGAAAAAAAGGGGAGAGTGACAAGAAAACTAATAAAGACCAAAAAGCAAGCAAAAGAAAAAGCAAGATTCTCGACTGATTCAATGTCACTTTTTTAGAGGAATGCCTTGGAAAAAATAAAGTTTCTTTAAAATCAAAGGAACAATGTTAAAACATTGTTTTCCCAATTCTTCGTCCTTTTGGATTGAGTTTGAGAGGGTAAATCTTTGGAAGTCTGTATCTGATTGTTTCAACAACTTTTTTTTTGCAAAATTCATTTCTATTTTGCTTAACTTTTTGGGAGGAATGCCTTGGAAAACACAAAGTTGCACGAAAATTGCAAGAATCAGGCTATAATGGCGTTTTTTTAACTCTCCGTCCTTTTGCTTCAAGTTTGAGAGGGAAAATCTTTCAGGATGCATATCTCATCATTCCGACAACTTTTTTTCGTGAATTGTGTGTCTACTATGCATTACTTATTGCAATGGATGCTAGGGACAAGACAAAGTTTCTCAAAAATTGAAGGAACCATACTATAACAATGTTTTTCCAATTCTTCTTCCTTTTACATTCAGTTTGAGAGGACAAATCTTTCGGAGTCCGTATCTCATCGTTCCAACCACTTTTTTTTCGTGAAATCTGTTTCTATTGTGCATAATTTTTCTAGAGGCATGTCAAGGAAAACACAAAACATTTGCATTGAATTGAGAGGGCAAATATTCCGAAGTACATATCCGATTTTGACAATTTTTTTCGCAAAATTTGTTTATGTTCTGCATAAATTTTCGAGAAGTATGTCATTGAAAACATGAAGTTGCTCGAAAATCATAGAAACCAAGCCATAGCAATGTTTTTCTAGTTCTTCTTCTTTTACATTGAGTTTGAGTAGGAAAATCTTCCGAAGTGCATATCTCATGGTTCTAACAACTTTTTTTTTGCAAAATTTGTGTCTATTCTACATTACTTTTTGATAAGAATGTCATGGAAAAGATGAGATTTCTAAAAAATCATAGGAACCATGCTATAACAGTGTTTTTCTAATTCTTCGTCCTTTTACATTGAGTTTGAGTCTCTAATCCACCAATATTATTTTGTGATAATATCAATGTACTTTATATGTTGATCGATCTAGTGTTTCATGCAAGAAATAAACATATCGTATCATTTTATCATTATGTGTGAGAAAAAGTGGCTCTTGGAGCGTTTGTGATTAAGTATGCTCTGTCTGTGCATCAAATTGTTAATCTCTTCGTGAAATCGTCATCTAGAAATGCATTTAGAAACTTATGTCACAAATTGGGCATTTGGGATTCTCCTATTCCCAATTTGAGTGGAGGTAAAAGCATTGATTTATCAATCAAGGAAAAAGAATCTAGAGATTAATCAAAACTGCAGCTAATTCTTGGAAATGCTAGAATCAAAGGATTGACAACTCTTATAATATAATAATCTATTCATTTTTTTTATTTTTCATCGTTGTATTATTTCATTGCAAATGGTAACATCTGTAATATTTATGTATAATAGAAATCATTTCAATAATTATACGTCAAAAATCAAATACTTTTTACTTTTTAAAGTTTCTCTCCCGGGCTGTCCTTCACCCAAGACTCCCCGGACTCCACTAGCATTGCCCCTCCATGCCGTTTGTCATTTGTTGTTTCGCTCCTCTCCTCCCACTTATGCGCACCCATGCTCAAGGAGAAATGTATCCTCCTTCGCATCTGTCTGCCAAAGATCATGCCGTCTCCAAAGTCCCTAGCGCGATAGTCTCATCATTAAAGGTCTTTCGTCGTCCGTACCCTATCTTTGCTCCACGGGGACGCCTCCATGGCATTTTAAAAAGCCACCAGGACTACTTCGCCTACATGATGTAGTTCTCTATCAAACAGAAATCAACGATGCCGAGGACAACATCCCACTACTACAAGACGGACGGCGGCTAGCAATGGCGCCCGACTCAAGCCTGTTCATCCTTGGACTCTGCCATGTTCGCCACACCATGACAACACCGAGCAAATATGATGCCCAAGAATCCAGCTCGCTTTTTATGAAAACTGCTTTCAAATTTGATTTGCCTGAAAATTCCCGAGGATGGGATATCGGCGGTTACCATAATGGAAGTACATCATGTTGGGAGAACGAGATAGAGGGCCCGTTTGGTTCGGCTTTGGGCAAATGCCCTTAGGAAAATGCAAATATCCTTAGACTAAAGGGGGTTTCCGAAATGCAAATACCGTTTCGTAAATACTACACTTTGTAAAGCATTTTTACAAATTTTTTTCTTATTTTCGGCCGCCAAATTTGGCCGCCAGCCACCCTCCGGCGGCTAGATCTGGCCGCTGGTCAATCTCCGACGGCCAGATCTGTTCGCCGGATAGCCTCGCTTGAGGTAGCGCGACCTCAAGCGAGGCGGCCTAAGGTTGGGCGACCTCAGGCGATGGTCAGATCTGGCCGTCGCCTGGGTCGCCCAAGTTCGCGCGGCCCCGGCGGACGGTCTCCTAGGTCGCGCGAACCCAGGCAACGACGCCATCGCCTGGGTTCGCGACCCCGCCTCCATCGCCCGGGCGCGCGACCCAGGCGAACCCCACCGGGGCCGCGCGAACCCAGCAATGGCGATGGCGCTTGGGTCACGCGCCTTGGGTGGCGGTCGTGTGACCCCAGGCGGCGGTCAGTGGGGTCCGGTGACCCCTCAGTGGCGTTCGCCGCCGTCGAGACCCTCGGCCGGCGGTCGCCGCCTCGTCGGCTCATCGGAGGAGAAGATGAACAAGAACCGGGTGAACAAAGTGCCATTTGCATTTGGAAGATGCAACTTCCCAAAGCACTCCTGACCTCCCGGGCTAAGGGCCTTTAGTAGCGCTTCGAAATGCAATCAGATGTATTTAGCCAAAGTGCTCCAAAAAATGAACCAAACATGTTTGCATTTAGCCAAGGAGCTTTCAGGGCTGAAAGCCCCTTGGCAATGCTGAACCAAACAGGGCCAGATTATATCAACAAATATAATATACTCAAAGAAAAAGGGACAATCTTTTACAATATTTGGTTGCAGAAATAGTTGAGACCATAGTTCCTACTACAGCTAAATCATGATAGATATTACATGACCCTCTTGTATAATGGCTATTACAATCAAATTGTAGTAACTATTTTCAAAATACCCACGTCTTTTTTCAATTGTCTCATTCATTGATTCTAAATTATATCAATTGTTATCAAAATTACTCAAATATATTAACGCTTCTGATTTAAAGCATTACAATTGAAATTTGAGAACATTACTACCTTTGCGTTGGAAATTGTTTGATGGCAAAAGGGCCAACCCAAACTAACCGGGGCTCGACCCTAGCGTGGCACGCCTCGCCACTCGCCAGGACATTTGCTGAGCAAGATGTGCCTGTGCTGCACAACCTGACCATGTCATGCCTGGCCGAGCTCTCAAATTCCTGCCAAGTCGGTGTGGCCGTTGGATCCTAAAAAGAAGCCTGACCGCGGCAATTCACAGATTAGCGATTGGGCAATTGAAAGCAAATTCAAAGGGCCTTGGGCCCAAAGAGAGAGATAGTGGGGAAAAACCCCCAAAGGGGCGAAAAAGAAAATAAAAGCAAACACACCGGCTTTTACCAAATGATTCGGCCCGGCTCCGCCCACCACGGGTCCAGGCTAGACCGGCACGGCATGTCAAGGCAACCATGCCACGCTCAGGCCCGGCCGGTTTGTCAGCACCGTGGTGGGTCCAATGGGAAAGCCGGCGAGGGGATTTAAATACATATTTGGTGCATGACAATTGGAACCGCAGGAGATTCAACTCCGCATTAGCATTTGGATCACGATGACGACAAGTAAAAGCAAAAGAAAAGCAACCGGAAAGGGAATCAAAAGCAGTCATGATTGGGTTTTCCCCAAGCCTACTAAGCAACGCGGCCCCCTTGTGCTCGCGGCACTAGGATCCGCTCCGCACCTTTCACTTCCTCACAGCTGTAACGCGAAGGGTCATCATGGCACCTCTACAGAGGTTTGGCCGTGATGCGTCTGAAAGGGCCATTTGAGTCGAAAGAGATGTTCTGTCTCTCTTTCCCTATTTAGGACGGGGACTTGTCGACAAGGGTTTTTGCTTCTGCCACTTGCACGTTCCTGTTTTCACGTAATCTTGGCCTGTCTCATTTGAGCTTCGTACGAAGAAATGTTTGGACAGAAAGAAAATTGATGAGGCGTTTCTTCACGTGTGCGATTTCGCTCGGGAACATTAGGTTGGACAGAGGCAGTTCCTACTTAATCGTGGGTTGATCCGAGTTTACCTTGCGTGGCAATGAAGTTACAAACTCTGCATCGAAATCAAGAGATTCGCGTGAAATTATTTCTTTATGTCTAGCTCAAACGATTTGTGCCAGTTAAAAATGAACTCGAGACACTATGATTTTCAAGGAGTAAAGCACCTGTCTTTTTCCGACTGAGCCAGGCACCTTATTTAAATTATATTACGAGCTAAGGTGGGAGAAATGAGTGGTGGCAGAGGAAAAACGAAATTGGGGAGTTACCGTAATGAATTCCATGCACATCTTAACTAATAATTGATAATGTTCGCATGGAAAACTTACCATGGAAAGGCTGATTGAAGAAAGTTTTCTCCAATTCTAATAATAACGGGGAAAAGTATGACCCTTAAAGAAATTTACTTTTGCAGGAAAACAATGAGCAATGATGAGAAAAAAATGGCGATATTCCTGTCCACATTCAAAATGAACAAAGCAGATTTTTACATGATTCTCCAATGATCGACGTCGGCAAAGGCTTAATTATCATGGGCTAAAGTGGGGTATGGAGGTTGAAACCACCCCTCTCTCTCTCTCTCTCTCTCTCTCTCTCTCTCAGAGAATCATGGCGCTTTTGAAACAAAAAAGGTTCTTTAGATTGCTCGCGTGGGTTTCATTCTTCTCCCTTCTTTGAAAGATACCAATCTTATGGTGAGTGTTCATTAACGGTAACTCAATCTCTGGCCTTACTCATTTGGCTATCGTAATGATTTAAGCTGTACTAGACGTCTCTACAGGAATTACCAATGCCTTTGAAGAGCAAAGTACAAGATACACAGTGATGCCTATAGAAAGTAGGAATATGGCTTTCGAAAGATCTTGGATTAGTTATTGCATTTGTACTCGTATACATTTTGGAACGTCATTTTAGAGAAAGTTATTCAAAAAGTCATAAACCTATTATACTTTTACAAATTCAATCTTTTAATTTTATCGAGCTTTTAATTTTTGGTCAATTAAGCCTATTTTGGCCTAAAAGCACTGATGCGAATGCCAATATGAAAATAATTTTTAATAATATTTTCGAATTTTTTTATTGATTTATTTTTTTATTTTTTTTCCCCTTCTTTCTCTGACTGACCGGAGTTGAGGGTCAGCAAAGTTGACCTCACTAGCATCTGGCAAAGCTCATCCTCGCTTGCTCTTAGCAAGGTCGAGCCTCACTAAGGGTGGGCAAGGCTCACTCGAGGCTAGTAAGGTTGACCTTGTTGGGCCTCACCTCTGGCTAGTCGTCTACCATCACCAACGCCCTGCAACCAACTAAAGAAAGGAGGGAAGAAAAAGAAAGAAAGAAAGAAAATTAAATATATTAAAATATTATTAAAAGTTGTCCATGCCAATACATGCTATGCCATTTAGAATGGTTAACATCCATGCTAGCAATATTCGGTAAAAATTGATTAGATTGACTCAATTAGTAAATAGTGAAAATGTTTAAGGTAATTGATAAAATTAAAAAGATTTAAGATTAAATTAGTAAAATTGCAGTAAGTTTAAGACTTCTTGGATTAAAAAAACACAACACCCCCAGCCCCAAACACCCCCCCTCCTTTTTCTCTCTCCTTTTCTCATGGCTTGCTACCTATGAATAGCTTGGATTCGTACAGACAAGTGTCACGGGCCGATCGATCTAGCGTTCCCTTCGCACCCGTGCGGCCTTAGGATTTCTCCCAAGCAGCCTTTCCACTCAACTCACAAGAATTTTAGAGAGAGAAACTCTAGAGAGAGAAGCTCGGGTTTTCTATTGCTTGTGAAGAATGAGATGATACAATGAGGGGGAGGAGACCCCTATTTATACAAGTACAGTAAACCGTATCCGTAGATCTCTCCTCGATCTAACGGTGGAGATTACATCTCCCCAACTACCACCTACCCGCATTAATTACATAGGTGTATCCCCCAACTACCACCTATCCTCATTAAATACATCGGTGTACAATTACCGTATCGCCCGCCCCTAGGAATAATCTAGAATACTCAAGAAAACCCTAGAACACGGTGAGAACAGTTGAGGGTCGCTTGTGCCAAGGCTCGGTCACGGCATCGATCAAGAACCTCTTGGATTGTGCATATCTTCGAGCCGTGACATTCTCCCCCACCTAATCGGGCGAAGTCCTCGTCGCGTCTTCGGCGTGGTATGCTTCAATTTGCTTCTTGAATTGCCAAAGAGCGTCCGCGGGTTCCCAGCTCGCTTCACTCTCCGGAAGACCCTTCCATCGAACCATGTATTCTCGCTTCGGCACACAATATCTCTTCCGTATGACTCGGTCGGCTATGATGTGGTCGACCTCTCGATCATACGAGGTTCTTGCTCCCACCGGTGCCCATTGCGACTCTCCTCGGTTCGGATCTTCCTCATCTACATGGAAAGGTTTAAGCATACTTACGTGGAAAACCGGATATACCTTTAACTTCGGCGGCAACTCCAATTTGTATGCAACCTTCCCGACCCGTTGAAGCACACGGAACGGCCCCTCGTAGCGTCGGATCAACCCCTTGTGTACGTCTTTGTATCGAAGGACCACATGTAATTTGGCTAACACTTGGTCCCCGACTTGGTATTCTACGTGCCGACGCTTTTGGTCCGCCCACTTCTTCATGCGCTTCAATGCCTTGTGTAGGCACGCCCTTGCCAAGTCCGCTTGTTCTTGCCAATCCTTTGCGAACTTGAAGGCCGGAGGGCTACTCCCCTTGTAACCCGACGCAACCGCGCTGGGGTTTGCGGTTGTTGCCCGTCACCATCTCGAACGGACTCGGCCGCTGACTCGCTCCGTTGCAAGTTGTAGGAGAACCGGGCCACGCGATCGGCCTTGGCCTGGCCACTTGCGTTGTGCTCACATAATGCCGAAGATAGATCTCCAAGAGTGCATTGGTCCGTTCCGTCTGACCGTCGGTTTGTGGATGCAGACTCGTGGAGAAGTTCAACTCCGACCCCAACAGTTTGAAGAGCTCCGTCCAGAACCGCCCGTGAATCGGGATCACGATCGCTTACGATCGTTTGTGGTACTCCCCGCACTTGACCACGTGCTTCAAGAAGAGCTTGGCCGCTTCCTCGGCCGGGCGGTCCTTCGTTGCGGTACAAATGTCGCGTACTTGAGAACCGGTCGACCACCACCATCGGCGTCCGACACCCTTCTGACTTTGGTAGGTTGACGATGAAGTCCATGGAGACACTCTCCCATGGACGAGTGGGGATAGGAAGTGGCTCCAAGAGCCCCGGCGACGATCGTTGCTCTAGCTTGTCTTGTTGGCATACTGCATGTCTTCACGTACGCCTCGATGTCGTCACGCATTTGAGGCCAATAGTACTGTTCCTCGACGAGCGCCAATGTACGGTGGATCCCTGGATGACCCGCCCACTTTGAATCGTGGCACTCTCGCAGCACTTCCTTCCTCAACTTCCCGTGAAGCGGCACGTATAGTCGTCGCCCTTTGGTATAAAGGAGCTCGTCTTCACACCGAATTGCCGAGTCTTGCCCTCTTTTGCGTATCGCAGAGCCCCCGAGCCCGTTGATCGTGCTTGAGCCCCTCCTTGATGCGGTCGATCCACGGGCAACTCGGTCGACTCACGATGTTGGCCAACTCCGCTTTTCGACTTAGTGCATCCGCCACGGAGTTGGACTTCCCGGGCTTGTACTCTAGCATGTAGTCGAATTCCGCCAGGAAGTCTTGTCATCGAGCTTGCTTCGGACTCAGCTTCTTTTGTGTTTGGAAGTAGCTCGTGGCCACGTTGTCCATCTTCACAACGAACTTGGCTCCCAGGAGATAGTGCCTCCACGTCCGAAGGCAATGGACCACCGCGGTCATCTCCTTTTCTTGAACGGTATACCGACGCTCGGTATCGTTCAATTTCCGCGACTCGAACGCAACCGGGTGGCCATCCTGCATAAGAACACCACCAATAGCAAAGTCGGAAGCATCGGACTCTACCTCGTAAGGTTTAGTGTGATCGGGCAATGCCGGCACCGCCCCCTCGGTCATGGCTTGCTTCACTGATCAAACGCGTCTTGGCATCGGTGGTCCACTCCCACGGCTTGTCCTTCTTCAGCATGTCCGTAAGTGGCACCGTGATGCTCGAGTAGTTCCGAATGAAGCGCCGATAGTAGTTGGTGAGGCCAAGGAATGACCTCACCCCCTGTCACCTTGGTCGGCGGCTCCCATTCGACCACCGCTCGGATCTTTGCTCCGTCCATCCGAACTCGACCGCAACCGACAATGTGTCCCAAGAAGGGAACTTCCTTTTGGACAAAGGCACACTTCTCGCGCTTCACGTATAACTCATTCTCGCGCAAAACTTGGAAGACTTCCCTCGGTGCTCGATATGTTCTTCCAACGTCCGGCTATATATGACAATATCATCTAGATAAACCACTACGAACCGATCAAGGAACGGATGGAGTACCTTATTCATCATGGTGCGAAAAAGTGGCCGGAGCGTTGGTGAGACCGGGCATGACGAGGAACTCATATGACCCGTATCGCGTCACGCATGCGGTCTTCGGCTCGTCCCCCAACGATCCGAACTTGATAGTAACCCGATCGGAGATCCAACTTGGTGAACCATCGTGCTCCTCCAAGTTGATCGAATAGATCCGCGATGAGAGGAATCGGGTACTTGTTCTTCACGGTGAGTTTGTTTAGTGCCCGTAGTCGATGCACATCCGGAGTGACCCATCGTGCTTCTTTTGGAATAGGACCGGCGCACCGAACGGAGATTTGGACGGCCGAATGTACCCGCATCGAGCAGCTCTTTCGGTTGTCTCCTCAACTCTTCCACTTCCGGGGTGCCATGCGATATGGTGCCATGGCGGGTGGTCGAGCGTCGCACTAACTCGATCCGATGATCCACCTCCCTTCGAGGTGGGAGTTTCTTGGGTAGTTCGGACGGCATCACGTTGTTGAATGTGTCAAGGATTCGAGTCACCTCGATGGGCACATCCTCCACTTCATCCCCATTTTCCTCAACCTTTAACGTCGCCATGAGGGTCACCTCTCCCTTCCGAACTCCTCTCGAGAGTTGCATGGCTGACAACATCTTTCGATCGCGACCCGATGCGCGATGAATTGGAATCATGCATTGACACCGTTTATCCAAGACACAAATGCAATCCGCAAACGGTAAGACTCCAAAGATTGATCCTATCGAAGAATCCTAGACCTAGCACAAAGTCATAATCGTCTAGGGAATTACCTCGATATCTTCCTTGCTTGACCAAGGACCGAGATGGAGCTCTACGTCCTTAGCCACGCCGCTAGTCGGGACCTCCTTGGAGTTCACCGTCTTGAGCCAACCCGCTCCTTTCTCGACCCGAAGACTCAACTTCTTCGCGGCCTCTTGGGATATGAAGAGGTCGGATGCCCCAAGATCCACGAGTGCACTCATCGTGGAATCTCCGATCTTCACATCCACGAACATCATTCCCTTAGACTCTTTTTTGCTTTCTTCGTCTTGAGAGAACTAAGGATTCGCAACGAACCCGCCGCGACTCCTCCATAGGCTCGTCCTCCTTGCAAAGGGCCGCCAACTTGGCCTTGTTCGGGCAATCTCGTGCCATGTGAGGACCATCACGTAAAAGCATTTATAGACTCGTACCTTCCTTTGTCCCCGCCGCCGACTCCGCCGGAGTCCTATGAGGGCCGACCGGTGGTTTGCCTCCATACGGGCGATTGAATCTTCCTCGATCTCCCCCACCATAGGCTTTGTCCTTCGGACGAGAGTCCGGCTTGGATATCGAAGGTGCTTTGTATTCCACAAGCGATTCGGCCACCGTTATGGCCGTTGTGAGGTCTCCCACGTTGCACCGCTTGAGCTCTTGCTTGGTCCATGGCTTTAGACCGCTCATGAATTGGTAGTACGCCTCATTATCACTCATCGAAGGGATTTGGAGTAGAAGCTCCGAAAACCGTTTGATGTAGTCGCGCACCGCTCCTTTTGCTCGAGTCGTTTCAGCTCATCCCGAGCATCCTCCTCCGCGCACGAAGGATAATACATCCGTCGGAATTCCTCAACGAATCCATCCCAGTCGTAATAGGATCACCACTCCTATTATCCGACCGACGACGCCACCACAACAATGCATTATCAACTAAATACATAGACGCGGTGTTTACCCGAGTAACGTCATCGTTGATTTCCATGGCCTGGAAGTAGCGCTCCATGTACCATAGGAAGTTGTCCACATCCTTGGCCACCCGCGAGCCCCGAACTTGTCCGGCTTGGTGCATCCGTTCGTGGACCGGCATGCACCGTGACCACCCCGTTCACGCGTCTTCGCCCGATTCGGCGAGCTTCCCCTTAAGCTCCGCTATTTCCGCACGCATAGCCGCCATCAAGGCTTCCAAGGTTTCCTCCCGTTGATCCAGTTCTTGCCTCGGGGTCCCCAAGAACCGCCTCGAAGCTCTCCCATACCGGTCTTGAGCTCTTGCACCTCGGCCTCAAGCTCCTCCTTTCCGGCTTCCACTCCTTCGACGGTGCAGGTCGGGTCATCGACCGATCCTTGGATCTCGGTAGCGAGCAGTTCTACCTTCGTTATCCGACGATCCGGATCCCCTACAAGATCCCTCGAACTAGAACCAAAGCACGGTTCTTCCTTCCCTTGTTGCCCTTCTCGACAGCTCTTCCACGATCCTCGCGATCCGCCTCCAACGCGATCAGCACCTCGGGACGGAATCGGCCATTGCGCCTTGGAACGAACTTTGCTCGATACCACTTGTCATGGGCCGATCGATCTAGCATTCCCTTCGCACCTGTGCGGTCTTAAGATTTCTCCCAAGCAGCCTTTCACTCAAACTCACAAGAATTCTAGAGAGAGAAACTCTAGAGAGAGAAGTTCTGGTTTTCTATTACTCTTATAGAATGAGATTATTACAATGAGGGGGAGGAGACCCCTATTTATACAAGTACAGGCAAATCATATCCGTAGATCTCTCCTCGATCTAACGGTGGAGATTACATCTCCCCAACTACCACCTACCCGCATTAATTACATAGGTGTATCCCCCAACTACCACATATCCTCATTAAATACATCGGTGTACAATTACCGTATCGCCCGCCCCTAGGAATAATCTAGAATACTCAAGAAAACCCTAGAACACGGTGAGGACAGTTGAGGGTCGCTTGTGCCAAGGCTCGGTCACGGCATCGATCAAGAACCTCTTGGATTGTGCATATCTTCGAGCCGTGACACAAGCTTGAGGGGAAGAGCTGGTCCTCTATATTGACTCCTATTCTTGCTAGAGTAGCTCTTTTAAGCCTATAGGCATTCCCATGTAACTTATTAAGTATAAGTTCAGTACGGGCTATCTTTCCCTCCTATCTTTACCAGAAGAATGACCCTCATTGAGGTTTATACGGCTTAACAATATCCACGTGCCTACCACCCACTTGGGTAGCATTGCTGGCTCGCGCTCTCTTCCTCTCGCAAAAGGTCGAGAGTTCGAATCCCAGCTTCGTCATAGAGTGACTTAATTGGTTTCACGTGTGGTGGCGTAAGACGCGCGCCCTGTGGCTTACATTCCCCTCCCATTTGCGTGGGCGTGCGGGGTTCCTGGGTCATCAAAAAAAAAAAAAACATCCACGTGCCTCTAAATATAAAATAAGATAATGGGCGCATTTATTTTATGAAATAAAATATTTAAAAACATTTTTATAAAACTAACCATCTATATTCTTAACAAAATGAATTAACAAAAAATATATTCGTTATTCATGAAAATATATAAATATAAATTACATCGATAATGAAAATATTTTTTATTGATTAATTATATCAAGTGATATAAAAAATTATTTTAAAAATATTTTTTTGGTAAAATAAATGGAGTTCAAGAAAATAAAGTAAAAAGAGGATGAGGGACAACACACTCGGAAAAAAAGGGTCTCCCTCTCCCCAACGTACGTGCCCAAGTCGTGCCTTCTCCGCCTTTTACGGAGCTCGCCTCCATTGCATTCCCACCCGCCTCCGTCATGAGTTCGTCGTCGTGTCACCACGAGCAATAATCCATGGACAAGCCCAAGAGATTTTCTTAGTCGGTCCACCTCCACATGCATCATCCGCAAATACTTGGATATTCAATAATATCATGTCTGTCGGTGCTGTATGACAACTCTCATTTATACAAAAAACATGCCCGAATTATGCCTTTTAGTTATGAGCTATTCTAAGTTTTACAGAAATTAGAGTATCGTTGTCTCTTATCGACGTGGGAACATCATAATCAATGGAACAATTCTCCAATCCAACTCAAATTTCATCGACCTATCTAGCCAAATCGTTAATCATGCAAGCAAATGCAAATTTTGGTCATAGCTTGATTGAGTGGACCCTAACTTAAAGACGTCGATTTTGAGTGCAAGTTGTCGATTCGACAGATTAATTGCTAGTTTCATTATTACCGATTGACTACCAATATGTCGATTTATGACTTTATCGTCGACTTAAAGACTCCAATCGACTACCCAGTGATAGGAGGTAGTTGTGATCGATTTCCTTTTCTATTTGTTCATTTCCTAATGTGATTATTTGTGTTGGTGCATGAATTTGGAGAGTCTCATCTTAGTTACAATGCATCTGTTTACATCTAGGTCCTAAATATTTTAGTGTCTTAATTATTAGTTTTACAAGATTAAGGTTGCTTTTGGTTCAGCATTTGAAACTTTCAAACCTGAAAGCCCCTTGAGGAAACCGTTTGGTTTAACTTTGAAACCGACTTTCAACTTTCAACTAGCCTTCAAAATGTTAAAAGCCCAAAACTAGTATAGACTAGCTTTGGGTTTCAACATTTTGCTAAATGCTAAAATTATTTTTTCCTTTCCAAAACTACCCTCACTAATTCGATTTTAAAAAAAGAAGAAGATATATATATATATATATATATATATATTTATATTATATCCATCAAAATCAATTGTAAAAGTTTTTTTTACTAAACAAGCATTTAACTCAAAATCCATTTGCAAAAAAATTTACCAAATATAATTGCATTTTCCCAAGTAGCTTTGGACTTTCAGCATTTGTATTGAACTCAAAATCTATTTGTAAAGCTAAACCAAACACACCCTAAGTCATTGATTTTATGAGTCTTTATTGTGGTTTTACTTTCAAACATCTTTGTTAGTAATTTTGGTTTTTAGGATTCCAAAAGTCTTTTTTGTTTGTTCAGTAAAATTACTCTATAAATATAGATTATAATCTCCATTGTAAGGGAGATAGGGCTTGAATTTTATGAATCTATTGCGGTTCTTAATTCTTGGTGGTGGATTCTTCCTTAGTGACAAACTAAGAAACCCCTCATTAAATCGCATTGTCTCCCGCTCGGCCTAAACTTTTGAATACCTCTCATTATAAAAGAAAGAAAATCAATGAAGAAACCGAGAATTTAGAGAAAGTTGGAGGAGATTCAACGCGTCCCGACTGGTGTAAACAGAGCAGCCCATTCTGCTCCCATGCACATGGGCAGTTTGACCTACTAGATTTTGACCGGAAGATTCAAAAACCGACAAGTTCGAATCGTCTGCATTGGACGAGAGAGAGAGAGAGAGAGAGAGAGCCTGGCAGATGCGGACGAGGCCTCCCGTACGTGTAATCACGTGTCAGCCATTTCGTCGTCGTCGTCTCCGGACCGTCCTCTGCCTGCTGGGGAATGGCGGTCTTCCTCCTGCCATTTCAGAGGGCAGAGGA
Organism: Angophora floribunda; assembly: GCA_014182895.1. Taxonomy (NCBI): domain Eukaryota; kingdom Viridiplantae; phylum Streptophyta; class Magnoliopsida; order Myrtales; family Myrtaceae; genus Angophora; species Angophora floribunda. The sequence goes on from CM024710.1 coordinate 14,563,938, forward strand.
GTCACGTCTCGATCATGGGGGCTTCCGCCTTTCTTTCTATCCCCGAAGACGGAGAAAATTCCAAAATCGTCGCCAGCGACGGGTGTAATTTGTCTTTGACCATCGGCAGTGGCGCTTAGAGAATAAGACTCTGTATGAAATTGTATATGCAATTCCAAAATCGTTTGTGTATGAAATTGTCGTGGATAGGGCCATTGCCATATACGCAGCGATTGAAGATTCGGACATGACCGGTTCATTGGAATTGTGGAATTGTTTTCTTTTTCAGATAGTTCTATGCTCGTTTTCCCGAATTATAAAGAAAAAAGAGTCGCTGCCTCTGCCTGCATCCATGAAGAAAGATGTAAGATCCACCGAAAAAATTTAAGAAAAATTCAAATAAGAGTTCGAAGTGGAATCGTTTTCTAAAAAAAGACCTAAAGTAGTTAGGTTAGTATTAAATAAAAGCCTGAACTTGTTTTTTGACCAAATCTTCACCAACTAACAACTTATTCCGACAAGTGAGTTTTGGGCAATTTTGTCTAAAAAAATCCAGCTAGGTAAAAATGCTTTAAAATCCTTGCACAAACTTAATAGTATTAACGCTTCGTATGTTTCCCGAAAGATAAACGATTTAAAATTTTTTTTCCTATAAATGATTACTCATATCGTTTATAAAAATGATATAATGAAAAATATTTGTATTGTTTATGAAAATACTTATACATATATTATTATCGATAATGAAAATATTTTCTATTGAGTAATTTATTTCTAACTATACGAACGATTAATTTTGGAAATATATTTTTAAATTATTTAATAATATTTAATATTTCAGTAGTGTTACAAATAATTTAATCAGACAGCGAATGAGAATATTCGGTTTGCTCTTTGACACGTAGCTTTATAAAGCACGTAATGATATAAGATTGGCATCAGGATGATCTCATGGAAAGGACATAGCAAAGCAAAAAGCGAAAAAGGGAGTACAGTAAAGCAAAATTGGCAAAGAGCTCACCCCGTTCGCACTAACAAAAGGGAAAATTTTCACTAGCGTTAAAGTAAAGCGTTTGGCGGAATGTACAATCCAATTCTAATCGTTTGGAAATGCACGATCAAGTACTAAACATTTTAAAAGCAGTGCAACCAAGTGCTAATAGCAATCAGCTGACGTGTTGGCGACATAGCATGTTCAAAATTTATGTGGCTTTTCTCAATAGTTTTGGCACGTCGATATCCACATGATGTGATATTGATGTGGCGTTACGTCATAATTGAAAAAAATTAAATGAATCAAAATGCCCAAAAGAATTTTAAAAAGAGTGGAGAATAAAATTTAAAAATCAAAAGAAAATAGAAACATGTCTAAGAGGGAGAGAACACCTCACAAATTGAATTGCGTTTAGCAACATCCCCACGTGGCCGGCGAGGGCTGTGCCTTTTTTTTATTTTCTACATACTTTTAAAAAATATTGGCCTATTGGCACCACGTCAACATAAAAACAATCTTGAAAATTATTAAAACGACAATTAGGATTATGTGTCACGTCAACAAGTTCGTGTGAATGGCTTGATTATGTTGATTTAAAACGTTGGGACTTGATTACACTTTTCACGTGTTTAGGAATTAATTACGTCATTAGATTCCGTTTATGAAAATTAGTAATTCAAATTTTCCTTTTGAAAATAATAAAATTTGATAAATTTTCTATATTCTTAACATAACAATCAACAGTGATCAATGATCTAAGGTAGACCTTGAAATTGAATCATACTGATTCCGGTCCAATTTCAAGTACTCGAGTTTCAAAACTGAGAACTAATTCCAATATAGTGAGCTCCAGATTTTCATTCCAAAGTTGGTTAGATAGAATTTGATATGGTGTCATGTCATGATTAAAAAAAATCTCAAGAAATCAAAACACCCAAAAGAATAATTTTTTTTTGAGATTAACTGAAAAAATGCCAAAATTAAAAAAAGAAAAAGGAGATAGAGAGAGCACGACTAGGGTGGGGTTTAGCAGAGTCCCCACATCGCTGGCGAGGGCCGGCTTAAAACCCCCCTCTCATGGTGACTCTGTCTTTGCTTTGATTTTCTTGGTTTTATTTTTTGTGTCTTTTTTGGATATTCTACATGCTTTAAAAAAAAAAATACAACTTCGGCACAATACACTAAAAAATTATTAAGACGATATGTCATTATATGTGTCACGTTAACAAATCCGGTTGGAGTTGTTCGAATGATTTGATTGCATTAAATTTAAAATACTAAGGATTCGATTGTACTTTTTAGGAATTGGTTGCACATCAAGTCAAAAGACTAGGAGTAGTAATTGCATTTTCTTTTTGAAAATAATAAAATTCAGCCGGTCTTCTATATTCTGCAACATGCCAATTATTAATACCCCAAAAGGAAATGAAGAAAGGAAGAAACAAATAAATGACCCACCGCAAAAATATCATTCTGTGGTGAAGGGAAGGGAACGCACTATCGACGTATTAATATGGATGTATATAAATGTTTGTTGATGTAAAATCTCCCTCAAAGCAAGATTGAAGTGAAATTACAAAAATGGCTCTTGTACATGTTAAGGTACTATCAGCACTGTTTTATTTAGGAAAATTTCAAATAATAATCTAAAGTGCTTTTATTTTATCAAATAATGGTCTAAATTATTCTCATTTTTTAAATAAAGATATGGAGTGAATTTTATTTCAAATAATGATTTAAATAGCCATATTGGTTTCAAAGAATGGCCCAACCTCACCAATTGGTCAATGACAATTTCGTGTGTAATATCTTATAAATTCTATCACATTCCTCAAATTTTAACAAATTCATTTTTAATATTATTATTAACCTTTATTTTGTCTAATGTTGATATTCTAGATAATTTATCATTCTATCTTTTCCCTATTCTTATATTTTCTGCATAGAATTAAAAAACAAAAGAGAGATTTTCTTAAAAACAACAGGATAAAAATACACTATTATCTACTAAATGTTGTGGGCATCACGCGAACTAACAAAAAATATAATGAAGGATTAATTGTCGTAAAAACTAATATTTGAACTATAATGAAAATTAGAAAGTAAAATGTGTATCTTCCCTAAATTTTGGAAGACTTTTGAGTAATATTTTTTTGATAAAATTACTGGAATTATGAAAGTAGAATGTAAAACATTTCGAGTCAATTACATTTCAACAATATTTTCTCCAACAACCAAACACAAGATTCTAATGCATTTTCATGATTTACTAAACAAAAATATTAAAATCATCACTCTATTCGACATCATTCCACTAATTCTCACAATTTTGTCATAGAGAAAGATATTAAAATTATCATTTAATATTTTTTCAACCCATCCTTTGATTTTATCTCGTTCGGTGGAACCAAAAGGAACATGAATTTGTCGGGTCGGTTCGATTACACCCCCAAAGGCTCTATTCCCAATCTTGGAAGTAGCATTTGTCTCAAACAAATCATAAAATAGAATTTTCACGAAAAGAGGACAAGAAAAACAGCGCGCAAAAAGACAAGCACCGCCGAGACCGGCTCGTCCCGACAACTGTAGATCGGACGTGGCCTGGCTTTCACACGTGGACGGTGGGGATTACGAGCGCGACCAGCAGCAGCAGCCAGAGACGAGGAGAGAGAAGAGAGGCTTGGGGATCAGGTTTTCCGGCTAACCATGGTTAAACCCCCCTCCGACATTTCCAAACCTTCGAAGGGACGCCCTTCTTAACCATGGTTAACTCTCGCCGCTTCACACTTCCCAGTTTCCTCCTCTTACAAACAAAAAGCTCTTTTGCTTTTTGACAATCCAGGAATCGAATCTCTCTCCTCCCTCATCCTCCCCCTATCTCTCTCTCTCTACGATTTGTCTTCTTCCTCCTCCGAGAATCGCAGCCGCCGCCTTCGGGGACCAGTGTTCTCCGGTCAAGAGTCGGTCATTATCCTCAATCTGGAGCTCCGCATTTCGCTTCCTTTTGAATAAGCTCAAGCTGAATGCGAGTGCTGGAAGACCTCTTGGAGGATAGAGATAGAGAGAAAGAGAGAGAGAGAGAGAGAGAGAGAGAGGAAGGGGTGGTTCTTTCTCGGATGATCCTTTCGCCGGAGAGTCCTCTAATCTTGTTCTTCGGCATTTTGATGGTGTTGCTAGAGCTTTAGGACCGAGTCGAACCTCTAAGACCCATCTTCGGTTCAGCTCAATATAGTCGAAGGACACAGGAACTGGATTTGGCGAGCTCGTTAGAGTAGCCATTGACGGTGGAGATGCCGAATCCGTCTTCACAAGAGGTTTCTTCCGCGACCCGCCGGCGGAACCGCCGGCAAAGAAGAAGCGTAATCTTCCGGGGATGCCAGGTATGATCGGTCCAGCTGAGCAACTAGACATGATTGCACAAAACCCTAAATTTGCCGCTCTAAAATCTCTCTCTCTCTCTCTCTCTCTCTCTGGCAGATCCTGAGGCGGAGGTGATAGCTCTGTCGCCGAAGACACTGATGGCGACGAACCGGTTCGTGTGCGAGATCTGCAACAAGGGGTTCCAGCGGGACCAGAACCTGCAGCTCCACCGGCGGGGCCACAACCTGCCTTGGAGGCTTCGCCAGCGAGACAGCAATGCGGAGCCGCCGCGGAAGAAGGTCTACGTGTGCCCTGAGCCGGGCTGCGTCCACCACAGCCCTGCCAGGGCCCTCGGCGACCTCACCGGGATCAAGAAGCACTTCTGCCGGAAGCACGGCGAGAAGAAGTGGAAGTGCGAGCGGTGCGCCAAGAAGTACGCCGTCCAGTCCGACTGCAAGGCCCACATGAGGACCTGCGGCACCCGCGAGTACAAGTGCGACTGTGGGATGCTGTTCTCTCGGTAACACCGCGTTTCTTCTCCAGACGAAGACGGGTCAATGACTCGACATGAGATTTGAGAGTTTCCCTTTTTTTTTTTCTGTTTTCCGATTTGCAGGAGGGACAGCTTCGTGACGCACAGAGCCTTCTGCGACGCATTGGCGGTGGAGAGCTCGAGAGCTCAGAATAACAACTCGGCGCAAGACGAGCAGAATGTGAGGAGCACCGCCGCCGCCGCCGCCTCATCGCCCCCGCCTCCGCCGCTTACTCCGTCGACCACGGTGGTGTCTCCGGTCCTCTCCCTTCAAAGTTCAGGTAAAATTGGTTTTTCTAAATTTTCCAGCTGAAATAGCCAGGCTTGGCGTGCAAGATAGGCGTGTGAATTAAGCGGAGGTCAAAGGGGAAATGTTTAAATAATGAGGCGTACCATGATCCCATTCAGATGTCGTGGTCTAAGAGAAGATGTTAATGAATGGAGCAGAAGCCCCCCCATTTTGCTTAAATTGATGATTTGGTCCGAGTGTTGTTTTATTATAAAGATTCATGTTTTGTCTGTTCTTGAGGTCGCTCTCTTTGTCCGCTGCGTGGCCGGTAATAGGCTCGGAGGAGACAGGAGAGAGAGAGAGAGATTTTTAATGGGTTTTGGATCGCTGGTTCTTTGCTTAGTTGACTATGGAGATCAGGGAATCCATTGGGCAACAAAAGGGGAAAAGGAGAGAAAGGGGGGTTGTTGGGGATCGTTCATTATGGTGGGATGAGAAAGGACGCCATTATTGCTCCCTCCTTTAAAGCTTTGAAAATGTGGAAAAAGAGGTTCTTGTGAAGTTCATTCCAGCTAGGACTGGGGAAAGTTTTTTTGGCGATCCCAAAAGGGGTCTCCTCTCCTTCTTCACTGTTTTCTTTTCGCACCTTCATTTTGGGATCGCGCAATTTATCTTTCCGGATCTACTTTTCGCTTTCCATGTCCCTTTTTTACATTCCTGCTTTTTTCTTTTTCGGTGCTTTCGGGGGTTGCAGATTTGCCTGAAAATGCAATTGAACTAGTGCCGTCTGCTCCGGCATCGTCTTCTCTAGCTGCCACCGTCACGACGGGTGCCGCCACTGCTGCTGCCCCCACTGGCCCGGACAACGGTGCTGTTACCGGCAGCAACACTGCTTTCACCTGCCTATTTCCAGCATCGGTTCTGCCGCCACTGCAGGCCTCGCCTTCTTCGCTCTCCAATCTGGTCTGCACGGTGGCACCCCCATCGCCCTCTACTACAGAACCGGCCTCGCTCTCCCTCTTCCTCTCCAGTACTGCCTCATCCCTCTTCTCGAGGCCCGATCAGAACCAGCAGCACCTCTACGCCCTGCCTTCGCAGCCCGCCCCGGCCATGTCTGCCACGGCCTTGCTTCAAAAGGCTGCTCAGATGGGTGCGGCAGTCACCAATGCATCGCTGCTTCGTGGGCTTGGCCTAGCAATTTCCTCACCTCCTGCTTCTAGCCACGAGGCAACTCCGGTGACCGCCGGCGATGGCTCCACCCATTGGAGCAGACAGGGGAAGGTGGAGAGCTCCTCAGAAGCAGCTGGGTTGGGGCTGGGCCTCCCGTCTCAGCCATCGCTGTTTGGCAACAGGCCCATGACAGTGGATTTCCTGGGACTGGGAATGGGTCCTGCCGGGGGCCGCACAGGCGGGCTATCGGCTCTGCTCACTTCAATTGACGGCGGGCTGTCGTTGGACCGTGGATTCAGCGGTGGAGTGCCTGGAGTTTTGTATGGAGGAGGTGGAGGTGGAGGTGCACAGAGGGTGGATGACCTCAGTCGAGGTTCTTGGGAGGAGTTGCCGGAGTCGAAGCCCGACGGGCCAAATGGGCCTAACAGGCCTCCTCACTATCTCTAGTGACCGTCCAGATGAACTTCCCGGGCTCTTTTTGCTCCTGGCCTCTCGGAGGAGTTCACGGTCAAGCTCGGGACTGCTTTTGTGTAATAACAACAGTATAGGTGTGATTTATTTTACGAATGTATATCGTTCTATTAATCTAGTCTCGTGTCATTTTGCTCTTTTTTTAAGCCAATCTAATGGGTTCCAGTCCTCTTTCAAATCCGAGCAACTCAAATGCATTTTGTGGCGAACCTAAGTCTGCTAGTCGCCTATATATTGTACTTATTCTATTTTGCATTCGCGCACCCGTTATTTGACTAAATCAGGAAGGAAGCCCACTTTGGCTTTTCCTAGAAATAAATTTACAACGTTTCAAGGAGTCAACAGCCACCGACCCAATAATCTAATGAAAAAGCTTCTGGCTACGGCGATATGTAAGCAAGCGATGACGGTGCGTTTGATTGAAAGTAATAGCCACGTTGTTCAGGATGTTGCAATTGGAGCTATTTTTTTATATAGGAATATGAAAGCAAGCAACGGGTGACGTGCTTCGGATAAACTAATTTAAGGAATCTTATATGCTATCATAGCGCGTGCTTTTCGAAGGACATAATCTTATAGGAACTTAACACTCATGTAAGCAAAACGTAAGCAAAACGTGCTGCGATCGGTTCTGCTCTCTGGGTAGCACCTCCGTATAACATTTTTCGTGATTGCCCTTTTGTCTAAATGGCTTCAATTAAGCTGAAGGGTCCTTGGCTCTATTTAATCAGCAAGAGGTAAACGCCACGACAAACTCTTCCCAAAAAAATTATGTGCAGACTAAATGTTCCTTTTGTTGCCGCAAGAATAGAAGATAACGAAACCAAAGCACTCTGTAGTAGAGTACGGAGAAAAGCACTCTTCTTTGCTTTCTCATTTCTAAACCATGTCCATTTCGCCCTTAGCTCTAAATTACTCTACGGGTTTGGTTTTCGGATGTCTTAAGTGTGTTGTGCCACGCTTTCACTTGCTGATGTTAGGAAAGTCTAATTACGGATGTAGTAGTAGAAGGTAGGAAGGGACCGAGTTTGCACGGACGTTCATACATTTGAAATGCCTACCTTCTGTAAAGGAGTTCGTTTTTGTGCAAGAACTGCAGTTAATGTAGCTATTAGTGAATTTAAAGGTCAGTAAAGTTGATAGAGACATAACACAAACTGGGATCAAAACGTATGCTACATCTTCTGTAATTCTTTTTCAGCCAGAGAGATACACCTCCCGAGCTCACAATTTTCTGTAATGTGCATTCACTCTTTCAAGTTTGTGCATGTCCATTCTGAACAGATGATTGTTAAATGTGTTATTGATAATAATCAAACATGGTATTAGTATTATTGATGCCTCAGCAGCGTCAGAAATATTAGGTGAATCGTATTCAGTACTCTGAGAAACTGAGATTTGCATGTCTCCCTGTTTCTCATTGGCATATACCGCTGCTTTATGTTCTCCTTGCCGTTTTTGCTGAATTATCTGCTTGCATATTAGTTATGATTCTGCAGAATTATCATGGTAACAGTATTGTTTGCAGGGGATGCTAACACAAGAAAAACTGTCGAAGAACAGGATAGTTATTGATACTGACAAGAAGGGGAAGTGAGTTTTCTTTACCGTCAATATTTGCTAAATATTTTTACTTAAATAAGATCTCGTAGATTATTCATCTTGCTGCTGCCAGGCTTTTTGGCTCTCTCCCTCGCCCAAAAAAAGGATTTTGACCCCAAACTCTGCGATTATTTATTTATTTTTGGTCGAAAAATGAACATTTTATTTATATCATATCAGTGCTGCCCACAGTGGGGGCGTCCCTACAAAGCAAAGCCTAAAAGGCTGGTGGGGGAGAAAAAGTCACTCCGTGATTAATTTACTTATTCTTATCTCATTTTGAAGTAGAACTTCACCGTTGGAAACATTGATACTCTTTTGCAAATGTGTAGTTTAACATGTATCTGATTCTGCACAACTCCAAGCCCTTGTGTGATTCGGAATGAACCATTCTTGGTGGCAGAAAGGAGAGATGAATTCCTATGGAGCATCCAGGAACAAGAAGATTTAATCAGATGACGGATCTTGCGTGGTCCAAGGAAATAAAAGGTTGGCTTCCGAGCTATTGCGATATACTATGTCTGGACAGTGATGTTCCTTATGGCCCTGTTTGACTTGTTGCAGCATGAGTGCATCTGTTACTAGTAGTACAGAGGAGACAAAGAAAACGGTGGTTGTGATTGAAAAAGAGAAGACGTACTTAAAACTCAATTGATTTGCAAAGGTGGTTTCATATGTTTTAGCTTCTTTCACATGCTTAAAAGGAGCCTCTCTGATTTTTTGTGTTGAACCGTCTGCAGAATATTCTGATTATGATAGTCATAAAGGCAATGGAAGTGGAAAAAGATCAAGAGGTTGTCCAGATGATTGGCAGAGATCCTAGATACAGTGCCCCGCTTCTTCCATCAATTGAGATATTTGTCTGGTCAAGGAAAACTTTCTATGCTTGTCAAGATTGATCATTTATCATCTTACAATTCGATATGCATCAAAATGAATCTTTTAGTGAAGATTTCCTCTAATGCTTGTGATTCTGCACATGTAATATCTTGTTTTATGATCTTCTGGAGCATTATTTTTCTCATGCCAATGCGACGTTTTATTGCCAATGATATTCATCTTCCTGGGAAATGGAATTACGGAAACCACTGTAGTCCAGGATGAATTTAGTGAAGTCATCAGGGAAGCCGATAAGCGTAATCCAGTTTACTTATCAGTACCATATAGGAAAGGTATGAAGTCATATCTGGCTCCATGTTTACGATTTTGAGCATCTTCTGTAGTTTGGCTTTGCTGTCTCACAAGTTGCTTTAATCTCAGGAATGTGCAAGCCTCGGTATATTTATGCAACAACAAGCTCTTGAGTTTCTCGAGGGAAAAGTTTGAAAAGCTTTGCAACTTCACGCTCTTGACTTTCTGTTGTGTTTCTGTTCTGCAAGGGTGCAACAAGTTCCTCAAACCTGTAATATCCCCGTCAACTCTACGCTTTAAACAGAAAAGAGGGACTACTCCATTATCAAATACAGCATGCCAATTGTTTGTTTACGCACTCCAGGACCTACGATTTTTGTCCAAGAATCAGCATCTTGGATTGCTGATGCTTTTGAGCCACAGCCAGATTTTAGCCACAGGTTACAAGGATCTGTAGAAGATATCTTAAATCAACATGATCAAGGCACCACTTTTTTAGGACCTATTACCCACTATGCCCTGTGGGCATCTGTTGATAATCTTCACAACCCTTTCTTGTGCTCAGCCTCATCGGGATTCTAAAAGAAATATAATATGATTACCTGGAATATCTTCTCAATCCTTTCTTGTAAGATAGTGTTAGTACTTGCAAATTGTTGGTAACTAATTGATGATCTTGTAGTCCAGTAAGGTACTGTAACTATAGTAGATGACACTGAGAAAGTTAGATACAGCTAATTTCTATTATGACTTGTGTGTTAAGTAAGTGGGTGATTCGGTTGTTGTTTTAACCGTGTGTGTATTTAGCTTGCTTCATGGTGATGGCGTAGTATTTCTGCTCATCTTCTCACACATTGATTTCTGCTGCAGGTGAAGAAGTTGCCATATTCAAATATTTCAACAAGAGAGGTTGTGCCATGCTCAAGGACATGCTATTACAAATAATGGGGTTTGCCCTAATATCGAGTACTTATTAGCACTTACCGAGTGGCACTTACTCTGTTTATAAGACCTGTTCAGGAAGGCAGAGCTATGTCCATAATTCATGCGAGCAATCTTTGCTTTAATGCAGCATAAACCCGACTGTTATGAATTGACGTATCTATCTATGCTTGTTATGCCTAAGGTGAATAACTTCTTTCTGCTGTGGCAATATTTTGATGTGTGAAGAGGAGTAATATACATTGAGATGGAGGGTTACTTGATTCATCCTGTATAACCAGGCTTTGTTTAGGATTAGCTGAGGACAGATTTTGGGAGGATAGGAAAACTGTTCTGCTGCTTGATTGATTCTCAAAATTTCTTTCCTCCAACAGAAGTTTGAATGCATTTTCCCTAACTCTTCAGAGATGGTAATATATCAACTGCCGGATTGGCTGGCGTTAAATAGCTTCGGTGGAAGTAATAAGCAATGATATTAGCATTTAGCTATTAGGTAGTACTAAATTAGGCAATGAGGGTTTTGTAGTGTCTCTCAATGCTATAATAGAATAAAATCATCTCCATTTGGCAATTAGACAAAATCTTTAAATTTTTTTGATGGTTTGTCCTTCTCTAACTTTCAACTTACTCTCAATCTTTTGTTCTGTCTATTTACATGGAGTAAGAGTCGAAATTCATATATGAAGCTAAATGTCTCTACCCCAACCACTTGACAAGATAGGGATTCGAACCTCCATATCCTCATTCTCATGTAGAAAAGGTAGTCAATGGAGTTTGGAACAAGCCCTAGTAGTTAAATAATAGTATGTTTTTGATAAAATTATCTAAAAAGTTTTAAACTTATTACACTTTTGACAATTAATTTCTAAACCTTTCAATTTTGTTAATTTAATCCTAAATTTTTTACTTTTTATCATATAAGTCCATTCGATTAATTTTGCCTAGAGCTCACTAACATAAATGCTAGACATCTTACATGGCACTACGGGTACTGACGTAGACAATTTTTAATAATATTTGGATATTCTTATAATTTTATAATTAATTTAATTAAATTTTTTCTTTTCTCTTTCTTCTTCCTTTTGCTGGTGACCAAGCAGGCTAGCATTGTCAGGCATCACCTTTACCCAATGAGGCTACCTTGGCTTGGGTGAGGCTAGCTGACAAAAGAAAGAAGAAGAAAAAAAGAAAAAAGAAAAAAATAGTAACATATTTTTAAAATTCATCAACGTTAGTTGGTTGTCCTGCATAGCAAAAGGGGAAAATTTTAGTATTGAACTGGCAAAATTGAAAGAGGTAAAACTAAATTGGCAAAAATGTAATGGGTTTATGACTTTTTGAATAATATTCATGTACGTTTTCATGGATATGAGTAATGTTAGTTGACTCTAATATGTAAAAGTATTTTGCTCATTAGGCTTTGACAAGTTCTTATTAGATGCTTATATGTTATCAAGTTTTTTCTCCTACAACAAAGGTGCTGTAGAGATTTGGTTACTAGGAGGAGGCTAATGTATCACTCTGCATGCTAAGGGTGAGCACATTGGATCGCCCGAACCGAGAACCACCCGGATCGAACCTGACCTGGATCGGGCTTTTGGTGCAGTTCTGGGAGCATGATGCAGTTTGCCTTCGTGGGGAATCGGAGCGGACCGAACCAACAATTTTCTATTTAAAATATATTTTTTAAATTTCTTAAAAATGCAATAAACCCTAAAATAATAATATTTCTAGTATTTTTTTTTTTGGTTTGGTTAAGTGTCCCTATTGGATGGGGACGGGACCATTGGTCCGATCCAGTTCCCGATCCTAGGATCGTTCGGTTTGGTCCATGGTCCCAAAAAATGGGAACCGGTCCAGTTTTCGGTTACTAGACCAAATTGGGAACTGATCACCCCTACCGTACATATTATGAACCGGTAAAGTCTAGGTTGTGGCATACGTAGGTGACCGTGACCTGGACCAACCCATGTATGCAGTTTGTGGGATTTAATCAAGTGACCTCCAGTCCCTCATACGGAAATCCTTTGATGCCCCTTTACTAAGCGTGCCAACCCCTAAAAGATTTTACGAAGTCTTTTGTCTATTTAGTTTGCACTCACATACTACCTATTATGGTCGAGCATTTGGGCCTTTCATTTGTAACGATATCAATTTTGTTTCCTCCTTAATTGTTGATAAAGAGCATAGAAAATCTATTAGAATAGTTCTGGAAAAGGTAAATACTGCTATGAAATTCCTCCTGAGCTTGGTAACACAATCTCAAGGGTCTTTGGTGTAGAGTTGAGCTTTGACAGGGCTTAAAGCTTAGTATTCCAGCTTTGGATTTTAACATTTTCTAAATGTTACTTCAAGGGGTTTAATGGAACTTTTTTCTTTCCATCTTACCTTTTACTAGTCGGTCAGCGTTCCTGTTTTACCCCACCTTTTAAACTTTTCTTGCTCTAGAGACGTGTAGAGAAGAGGTTGGGATAGTGGTCCGGGGGGTTGGGCCTTGTGACATCAAAGTTGCTTTTTAATGTGTACTTTACATTAATTACCAAAGAATATATGCATGCGAAAAGGAAAATTCTCGGAGTAGAAGTCCCTTGACTTAAATGCAAAGTCGTTCTTTCAAAACTCTCCCAAACAAATCCTGAAATAGTAAATTAAGGGAATCTCGAGGTAATATCAAACCACCACGATTAAAACTAGTAGTGAAATTTGAAAAGAAAGAGTTCAAGACGGCAAAAATTTCTTTGGTTGATGTATGAATAGGCACAACAAGCAGTCCATTTGGTATTTGCATGTCCCACGTTGAATTTCCTTTTCCTCATCCCTTTTTGAGAAAAGCATTTGACTCACGTCACCTAACTTATATATCAAGTATTCCCATGAAATGGGTCTTAGAAGACCTATTTGTTTCGACTTAAATAAAGCAAACTCCCCATCAAAACGTCATTTGAATTTCCATAAAACACGGACAATATCTAAATAATGTAATAGTCACGTGAGTTATGGGAACTAGCTAAAGAAAAAATTAAAAGATAAAATATCAAAATTCTATCTTTTTTAGTTGTATCTCATCACTTTTTCCGAATGTCTCATGAAATACTTTTATATCGGCATTGCTATTGCCAATGCTTGCTTTTGGACTTCCTCTCGTATCTTTTTAATTGGGACCGTCAGGGCATTTTTGATGATCTTCAAACAAGGCCAACGCTACCTGAAAATAAAATAAAATGAAGCACGTTCGTGAAAATGTCACGCAAAGCATATATTACCTTCCAACTAAGTTGGGACCTCTCCTCGACACCGATGCCGACCACCACAAAAAAGAAAGAAAAGAAAAAAAAGGCAAAAAAAACAAGGAACGTTAGATCGGCGCTTGTGAAATGACCAAACTAACCCCACCCGATTCCCCGCTCCATCGCCCCTTCGGGGAGGTAATGTCGCTGTCAAATCGGTCAAAACACAAATCTGGCGTCATAATAATCTCTAATTAATCGGTTACTCGCAAGTTGGAGCGAGGCATTCGATCTCCTTCGTCGCCTTCTGCCCCTCTCTCGCCTGGGGGCGTTTTCTAGGGTTTCGTCATCTCCGTCTCCATCTTCATCTTTCGTTCGAGCTCTTCTGCTTCGAGAGGAACTTTCTCGATTCTCTCTTTCTCGCTATCGTTGTCGGCTTCTTACCGTTCAGCGACGGACGGCCAGCTGCGTCTGTTGAAGGGCAGAGGGCGAGAGAGGTAGGGAGGTAGAGAGAGGGGTGGGGGGGGCACGTGACTCTCACCGGACACCGCTCGCGCTTTGTCCTCTTTCGGGTCCTCTCGGCCGTCCCTGTCTATTAGAGCTGATTCGTTGTGACTCCGGAGGGTTGTGGCTATCTGCTCTTTACTCGTCCGCGATTGCCTTGAGGGCCCGCTGAGCCGACGAGGGCAGGTGCGGTTTTTGGGCCTCCTGCTGATAATTGTGATTTCTCTTGAATAGTTTCTTCTGGTTATCGGGGGGGGAGAGAGATTTTATTTGTTGGTGATTGGTGTCGTGTTGCTCGATTGCTTTAATTTTGCTGGAAGAAGCTGTGGTAAGGGTTGTGGGAGATGGGATTTTACCGTGATGATGAAGGAGGGTTTTTTTTATTATTGAGCTTGTGCTTGTTTCTTTGTGATTGCTTGTTTGAGACCTGGTTATTGGAGGTGATTTGCTCATTAGTCTAGTCATTCCCTCTGTTACCAGGTTCATTGGGACCTTGCTGGGCACTGAAGAGGAGACTGGTTACAAGTACTGGTTTCCCGTGAAATAGATGTTGTTGAGATATGATAATACTTGTCAAATCGGCTGCTGATCGTCGCGCTATTTGCAATAAAGGGTTTCGAGGGAGGCTGTTATATTTCGAGAGTCCATGATGCCATCCTCCTATATTTCGAAACTGAGAACCGCTGTTCAGAATGGTGTCCCGAAATCGAGTGTTGGGAAGGATGGTAAGGTGCAAGGGCCAGTGGAAATTCTAGTCGAGCAGGGGAAGTCTTGGTTTGGAAATTCTCGGTTGTTTGATTCTGTGCCTTTTCTCGAGTTCCAGACCTGCAATTGTTTTTACCTCCTGGCACTGTCGTTGCTGCAAGATCAGATTCGCAGTTAGCTAATCGAAGAAGAAATATCTCTGTTGTTGGAGCTCTTTCTCGCACATTTTCTACTCCTTCAGTGTCTGGCCCTTCATTTCAGGTTTGTGCATATCACGTTGATCGGGCCTTCTCTGAGCCAGGCCAAGCTGTGGACAGCTGCAAGTTTCAAGATAAACCAATGGCTGCCTGTGGTTCAAGAGCCGTGTTGAGTGATTACCGTCTAATTTCACAGCGTCCCCATCATTCAGTGTCTACAAATCATGCCACTGCTCATTATAGCAACAAAAGCTTTGACAGTTGCCAAAGAGTTAGCATGAGTTTGAAAAATAAGGAGCAACCCAATAAGCATCAGATATATGGTTACTATGTGTTCAGTGCCTTGAAGGGGAAATACAACTCTGGTCAATACTTTGAGTCAGGGCTCAGAGATCTTTATGCTTCATCTTGCAGAAGTTTATCTACAGGCACTGCTCCAGATGTCTCCTTTGACAATTTTTCAAGGGAAGAACAGCTTGGAAGTCAAAAGGTGTCTTCTGAGGGGTATAATTCTATTTTAAAATTCTGTCATTTTGTTATTTATTATGGTTCTTAATCCACGATTCCTTTTAGCTATGGCATTTCTTCATTTTCTTGGTGTCTTATTTAAATTTCTCCTTACGAAAAAATGATGCAAAGGACAGAAGGCTTGATTAATATTCATATTGGGTAGCTCATTTGGTTTGTAAAGGATTTTATAGACTTTTGGGTTTGTAATTAGCACGAGCACAGTGTTCTATGAATCTTTTTGCTCCTTCCTCATTATTGGTGGAAGCAATTATTTGGTCCCATGGTAGTTATGTTGTCTTTCTATGACATCAGAACAAATCTACCTGGAAAAATGCTGAAGCTACTTTCAGGGTCGTGTTACCTACCCCATCCCGATAAAGAAGAAACTGGTGGAGAGGATGCTCATTTTATCTGTTCTGATGAGCAAGCAATAGGCGTGGCAGATGGTGTTGGTGGCTGGGCGGATTATGGAATAGATGCAGGGCAATATTCTCGAGAGCTTATGTCTAATTCGATAACTGCTGTCCAGGAGGAGCCCAAGGGCTCTATTGACCCCTTCAGAGTTTTGGAAAAGGCATACTCAAGTACTAAATCAAAGGGTTCATCCACAGCTTGTATCATTGCTCTCACAGACCAGGTATCGTGCTCTTAGAAAATACAGGTCTTACCATATGATGTATCTGTTCTTGAAAATGATTAGTATTTGTAGTATTACATTGGATTGATATTTCCCTTTTGGATGGCAATACAAATCACAATTGCTTCTGCTTTGGTGCATCTACAAGTAAAGAGTTGAATCATATCTCATGATTCGTTTCAGTGCGCTGCAGTGATTCTGAAATTTTCATGGAAGAGTGATTCCACTTGTCTGATTGGACACTAGGTCACAGGTCATGGATTTGAATGTGCGGAGAGGGCATTGTCCGGCTGATCTGGTTCAGTTGCATAAGATTTTCATATGTCCTGGGTGCTTTGATATAAATTGTGTGCATGAGGTTGCTTGATGGAGCTGATTTGGCCGACTTGCTGACAAATTACCTGTGCTGGTTACATATTGATCTGCAGTTTGAAATCATGGGTGATTTAAGATTAATTTTCCTTTTGACTTTGGACTCTTACACAGAAGAATGATGTCTTTTTAGTTCTGTTTGTTAGGATGATGTTATGCTCTTTTCAACAATGGCATGTTGCTTCTTATATGGCAGGGTCTCCATGCTATTAATTTGGGTGACAGTGGGTTCATGGTAGTCCGGGATGGATGCACAATCTTTAGATCTCCTGTTCAACAGCATGATTTTAATCTGACCTATCAACTGGAGTGTGGAAATAGTGGTGATTTGCCCAGTTCTGGTCAGGTCAGTAAAGGTGTTAATTCCATTGTGCCTTATTTTCATAGATACTCATTGTTCAGCTATTTACTTGCCTGGAGTTAATTCTGCTTTTCCTTGTTCCTATTCACTAGTTTGCAGTCTTTTGCCCTGCGATTATCTGGCTTGAGATATTACTGGAAGTAGCTATTAATTTGGAATTTGTTGTACAAGTCGACCGTCGGGCATTATAAAATAACTAAGCAAGGAATGTGCATGCTTATGATACACCATAATGCAACTGTGTTCCAGCTATCTTAGTAACTCCTATTGACGCAGGTATTCACAATTCCTGTTGCACCGGGGGATGTTGTGATTGCTGGTACTGATGGACTATTTGATAACCTCTACAACAACGAGATTACTGCTGTAGTTGTTCATGCGACAAGGGCTGGTCTAGGGCCACAAGTCACAGCTCAGAAGATAGCAGCATTGGCACGCCAAAGAGCGCAGGATAGGGATCGACAGACTCCGTTCTCTACTGCTGCGCAAGATGCTGGTTTTCGCTATTATGGTGGAAAGCTTGATGACATCACTGTTGTTGTTTCCTACATAACTGGTTCTAGAGATGTATGTTCTATTCCTTTCCAAACTTCATGCATTTTCTGTTTCGTTATATTTGTTCATTATATTCCAACTTAAAAATGAACTCCATGCATTTTCTTTTTTCATATTTGGAGATTAGAACTATAATAATCGATTGCTCTTCTGCTTGCATCTGTAGGAAAACAATCGGCAGCTTAAGATGGTGCTTCCTTATACAAAATATGGGGGTAATCACACGAGACAGATCAATTTTGGTACTTGTTCTTCTAGGTTGTTATTTTTGGGGCTTGAGCTGACATGAAATATGATGGGCTTAAAAGTGTATTATGCCCCATATAGCCATTTATTGGTTGATGGTGTCTGAGCAGCTCCTGTAAATATTGTTTGGTATGCTATTTCCATGCTGTCTTCTTGTGATCAGGAAACACCTGTGACTTTGCAAAAATTGCGTGAATTTCTAATGGATCACATGAGATTACAGTGGACTAGTATGTCATCCTGCTGTGCCCTCCTCTTCTTGCTTTCTTTTCCCCCCTCCTGAGTCCCTGAATATTGGCCGAACTGAAATCTTTGTGCACCGACCCCTAATCGAATGGGAGAAAGGAGAACTTGTGAGTGACGTGCTTAAGTATTTCATGATATGCGTTTGGCTTGGCTCTAGTAAGATTGACACTGTTATCCTGTGAAGGATGCCATGGCTGAGTTTTACCCATATAATGGGCCAAACTTGTCCTCTTCAATAGAATGTCTTGTTTCGACCAAAGAAAAGGAAAAAAATCTTTTCTGCTTAATATCGTTGAAATACCTTAAGTGCAGATAAGGTTCAGTTGGTTTTATTACGCTGTCTTCTCCTTTCTTTTTATTTAAGGACGGCAGTAAAATTGTCCATACACTTCATATGTTGAGTTTTTCATGCTTGGAAACCATTTGTGTGTTTGATTCCCCTCCCAGTTTTTAGATTGATGATTTTTCGTTTAGGATTATGGGTTAAATGAGGGCTTTGGCTACTTTATGACATTGAGATTCTTGTTATATCTGTATAGCTGTCATGCCTTCACTTGCTATTGCCGTAATATTCTGTCTTGACATATGTAAAGATACCAAGCCAACCCATCAAGGGTGGGGTCTAGAGGTGTGCAAAATACCCGACCCACCTGGACCGTCGAAACTGGGGACGGACCAGACGGGCCTAACCCCACTGCCTAAGGGACTGGTCTAGTTCTCTGGGCCTTGCGGCACGGCCTAGTTCCATGGGCGGATCCGCCCCACTGACGGGACCTATTATAATATCATTAATTTTTATTGTAGAAAATTAAAATTCTAAAGCTCCATATTTAAAGTTACTTCCCGCCTTTCTTTTTGTTTGTTTTTGTGTGCATGGAAACTTTGAGTTCCTTTTTTTCTTTTGTTGCTCCATTGATTTGAGAGACTTGTCTTGAAAGGAAAATTGAATAAGTTCGAGAGGTGGGTCTGAAGGATGATTGGTAGATTTGTGATTTGTGATTTGTGAGCAAAACCGACTTGAAAATTTAAATTACATTG